>OY757024.1:16554799-17754799 GCA_963580285.1 Lucinisca nassula
TAGCAGCAAGTGCCCTGCTGCTATACATGGAGTGTTTACCTGGAAGGAATTCAAAACTGTTGTCAACCTGCATCAAGTCATTAGGCAAGCAGATGGAGAGGAGGTTTTTCGTCATGTCCTAATGGGTATGCGGGAGTATAAGGTAAGCAATGTACAAGCTACCTGGTTACAACAGTTTCAGTGGGACAGACTGCAATCAAAATATGGACAAGGTCTGATGAAACAAATGGAAATCTCCGGGCTTTTTGTATTTCCATCTCATGAGGAAGAATGGAACCACTGTGGTAAACTTGCAGGTTTTGGCCCATTGTTTTACATGCATTTCATGTTTTTGTACATTTTCTTTAAATGTTGAGCAAATATTGAACTTCTTTTTGTATTTTTCTTTAGAATGAGCAATTTTCTAGCTTTCTTGAAAGTTTCAAGTCTATCGGGCTTGTTTTTACTGAGGTATGGCTGCAAAACACATTTCCATAAGTGACCTTTTATCATGCACCGGCCGTCTGATTTACATTTTCAGCCATTTAAAGCTTATCCTTTCAATTTATGTCCTGATTTGTGGCAGAAATGTAGATTTTTATGCTATTTTCATGTTTGCTAAGTAGCATGAAAGTTCACTGTTTATTTTTGCTTTAATCTGGAAAGAGCATTTTGGTCCAGCTAGCATCCAGGGGCTGAAATTCCAGGGACTGACCTAGTTTCACTATTTTTCCAATTTTTAGCAAGTTAACATTTTTTAATCAGGAAAATGCTCTACTAACATGTTTTTATGTAAATAATGCTCATTTTCCACCTATTTGCATAGTTTATCAGGACTTTGTGTAGTTGTAGTAATTAAAAAACTGCCTTGGATGTTGACCTGTCAAAAATGAGTCAGCCATGTTTTTGATGCCATTATTGCAGATTTTTAAAACACCATTTTTAAGGTATTTCTGGGCCTTTTTGAGAGCTGTAAATTGACAGGATGATAAATATGCATCTTAAGATTGGTCTGCAATACTTTGTTTGCAAAAAATGTTTTTAATTAGCTCAAAAAGGGGGATTTAAAAATTCTTAAATTCATTAACCAATCAGATTGCAGCTAAAATTTGGGACAGGTATAAATATGGGTCAATTTTGGACCTTTGTCATTCTTGGATTAATTACTTCTGTGTTTAGTGACTTGTGAAATTCCTTTGGACTTAATTGTGCAGTGAAAATTATTATTGAACTTATTATTGTGCAGTGAAGAGTGAAAAATCTGTTTGGGATTACTACTGTGTATTGCAAGGTAAAATTCTTTCTGGAATACTTTTTATTAAATTATTTGGGACAAATTTAACCTGAAATTTTGGGGTAACAAACATTTTTGAGTAATTTCAGAAATTAATATTTACCTTTGGAAAATTAATATTTAATTAAATAATTTATATTTGGGAAACCTTACAGGCATGTGGAAAGCCTAATCTTCTGAAAAAAATCATTGCTTTTTGAGCTGTAAGAACCCTAAAAATGTGGCTGCTAATTTTGGCTCTGATTCTAAATTTACTTGTCAATATAGCCATTTTCTGTGCAGTTGTGTCTGGGATCATAATTTACTATTTTGGGTCTTACTACTATCAAACTGCCATGTCTTCAGCAGGAGAAGTATGTCTAAGAATCCTGCATAGATCATGAGGGGTTTATTGCATAAAATTTAGCTTATTTGTGTCTCTTTATTTTGTGTAATTTGGTTTCATTATTTATGTTGTTATTTTGATGTTTGGCACATATATGTTACTGAAAAGCAGAAAAGATATCAATTATAACTAGAACTGTCAAATTATTGTTGTGTGGTCTCTTGCATGAACTTAGCAGTAAACGAGAGTTAGCTCTATTCGTAGACCTGAGCCTTGTTTGCTATGAAAGGGTTCCTGACTTACCCTTAAATACAAAAGTCAGTGGTGTCGGCAATCCTGAATAGAAAAACGGAGTCTGATGAAATCACCAGAGTGGTGGCCTTTGTCCCTTCTTATAGCTGTAGAACAATCATCCGAAGTCTGATTTAGTCATCAGAGCGAGTGACCATGTAAATCACCTCAATAGAAGCACCTGGTGTCTGACGAGGATGCAGAAGTGATTTCAGCTAGGTTAATACCCTAAAGACCCCTTTACCTACGCAATACTGTAAGCCATTTATGAGCCTTCCCCTTACAACCCGCTAGAATTTTCGGGAGTTTGAGACACAGATTCCTGCTAATTTTAGACAGGTTTACCACAATTGGTGTCAGAAAGTGGGGATTTCTCTTAATTCAGTTCCTATATTTCTTATATAGCTGGTAAGGTTATCACAAAATATTAACGGACTAAAGGAAGGCAATAACTTGCTTACTGTGTAATGCAACTCAAAATAAATTATTTTTCAGCTTTGTGACAGCATATACTGCATCATAGGCAGGCTGTTAAAGTTACGTTAATAATATTCATTGTAGACTTGGGAAATTCCTTGTAGGTGCATTCATAGGAGGTTCACCATTATCTTGAATAACCAAAATTGTATATTCCTGCTTTAACTTGTGACAGCATTCTGCATCATAGGCAGGCTGTTTAAGTTAATTGTGATCTGTCGAGTAAGGTAACCTTATAACCATATTTATGTGATACGGATTAATCAGTAATTTTTATTATTTGGAAAATCAGTTGTTTGGATTTTTCTGGAAAGTCAGTGATTTGGATCATTGTGATAATCAGTGATTTTGATTATTGGGAAAATCAGTGATTTTTATTATTAGGAATATCAGTGATTTTGATTATTGAGGAAATAAGTGATTTGGATAACTGAAAATTTCTGTGATTTTAACTATTAAGTGATTTTTTTGTGATACACAGTGATTTTGATTAATTCTGTGATCTAAATTATTCATGTGACTGCGGTAGCGTTTTCAAAAGCATGGTAGTGGCAACCAAACACATACAGAGCAAAGGGTGCAAGGAACTTCAGCTTGGGCCTGGCTACAGGGCCTCCATCTTCAGATCAATGATGGCAGAAATTCCAGCCAGGACTCCATATGACATTTCATCACTAGCTGAGCCTGTGTCGGAAGGAGAGGAGGGCTACAACGAGCAATTACACATACCAGACATGACATATCAGTCAGGTCTACTCCTTCTTAATGCAACAGACGGTCTGGAAGATGTGAGTGATGTACCATTGGATGCCTACCTTTCCTCTTCATCTGGATCTGAAGATGAAGAAACCTCCTTTAGTGACATGGATGAAGAGATGTTTAACGATTTTGAACTGGCATGAGTACTTTTAAGGAGGAACATTTTTCTTGTAATTTTATAGTGATTTACCAGTTGTGCCCCATTCATATAGCATTCCTGCCTTCTGTTTAGTTGTACTGGATTAATGATAGCATTTCTGTCTTCTATTTAGTGCCATGGATTATTACCTAATTCTGTTCCCAGTGCCATGGATTATTACCTAATTCTGTTCCCAGTGCCATGGATTATTACCTAATTCTATTCCCAGTGCTATCTCTGTGCTATGGATTAATATTCCGTGTTACAGTGCTATGGATTAATATTCGGTGTTACAGTGCCATGGATTAAAATTCTGTGCTGTAGTTTATATTCCGTGTTTTATGGATATATACTCCTTGCTTGGGACTTTTACCTCCAAGTCAACCCATTTCTGGTCATACTGATAGCTCTAAGCTGCGTATTAATTATCTCAGCATGGATGCTTTACCTCGAAGTACTTGCTGATCACATGGGATGCTTTACCTCGAAGGGATCGCTGATCACATGGGCTACCTACCACTGCCACCACTCCTGGCTGATCTTCACTAACTGTCCATCTCAGGGTCCGAGCTCGGTCTACACGAAGAACCATGGTCACTTGTCAACATCCTCAACACTGGAAACCACCCTACTACCTTTTCCATGGGACCAACTTCACATTCCAGAGACATTCTTATCAATAAGAATAATAATTAAAGACTTTCTGATTTTCAAATTGTTTGTCTCTACCAGAAGGAATTTCCTATGTAATTGCTTTTTGCAGCAGATGAAGCCAGTTTGAGTCTTCGTTTTGTCGATTGAAGTATTTTATTCGTTTTATGGTAAGTGTGGTTTGCATGGATGGTCGGTCCTCATGGATGGGGCCTGGGGTATCTGATGCTGAACATCTGGGCCCATTTAAGATGTTCTGCAGCAGTGCCCTAGAAACCATTTTGGGGACCTCCTGTCTTTACAAACCTGTCAACTCATAAGGGTGATAAGTTAGGCCTGACTTTTTCACCGCTGAGGCAACTTATGAGGCTTACACTTGGCTGACTGTGTTGGTCGCACAGTCTTGTCCGTAGGTGACACCTTAACTTTACAGGTTCAACAGTTACCTGTATCTGGTGTCACTGCATTATGTCTTTGGATTGACGCTTTAGGGGTTTAATCTCCTGGTGCTGTTCGAGTATTTCTCCATTACATTCATAGCATAGCCAACAGTTATATGCTGTGTAGTGGAGAACTGCTTTAGGCGCTACAGGTTAACAGCCTGGTTTGTTGGCTAGTTTGGTTTATCAAAGTTTTTCGATGGGGGAAAATTTAGATTTTACCAGGATTCATGTGTTTCACATCTGGGTGTTACATAGTTTTCTGAGTAAAATCTGGGCTTGTCCTTGCAGCATTTAATTTGCCAGGTTGAACACTTACCTGTCTCTACGCTGTAAGTAGTATGAATCATGGGTAATGATTACTTTGTTAGTTCGCTTGCTTTTCCTGAAGGTAGAGACACTCAATATCGTAATGAAAAATGTATCCAAGATAAAGTTTTATTTTTGAGTATTACAGTACACATGTATATTTTTTATATGCCATATGAGATTATTTTGATACAGAATTATATTTTCATATACTTATATCTTGCCATATTATATTCCTACAGTCTCAGTGTGATATATGATACTATATACTATGCTCCTTTTGCATCCCTGGCCGGTGATGATCATGCAATATCGGATGATGTTGCTGATTTTTATGAGCAGTCTGTTTGTGTTTGTTGCTGGTGTGGCCAGCTTGGTGATTTTGAGAATCATAGAGTACTATTGGTGGCTGATCTGACATGCCGAACATTTTAAATAGGCCTTTTAAATATATTTTGGTGCTAGTAGAAAATGAGATAGGCCCAATGAGATATTGCTGAGAGCATAATATTGTTGACCTGATTTTGCTCAGTATATCCATTTAACTAAGCAATACCTTGAGATTACATAAATGTACACCCATTTTGTTTTGGTATTGCATTGACCCGAGCAGAATTGCCATTGATGAATAATTCTTCAAGGTTCAATGATAGATTATCATTCTACTTACCAGTAATCATTCTTGTACATGTACCAGAATGCCTAGGACATTGATTAATTACTGATTCACTTACCAATTGTATTTCTGCTTCCCATGTTCATTTAATACACATGTAAGTGATAATTGTTGACTTTGTGAATGCCACTTCAAGACTTTTTCACTTATATTCTACTTCATACATGTATACTTTTGTTCAATGAGTTCTGAGAAGCGGTAGTTTTCACAGATGACCCAGGACGAAACCAATGCTATGTTTTATTATGCTGACTGCTGTTGATATTCTACTCTATGCATTGATGTTCTGCCTTAGTCATGATACCATATTGTGTTCGCCAAAACCTGACTAGTAATATAAATCTGTATTGCATTCCGGGTCGGAATGGAATGCATTTTTAGGTTTAAAATGCATTCTTCCCTAAGGGGGAGCTGTTGTGGTAAACTTGCAGGTTTTGGCCCATTGTTTTACATGCATTTCATGTTTTTGTACATTTTCTTTAAATGTTGAGCAAATATTGAACTTCTTTTTGTATTTTTCTTTAGAATGAGCAATTTCCTAGCTTTCTTGAAAGTTTCAAGTCTATCGGGCTTGTTTTTACTGAGGTATGGCTGCAAAACACATTTCCATAAGTGACCTTTTATCATGCACCGGCCGTCTGATTTACATTTTCAGCCATTTAAAGCTTATCCTTTCAATTTATGTCCTGATTTGTGGCAGAAATGTAGATTTTTATGCTATTTTCATGTTTGCTAAGCAGCATGAAAGTTCACTGTTTATTTTTGCTTTAATCTGGAAAGAGCATTTTGGTCCAGCTAGCATCCAGGGGCTGAAATTCCAGGGACTGACCTAGTTTCACTATTTTTCCAATTTTTAGCAAGTTAACATTTTTTAATCAGGAAAATGCTCTACTAACATGTTTTTATGTAAATAATGCTCATTTTCCACCTATTTGCATAGTTTATCAGGACTTTGTGTAGTTGTAGTAATTAAAAAACTGCCTTGGATGTTGACCTGTCAAAAATGAGTCAGCCATGTTTTTTGATGCCATTATTGCAGATTTTTAAAACACCATTTTTAAGGTATTTCTAGGCCTTTTTGAGAGCTGTAAATTGACAGGATGATAAATATGCATCTTAAGATTGGTCTGCAATACTTTGTTTGCAAAAAATGTTTTTAATTAGCTCAAAAAGGGGGATTTAAAAATTCTTAAATTCATTAACCAATCAGATTGCAGCTAAAATTTGGGACAGGTATAAATATGGGTCAATTTTGGACCTTTGTCATTCTTGGATTAATTACTTCTGTGTTTAGTGACTTGTGAAATTCCTTTGGACTTAATTGTGCAGTGAAAATTATTATTGAACTTATTATTGTGCAGTGAAGAGTGAAAAATCTGTTTGGGATTACTACTGTGTATTGCAAGGTAAAATTCTTTCTGGAATACTTTTTATTAAATTATTTGGGACAAATTTAACCTGAAATTTTGGGGTAACAAACATTTTTGAGTAATTTCAGAAATTAATATTTACCTTTGGAAAATTAATATTTAATTAAATAATTTATATTTGGGAAACCTTACAGGCATGTGGAAAGCCTAATCTTCTGAAAAATCATTGCTTTTTGAGCTGTAAGAACCCTAAAAATGTGGCTGCTAATTTTGGCTCTGATTCTAAATTTACTTGTCAATGTAGCCATTTTCTGTGCAGTTGTGTCTGGGATCATAATTTACTATTTTGGGTCTTACTACTATCAAACTGCCATGTCTTCAGCAGGAGAAGTATGTCTAAGAATCCTGCATAGATAATGAGGGGTTTATTGCATAAAATTTAGCTTATTTGTGTCTCTTTATTTTGTGTAATTTGGTTTCATGATTTATGTTGTTATTTTGATGTTTGGCACATATATGTTACTGAAAAGCAGAAAAGATATCAATTATAACTAGAACTGTCAAATTATTGTTGTGTGGTCTCTTGCATGAACTTAGCAGTAAACGAGAGTTAGCTCTATTCGTAGACCTGAGCCTTGTTTGCTATGAAAGGGTTCCTGACTTACCCTTAAATACAAAAGTCAGTGGTGTCGGCAATCCTGAATAGAAAAACGGAGTCTGATGAAATCACCAGAGTGGTGGCCTTTGTCCCTTCTTATAGCTGTAGAACAATCATCCGAAGTCTGATTTAGTCATCAGAGCGAGTGACCATGTAAATCACCTCAATAGAAGCACCTGGTGTCTGACGAGGATGCAGAAGTGATTTCAGCTAGGTTAATACCCTAAAGACCCCTTTACCTACGCAATACTGTAAGCCATTTATGAGCCTTCCCCTTACAACCCGCTAGAATTTTCGGGAGTTTGAGACACAGATTCCTGCTAATTTTAGACAGGTTTACCACACCACAACAAAGACCAATTACTGAAGGCTAATCAGCATTTTCCTGTCGCCAAGATCAAGGCTGTTTCTAGAGGCTCCCATGCACACACTGGCGACAGTGAAAAATCTGGAGGCCTATTGCGAGTGCTTTACGTATGCAAAGATGCAAAGGTTATGCTTACTTACAACCTGAATGTACCATTGGGGTTATTTAATGGTGCTAGCGGAAAGGTGGTGGACATTGTTTACCGTAATGGACATAGACCACCCGATTCCTTTCCAGATGTAGTGATGGTTCACTTCCATACATATACTGGACCCTCATTTATACCAGATGATCCCAAAGTGGTTCCGATTGTTCCAGTGTCACGTAAAATTGACTGCAGATGTCGCCTTTGCTCAAGAAAACAAATTCCTCTCAGATTGGGCTGGGCAACCACAATTCACCGCTGCCAGGGCATGACTATAGGTCAGGGAGAACCCAATAGATACATAGTCATCCACCCAGGTACTAGAGCTTTTGAGTCTAGAAATCCTGGGGCTCTGTATGTTGCCCTCTCAAGAGCAAAAAGTAGTGGTACTGGAGATGCATTACCTGATTTTGCTTGGAATGCAAACGTCAGAGTTAATGAGGACAGACTTTGCCATGAAGTTATCACCCCAACAACTTTATCAAGAAACCAACAGATTCAGTTACTTGAAGGTTTTGCAAATGATACCAAGAAAACCTTCCAGTCATTGGCTGGTAGTTCAGATTTGATTGCTTTCATTCAATGTCTACTTGAGGAAAGGATACTGGGACATGAAGAATGAAAGTATTGATAAGGGACTTTTCTCTGCAATTATATTCCTTCATTAGGCTAAAATTTTAGCCGCTCTGGTCTGTTACTTGTGGTCGGTGGTCTGAAATTCGCTGACTATGCTTGATACAGGCAACTGATATTATTTTTCTTAAATTGCTTTTCCTTTTGCCAACAGACTAACAGACAACTAGTTGCACAAGGGGCCTACATTTTTGCTTGGGCACCTAAATTCTGAATAAAAGTTCCTATTAACTTAATGTACCATTTGAATTTATGGCGGTCCAGGGCGTCTAAAGCAAAACACTGGTCAGCAAAATCCCTGGTAATATTCCATTATGCCAAAACTTTTTGGTATTTTTCATAAGAAGGCAGGGTGTTCATTCTTGATTATATTATAAGCATTCTCGAAGTTACTTTGTCATATGACGTCGTTGATATTCAGTGGATAACGTCATGTAATAAATATTGTATGATCACGCATGTATGTAATAACACTTTGGCGGGAGCAAGTAACGTCATGACGACATCCGTGACAACTATGCACCTTTTCTTGAATTATTGTCAAGTTTAAAGGCGATAAAGTCCCATTTAAAATAGTCATGTGATAAACAGAATCCTACACTCCTGGTCATTTCTTATGAAATTTATGCCTCAGTGAGGCAGTTCAAATGAGTACCCACAACATATACATGTTTTTGTTGAGAGATGAAGAAAATTATTCCTGAATTATCACCAAATACCCGGCTTATCTAGTCTACTGATTTACATACTTGACACTGTCGCACGTCTTATGGTTATACACTTCTTACATTCACAGCACCTGATATTATAAATTTGTCCGTACTTTACTACATTAGTGTTCGGGTGTGGTTGGTGTTCGGGTGTGGTCGGTGACATGAAAGTCGCTTACCCAATTCGAATTCAATCACTCTGATATCAATCATCAAAACAAAATGTTTCTTGACATCTTCTACCTGATTTCTTCTGGTACCTCATGGCTTGCCAACCGCTGTACTATGAAATGTAATACAGCGTCCACCCTCAGCTGCCCAGTGCAGATTTAATGAACAATTTTTGCGTTATAGTCACCTTCTAACACAGCTCCATATTTGTCTGCTTCTCATCAGTAACATAATCAGACCCTATAATTTATTCATGCTCAAGGGTCTAAAAATCAGCAGAGGATTGTTGGTTTGTATTTTTGTTTCATTTGGGGTTTAGCATCCCCAGCAATACTGTATAGGTCATTTTGGAGCCATTACTTCTAATTTTGTGGGATTTTTACTCAACAGATGAAATGACATCTCAAGCTCTGTTGCCCAATGAAGATGATGTGGGTCCTATAAGCATGGACAGTGAGACTCCCATCTCTTACCGTGGCATGCAGGCTTACATCCTCTTAGCGGTGGGGTCAGAATCAGTTCTGCGAATGGAAGCATCATTCAGCTTATCTACTTTTTCAGCCCAAGATGGATGAGGCTGGAGAGAAAGCTTTTAGTGTCATTTTTCTCAGATTTAACAACCGGAATAACTACATGTATATGTGAGTGTTTCTTACACCTGGCCTCAATTTCCTTTTTTAATTTTCACTAACATAAGCAGATTGATGGCAAAAATTGAAAGGGACCTTTGTGGCATATTATCCCTTAATCACTGCATTATGTCTCTCATTACAGTGGCCCATCAGGGCTTCGAGAAATAGATTGGGCTGCACAATGCTTCCACGCGTGGAAGCATCATGCAACCCATCTATTTCTCAAAGCCCCGATGTGAGGGGGGGAGGGTTAATAACAATATCAGTGAAAAATCTTTTTTTAAGGACCATAAAAACAAAACAAAAAGAGAGAAAAAAAAAACAGTAAGGCCTGATCAATTTTTGTCGCACCTGCTTGTAGCTGCCGCAGGATGCGACATAGGCGTACGCTTTTCCGTCTGTCTGCGGTCCGTCTGTTAACATTTATGTCAAAGTTGGACATTTATGTCAAAGATTTTATTTATTTTAAATACAAACCTCAACTACCATCAAACCTTATATGAAACTTCTCTCGGACCTTTTTTAACAAAAATAACGTCTACGTTCCAGATCTCCCTAAGTAAAAGGCCTATATACATCAAATCTTCCATAGTGTTACCAGAGGATGTAATGACTCTGCAGGTAACTTGACCTTCTGAACTTCACCTATATAGCCACCAAACCTTGCGTAGTGCTTCTAAATTTACTGCCCCCAGCAAGTACCTTGACTTGATGACCTTGACCTATTTTATGAACTGCAATGACGTTGCACATTTTGTTAACTATCCACTGATAAGAATGAAATAAGCTTATTTTATTTCTACGTTAAGATTGTGGCTCCTTTCACTTTCGACCCAGCATGTGCGACGCTCCCTTCCGCGGAATTCTTGTTTTGCGACAGGCAGTACTTGAAAGATAGTTTACATGCAACATTTATTTGACACTAAGTCAAGCTAGGTAAGAACTGGTTAGCGATTTGGAATTGTTTTACTTATCACTTTCTCATGTCAGAGCTTCCATATAAGTTGTTCGCATTTATTTAGTGTCATTGCCATGTCAAACATTATTTTTAAAATGCTGCTCTAATTTTAACCCAATCTTTACCAGAAACCCAAGGTCATTACCTAAAGTGCAGGCCCAGATCAGATGTAGGTGAATTAGAAAAATGTGGCACATTCATAGTGTGTTGGTCACAACATACCGTATCAATACCTTGCAGAGACATAGTATACGGTCATGTGCAAGAATGTCGTGGACCCAAAGTTCTAATCTTAGCTTATGTTGGTTGAAAAATAATGGAATGTGTGTACTTATATTTGTTGGAAGCTTTCATTTTGTACAAAAAGGGTGAAAATGTATACATTTTAGTATTATACTTCAAGTCTTATTGGAGTATGTTAACAACCTATAATGCTGTTTTCATGCAATATTATCATTTATCATATGACATCATTGATATGAAGTGGATAACATCCTGCAATAAATATCGTATGACCACACGTGTAATAACACTTTACGCGGGATTATGTAACATCATGAAGACGTCCATTGTCAACCATGCATATTTTGTTGAATAATTGTCAACTTTAAAGGCAATAAAATCACATTTAAAATGGTCATATGATAAACAGAATCTTACACTCGTGGTCATTTCATATGAAATTTATTAAACTCGCCAAAGCTTGTTTCATATATTTCATATAAAATGACCACTTGTGTAATATCCTCTGTGTGTGTGTGTGTCAGTCTTACATCCCAACAACAGCTAAGGCCATAAGAAGAAAGGATCTAGCATTACAGATATATTCAAATGTCTCGAAAAGCCTATATTTGATCAAACCTCTAACTCCTTGTTTATGAGGTCTAGTAGCATAACCATAACGGCATCACTTAAAATGATTTTCATTCATTATTAATTGCTATTTGCTAATTTTTACAATTTTTCTGTACATGTCTTATTGTGCAAAACAGTAACGATAAGTTTTTCAAATAAGTAAGACCATTACAATGGGAACTACTGCATAAAGATATTTGAGCCAGTGCATGACAAAACCTACAAGAAGGCTTGAGAGACCAGTGGAGACTCAGATCAGCCTGCACTTCCCCAAAGTATGATCAGAGTCTTTACTGATTGCATATACCCATTATATGCTACATTCTGTGGAAAGAGACATACGCATAATGGAATAATGGAACTAGTTTTGAGTCTCTACTGGTGGCAGCAGTTGCTTTTGTCATGCTTTGATTCATTTGTAATTTCCTGAGTTCCATTGCCAGTTTTATGGTCGCCATATTTAAAAAGGTTTCACTGCATTGCTTACATGTCTCCATATAAAACAACAGCTGATTACAATTTCTATACAGTAATCACATACAATATCTGAGCAGGACTTGTACTGTCTTTTGAAAAAAAAAGCGTCAGCTTCTTCCAATGACTGTTTAGAGTCACACTAGACACTTTGTTTGCCTTTTAGATCATGAATATACTCATTGCTACTGATTCAAGAGGGAGAGGCTTTGAAGATCATGTTAAAGAACATAACTCCTTTGCAAACATGCCTAAACACACACTCAGACATATACTAATTCCAGGCGCCAAATTAAGCACACTCAGCCAGAGCATTAACACAAAACTTGATTCATTGCAAGCACTCCAACCTTACACTTCCATTACAGTACTAGCTGGTATTTGTAACTTTACAAACAAGATCCAAATCTTTGACAACAACGGCAGACATGCAGGAACACAAATAGCATACACCCACACAGACAGCAAAACCAACAGCATCATTGCAGAACTTGAACAAATTGCAAACACTTTAAACACAAGCACAACAACACTCAAATTTGCAACTATACCACCTGCAAATCTAATGAAATACACCAAAACACAAATTTCTAGAGGTAAACTGAAACCTGATTTTCAAATTTATTCTGAACATGAACTACAGCAAATGCAAGCATTTCTACACCAAGACATCACAAAAGTCAACACACACATTGCACATATAAACTTAAGTAACCACTTGCCAACAATAAGGTGGGACAGGGACATTTTCAAGCAAGTGACAAAACATACTGGTAAATTTAATCAAAATGTCCACAAAATTAAAAAGTTTGTATACTCCCATCTCCCTGATGGTGTGCATGCTGATGATTTTTTGAGGCAAAAATGGTTCAATGTAGCCTGCTCCACAATAATGAAAGAGGTTACAAGTCATCAATATAATCCTCCAAAACAACATCATCCTGTACACATAAAGGTTACTTTAGACCAAGAAGAAGAAGAAGAAGAAGAAGAAAGAGAGTCTTGGGACTATAAACGATTGAAGCTTTCAGATTGAATTTAGATTTTGAGCTGGCCCCCACTCATCTGGACATGGAAAACAAAGGTTGACTGCTTATGGCAATTTCATATGAATTATCTGTAACTTGACAGAGGCCTGTTTTCATGACTTTAGATTGTATCCCTGTATTTATAGCACAGTTCCCTAAATTCTTTAATTTTTTTTTCTTTCTTTAAATTGTGGTAAAATTTAGTCTGCCTTATATGCGCACACTAAAATAAAAAATGACACCTTACAGATTTTCGTAAAGTTTCAGTGTAGCACAAAAAAAAACTCATATGAAATTGAGGGGGAGGGGGGAAGGGTTCGGAAAATATGTTGTCCAGCCGCTTTGAACAAGTTGAAATTTAGGCTGTGTAAGTGATTTTACTTCTCATTTTCCCAGAAAAATTGTTTTTGTCATATGACGCTGCGTCTGATAGTGTAATAACATCATGTAATAAATTCCGTATTCCTTTTAGTGGATAAAATGCAAAATAGTTAGATACTTGAACGTCTGCTATGTTGCTCCTATGATGTCCTTCTTTACGACGTCGCGCTTACGATTTGCGGAATATTTATGTTTCTTGTAAGCAATTAATAAAATGTGCTATATTGTCATATGATAAATAGAATCCTGCCTTCATGCCCATATATTATTAGATTCATTGAACTCTTTGAGAAAAAGGCATAAAATGCTTGCCAATGTTGGTTGTTAGCTTTAGATACTTATACATTATTTCATTTTTGAGCCATGCATGACAAAACCTAAAAGAAGGCTTGAGTGACCAGGGAAGACTCAGATCACCTTTCACATTCACACAGTCTGATCAGAGTCTTCACTAATGCATGTAACTACTAAAGGCTTGGATCTATCCAAATAGACATAAGCGAAAGATCTTTTCATAGTGGATGGGTGCTCAGTTTGATTTCAGTCTCTGCTGGTCGCACCAATCTTATTGTAGGATTTGTCATGTGCTGGCTCATTTCAAACAGATTTTCTAACACATTGTCATTGCCACACCGTTGCAATGTGGCCTTAATTATGACAATGGAATGGCAACTCTGGACAAGACCCTGATAAGACTGCTCCACTATAATGATATGGATCTGCACTGTTTGCTCAGATAAACTGTCTATAAGGATATATTAGGCAACTCATTAAAACAAAAAAAAAACTTGGTGACACTAATAATAAACATTCATAACATCTTCGCCTTCATCAGACTTTTTAAAATGGTAAATAAATTTTATATTTTAAAGATAAAGTGTAAACGTCCTTACATTATACTTTCAGCTTCTTTTTATCATCTTTTTATCTTTTCAGCACTAAGTAGTAGCACTACCACCACTTCACACTTCACATTTCAATTACAGTCTGAAGATGATTTCTCTTCAGAATATGAGTGCCAAAGTAGTTGCAACTAACAAAATCTGTATGAAAGGCATGCCACTCATACTTCAAGAGAAGGTGACAACTTACCACCATGTGATGGCAAAACCATCAAAAATATTAGCAAAAATTCACTTCTTTGACACATATTCAAGGAGAGAAATTGATCAAGCATCTTTTCCTCAGTTTACAGTCACTGGTGAGCTTCCAAACCCTATCATTACCAATTACAGTAACAAAATAGAAGCTTATGTACCCTCACACTTCACCTCCCTCAGTGTTTACTTTCTTGGTCAGAGTCATTTTCAAATCAGTGACTTGATTCAATTTATATCAAATGTAGCTAGCTCTGAAATTGGCCCTGCAGATATTATTAGCATTCAGTATTACACAGAGACACAAGTACTAATAGATTGGGAGATTTTTGTTATTCATCACAGGTTTTGTGGCTATCTTTCAACATTACTCAGGCTTCTTCATGTCTTCAAATATTTCAATTTCTGTCAGAACTCTCAATATCTTGAGGACTTGCAATTACATGAAGGTAACTTGCTTTTTGATTTCATTGATAAACCAAGCAATTTTGTACTTGAAGCCCTCCCATGGGGGATACCTGCTGCAGTGCTGGCCTAAATTGAATACAAGGTATCTGTAAAAATGCATCTTTTTCAACTCTTTTAGTGACCCTTTTTTGCTATTTTCTTGCCTTTTCTTTTGGTTTCCATTCTTTGTATCGCATTTACATTCTGTCGTAATTGAACTTACAATCACTTGCAGCAGGTCTCCGTAAGTCAGTCAGATGCTGACTGGTGATCAGGAGGATGGGGGTTCAATACTTGCTGGAGTTGACAACATTATTCTTTGGAGATTGATCATTAAAACTCTTCTCTATTGTCATTTCGTCCTTCCGTTCGTCCAAAAAGAGGATTTATCAATTTCTAGCAAATGAATGTTCTTATTTTGTACTGGTTAACCACTTATGAACAAGCACACCCATGAAAAGTGTGGAAAAGTGAACTGATTGGTTAAAAATGACCTACATAGTGTGACTGGGCCATTAAATTCCAATACAAACAAAAAGACCTTGCTCAGGATCAGGGTCATTCATTACGTTCAGATCTCAGATCTCTCGCTGTAGTGACCTAAGCCACCAATTCAGGGAGTAAAAAAAGCTTTCAGAATCTTCACTGCTAATTGGCTGATTTTGGTTTGTTTGTTTTGTTTCTATTTGAGTTAAACTTCTCAATCAACACTATTTTGGTAATTCTGGAGATTGTGAGTTAACATACCCACATTTTCCATGGGCATTGGCTTCTCCGGAAGCGGTTAACCAGTATAGTGCACATTCTTTCCCCAACTGCCCTTCTTGAATCAGCGGAAGGGAGCGAATGACAGTAGAAAAATTTCATGATCAATCTCGTCATAACAATATTGGGTAGAAAAAGGTTGTTTTGTTTCATTTGTGGTTTAATATCCTGATTAGCTTTTTAAAGGCCATTTTGGAGACATTGCTTCTTTTACCCAACATTAAGATGAAATGACACCTCAAGTCCTGTTGTCCAATGAAACCAATAATGTTTATTAGCATGGACAACCCAAACTGCACAGCTTTGACTAGGCAGGATTAGATACTCAAAGTGGTTTACCAGTACTTGGGTGAAGTTGGTTTCAGATCTACGGTACATGGAAGCATCATGCAGCACATCTTTTTCTCCAAGTCTCAATGGGTGGGGCTGTGAACAGGGATGTAGTCAAAAGCCCAAATCAAACAAAAAATCATAGACAATTGTATTTAGAACACCAACATGGCTCTTCTTATTCAAGATGAGTTTCATTTCAATTATCAAACACATCCGCCATCGGGGCTTGGAGAAATAGATGGTCTGCACAAAGCTTCCACACAGAGTTTAGACCAACTGCACATTAGTACTGGTAATCTGCTTGGAAGGTCTAAGACTCCCAGGAAAATTTCTGCAAGTTGGCCCGGCCATGCATTTAAACCCTATTGGTTTTATTGGGCGGCAGGGATTGCGATGTCATTTCATCTCAATCATGGGTGAAAAGTCCCACAAAATTGGTAGCACTGTCTAAAAAATGACCTCAATTGTGTCGACGGGGATGTTAAACCTCAAATCAAATCAAACAAACATTTTAATCTTTTTTATTCACAGGATTTAGCTAACAGTGTTCACCTTATCATAAGGAGTCAGTCACTGTAGTATTAGGTTAATTTTAAGGTGTACTTTGGAACTGAAATGCCTTGGGAAGTGTGGTCTGAATTTTTACCTTTTTATGGTAGTTATTTAGACATTCAATTACAGTTACCTTCCAAACCATGCCATAAAGCACTCAGTTTCAAGAGAAAATCATAATTCATTATAATCATTTTATTTACACCAGATATAGCTATGCTGGTTTCTTTAAATTATGATATATACATCTAGAAATCATTTTTAACTTGTTTGTTTACAATGTCCTTGTCCTTCTGTATTAATGTTAATATCCTTAAAATTTGGACACCTTCACTCAGGACTTTAGATGCTTTGCTGAAAAATTAAACAAATGTTTCTTTAATCATCCAGCAAGGAGTTCAAAAAATGAGATGGAATGGCAAAGAGTATATCCTGATCAGGCTGGAGCAGTCTGATCTTGGACTGCACTGTTTGCCTGATCCATTTATTATTCTTAGTGTCATTGTAGTAGTCTTGCTTTTTAAAAAATTTATGATAATGCCAGTGTATTTGTATCTATGGCAAAAGAAAAACATTGATTCACAATGAAAGTGAGTGGCACCTTCAGTTTATACAAATCCTGTTTTTTTTGAAACAGACTTTACTTTGTATTTTAGACATAATGTAAGAATTCTTTAACGCTGAAGTACCGCAATTACTTGATGGTAAGTGGTGAATGCACTCATACAGTCATACATTATTCACATACACAGCAATGGTTGGCGACATGAAAGTCGCTCACCTGTTTAACATTTTCACCTGCTTATCACACAAACACCAGCACTGTCTTAGCTTCCCCACAGGCCAGAGTGATGTTTCCTGAAACAGTTCTCAACCTTAACAAAGACGAGTAAGAACAGTGTTATAGGTTCATTTTGTGTTTTAATATTTATTGCAATTTCATTCAGTACTTTTATCATTCATTTAATTTTTACAAGTTGTTTTTTGGCATGTACTGTATACAATAATTAATGCATGATATTGGCTTTAAGTCAATTGGTAACAATATTAGCCAGCACATAACAAAATCTACAAGATGGCTAGAGTGATCAGTGAAGACTCAGATCAGCCTGCTCATTCATGTTGCGACATTAGAAAACAGAAATGGGTAGCATGAAACCAAATGTTCAAAGTTATGACGTCACTTGCGTGCAGTATGTAACGTCAAAGTTTCCCGCCTGTTTACGTTGAATAAACGATTTTATAAAAAGCAACAAAGGTATTTAATAAACACATTATCACCAAAGTAACTTGATCTGCCACACAGTATCACGTCCCTTGGATGTTTCCAGATCTTACGCATCACACTTGACTCTCCCCCTCTTGCGTGATACGTTGAACTGGAAACATCCACTCAACGTGATACAATGTGATAGATCAAGTTACTGTAGTAATAATGTTTATTAGGGCCCTGCACTGAAAGTGTGGGTGCCCTATAGTAATCACTGTCTGTCTGTCTGTCCGTCCACAAATTTTTTATTCCTCCGTAACTTTTCAACCCCTCACTTTACCAACCCGAAACTTCACATGGAGGTTCATCATGACAAGTTCATGACCCCTATTGAAAATTAGCTCCGTAGGTCAAAGGTCAAGGTCACAGTGACCAATATCAGTAGGGGGGCCCTTCCTGACAGAGTCAGTGTTCTAGTTTATATTAATCTACTGGCTGTATAGAATTTATGGTATAATGCCACACACCTGAATATTTGGATGGAAAATATACGCTCAAATTGGAAATGATGACCAACCAAATAAGTGCCCACAGTCCAGACCTTGATCTGGAGGCCTCCATGGTCTAGTGGACAAGAGCGCTGACTTAGTCATTTAAAGTCTTTCATCGCTCAAGTTACATGTGAGATGCATAGTTCTGCAACGGAATGTCATGTGGTTTTTCTCTAGGTACTGCGATTTTGGCTCCCCCTTTGCGTAAGGGTCGACTCGATATGAGTGAAAAAATCTTAAGATTATGGGCCGTAAAACCAAAACCAAGAAAAAAATCCTTCATCTGGAGTAGATTTATTTTTTATCCATTGCGGACGATAAGGCCTGCACACACACATTTTTGGTTCATTACCGCATTGAAGAGTGTTTGTATGTAATTTTATTGTTGCTATTTCCTTATATTCTTTCTGTTGTAAGTTTAATCCATTCTGTACCAGAAGACCTACAACAGGTAATTGGCAATCAGAGCAGGTCTAGATCAGATGCCATGCTCTGTGGCATCTAATTAGGACCTACACTGTTTGCAAAATGTTTAAGTACTAAGCCATGTTTTCTCTCAATAAATTTTGAAAAATACAGAACCTGACACTGCTCCATTTTTAAATTTGCTCCTGCTTTATATGAGATGGTAGGTTACAAATGGTACAGAAAGGGTAAATTTATTTATTCATGTTGGATTCCAACCATCAAAATTAACACTGTGACCAGAAAGCTAGATTTGGTCAGTGTCTCTACTGCTTGTCTATGTTTCTGGTACATACAGTATTCAAACCCTTACAAAAATGCATATAAAAGTCATGTATGCTTTTTGAAATAATTTGAAGTATAAGCTTAAACACACAATAATAATAATATGTAAAGTATTCCATTATTATAAATGTATTGAAAGTTTTAAGACACAAATAAAAAAGTTTTCTTTTTGTAAGATTTCTCATAATACTAATTGTGGACATGTACATGCTAGAACTGCCCTGGTAAGGCATTCTTCACAAGTATGCATAACCTATGTTTCTGATTAGAAAAAATCTATACCCCTGTAAACCCCAGCTTTACTTTAAAATAGTGGGGTTCAAGGGGTCAAAATTATACAAGCGTGTTTTTCTGATGTTTCCTAAATACTTTTACAGGTTCTCAGTGAAATTGAAATAGATATCATTTAACATCATGCAGTGTAATTTAGTGCATGACATAATGTAATAAAAATAATACACCACAACCCCTTTATAACACTATTGTTGGGGCCCAAAGGCAGAGACTGTGCTAGTTAAACAACCATGTTATATGCAAACAAAAATGTATAGCTTATATTGATTCATGGTCATTTTTCCATATAACCTATAAATGTTTGGTATCCATAACGAAACTCACCATATTATAATGAGGTTGTGGTGTACTTTCATTTCCAAGGGTTGTTAACTTTTTCCGTATAAAGAACAGGGTGATTTTCTGTATTATCTGTATGAACCCATACAAATTCATCAAAAAGACAAAAAGGGGATAATGGTGAAGTAGAGGGGGATATCAGTCACCTTCAACCCCTGCATTTCACTTATCAAGGTGAAATGGGGGTAAACATTTTTTTCTTTTACATCTACCCTAAAACATAGGTTGTGGATATTCGATAGAACTGATTCAGCAAAGTGGTTCTATTGAGTCAACACTATGTTTAGAGCAGAAGTAAAAAAAATATCAAGCAGAAGTAAAAAAAATATCAAAATTTTTCACCTGAGAACTTCTGTTTTGGCAGTAGTAAAATTTATAGTGTATGCTTATGTGTGTGTTTTCATTATGGTTTTCTCTTCTAATGCAGGCATTTGTGGTACTAACTAAAATTCAGGACAACAGGAACATCAGGAACATGCAGGAAAAACTACAAACCAAAAGAAGGCTGAATATTCCTACATAATTAATTTGGGACAACAGGAGCATGAAGAATATATATTATAAGAGGCTGATTATCTGTACATGTTTAATTCAGGACAACAGGAGCATCAACAATTACAAACCAAAAGAAGGCTGACGTATTTAATTTGGAACAACAGGAGCATCAAGAAATACTTAAATCGGGACATTACATACCAAAAGAAGGCTGGATATCTGTACATATTTAATTCGGGACAACATTACAAACCAAAAGAAGGCTGAATATCTGTACATATTTGATTCAGGACATTACAAACCAAAAGAAGGTTGAATAACTGTACATATTTAATTTTGAAAACAGGAGCATCAAGAATTACAAACCAAAAGAAGGCTGAATATCTGTACATATTTGATTCAGGACATTACAAACCAAAAGAAAGCTGAATATCTGTACATATTTAATTCAGGACAACATGAGCATCAAGAATTACAAACCAAAAGAAGGCTGAATATCTGTACATATTTGATTCAGTCTGTACATATTTAATTGGGGCCAACAGGAGTATGAAGAATATATAATACAATTATTAACCAAAAAAAGGGATGGATATCTTTACATAATTAATTCAGGACAATAGCAGCATCAATAATATATATTATCATATACATCCCATATTAAATAGATTGTAGCACATTGACCTGATAAAGATATATGCTATCTCAGGACAGTTGAGGTTTATCAGGTCAACGTGACTTCATCACCATGACGTTGCGCTTGAGTGAATGAACCCCACTTATAGAACAAAAATGTTGTGTTATATTAGTTCTAAAAATCAAAAACTTATGAAAAAGAAAAAAAAATATATCATCATAGAAAGAATAGGGTCAGATGATACTATATCTATGGATACATTGTAACACACTGCATTGTTGGGAAGCAGTGTCGACAAGCAAAATATTTCTGTTAATTGCATATTTAAAGAGTGTACAATGTGTTTAACTGATAAATAGAATACCAGATGCGTGTCCTTTGATATCTAGTTTATCAGGCTCGGCTTCGAGAACGCATGCAGAATTGCTTGGCAAGCCTCGCGATTCTCCAAGCATTCTCAAAGCCCTGCCTGATAAATTTGATATCAAAAGACACCAATCTGGTATTCTCTATTTACAGTTGTAAACCAAAAGAAGGCTGAATATCTGTACATATTTAATTCGGGACAACAGTGGCATCAAGAATATGTAAAATAATTATAAAGCAAATGAAAGCTGGATATTTGATATTCAACTACTTAATACATCTTCAAAACAACTTTGCAATTTGAATAATAGGTTAGTAATTTAAAGTTGATTAATTAGTTCTACTCATGCAGTCACTAGCACATACTTCATTTGGGACAAGAGGAGCAGAGGAAACCAAAATTTTTATTTCTTTCAGTGTACGATCAACTTTTATTTCACTTATCATCAAAAATAGTTTTGTCCCCCTTCAACCCCACTTTTATAATACTTGAATTGAAGATTATGGGGGTTTAGACTTTTTTTCTTATTTCTGCCTAAGCAAAGATTGTGGGTACTCGATAAAATAGCCTCATTGAAATGGCTCTACCAAGTCACCACAATCTATGTTTTCAGTAGAAACAAGAAGAAATCATATCATATTATTTATTTTTTGGCATGGTAAAATATTCAAAACATTGATTTTGTATAGGTGTGTTTTCATAAAGGAACGCCAAAAATGAGGTGTGTTTACATAATGGAACACCAAAAGTGAGCACTATTTTCACTACTGGCTCAGCCACTTGTGAAAATACTTCTTTTGGTGTTCATTTGGTGAAATAAAACTCTATCTTACATACAGTGAATAAAATCAAATATCATCCATCTAAAAGCTGATCATAATATCCATTTGAACAGACAGAAGTTTAACCATTGTTCAGTACTTTTTCACTATTACCCAATCTAAAACAGTAATGTGGAGGATTTTTGTAAGCATATTCATATCTGATAGAAAGTATTAATGAAGTTTAGAAAAATGGATAAAATGTTAGGCTTCACCAAGCATTTCATGTCTTTTTCCTAAATGAGTTTTAACATTTCCACGATACTGGATGATGAATGCAAGATTCTATTTATCATATGACATAACAGATTTATTATATATAGAACATTATTAACTATTTCTTTTTTCAAAAAAGCCATATGGCATTATTCATACACATAATATTATTAAGAACATCCTAAGCATAACATCCTAGGGTGTATCTAAATAATTGCATATTTAATCCACTTGTGGATAGCTTAACTTTAAACATGGGGTTATTATATTCTTACATGTGATGTCATATGATAAATGTCACACATCTAGGTTGTTTGTTTTGCAGCAGCGTAGAAGTGCAGCAGTAAAAGATAATTTGCAACTGTAAAACCAAAAAATTTATCTTCCCAAATGATAGCTATCCTCATTCCAATGCACTTATATCATGGTTTCATTAAAATTCTTCACTCCTTGGCTCATTGCTGCACAACTGTGAGATGCAGGTGGCTAAATGTTACCCAATCAATACGAGTTTCATTCATGATGTTTTGACATCCAACACTTTATTAAAGGTCACAGTCTTGCAACTTTAGCTGGCCCCAGTAGCTCAGTTGGATACATGTCTGACTGGTGATTAGGATGCGGGTTTGATACCTGTCAGGTTCGCTAACATTCTTTCATGGAGATTGATCATGCATTTTTCCATAAATACCTATGCGCATGGCTGCTTGAAGCCACAGTCAAATGGATGGAAAGCCGTGCTCAAGCAACCAAACTATGTTTAAATCATGAAATTCTCGTGCCGTTTGAACATGGTTTTGAACTTTTGATTTCACAAGACGGGCCTGGCTTTGTTTACAATAAGTTGAACGACGTAACGTGATCGTCCTGAACGTAGCGTTTCGGATGACGTCAGAGAGTTACTCCGTAGCAACGTCATTGTAAACAAGCCGCCATGTGTATTTGCCAGTGGCACTTGAAGAGTTTTATATGGAGTTTATGAGGAGCTTTTGGGCGTTTTCGTCAAAATTTGCTGTCGGAAGTGTAGGTTATGCAAGAACAGCGATCATCCATGGATTTTCATACATTAACATTTGCCGGGTCCCTCGGAAGATATTTGAACATTCAGCCTAGCGGCCTCATGTTCAAACATCTTCCTCGGGACCTGGCAAATGTTAATGTATGGAAAACCATGGTTGATCCCCATAGTATTTTGCTATGGTCATTCTCTCCCTTCTATGCGGCTTGGGAGAGAATGACCAAGGAAAAGATTTCATGATCAATTGTCCCAAAAGATTGGTGCCAACTCTGGCAGGTATTGAACCCACATTCTCCTGATCACCATTCAAGAACAAATATCACTCAGCTACCAAGGCCAGCAATCATATGTATGTAAAGTACAGAAGTGCATTTATCATAAATGTCTTGTCTTGTTTAATTCAAATTGTTGCATTTACTATTGTATTTATCAATTGATGTTGTTGATATGATGTGGATACTGCCTTGTAATTGAGTAATTGTCACCTTTAAAGGGGATAAAAATCCTATTCAAAAATGACCATGTGGTACAGAGAATCTTACTTTTGTGGCCATTTGATATGAAATTCATGAAACTCGCCAAAGGCTCGTTTAAAAAATGGCCATGTGATAAATAGTATCTTACACTTGTGGCAATTTCATATGAAACTTATGAAATTGCCAAAGGCTTGTTTCATAAATTTCATTTGAAATGATCACACATATAAGATTCTCCATTTACCACATGACGTCGTTGACATGCAGTGGGTAACATCATGTAATGTTATGTAATAATTAATGTATGACCACAAGTGTAATAACACTTTGGTGGAATTGAGAAACATCATGACAACATCATTGTCAACCATGTATTTTCTGTTGAATAACTGTCAATTTTGAATGTGATTAACATGGTCATATGATAAACAGAATCTTACACTCATGGTCATTTGATATGCAATTTATGAAACTTGCCAAGGGCTTGTTTCATGAATGTCATATTAAATGACCACTCATGTAAGATCAACTTTTTTTTTTAAGACATGATGTCATTGATATGCAGTGGATAACGCCATGTATTAAATATCGTATGACCACACATGTAATAACTCTTTGACAGGGGCAAGTAACTTCATAACAATGTCTGTCAACCATTCATTTTGTGTCAAGTAATTGGCAACTTTAAAGGCGATAAATTCACATTTAAAACGGGCATTTGATAAACAAACATATGAAATTTATGAAACTTGCCAAAGGCTAGTTTCATAAATTTCATATGAAATGTTTGTTCCTCTATAAATTACATTTTTGCTGCTATTTTTTTTTAAATAATTTTTTGGGGAAATAAAAATGATACTTCCCTGCAGAGAAAATATTCCTTTAAGGCGGGGATATATTTCTTTTTGAACGTCATCATGCACTTTGACATGCTGAAATCTGTCAAATTATGTCACAGCGCAAATTACGTCAATTTTAGATGTTAGCAAGGCCAACAACAGCTGATTTAATAAATGTAATATAAACATTAACACATCTATAGTCTATAGTTTTAAATACAGGAAATATTTTGGGAATCTTCTATACAAACTCGTGCATTTGCACTCATTTGTTCGCTTGATTTGCAAGTCTCTCGGGGAAATATTTCCCATATTTCAAACGAAGGATGTATTAATCTCTATATATTCATTGGCATAGTTCTTGAAAAAATAAACAATGAGCTCAAATGCATTATTTGAATTTTAATGCTCATTAAATAAACAGAAAGTAGATCTACATAGTAATTGTTGAGATTTTGTATCCCACCCTAGCAGAGAAGCCAATGGAATGACATTTTTGTTTGTTTGATTTGAGATTTAACGTCCCTATCAACACTGTATACATTTTAGTCATTTTACAGACACTGCTTTCCAATTTTGTGGGACTTTTACCCATCATTGAGATGAAATGACATCTCAAGCCTTGCTGCCCAATGCAACCAGTTAGGTGCCTGGACTATCTGATTCCCACATTTCTCCTGGGCAGACTTACAATCATAAAGAGGTTTACTGTTACTCATGTGCGTTGGGTTTCAGTCGTGCATGGAATATCATGCAGCCCAATCTCTTTCTTCAAGCTCAGACAGAGGTTTTAGGGTATTTTTATCTTGAGAATACATGTTGTGTTTACTTATTAGAAAATCATCTCTGTGAGGATCCTCCTCGGTAAGGATCTTCATATGCATGCGTGTTTGTGTACAGCAGCTGTAGATAGCTATATATCACCCTGTTGTACTGTGACTGCAAATTTGTTTCTTCATAGCTCAGTGAATTGCGAGCTCGCCTATAGGCATTGCCTATGTACATATTATCTTTTTATTTTGGATAGCCGTTTGGCCACTTCTGTCCTTTTGACTTTCCGCTTGTGGGGTTTTCATTATGGTGAAGTTGTTTTATGGTTGTGTTTATTTCCCTTTTGTGTCTTGGGTGGGAGGTGTGAAGTATTCCAATCGATTCCTGACCATTGGTTACACTTCTATTTTGACAAACGACATAAACATACACCATTTCTTGGCCTTTTAAAGGTAAATTTTCTTTTTTATGTTATTAATATAAAACAAACCAAAAATAATTCCGGGCTGGTGCATGTAACTGTTAAAATAACACCGTCATGTTATTTTTCACAATGTGAAAATACAACGAAAACACGCGTATATAACAAAGACATTGTAAAATTTATCGCCGGAAAAAGGAAATATTTTTCTTATTGCTGGTCAAAATATAAATTGTGGGTACACGTTAGAACCGCCTCAGGTTCTAACGAATACCCACATTCTATATTTTAGAGATGAAAAAGGCCCCCGCCAATTGGGGTTTAAAGAAATAAATGGGCTGCGTGATGCTTCCACGCAGAGCTGAATCCGGCCCGCACACGAGTACTGGTAAACCACTTAGAGGATATAAGCCTGCCCAGGCAATGCGGTGCGAGTCGGACCGTCCATGCTTATATACCCTATTGGTTTCATTGGGCGATAGGGCTTGAGAAGTCATTTCATGTCGGGTAAAAGTCCCCAAAACTTGGAAGCAACGTCTCCAAAATGGCCTACATAGTGTTGACAGGGATGTTAAACAACAAATCAAACAGAGAAACAAAAGCGATTAAAACGTAAAAATATAATTTTCATTTGTTTCAGATACTGCAGAGTATAAAGTAAATGACGTTATCAAGTAATAAACACCCATGTTAACCCGGCTTTATACAAAATAATGAGGATTTTACAGGGGTTAAAAAGTGTCCTTATTCTTGCACGAAACTATTCAGTTTGTGTACGCTAGAACCGTCTCAATTTGGCCGTTCTAACGAGCACAAATAAGTGGTGTCAGAAGCAAAATTGAGAAAGATATCAAAATTTGTTTACTGCAAATTAATTTCTAGACTTTTGATTGGATAGCGCAAGGGCAATTATTTGTCATGATCAATGGGCAAATGAATATATCCCTCTTTTACCTGCCTTCGCTGTTGGATTTCCTGCACAGTTTTGAGATAAGAAAGCAAACCGATTCCCGGAACCAAAATAATTTTCAGCTAATAAATCTTCCGATTGTTTTCAATTTAATGCGTACTTCGTTTCATTGTTTTCTGTTCTTACATGCCGTAAACGTTTTCCCACTGAGCACCGTGGTCATTATAATGCGTGCGAAAGAGCGGGCTTGATGGCGTCACATGAAAACATGCACTTCTCGCGATCATAATTGAGCCCTGCCAAGCGAATTTGTGTCTTCGAACATTCCGTCATGACAAATTTTAACTGCACATGCCCAGCCATTCAGAGGGGCCATGGATATGGCTTTCTGTCTGAAGGTTCCTCTTGATTCACTGCTTGTATGAGCGAGCAGCAAAGGTTCTGGCGAGACTGCGCGGATGCGCAGGCTCGCCTGAACCTTCGCTGCCTGCACAGGCGATAAGTACCAAAATCGCTTGACGGGGCCCATATGGTGTTAATAATCAAGGAATTTCGTATTGGCACAGTTACAGTTACAGGTCCGAGGTCTGTTGTATTGGCCCTAGGCCGAAGGCTGACCGAGGAACTGTATCTGGGACAAAACGAAATTACTTCGGGCGCAGCCTAGAATCCTCCGTGGTGCAGTGGTTACGCTACTCGCCTTGTAAACCAGGGATCGCAGGATCGATCCCGGGCTTCTCCAGACTTTTCGATGTGTCTTTAAACCGAGGTCCCGTCTCCGTATGACCTTAGCTGTTGGTGGGACGTAAAACTAAAACTCACTCGGGCTCAGGCTAATACAGCAGACCTCAAACTGTTTTATTACATGTAACGTTTTTTTTTTTGTGTGGGGGGGGGGGGCTGGTTTTACGGCCCTTTCAAGATCATTTCACTCATATCGAGCCGATCGTTAATCAGTGGTGGGCGAAAACCGGAGTACCCGGAGAAAAACCACCTGACCTTCCGTTGCAGAACTTGGCGTCTCACATGTGACCTGAGCGAGGCTCGAACCACAGCGGTGAGAAACCTAATGGTTAAGAGTCAGCGCTCTAATCCACTAGGTACATGTAATTGACACCATTTAAAGCATGATTATTGGTTTTTGACCTCAGTGTTAATTCGGATGACCTCCGAACAATACAGGGATAGTCAATTAATCATTCTTTGGAAAATATTGCAATATGCAACAATTTAGAAAATGGGCAGTATGGAACAGTATTAAGGTAAAAACTCAATTATGCAATGTGCAATTACAATATGAATTGTTGAAACCGCACTTTGCATTATGAACCTTTCCATAGCTTTCTACTTTATTCGAATATGCAACATGCACATTCTAATTTGAGACCTTTGTATTTAAATATGGCATTTGGACGTCCTATTTTGCATTATTCAGTTTCGATTCTGCTGGGGTTAGACGGGGTACCAGTCATTGAGGTGACGGTAACGTTCGGTAATGTCCGTGGATTTGCCGTATTTTTTCCGATGACAAGCGTTCGTTTGAGAAGATCGCATTCGCTTTTCCAGGGGCCAAATTCAAGCCAGCAGCGATAAATTTTATCCAGCTATTCAATAATTCGGTTATTTACAATAATGTGTACGTTTGCATCTTTAAAATAAATTTTACAGCGCGGTTCCTTATTTATGAGAAACAGGATTTTTATATAAAAGTTAATACTTGTTTGACGAAGGGGAAAATACTCTATCGTTGAACATTTACTAAATTACCATGAGGGATTAGTCTGTGCCGAATCCGTGGATTTGAAATGAGCAATTATTGTTAAAATTGATTAATTCATACAATTTTCATAAATCTGATCCTTCTGAGGTGTTACTTATAAAGATATTATTTACTAATTGCAACCTCACTCAAAACTCAAATGTTTGGATATTATAGAAGTATGTATATGTCCGCACAGCGTATCGCCGAGCGGTTGGGTAACCCCTATGTGCTTATGACGCCCGTTTACCTTCAAAACCAGTTTGTCTCTCTGTTCACCGGCAACGGGGATTCGTTCCCTGGGACCTCACCAGCTGACCACACGGGGAATTTGGAAAACAACAACTAGTTCCCCAATTCCCATTGTAATTCTGATGTAAATACTTCATCCATTAACATGAACAGTACTTACTCATTCTCAGCCCCGACCCACAACCATAGAAACGCACCTGTGGTCACAATGACAGCTGTCCTATTCATATGTCCATCTGTCTGTCTTCATAAGTTAGACTGGGGCAGGATAGCTTTCATCCAACAGAATCACAACGCGAAAATATTAGCTGGTCGTCTGTCAGTTCGTCCGTCCGTCCGTCTGTCTTCAGCCAGCAAAACCTTGCTGAGCTAGTGTCGCGACTGTCTTAACCAGCCTACTACATATTTCTTCAAGTTCTACATGTAACGATTTGGAAAATGGAGTGGCTGAATCCAAACCATTTTGTACTTACATGTATTTCCATGTATTAGGTCTACACCAAAGTTTTTTTTTCTTCTTGTTTTATTACAGTTAGACCGCGTACAGCGTACCCAGGTTTACCTGGCGGAACTTAACGACATTATCTATTTATTTATTTATTTATTTACTTATTATTAAAGTTTACAGAATCCAGAAAAAAAAAATGTTTTTGATGCATTAGATTTGTACATTTTACCGCCGAAAAATACAACAACAAAAATTAAAAGATGAAAAGTCGTGATGATATTTTTCTGACTGTTGCTTAAAATATACATGTTGGGTACACGTTAGAAGCGCCTCTTCGATCCCATTTTAACGAGTACCCACAATCTATATTTTGGAGTAGAAATGAGAAAAATAATGTTTACTCCTGTCAATCCCAGTTTTACCCTATAAAAGTGGGGATCAAGTGTGTGTGTGTGTGGGGGGGGGGGGGGGGGGGGGGTAAGAATTATAAAGATGTTATTTTATGGTGGGATGCGCTTGGTATGTGAGTGCGTTTTTAGTTTTGCGTCTCGACAACAGCTAAGGTCAAACGGAGATGGGACCTGGGTTTAAAGACTCATCCGAAATTCTGGAGAAGCCGGGGTCGATCCTGCGATCCCTGGTTAATGAGGCGAGTAGCATAACCACTACACCACAGAGGCTTCCAGCGCTTGATATGTTACATTGTTGCAGGTGCGGGTTTTTCCACCTGCACTCCGGTATGAAAGAATTTGCTGCGCGTTGTGTTTTTCTCAAACAAGAGGGCCATGATGGCCCTGGATCGCTCACCTGACCCATATGATAGAGTTACAAGTGGGCCTCTGGGAGGGCCATTATTGACCCCAGGGCTACAATGTGCATAATGTTGAGGGAGGTCTAAAAAGGTGAAGCTTCATACCAAATATCAACAAAGCCTATAATTTGAACAATCTTGGCAAAGGTCCACTAGATGAAGCTACACACCAAATATCAAAGACCTGGGCCTTGGGGTTTCAGAGACCATTTTTTAAAGATATTCCCTACATAGCCTATGTAAAACCAAATGGCCCCGGGGCGGGGACATTTTTGGCCTCAGAGCTATAATTTAAAGAATCTTGATAGAGGTCCACTAGATGAAGCTTCACACCAAATATCAAAGACCTAGGTCTTGCTGTTTCAGAGAAGATTTCCAAAGATTATCTCTATATATAAGTCTATGTAAAACCAAAGGGCCCCAGGGCAGGGGCTATAATTTGAACAATCTTGGTAGAGGTCCACTAGATGAAGCTCCATACCAAATATCAAAGACCTAGGCCTTGTGAATTCAGAGACAACATTTTTCAAGATTTTCCCCATATAAGTCTATGTAAAACCAAATGGCCCTGGAGCGGGAGCATTTTTGGCCCGTGGGCTATAATTTGAACAATCTTGATAGGGGTCCACTACGTGTAGCTTCATACCAAATATCAAAGACCTGGGACATGTTGTTTCAGAGAAGAAGATTTTTTAAGATTTCCCTATATAAGCCTATGTAAAATCAAAGGGTCTCGGGCGTGTGCATTTTTGGCCCCAGAACTATAATTTGAACAATCTTGGTAGGGGTCCACTAGGTATAGCTTCATACCAAATATCAAAGACCTGGGCCTTGCGGTTTCAGAGAAGAAGATTTTTAAAGATTTTCCCTATATATGCCCATGTAAAACCAAAAGGCCCCGGGGCGGGGGCATTTTTGGCCCCAGCAATATAATTTGAACAATCTTGGTAGGGGTCCACTAGATGAAGCTTCATACCAAATATCAAAAACATGGCCCTTACGGTTTCAGAGAAGAAAATTTTTAAAGATTTTCCCTATATAAGCCTATGAAAAATCAAAGGGTCCCGGGGCGGGGGCATTTTTGGCCCGTGCACTATAATTTGAACAATCTTCGTAGGGGTCCACAAGATGAAGCCTCATACCAAATATCAAAGACCTGGGCCTTGCGGTTTCAGAGAAGAAGATTTTTCAAGATTTTCAATATATAAGCCCATGTAAAACCAAAGGGCCCCCGAGCAGGGGCATTTTTGGCTCCAGGGCTATAATATGAACAATCTTGGTAGGGGTCCACTAGGTGAAGCTTCATACCAAATATCAAAGACCTAGGCCTTGCGGTTTCAGAGAAGAAGATTTTTAAAGATTTTTCCTATTTAAGCCCATGTAAAACCAAAGGGCCCCGGGGCGGGGGCATTTTTGGCCCCAGCACTATAATTTGAACAATCTTGGTAAGGGTCCCCTAGATGAAGCTTCATACCAAATATCAAAGAACTGGGCTTTGCGGTTTCAGAGAAGAAGATTTTTAAAGATTTTCCCTATATAAGCCCATGTAAAACCAAAGGGCCCCAGAGCGGGGGCATTTTTGGCCCCAGCACTATAATTTGGACAATCTTGGTAGGGGTCCACTAGATGAAGCTTCATACCAAATATCAAAGACCTGGGCCTTACGGTTTCAGAGAAGAAGATTTTTAAAGATTTTCCCTATATAAGCCCATGTAAAACCAAAGGGCCCCGGAGCGTAGGCATTTTTGGTCCCAGCACTATAATTTGAACAATCTTGGTAGGGGTCCACTAGATGAAGCTTCATACCAAATATCAAAGACCTGGGCCTTGTGGTTTCAGAGAAGAAGATTTTTTAAGTTTTTGGTGAAAAAAAAATCTATTTTTGGCTCCTATGACCTAGATGTGCAACGGACCGGAACCATTTGAACAACTTTGAAAGGGGACCACCATTCCTGTGAAGTTTGGTCAAAATCCGATCAGTGGTTTAGGAGGAGATGTCGTTTGAAGAAATTGTTTACGGACGCATGGACGCACGCACGGACTGACGACGGACGACGGACGAAAAGTGATCCCAAAAGCTCACCTCGTCACTACGTGACGGTGAGCTAAAAAGTGGAAACCTTTGCGTTTTGTCACTTGAAGCCAAAAATCTAGTATAAAAAGTCAGATAGTTTTCTATTTTCTTATAAATTAATGGATGCATTTAACACAAACAGTTACGAACATCTATATAAACATGTGACAAAACAAACTGGGAATCAGACCCCCAGCCATCGGGGCTTGAAGAAATAGATGGGCTGCATGAACTGAAACCGACCCGCACACCAGTACTGGTAAACCGCTTAGAGGATCTAAGTCTACCGAGCCAAAGCGGTGCTTACAAACCCTATTGGTTTCATTGGGCGACAGGGCTTGGAGATGTCATTTCATCTCAGTGTCGGGTAAAAGTCCCACAAAAGTGGAAGCAACGTCACCAAAATGATCTATACTGTGTTGAAGGTGACGTTAAACATCAAATCAAACAACAGAACCAAAATGCCTAGTTTTAGAATTCCGTTGGATATGCCCTAAATCAGAAATAAATGTTAGAGGGAACGTAAGTCGTTTCTCATCTGAAAGCATTTTCACAAAAGAGAGTTGTAACTATGTTTGCTTCAGGTGATCATAAAGGAGCAGTCTCACCAAGGTCTACACGACATTGGACAGGAGCCTTTCTGTGCCATACAAAATTATTATAAGTATTTACAACAAATTTATATTTTAGAGGTGCAATGGCCTGAACACATTTGCGATATATTTAGATAAAACATGGACACAAAACAAACACAGCAAAGCTGATTCCTGGTCTGACATATAAAATAAAAAATATGTGTAAATGATTTTATCGGCAAGGGTGTAATGTCCCCAAATCGTCCGTTTTATGCCAAAAATATAGTTCTCTCGTTTCTTTCACTCCTCCGTGTCACCAATACGCTTGCAGATTCTTTTTGGTATCTTCCGAATACAGGCGGACGTTTACGGAAAAACGATCACAGCGCCACTTAACGAGAATAATGAGAACTAGAAGAAGCAGAAGCGGAATATTTTGCACAATTGTAACTGAATATAGCATAACAGAATATCAAAATTGCATATTGCAATCTCAATGTTGCATAATTGAGTTTTTACCTAAATCCTGTTCCATAAATATAGCATAACAGAATATCAAAATTGCATATTGCAATCTCAATGTTGCATAATTGAGTTTTTACCTAAATACTGTTCCATAGGGCAGTATAACAAATTTGTTATGTTTGATTCTTAACGGGGCATTATGATACATATGTAACTCACCCGTGCGACACAGTGCATTTTTCACACCTCCAAAATGGTTACTTTTCTGATGAAAATCCGAGATTCTTTTCTTATAAATGCTCAAAACATAGGTTTTGGGTGCTCGTTAGAACCGCCTCATTGAGGCGGTTCTAACGAGTACCCACAACCCTGGTCTTGGAGCAAAAATATGAAAAATAATGTATACCCCCGTAATCCCTAGTTTTCTCTGTATTAAGTGGGGTTAAGGGTGTCTTCATTTCACGGACTTGTTCACATGATGAACAGGGGATCACAGTCCTCGCCTGAAAGCGATATTTGCCCTCGCCTAACGGCTCTGGCAAATATTGTCTTCATGCGGGGAATGAGATAAAAAGAAAGAAAGTATGAAAGAAACACGTGATAAATAATTAAGTTCTGAATAGTTGGATCCTTTGGAAGCAAAGTATACACCAAATAAACGAAAATAGCAGACTCCATCACGAAAAAACGCCTATATAATTTTGACCCCCTTGAACCCCACTTTTATATAGTAAAACTGGGGTTTTCGGGGGTATACCTTATTTTTCTTATTCTGCTATAAAATATAGATTCTGGGCACTCGTTAGAACCGCCTCATCGAGGCGGTTCTAACGGGTGCCCACCATCTTTATTTTGATTCTGGGCCCTCGTTAGAACCGCCTCATCGAGGGCCCACAATCTATATTTTAAGCAGAAATAAGAAAAATATCACAATTTTTCATATTAAATTTTCATTTTTTTTTCGGCGATTAAGGTTACAATGTGTTTGTATAGGCATGTTTTCGTAATGCGGTTTTATTGAGTCTGTTCATGACCAGTACTGGCATGTGCAACACCGGTCACGCCCTCTAGCACCAGTGTAAGCAGAACACTATTTTCAAAATGATACTTAATGAACTCAATGATCCGAAAAGGACCAGAATATAAGAATCTTATATGGGTAGAGGGGTGGATGGAAAAATCCGTCCCGAGGGGCACTGTACGGCATCACGAGGCTTGCTGAGTGATGCCGGACAGTGATCCCGACGGACGGATTTTTCTATCCACCCCTCGCACCCATATTATATTCTTTTTCTTGCATACCTTCCGTTTCTTAGCGCGGATTTTTAATGCTGCAGTCACTTCGGTTACCAACGTCCGCCATATTGTGTTGACACTGCAGGAATGTTTAGTGACGTCACGTAACGTGCTGTGACGGCGCATACGAGGTCGTAATCAAACACGCGATTATATTCGATTTTGGGTCGGAACACCAGGGTTAGAACATAATTTTTTATCCCAGGGTAAACTCACGGATTTCCTTGTCTGGCATGCAAGAAAATATAATCTTCACTATAATCAATAAGCTGAAGTAGTATCATTAAGTCAAAAAGAAGCTGTTTATACTTCATGTTTGCACGTGTGGGCTTTAAAAGCTGTATTCATTCGATAAACTAGGAAACATACAACTTTCTTTGTTTGAATTGAGATTTAACGTCCCGTCAACACTATGTAGGTTATTTTGGCGACGTCGCTTCATATTTTCATCCCGAAAATACGCCTTTACATTTTTTATCCCATCCAACCCCACTTTTATATAGAAAAACTGGGATTTACAGGGGTATTAAGTGGCATTATTACATTCATACCTTTTATGCTTATAAAAACATTAGTTTATACTAATTCATTTTAGTTCGATTGCGATGAAAGCTTCAAGCTTATTTTACTTATCTCTGCTCTAAAATATAGAGTGTGGTATTTGTTAGAACAGCTTCGATGAGGCGGTTATAACGAGAACCCACAATCTATATTTTGAGCAGAAATAAGAAAAATATCACAAATTTTCATCTCAAAATTTTCATTTTCTTTAGGCGATAAAGGTTACACAGTATTTCTATAGGCGTGGTTTCGTAATGGTGGGAATTTTACTCGACATTGAGATGAAATGACATTTCAAAAACTGCCGCCCACTTTGCATCACTTTGCCTGGGCAGGCTTAGGCCTTCTAAGCGGTTTACCAGTTCTCCTGTGCGGCCGATTTCAGCTCTGCGTGGAAGCATAATGCAGCCCAATCTATTTTTCATAGACCCGATGGGTGGGGCCAGAAACAACATCTGCAATGTATATGTTCAAAATTATATTCATGGCTCTAGAAATTAACATTACGAAAACACGCCTATACCAATACATTGTAACATTTATCGCCGAAAAAAAGAAAATTTTAACTTGAAAAATTGTGATATTTTTCTTATTTCTGCTCAAAATATAGAGTCTGGGTACTCGTTAGAACCGCCTCATTGAGGCGGTTCTAACGGGTACCAACACTCTATATTTTAGAGCAGAAATAAGAAAAATAAGATTTACCCCTGTAAGCCCCAGTTTCACTATATAAAAGTGGGGTTCGAGGGGGTCAAAATTATATAGGCGTGTTTTCGCGATGCGTTTTGCGATATATTTCTCATGGAGCAGTATTCCAATAACGAATTGTGGGTGCTCGTTTATACCGCCACCGCCACACAAGGGCGCATCGTGTAAAATAAAAGTCTGTATATTGATCACACCACTCAACCCAAAATGGAAAACTGGGTTTTCCAAGGCGGTTCTTCTGTCGCAGTTTATTTTTGTTATGGTTTGTGTTTGAGTGTTTGTATCGCTTATATTATTTTGATGGGGATAGCCGATTGACTATTTTGTGGGAAAGTGACTGTCCTTTTGGCTTTCCGCTATTGATGTTTCCATTAGGGTCTAGTTGTGCTTCTTTTCCTTTGGCGTGTCTGATGGGAGCTGTGGGTTAGTTGTATCGATTCCTGATCATTGCCTTCACTTCTATTAAGTGGCATTTGTTACATTCATACCTTTTATGCTTATAAAAATATTATTTTATACTGATTCATTTTAGTTCGATTGCGATGAAAGCTGCAAGCTTATTTGAATCGCCCGCGAACACTCCTCCGGGTGTTGCCACGCGCGCGCGAGAGAGGCAGTGGCTTTTTTACCACTGCTACCCATTTACACCCAGTGACATTACGTGTCTTGCCCAAGGACATTCCTCGCCTACGGTGGCCGGATTGGAACCCACAACCTCTCGATCATAAGTCGAATGCGCTAACTTGGCCACTGAGCTATCGATGCCGCCAAAATGCATTGTGTGTACTTGTACAAAATGCCTCATTGAGGCGGCCCTAACGAGGACCAACAATGTTTGTGTACGCTAGAAATACGTAAAATATATAATTAAAATCATCAGAGTAATGTAGGTTCTAAAGAGTACATCACGAAAACACGCCTATATAATTTTGACCCCCTTGAACCCCACTTTTATATAGCAAATCTGGGGTTTACAGGGGTAAAACCATGAGGCGGTTCTAACGAGTACCCACTATCTATATTTTGAACAGAAATATTGCAATATTTCATCTTAAATGTTTCATTTTTTGAGGTAAAATTTGCAATGTATTTGTATAGGCGTGTTTTCGTTATGAGCAAGACGCAATTTTAGCATGCGGGTGTATCATCGTATTCGGTTCGAACGAAAACCCACAACTATTAATCTCTGTCTAAAATTTCCAAATATACGTGGGTTTTTGTTGAACACATTTGAAAACTTGATGCCATGATCAAGATCCAATGATGAAATATCCACACGGATTCTGGACATCAGGAATCCTGTGCAGTCACAGCTGTGAAGATATAATTGGTTCGGCAAAGTGCTCTAATAAAATATGCACTGAAATGAATTGTCTATTATGGCAACCAAAATACGTAATTACATCGTTGTGTGTGAGTCATCGAGATGGGTAAGAATGGCGAATTATTACGAAAACATATCGGTAAAATTTTAACGCCGAAAAATGAAATTTGCAGATAAAAATCGTGATTTTTTTTAAAAGTTCTGCTAAAAACATAAATTGAGCAGAAATACGAAAAATAATGAATACTCCTATGAACCATAGGTTTACTATATAAAAGTGAAGTTTAAGAAGGTCAAAATTATATTGGCATGCTTTCGCGATGTTTGCACCGTTCTTAGCACCATGGTGATGTTATGAACACTTCCCAAACCCAACTTAATATAGAGAAAACTGGGATATACACGGGTATACGTTGCATTTCCCATTTCTGCTCCAAGACATAGGTTGTAGCGGTTCTAACGAGCAACCGCAGCCTATGTTTTGAGTAAAAATAAGAAAATATGACGAGTGCAGTTTTGGAGATAGGAATAAATTTATTCACTACGATAACACGCCTAGATAATTTTAACCCCCATTAACCCCACTTTTATATTGTAAAACTGGGATTTACAGGCCTGGGGTAAACCTTACTGTTCTTATTTCTGTTCTAAAACATAGATCGTGGGTACTCGTTAGAACCGCCTCTAACGGGTACCCACAATCTATATTTTGAGCAGAAATAAGAAAAATGTGACAATATTTTTCATCTTAAAATTTTCTTTTTTTTTCGGCGGTAAAGTTTACAATGTATTTGTATAGGCGTGTTTTCGTAATGTGCACAATGTTATACGGATGTGTTATCGAAACTGGAAACATACAAACGCGTGAACATCTCCTTTTAATCACTAAGGTGTCATGCACATGCGTCATAGTGTATTCTTTAATATCTTAAAAAAACTGACATTATTTTCTGCGAAAATTTGTAATATATTCCTTACTCATGTTTTAATTGTGGCTGTTCTAACGAGTACCAACAATCTAGAACCATAGGTAAGAATAAGAAGATATTTGTAAACCGAAATAATGGCCACTTTGTTTATAAAGTGGATGTATTCTTTGATGTTTATTACACGGAGTTGTTTACATGATGAAGCATATTTGTTATCCCCAGAGAGAAAAGTACAAGCCCCAGGGTAGACATTTGCTATTGTTGAATTGCAACAGAGATTGTTGCCACACGAAAGAACCAAACTTTGATCTGAATCATACTGGTTCCAGGGCCACGAAACACACATGCAACTGCATATGCATTGGATAACTTCAAAAATAAGCGACAATAAATTTTGCGACATACTGTCAGAAATTCGGCGTCATCATATAGCGTCGCGTTTCATAGGATGGCATTTGGTTATACGCAGCTGGCCACGCTTGCCGTTATAATTTATTGTGCAAACATTTGGATGGTGATTTTGATTTTGAAATTGTGGATTTTCCTTTTTTGGAGGTGGTGTTCCTCGTGCGACACCCTGTGGCCTTTGGGTTTCGCAATTAGTTCGGTTTGCCAGAGTGTGTGGTCATGTGGCTGACTTCGGCGCTCATGATGGATTGTCATCATGAAAACACGCCTATATAATTTTGACCCCCTCGAATTCCACTTTTATATAGTAAAACTGGGGGTTACAGGGGTAAACCTTATTTTTCTTATTTCTGCTCTAAAATATAGATTGTGGGTACTCGTGAGAACCGTCTCGATGAGGCGGTTCTAACGAGTACCCACAATCAATATTTTGAGCAGAAATAAGAAAAAATATCACAATTTTTCATCTTAAAATTTTCAGTTTTAAGGCGATAAAGGCTACACTGTATTTGAATAGGCGTGTTTTCGTTATGTGACTGCTGGGCTTCTTGGCCAGGGTTATCGGTACCATGGGCTACGCAAAGCCTTTCAAAAGTTTATTCTTTTGCTCCGGCGTTTCGGTGTTTTCTTGCTGTCGAGTCCTCGCAGTTGTTTCATCTCTGTGGTTGTTTGATTTTTGGTGTTCACGGGGATGTTGCACTGATGAGTTGGGAGGCCTTCGTGCGGACTTGGCGGGTTGTTTGTCTAGGTCGCGGCGGGAGCTGGGGCGGGGATTGTGGCAGCGTGGGGTCGATTTTCGTTATAAAAAAATGCTTTTAGATTTTGGTTTTACGACCCTTTCAAGTTTATTTCACTCATATCGAGCCGATCGTTAATCAGAGGTGGGCGAAAACCGGAGTAACCCGGAGAAATACCACCTGACCTTCCGTGCCAGAACCTTTGTGTCTCACCGGCCCCCGCCCATCGGGGCTTGAAGAAATATATTGGCTGCACGATGCTTTCACGCAGAGCTAAAAGGACAGCAGCCCTTGCCCAGCTGGAAGCCAATATCAAATGACGCAAGATATTCGACAACTTCGCCTCATCCATCCTCCCCCAGCATAGTGGTTACCCAGCAGTCACAACATGTAATTGTGACGTCACACCGATGTCGGAACAACGTCATGGCAACGTCACACCGATGTCATGACGTTGCACCGACGATGAATTGCCTTTACCATAGCGACGTATGTCTGCTGGGTAAATTAGCCTTTTATCTGTCATAGATCAGGTAAGGGGGTTGGGTTCAGTTCAGTCCGTGTCCTTTGATGTCAGTATATACTTACCTCAGAACTCACAGGCCAGGTAAGAGTCATTTCATTTCAGTCAGTACCCATTGACATCGGTATATACTTACCCAAGCTATCAAGATGTCATGTTTATATACTTACCGTGTCTTTTCATATCTCTTCACGCGTCTGATAGATCTCAGGTGAGCCGTTTAGGCTCTTTTGGGAAACATGTCTGAATCGTGTACTTTTAAAGGTGGTCCTGATCTCTACTAACACTGCATGTCCCGTTATGTACTTATTTGCATGTTCTAATGCATGGTTCAATGCACTTGACACTTGACCATTCAGTAGTGAAGTTCAATACTTTACTTGTATAGAACTATTATTGATAGAAAATATTTTGTATATTTTCAGGTATGTTGTTTTATATATTTGTATAATTGTGAAAGTTTACTAAAGAGATGGGTCTCTGAGGCCTAGTGGGTAAGAGCGATGTCTCTTAGTCATTAGGTCTCTCATCGCCGTGGATGACAAGCCCCGCTCGATTGGCATGTTTGGAGCCGGGTTCTACAGGGTAGAGTCGATTGTGTTTTCTCTGGGTGTATTGGCTGTCGCCTGCCTCTGATCAGAGACCAGCTCGATATGAGTGAAATAATCTTAAAGGGTCGTAGAACCGAATCAAATCAATATTTAAACAAACATGCATATATTGCTCACTGAGCTATAAAGCAAATTAGCTATGTTCATGTCCAGGAAAAATAACCCATATTGTGGTTGTTGTAAATTGATAGAATATGTTTAGAAATGTGCTGAATTTGTCATTTCGTCATGTTTATGTTATTTACTGATATGCATATTCTAAGGCACTTGACACTTGACCATTCAGTAGTGAAGTTCAATACTTTACTTGTTTAGAACTATTATTGATAGAAAATATTTTGTATATTTTCAGAAATGTATCAACAGATCCCTTGTCATCTAAACCATCATCATCATCATTGATTAAACATCATTAAACAGCCTGGCTGTCTTGTGTTTACTGTCCAATGTAGAATCCTTCGGTGACAATTGGTGGCCAGTGTGGCATTGAACATAAGATATCTTCGCCGGTGACGTGCATTTTCTAATACACAGGATAGAAATCAACAAAAGTATGGGATTTTATATTACAAAAATAGCTGGTGGGCGGATCTGCTACCTATGCCACGTGATGTTAACTAATTAATATGCGTGCGCGCTCTAATGGAAAAGTTTCTTCTTTAGTGACGTCATTTCCAACTCTTGGTTTTGTAAACAAGCTGGTGTAATGGAAAACTTGTTTATATGTGGGCCCATATATTCGTTGGATCACTTCGTTTCTGCGTGGACTTCAGAAAATTAAATAATAATACAGTAAAAGATGCCTATGCTATTCCTAGGGTTGAAGATACTCTCCATCTGCTATCTGGATCAAGATATTTTACAAAATTAGACCTTCGAAGCGGTTATTGGCAAGTGGAACTCAGAGAACAAGATAAACCGAAAACGGCATTCCAAGTTGGGACCCTGGGCTTCTTTGAGTTCAACCGTATGCCTTTCGGCCTTTGCAATGCCCCAGCTACCTTTCAGAGATTAATGGAGCGCTGCATGGGGGATTTGAACTTGAGAGAATGTCTGATCTATCTAGATGATATTATTATATTTTCATCGACATTTGAAGAGCATCTAGAACGTCTTGAGGCAGTCTTTCGGAGACTCAAGGAACATAACCTCAAGTTAAAGGCCGAAAAATGTGAATTTATGAAGTCCAGGGTCACGTAATTGGGTCACGTTGTATCTGAAAATGGCATAGAAACGGACCCAGATAAGACAGAAGCAATTCAGACATGGCCAATACCGAAGACCGTCAAAGATGTTCGATCCTTCTTAGGATTTACTGGATACTATCGGAGATTTATCCAGAACTATGCGACAATAGCTAGGCCTTTAAATGACTTACTGGTTGGCCATTGCACTAGTAACAAGGCTAAGAAGTCGAAGTCTAAGAGAAAGAAAATCCCTTTCACGTGGACAGAGAAACAACAAGAGGCTTTCGACACTCTCAGGAACAAATTAATGAATCCACCAGTCCTTGCTTATGCAGACTATCGCTTACCATTTACGCTGCACACAGATGCTTCCAACACTGGATTTGGTGCTGTACTATATCAGCAACAGGATGGATGTGATAGGGTTGTGGCATATGCGAGTCGCAGTCTGAAGCCGTCAGAGATTAATTATCCGGCACATAAATTAGAGTTTTTGGCTCTTAAATGGGCCATTACAGATAAGTTCTATGACTATCTGTATGGCGCCACCTTTGAAGTTGTAACGGATAACAACCCGCTGACGCATGTGTTCACAACTGCCAAATTAAATGCAACAGGGCAGCGGTGGTTAGCAGAATTGTCAAACTATAACTGCTCAATTCGATAACTGCTCAAACAGTGTAATAGGCAAAATAGCCGAGTGGGCTAGTGATAGGACCACGATACAGATGTCGGCGCAATAGCGTAGGATCGAATCCCACAGAGGTAAGATTTTTTTTTTTTTTTTTACATTATTTTTTTAGGTGCTTCTTACAAATATTGTATTCCGATGGTTAGTATATTTGTATATTTTCTTAAAAATTACGATTTGTGCGTATTGCTCTATCCCCTCCCCACACCCCGTTTATCATGCTACCGATACCTCAGTGTGTCCTATAGACCTGAGAAGAACCCGATCAGGCCGGTTGTGTGTTCTCGTGATTGTATGCTGTATTTTATAGAAATTTGCATCTTGTCTATTTATGTAAAAGGGTTGCGAAATTTGCTATTTGCTATCAGGCATATATATGTTTCAGTGTAGGAGTAGGTTCTGCTCATATCTACGGAGGACAAAACGAGCTATTAGTGAAAGAAGAAACTATACATGTTCTTTGTCTATTTAGGTAAAACGGGCTGCGAATTTTGCTAGCAGGCAAATATCTGTTTCATTGTAGGAAAAGGATGTTTGTTGTAGGTCATATCTACGGAGGACAAAAAGAGCTATAGATGACACAAGAAACTATACATGTTCTTTGTCTATTTAGGTAAAACGGGCTGCGAAGTTTGCTAGCAGGCAAATATATGTTTAATTGAAGGAGAAGAATATTGGTTTCAGGTCCTGCTCACCTATGTGGAGGATGAAATGTGTCATAAGTGATAATGTAAATATACGCTTTATTGATCAAATCTCTTTTGTATTGGAACCTGTACATATTAAAGGAAGACAAAGGTGCCATGCATGAAAGCTGAATGCATTTATAATCTATTTGAAACCAAAGGCAACTACGGTGGACAAATGTGTCATACAAAGTGAAAACAAAGCATAGAGCCCTGTTTCGCCATCGTGTGTGTCTACGGTAATTATTTTTGAAAAAAAAAAAATACAGGTTGACAATCGATATATATGCAGGCACTGCTTCATATCCTTGTGACATAGACATTTTGTTTGCTTTAGGTAACCGCAATATTAAGAAAGCGGAAAAGAAAGCTTTGAAGATTCGATAGTTCCCTTAAAGACGAAAGTGAGAAAACAATAGTGCATTTATTCAGGCGAAACTGATAGATATTAATGAGCACGTGTATGTCTCATAACAACACGACAGTATCTACGGAGGACGAACGTGCCAACAAAGAAAAAAATTAGTTACGGATCATGTATTAATAAATAAATATATATAGATATATGAAAATATTTATAATTGTATTTGTGAAATCTATGAAAAAAAAAACATACACTCCTCGAGGCTTGTCTTAAAAAGATAGATTCCTAAAATGGAAAAGAAGATACTTGAAAAGCAAAGACAGAAGGAAGAGGAAATGCAGAAGATCCTCTCAAGGGAAGCAGAGTATAGAAGAAGACAGGCACAGGCAATGGAAAGAGAGGAAAGACTCGTGAGAAGACACCAAAGGAGAATGGAAGACGAAAGACAACGCGTAATTGCTGAACAATTGGAGCACGAGGGGAGACACAGACAGGCGGCTGCAATAGAGGAAAGCATTTCAAGAATGCAGCTTAGAAAAAAGGAAGAAGAAGAACCGGATGAGAAGTTTCCACAGTATCCAGAGCATGAATATGTGCGAAGAGAGGCCACTGAAAGAGATAAAGATCTATATGCGCGGCAGAAAGAGAAAAGGGAAACAGAACCACGAATGATTCCTGAAATATCCAGAGAAATGAAGAAACATACGACATTCACAGAAACCAGCCCCACATTCTTAGTATATGATGAAACTGGATTTAGTGAAGAAAAAGGGGCAGTAGGAGGTGTTGTAGATTCTTTGCAATCAGGCGCTTTGTTTTATGATATGACAGATAATGGAAGTGGAATAAGAATAAAAGATCTTACAGACAGTGCAATACAGAAGCAAATGCAAATGCTACAAAGCGAGCTTTGTAAACGAAAGGAGAGTGATAGCTATTCAGCCGTGTTTAAAACGGGTTCTAAGGAAGACTCCCGTGGTCTACATGATCCCGAAAGTAGAGCAGACAGGCAAACATTGGACAATGAGGTAGCAAAGGTTAGATTTGGACAACAAGAGATTCAAAGGTATAGACAGAGTAATAGGAGTCATCAACAGGTAAGTGGTGATGACATGATTGGCAGGACACAAACTAAAACTTTGACTACAGATGGTAAGGGCAGAGTTTCTAAAGAAACAATAGTAAATGAGAGAGAGTATATATCTAATGCAAATAAAACAGAACTAAATCAGCATGGGTCGACTAGTCTTATACGACCACATAGCCGTGAGGCGTCAGAAGATCTTTCTATGGGCAACATAGAAGCTAGGTCTACTATGATCGATATAATTGACAAAGAAATAGATGAAATGGATAAAAGACTAACACAGCTCAAAGAGGAGAGCTACAGATTGAAACAAAGTCAAAGTTCTGATAACGCTGGTTATTTGAAATACGGAAATAATACAGAAACAGCGAATGATCAATTGAAAGGACAGATTAGGTCTGTGTATCATGAACATGACAAAATGAAAAGAGGTAGTGTTAGAAATATTACGTCAACTCCCAAGTTTAGTAATGAACAGAAAGGGGGTACTAGGTATGGAGGCTTTTGTGATGAAACGTGGCAAGGTTCACATATAGGTGCACGTGGAGATTCAGAGGCACATTCAAAGTTAGTGAATGAAAGATCAAAAAGAAATATCAAGGGCTATTACGACCCTTATCATATGGGATTTAGAACTGAGGAAGATATAGAAGGAGGCGAGGTTCCTTATCCTGAAATGGAACAGTTTAGAAACAGAGATGTGAGAGATATAAAATATACAGAAGCTCCGTTTGAAAGTAAAAATGATTCATATCTATATAGAGAAAGATATGATAATGAAGATTATGGAGATAGATTAGAGAGACGAGTCGCTGATGAAATAACGGCCAAAGAACATGAACCGGTCGAGCATGCGTTTATAGAATCTGAAAATAGAGATGACTACAGAGGTTTGATTGCAAACCAAAGAGAGTTAGCCAACTGTGAAAGATTAGAGGGCCTTAGACAGAGAGGTGAAAGATTAAAGGAACAAGAAATTGCATTGGATGTGAAAGAACGAGAATTAGTGAGAACACATGAAATCCTTACACAAAAGATTAAGGATCAAAGGAGGCCTCAAAGTTTAGTATTTGATGAAAAGGAGATTCTTCTACGCGAAGAACAGCTGAGAAAAAGAATAAATAGAATGGAAGAAAGAGAACGGGAAGTGAAACGTATAGAAGCTTCTTTGGAAGAGTTCAATGCTTCTGTAGATAAAGATAGGGTTAAGGCAGAGAGATGTGCCCCCTGAATACAGATGATATGCATGCGACATATGAACTGAAAAATAATAAGGAAGAAGAGCTTCAAAAACAATTATTGAAAGGGACAGATACTTACAGCCTCAGAAGAAGTTCAAGAGTGTCTGATGCTGATACCAACGCAAGAAACGAGAACACACGTTCATGTTCACTTAAAGAAGATAGGCTTACTGAAGAGAAACATTTCTTTCCGAAGTTTACCCCTTTCTCTGGTGAAGATCCTAAGCCTAAAGGAGAAGCTTCATATGAAGAATGGCGATACGAAGTGAAGTGTATTCAGCAAGATAAGACTTATTCTGACCATATTATCGGACAAGCTATAAGAAAGTCACTCCGAGGGCAGGCAAAAAGAGTTCTTCTACCGATGGGTATTTCGGTAACCATTGATGAAATAATGGAAAGGCTTGAAAGTGTGTTTGGCAATGTTGCCTCGGGCATGAGTATCTTGCAAGAGTTTTTCACAGCAAGTCAGAAACAAGAAGAAACAGTGGCTGCATGGGGTTTGCGATTGGAGGAAATTATGCAAAAAGCTATCTATAAGGGCCACGTGCACGAAGATGAAAAGAATGATTTGTTAAAAGACAAATTCTGGAGATCTCTTCGAAGCGAGCGATCAAAGAATGCAACCAGAATTGACTTCAGGACAATTCCTGACTTCGAACAGTTAGTAAAAGCTGTTCGCACAGAAGAGCTCTCCATGAAAACTAATGCAAGTGCACAACACCAGGCTGTAACCTCGAACCTCCCTAAAACAGAGGATAGAAGAGATAAGAATGGTGATACAAGGGAGGACCTTATATATGAAACCCTCATGGATTTGAGGAAGGAGATGAGACAGTTTAATAGAAGAAGAGGAAATTGGAGACAGTGGAATCGACCACCAAACCAACAGCAAAATAGGCAACAACACCAGCAACAGGAAAATCAACAGGGTCAGACACAATCACATAATAGGCAACAGGATCAATCAATTATGCAGAAATCAGACGAAACAAGTAAAAAGAATTTAAACATGTAGGCGTCTCCGTCGTGGGGCAGACCGGGGACAAGCGCCATTACAGCCCCAAGAATACTGACATGCTGTCAAAACTAATTGGAAAGAGCAATGAAACAACTATAAAAATAAATGGCATTGAATCTTTGGCACTTGTAGATAGTGGTTCGCAGATAACAACTTTATTGGAGGAGTTTTACAATAACATGGAGCCTCAACCTGAACTGTTATCGATTGAGGATCTGGGTCTGAAAATTGAAAGTGCAGGTGGACACGTCTTGTCTTACATTGGGGCAATAGCGTGCAGCTTACAAGTTCCTTTTCTAAGAAATCAATCAATTGAAATTGCTGCACTAGTACTTCCAACTACAGATTACAGTTTGGATGTTCCAGTTATAATAGGAACGAATGCTATATCTCGATGTAGAAAAGAGTGTGAAACAACTGAAGAAACTATTCCGGATCAGTGGAATAATGCATTTATTGCGTTACAACAAACACATATTGGTGTTGTGAAATCAACTAACAATACAACTTTACAGATTCAGCCAAATGAAATCGTAACAGTCTCAGGTTTGGTGAGAAAGAAGAAATTTGTGGACTCAGCAGTTACTGAGCATACACAAGGGGCATCGACAAGAATAGGCGTTTGTCCCCGGGTAGTCTCACTAGATAAACAAGGAAAATATCAGAGAGTACCAGTCCGGATTTACAACATGTCAGCTAAGGTACTCACCATTAAACCAAAATCTGATATCTGTGAATTACATGAAGTAAAAGTTTTAAGGAGTATTGAACCTCTTGCACCAAATACAAAGGAAGGAGCTATGAACCGTCAACATATCACAAAAGGAGAAGACTCAGAAGAGAGAGTTGACAATGAGTTGCATTCAGCGATCAAATTGGAAGAATCATCCATAACCGGAGATCAGAAAGTTGAACTGCAGAAATTTCTTACGGGTCGGAAGGAAATTTTTTCTACAGGTATTACTGATCTAGGAAATTGTGATATTGTAAAACATGAAATTCATTTGCACAATGATACTCCATTCAAAGAACCTCACAGGCGTATACCACCAGCGTTATTTGAAGAAGTGAGAGAACATCTGAAGGAGATGCTGCAGGCAGGAGCAATAAGACCTAGTACAAGTCCATTCTCATCCAATGTGGTGGTTGTAAGAAAAAAAGATGGATCACTTCGTTTCTGCGTGGACTTCAGAAAATTAAATAATAATACAGTAAAAGATGCCTATGCTATTCCTAGGGTTGAAGATACTCTCCATCTGCTATCTGGATCAAGATATTTTACAAAATTAGACCTTCGAAGCGGTTATTGGCAAGTGGAACTCAGAGAACAAGATAAACCGAAAACGGCATTCCAAGTTGGGACCCTGGGATTCCTTGAGTTCAACCGTATGCCTTTCGGCCTTTGCAAAGCCCCAGCTACCTTTCAGAGATTAATGGAGCGCTGCATGGGGGATTTGAACTTGAGAGAATGTCTGATCTATCTAGATGATATTATTATATTTTCATCGACATTTGAAGAGCATCTAGAACGTCTTGAGGCAGTCTTTCGGAGACTCAAGGAACATAACCTCAAGTTAAAGGCCGAAAAATGTGAATTTATGAAGTCCAGAGTCACGTACTTGGGTCACGTTGTATCTGAAAATGGCATAGAAACGGACCCAGATAAGACAGAAGCAATTCAGACATGGCCAATACCGAAGACCGTCAAAGATGTTCGATCCTTCTTAGGATTTACTGGATACTATCGGAGATTTATCCAGAACTATGCGACAATAGCTAGGCCTTTAAATGACTTACTGGTTGGCCATTGCACTAGTAACAAGGCTAAGAAGTCGAAGTCTAAGAGAAAGAAAATCCCTTTCACGTGGACAGAGAAACAACAAGAGGCTTTCGACACTCTCAGGAACAAATTAATGAATCCACCAGTCCTTGCTTATGCAGACTATCGCTTACCATTTACGCTGCACACAGATGCTTCCAACACTGGACTTGGTGCTGTACTATATCAGCAACAGGATGGATGTGATAGGGTTGTGGCATATGCGAGTCGCAGTCTGAAGCCGTCAGAGATTAATTATCCGGCACATAAATTAGAGTTTTTGGCTCTTAAATGGGCCATTACAGATAAGTTCCATGACTATCTGTATGACGCCACCTTTGAAGTTGTAACGGATAACAACCCGCTGACGTATGTGTTCACAACTGCCAAATTAAATGCAACAGGGCAGCGGTGGTTAGCAGAATTGTCAAACTATAACTGCTCAATTCGATACAGAAGTGGAAAACAGAATGCAGACGCTGATGGGCTATCAAGAAGGAAACAGGAGACAACCATGTTTCCAGATGTTCTGAAGGCCATATGTCATGCTGTAAACGTAAATCAAGAGCCATTCTCAGATATGTTAACAGAACCTGGTGGTATATTTCCGGGTATGAGCAAGGATCAAGATGTGCCGACGGAAATATTACAAGCAACAGCTTTGACAACGCAAGATTGGCATAAGGCACAGTCCACGGACGAAAGCATACAAATCTTGATCGACAGCTTGATCGAAGGGCATCCACCGTCTGCAAGGCAATTAGATAACAAACACATAGATAAGAGATATCTCCAAGTCTGGGGCCAATACCGATTAAGAGACGGTATACTGTACAGGAGAACGACAGTAAGAGCGGAAGCAATAGAACAAGTAGTTTTGCCAAAGTCTTTGACTGATACAGTTTTCAGAGCGTACCATGACGACCTGGGTCACCAAGGCCGTGACCGTACAACCTCACTGATTCGGCGCCGGTTATTCTGGCCAGGGATGACTCAGGACATTAAGAGCAGAGTACAGGTGTGCGAAAGGTGCATCAGAAGGAAAACGGCACCTTCAAAGGCAGCAGAACTTGTGAACATTACTTCCTCTGCACCCATGGAGTTAGTTTGCATTGACTTCCTGAGTCTCGAAATATCAAAAGGCGGGCATGAACATATCCTTGTGATCACTGATCATTTCAGTCGATATGCGCAAGCGATTCCCGCCAGAAATCAAAAGGCATCAACAACAGCAAAAGTGTTATATGAAAATTTCTTTCTCCATTATGGATTTCCGGCAACAATCCACAGTGACAAAGGGGCTAATTTTGAGTCCAGAGTAATTAAAAAGTTATGCGAAATTGCAAGTGTAAAGAAGTCACGAACAACACCCTACCACCCAATGGGAAACGGAATGGTGGAAAGGTATAATAAAACGCTACTGAACATGCTTGGCACTCTCACTGATGACAAAAAGAGTGATTGGAAAGCTTACGTTCCAAGTCTGGTTCATGCATATAACGCCGCTGAACATGAAAGCACAGGATATGCTCCGTTCTTCTTAATGTTCGGGCGTCATCCAAGGCTTGCCATAGATGCATTCCTTGGACTGAAAAATGGTGCGGCTATTAACAGTGGTCATCCAGACTATGTAGACAGATTAAGACAGCGTTTAGAGTATACCTACAACATGGCATCAAAGGAGGCTAATAAGGCTGGACAGAAGAATAAGAAGTACTACGATCGAAATGTCAAATATCTGCGCTTGGAGCCTGGTGATCGAGTACTCGTCCGAAATGTAGGTTTGAAAGGAAAACAGAAGCTAGCGGACATCTGGGCCAAACAACCTTATGTCGTTAAAAGCCAGCCTATATTAGACGTCCCCGTGTATAAAGTACAACAGGAAAACAACAGGAACAAGACTAAGTTGCTTCACAGAAACATGTTACTTCCTTTCAGTGGGCTACCTCTTCCACCAGATCCTAAACAGATGACGCCAAAGAAGAAATCTCAAGAGACAGTTAATTTACACATAGCAGAAGCAGAAGATGACTACCAGGCGGATATGTCTAGTAGTTCAAGTGAACACACGCTTGTGGGTAGGGAAAAACCTGTGCCCCGATACATAATTCCACAGAGAAGGGCACAGAGGTCAAATAAGCGACCAAACAGTAGTTGTGATTTGTTTTCGCAAGAACTGAAAGACACGGAAGAATTTTCGCCTAGATATGTTATACCACAGAGAAGAAACGACTGTACCGATAGTGAACAAGAAAGTAGTTCTACACCGTCTTTGACAAATTACTCAACAGAGCATTCCTAGTCCTGTCCCTGAAGAAAGAATAGGACCAAGGAGAAGACAACGACCACAGTGGATGAGATCAAATGAATGGCAAATGTAACATTAGATATGAACTGTTCAAGTAGACCAGAAACTAATTCAGATTGACAGTACAGAGAAAATAAGTTCAAGATGGTAAGATCGGTTAAACTTTCTTATTCAACCATCCTTTTATCATAATTTCACCTGTCATCATTGTTTTAGCTGCATAGTATTATGCTGTATGTCCGGCCATTGTCCCAATATGACCTGACTTGCCATATTCAATATCTGTTATTTACCTATAGTCGTCATAATCATAAATATTCATTTCATTCATGATTTTATTAACCTTGACTGGTATTTTGTAAATGTCGGGACGCCATTTCCCAGTGTGGAGAAGTATGTCATAGATCAGGTAAAGGGGTTGGGTTCAGTTCAGTCCGTGTCCTTTGATGTCAGTACTCACAGGCCAGGTAAGAGTCATTTCATTTCAGTCAGTACCCATTGACATCGGTATATACTTACCCAAGCTATCAAGATGTCATGTTTATATACTTACCGTGTCTTTTCATATCTCTTCACGCGTCTGATAGATCTCAGGTGAGCCGTTTAGGCTCTTTTGGGAAACATGTCTGAATCGTGTACTTTTAAAGGTGGTCCTGATCTCTACTAACACTGCATGTCCCGTTATTTACTTATATGCATGTTCTAATGCATGGTTCAATGCACTTGACACTTGACAATTCAGTAGTGAAGTTCAATACTTTACTTGTTTAGAACTATTATTGGTAGAAAATGTTTTGTATATTTTCAGGTATGTTGTTTTATATATTTTTATAATTGTGAAAGTTTACTAAAGAGATGGGTCTCTGAGGCCTAGTGGGTAAGAGCGATGTCTCTTAGTCATTAGGTCTCTCATCGCCGTGGATGACAAGCCCCGCTCGAATGGCATGTTTGGAGCCGGGTTCTACAGGGTAGAGTCGATTGTGTTTTCTCTGGGTGTATTGGCTGTCGCCTGCCTCTGATCAGAGACCAGCTCGATATGAGTGAAATAATCTTAAAGGGTCGTAGAACCGAATCAAATCAATATTTAAACAAACATGCATATATTGCTCACTGAGCTATAAAGCAAATTAGCTATGTTCATGTCCAGGAAAAATAACCCATATTGTGATTGTTGTAAATTGATAGAATATGTTTAGAAATGTGCTGAATTTGTCATTTCGTCATGTTTATGTTATTTACTGATATGCATATTCTAAGGCACTTGACACTTGACCATTCAGTAGTGAAGTTCAATACTTTACTTGTTTAGAACTATTATTGATAGAAAATATTTTGTATATTTTCAGAAATGTATCAACAGATCCCTTGTCATCTAAACCATCATCATCATCATTGATTAAACATCATTAAACAGCCTGGCTGTCTTGTGTTTACTGTCCAATGTAGAATCCTTCGGTGACATATCCTTTACAATTGGGTTATTTTGTAATGCGTGCAGCACTGCCTGACCTAGCGATCAAACGTATAAATAATTCATGTCACTTACAGTATGTCATTGAAGCGAAAATAAATCGTCAAATGTGAACGCTTATAAAATGCGTGAAAAGACGAACAAATTGTCCAGAAATAAGTATTACTTACAATAAAAGATAATAATTCGACTACCCATTATGCGGTTATTGTGCTAGCTTTTGAACAAAATGCGCGAGCTCATCAGAAAACATTTACATTCTCAGTGTTTATGTGTTTGATTGTTTGATTGGATGTGGTTTAACGTCCCCGTCAACACTACTGCGGTCACATTCACAGTGTACTTTCAGATAACCCCTATAGTAAACTATTGTGACGAAGTTTTGTTCACATCACGTGAACAAGTCCGTGAAATAACCCCCACCTCCCTAAACCCCACTTTATATAGAGAAAAATCGGGTTTACGGGGGTAAACATTATTTTGCTTATTTCTGCTCCAAGACATAGGTTGTGGGTACTTGTTAGAACCGCCTCATTGAGGCGGTTCTAACGAGCACCCAAAACCTATGTTTGGAGCAGAAATAAGGAAAATATCACATATTTTCATCAGAAAAAAAAACTTTTTTGAGGTTTGAAAAATGCACTATATCACACGGATGTGTTATCGTAATGATACCCCAATGAATATATTGATTCACGCGACGTCACATGAACATTAAATGGCGTCAAAAATAAACCATTGTTCTCCTTATTTTGGCTGGATGGTGACGTCGTTATGACGTCAACTGCGCATTTCCGCTGTTAGGAGGAAAACTGAGTACATTTGCATTCTTGTTGCAATTTTAGCCCTTAAACCAGAAGATTTTGTCACATAAATAATTGATGAAAAATAATGTAAATAGATCTATAAGTAATAAAGGTAATCAATCACGAAGACACGCCTATATGATTTTGACCCCCTTGAACCACACTTTTATATAGTAAAATTGGGGTTTCCGGGGGTATGTCTTATTTTTCTTATTTCTGCTCTAAAATATAGATTATGGGTATGAGTGCCCACAATCTATATTTTGAGCAGAAATAAGAAAAATATCACAATTTTTCATCTTAAATTTTCATATATTTTTTTTCGGCGATAAAGGTAGCAATGTATTTGTATAGGCGTATTTGCGTAATATCTATCAAACGTTCATCGAAGTATGAACAACATCGGGTAACGAACAAAGTTTATGTGAATCCCTTACATCCAAAAAACACCGACCGTTCCAATATGTTCTAGAAACAGATTATACTTTGACAGCAAGCATTTAACCATAGAACTAGAACTGAAAAGTATACAGTGTACATGTTTTCTGGGCCAGACTAGCTAGTTTCGGCCAATAAGGTCTCATCAGTGACCTCAAATATGTTACAAAGTCCTTGATGGAATCAACGGTCGAAAAGGACAATACGCTATAAACTACACTATGATGAAGGGCAGGGAGATATTTTACGGCCACCACACAAGGCTGTGCTTTTGAAGTAAACCAATATTGTCATATGTATGTCTTTCACATATTCCTGGTAAAATTTCATTTAATGTTTGTATATTTTTTTTTTGGCAATTTTTGTGGGAAAGAAACGGTCCATTATGTTTCTACTTGTAATTTTACCTGTAAACACCATGGTTTATATAGTAGGCTTATATGATCATTGCCTTCACTTCAGTTTATACAATGCCAAATAGTTTGTTGCTAGCCCCGTTAGAGAATTATATTCTCCTGGTGGGCATTAAAACAATTATATTGCTTATAGACAGCCTTGCATTCGTGCGAATGGTTGCTATCAAGCAATTGTGTTAACCCCTATCTGGGCCATCAGCTGGTGATTGTATACATTTTATTATACATTATAAAACATTGCCAGGTAATTTTCGAACAGTGAATCTCAAACAGTGACAAGGTCAAAACATTGCAATAGACATCTCCACTATAATGGCTTTGTTTCATTTGACGTTTTTTAAAATACCACTGTTTGATCATTTTTGAGATTATTGATTGTTGAAGGAAACCTAACGACGTTTGTCCTGCGTGCAATTTCGATGCGACGTGTGCCAGACATCGTTTAAAAAACTAAAAAACCTGTTCTATGTAACATTCTAGGGCACATTCTTTTTTTGTAATAAAAGTCACAATAGAACAATTTCATGTAAATTGGTAAGGAAATAAGGATTTTTGTTGTAGTGTTGAAACGGACACACCAAGGCGGTCGGACGAACGGACAACGACACGGACAATGTCCCAGGCAGTCGTTCTTTTGCAGTGTTTTATTTGTTGATTGGCTTTGTGCCGTTGGTTTATGTTCCGTCTGTTTTGTGTGTGCCTCCATGCCAATTATCTTCGAAAGGTCACTTGAGATGGCTGCATTCTTTGATTGTGGCCTTTGCTGATTGACCGTTTCTTACTTGTTTACTGTACCACAATTTGAGCGATTTTATTAAATTTACTGCGAACTGTTACATCCCATCTAACAAACACTGATTATGTAGCCGTTCCATTATTAAATAAAACGCACTGTCGTTGGCAACACATTGCGCAACATCACCGTAAAATATTTCCTGCAAACAAGCCTCGAAAAATTACTTGTAAAAATCTTGCTAAAGCCAGATCCACCGGCGATTATCCGCATCCTTTCAGTATCATTTATTTGCATTTCCTTAATAAGCGCCTGCGAAGTGTTAACAAATTACAATGGATAATCACTGCTTATCCCGTCCACTGCCTACGCACAGAATATACGCCAAATCAGTGAAAACGGATTTCAACTGTTCATATGTATTTGCTAACCACTCATGTTGGATATCATAAATAGCTAATTAGTGGTTTTAATTGAATGTCAAATAAATATTAGTATAATGTCATAAAGTCTCTGGAAGGATTAAATTCTCTTTCTGTCTTCACTATTTAACATTAATTAACCCATTTAGTACCAGAAACCCCAGAACGGTTACCCTGGCAAACAGTGCAGAACGCGGGGTCCGATCAGGGCCTCCACTGTTTGCTAAAAGTTCAATCATTTTCCAAAAAGACTTTGAAGAAAACACAACCTGACACCCCTACATTTTGAAATGGACTCCTACTATATATAAGGTGGAAGAGTCGATTTGGTACAAAAAGGGTTAATAAGAGCATGAAGAAACATATAAGTCAAAGCTAGAGCCTAAACTGTATCGTATCTCCAATTATAGTCCAGGGCCCAGGATTACAATCGTTACTTAAGTTAAGGTCGACTTAACGATTTAAGGAGGAGTTCTTATCTTAGTAAAGTATTTCCTTAAAAAGTGCATTCATATAAATTTTGCTAGCGACCCGCTGTCCTTCATACCTTCATGAACATCCAAAAAAAATATTTCTTATATTTACATTCTTGTTTCCTCATCACTCGGCGAAAAAATTCTTATAAGGCAAACTGTTAAAGCTGAAAAACATTCACACGCTGTTTTTCTACAAAGAGCGGAACAGCATTGTCGTCGTCAACGCCCATTGAGATCATAGAGAACCATGGTTTAGGGTGTAGACTTGCGACACTTGACGTCATTGGAAATCATGGGATTCGATGCGTCCATGGAAGTATGAACAGGCGTATAGATTTACAATAGGTTTTACACTTGAAATGTAAATATTAACTATTTTAGCGCGAACAACTGTAACGTATGTCAACGTTGTACATTTGTTGGGCAAATGGTCAAGGTAAAGGCAATAAAATCCTATTTAAAATCCAATTCGAAGGCCCGTTTCGTAACTTTCATATGAAAGGACCATTTGTGTAAGATTCTCGATATCAAAATTAATGAAATACAAAGAAGTTTTTTTTGATTGATTGATTGATTGATTGATTGACTTGTGATTTAACGTCCTCGCAACACTATTTAGGTTTGATTTTGGAAGTGTTGATTCCAATTTTGTCGGACTGTTACCCGACATTGAGATTAAATTACATCTCAAGCCCTGTCGCCTAATGAAACCAACAAGATTTATATGCCCGGACGGCCCGACTTGCACCACTTTGCCTTGGCAGTCTTAGACCTTCTAAGTGGTTACTGGAGGTCGCGTGTGGTCGTTGTGTACTGGTTGGGTGAGGCGAAGGTGACGTGTATCTTGCGTCACTGGGGCGTCCAGCTGATTGTGATAAGGTCTGCTTTCCTAGCAGCAGGTAATGGTAGAGGGGAATGTTGTTATTACTTCTGTTTCTGCACATCCAAGCATTTGCCTCTTATCCCTGCCCAGAAATGCTCAATAAAAATGAGTTTGTGGCGTTCCAACTCCCTTTGTAAGGTCGTACATGTTAGTAATTAAGTGTGTTAGTGAGTGAGTGAGCGCTTTATGTCTTTTTTTTGTTTGTTTGTTACTCCGACTGGAGCTACGGTTTTTTCCGTGTTTGTCTGTATGATGTTTGATCGTGTCTTTAATGACTATATCAGCTACATACATGTAATGATGACATCCGAAAACAATATCGTAGCTTGGGTAAAGTGTCGGAGTCTTCCCTGTTCTTCACAATAGCGCAAAATATGTTTATTTTCTTAATTATCGACTCTACCAGATTGTTTTGAATATTATTCAATACGACTAACGGCATGAGAAGGGTTGAATCATGGACAGACTCCATAAAACCGATTCCGCCCCCGCCCCTCGGGGCTTGAAGAAACAGATTTGGCTGCATGGTGCTTCCAAGCACAGCTGATACTGACCACACATAACGTAAACACGCCTATACAAAAACATTATAAATTTTACCTCCAGGCAAAGTGGTGTGAGTCATACCGTCCACTGCATATAAGCCTTTTGGTTTCATTGGGCGACAGGGCTTGAGGTTTCATTTCATCTCAGAGTCGATAAACGTCCCACAAAATTGGAAGCAACGCCTCCAAAATGACCTGCATAGTGTTGACAGGGACATTAAACCTCAATTCAAATAAGACTCCATATAACCGAGCTTTGCATATTCAAATATTGTATGATTTCTTGTTTCTGAAGGGACCCCATAGAAACAGCGTTTTGAATATGTCGTGGTGCTACTTTGTGACCAATGTTTGCCCGCACAATTTGAGATCGAGTGTGATCCTTCAATTACACAGGTTTTATAGTATATAAAACATTTTTCATGGTTTATGCAGTGAAATGGAAACTAAACCAGCATATTTTCTATTGTCTTCATCCATTCAAGCAGAAGCAGAGATTTTTGACAGATCGCGGGAAAGTTGTGGGCCGCCTACATCAATGTGTAATTGAAACTTACGTGCTAATCTTCGTGAAAATTTCCGTCAAAATTAGAGTAGGGTGCAGGCAAAATTACGACTTCATCCGAAGTTAAATACTTAGCTAAGTAAATGAAATAGGTGGCTTTCGAATGCACTTTTTAAGGAAATACTTTACTAAGGTAAGAATTCCTCCTTAAATCGTTAAGTCGACCTTAACTTAAGTAACGATTGTAATCCTGGGCCCTGATCAGACACACCAGATAACGTTTGGTTCGTGGACACAACAATACGACAGTGGTGTATGAATTACTGTATAAACGACTTCCCATACATATATGTCTTCTGATGTGATCTGATGCCATATTGAAGGAAAGTATAAATTACAGCCAAATATAGTTTGTCTTTAGAAACTCGTATGTGTCAATAATGACATAAGTTCACAGCGAAATGGCTTCCCGTATAAATAACAAGAGCTGTCACTGCAAGCGACCAATGCCCCTAGTGGGAGCCAATTTTTATGCCGGTTAAAGTTTTTGTGACGGACAGTCTGACAAACAAACAAACAAACAGACAGACAGTACAAAAACTATATGCCCCCGAGAATCATCTGGGGGCATAAAAATGAATCAGACACATCATATACAGTTTGGTACACTTAAGTGTTGTGTGAATTGCTGGATAAACGTCTTCCAAGAAAATGGGACAATTTACTCGTATGTGTCAAATAATGGCATATGTTGACAGCGGAACGGCTTCCCAAACAATAAAAAACGAAGAGTTTGCCAAACCAGAAATGAAATCCGTGCCAAATTGATACACAGTGATTTCATGTCAATCCGTATCTCGGCCTACACTGATCACTGGGCTTACCTCAGGGTCACTGATGAGGCCTAAATGGGCGAAACTAGCTTGTCTGGACCAGAAAACATGTACACTCCATTGTTTCCAGTTCTGTGGTGTATTCCTCGCTTCCAAAGGATAAACTTTCTAGAACATATTTACAGTATGCAAAAACGTGGCTGTATATCTTTCCGGGTAAGGTCCGACGGTTTTTCGTGACGTACAGTAATTTGGGCCCATTCTGCAAGTAAAGGCAGTTAGAAAATAAGTGCTCCATATTCCTAAATACAGTCCTTCTTAGCCCCCCCCCCCCCCCGCCCATCGCGGCTTGAAGAAATAGACGGGCTGCATGATGCTTCCACGTAGAGCTGAAACCGACCCGCACACGAGTACTGGTAAACCACGTAGAGGATCTAAGCCTGCCCAGGCAATACAGTGCGAGTCGGTCCGTCCATGCTTATAAACCATATTGGTTTCATTGGGCGACAGGGCTTGAGATGTCATTTCATCTCAATGTCGGGTAAAAGTCCCACAAAATTTAAAGCAACGTCTCCAAAATGATTTTACAGTGTTGACGGGGACTTTAACCTCAAATCAAACAAACAAAACAGTCCTTCTACTTTAAAAGGATGTTTAATTTTATAGGATTCGAATGAAAAAAAGAAGAAAAAAAGTTTTTATGGGCAAACTGCATGCCTCTCTGTCTATCATCGCCATGTGTCAAAACAACATTTAGTTAATTCTGCAAATGCAAACCTGCTGATATTCTATTAACATAAATCTTTCTAAAGATATAACATTCGCATTTCAGCCAGAAATAAATATGTCATTTTTGCAATACAAAATCTAGAGGACGACACAACAAAATGGCATTTTGAACTGCGGCCCCTTTTCCTGTCTAACAGGTTCCTAGCCAGCTCACTCCTTGAGTTATATAGACAAGTTATCGAGGTTATCATTCTTTATCATATGACGTCGCGTCTGAGTGTGTAATAACGCCATGCAATAAATTCGATAATCCACTAGTGGATTAAATATGCAAATTAGTTAGATACGCCCCGTAACGTTACATGCACGGCGTCCTTTACGACGTCGCGTTTACTAATGGCGGATTATTTACGTTTTTGTTGAACAATCGGGAATAAAATCCGTTTTTAATGTCATATGATAAATAGAATCTTGCATTCGTGCTCATGTATTATTGGATTTATTAAACTCATTGAAGAAAATGGATAAAATGCTCGGCAAAGCCTCGCATTTTATCCCTTTTCCTCAACTCGTTGCTCGGCAAAGCCTCGCATTTTATCCCTTTTCCTCAGCTCGTTTAATAAAATCTGAATGTATTAAACTCGTTGAAGAAAAGGGATAAAATGCTCGGAAAAGCCTTGCATTTTATCCCTTTTCCTCAACTCGTTTAATAAAATCAATAATAAGTGAACACTCATGTAAGATCCTCTATGTATCTTCAATACTGGTCAGCCATCTGCGATTTTAGTTGCTAGAAATCATAACGATAACACTATCGTGTGATATAGTGCATTTTAAAATTAAGCCTAAAAAGGTAATATTTCTGATGAAAATGTGTGATGTTTTTTTCTTTTCTGTACTACAAATATTAGTGTTGGATACTCGTTAGAACCGCCTCATTGAGGCGGTTCTAACAAGTACCCACAACCTATGTCTTAGAGCAGAAATATAAGGGAAATTATGTTTACCCCCGTAAACCTTAGTTTTCTCTATATAAAGTGGGGTTTTCTTGTGGGGGGTGGCTCTATTTCACGGACTTGTTCACGTCATATATCGAGGAAACATGGAGAAGAAACTGTGCACATTCTTTTAGACCAAAAGAAAAGAATGACAGTAAAAGCGTTTATTATAATTATACCTTTTAACAGTTTCAATAAGCAGAAAAAGCACCGCCCCCGCCCATCGGGACTTGAAGAATAGATGGGCTGTATGATGCTTCCACGCAGAGCTGAAACTGACTGCACACCGCTTAGAGGATCTAAATAGAAGTAGAGGCAATGATTAGGAATCGATACAATTAACCCACAGCTCCCATCAGAGACACCAAAGGGAAAGAAATACAAACATGAAGCAACAGACCTCTAAGCCTGCCCAAGCAAAACGGTGCGAGTCGGACCGTCCATGCTTATAAACAATATTGATATCATTAGGCGACTGGGCTTGACATGTCATTTCATCTCAATGTCGGGTAAATGTCCCATAAAATTGGAAGCAACGTCCCCATGTTGACATATACAGTGTTGACGGGGACGCTAAACACCAAATCAAACAAACAAAGTAGAAGTAAAACAAAGATCAGGAATCGATACACACAGTAAGTAGTAACAAACAACAACATAAATAAACCGCCATAGAAGAACCGCCCGAGTGGAAAAAGTGGGGGGGGGGGGGGGGCTTAAATCGATTGTACATGGCCATATTCCTCGCCAAGCAGAAAAATCAGTCGTTTGAAGCTTTAACTAATCTTTCAATTTATATGGCGTTTGAGTGTTATACGACAAATTTAAAAAATGTGTTTGCTTCTCATTCAATATGACTTTGTTGCTGTTTATGATGCAACTGATCTCTGTGTCATGGGGACACAATCTGATGTTAAACGATTTTATCGCATGAGTACCATGATATGCACTCAACAGAATCGAAGATTAATCTGAAAATGTCAGGACATCAATCCTTTGTATGACGCACTTTCAGTATGTACAGATACCCTCATGTGTATTTAAAATACACCAACTGTTAGATTGGGTGTCTAAGTGCATCAACAATTCTAAATCTTTTGAGGGTTTTAATTTGAACGTTTTTGAAAAGGAATGCATTAAAATCAAAATACACTGACTGTGAATAATGCCGCATTGGAAATGAATTTTCTATAAAAGGCACCCAAAGGGCATATCTTAATACAACGAGATAAGCTTAACTTATCAAAAGACAAGCTAGATGACCGTGACAGTCTTCACTTTCCTGTGTGTAGACAAGTTCTAGTGTGTAAAGACAAGTTCTAGTGTGACAAGTAAAAAAAAAACAGAATAAAAAAAAAAACAAAAAAACATTCATTAATGCAGTTAAGAAGATATTTACCAAATCACTACACCACAGAACTTGATATTTGTTTATTTGTTTGTTTTAGAGTTTAAGGTCATATCGGTCCTTTCAGTTTACATTTGGAAATACGCCTATACAGATACATTGTAAACTCAACCACCGAAAAAAGACAATTTTAGCTGACAAACTGTGATATTTTTATTATTTCTGCTCAGAATATAGATTGTGGGTACTCGTAAGTACCGCCTCATTGAGGCGGTTCTAACGAGTACTCACATTCTATATTTTATATTATATGTGTTGCTATATAAAAGTGGGTGGGTTCAAGAGGGTCAAAAGTATATAGGCGTGTTTTCGTGATGATCTAACCACACTTCTTGAACGAAAGTGATGTGTTTGTTTGGTCGGTTTGAGGTTTAACGTCAACACTGAATAGGTCATTTTGGGACATTGCTTCCAATTTTGTGGGACTTTTACCCGACATTGAGATTAAATGACTTATCAAGCCCTGTCGCCCAATGAAACCAATAGGTTTTGTAAGCATGGACGGACCGACTCGCAACGCTTTGCCTGGGCAGACTTAGATCCTCTAAGCGGTTTACCAGTACTCGTGTGCGGTCGGTTGTAGCTCTGTGTTGAAGCATCATGCAGCCCACCTATTTGAAACAGAAGTGAAGGCAATGGTTGATTGATCAGGAATCGATACAATTAATTCACAGTTCCCATCAGAGACACAAAAGGGAAAGAAGCACAAACATGAAACAGCTAGACCCTAATGGAAACATCAATAGCGAAAAGCCAAAAGGACAGTTACTTTCCCACAAAATGGCCAATTGGCTACCCTCCCCCACCCCACCCCACCCCCCTAAAAATAACAAATACAAGCGACAAACAAACACTCAAAAACAAACCATAACAAAATAAACCGCGACAGAAGAACCGCCTTGGAACGGTCACTGAAACGAATTCCACTGGGGGGCTTAAATCGATTTTACGTGGCCTTATTTCCGTCGCGATATAGACAAATAATTTGTTCAATCCGCATGAAGCAGGCTTCCAATCCTCAGGAATTACATTTGATGTTTACATTGGGGTCTGGTTGTTTCGTGTTTGTGCTGTTTTTCCTTTGGTGTCTCTGATGGGAGCTGTGGATTAACTGTATCGATTCCTGATCATTGCCTTCACTGCTATTTTTCACATAAACGATTAACCAGTACAGTGTATAGTCTTTCGCGTCCCAACTAACATCTACACTTACCCACCTCGATTCAGCGGAAAAACGAGAATGACCATAAAAAGATTTTTATAATCAATTTCCACGAATGAATGATACCGATACAAGCAGGTATCAAACCCGCAAACTCCTGATCCATTAGTAAGACGCACATCTGTCTGAGATACTCAGGTCCGCCACATAATGAGACGCAACCGAAATTTGGGATGACATGAAAATAATCATGTTATCAGCATTATCTCATTCTACCTGCGCTTCCGCAACAGGGGCGTTCCGCTCCTGCGATTTTATAACCCCAAAGGAATAGGGGGAAGCAAACATTTTGTCATTTTTGATCGCTTAAAATGCTTACACTTCTTCATTATTTTTTCTCCCTCGTGGTTACAACAGTCATTTATGATTAGGACTGTCTAATCGGAACTGAAAATATAATCGATTATCATTCCTGTCATTGCGATCGATAATCGATTAGTAATCACTGAAGATTTGGTCATAAATTTTACCTGTCTGGCTCTCTGAGCATGACTCTAACCATATGCTGTAAGTTTCCATATGTATTGAACAGACATACCTGAGCAAACAGTGTAGACCCAGATGAGACGCCGCAGAACACGGCGTCTCATCTGGGTCTGCATTGTTTACCAGTCATTTAGCTATTTTAGGCACAACTGTGGGTAGAAACTGTACTTATCAAATAATCGATTGCAAGCAAATCAGTAATGACAATCATTTTTGTGGAAATTATCGATTGAATAATCGATTATCAGATTAATCGTGCCAGCCTTATTTATGATTATATAAAATGTCAATACTTATCATTTAGTAAGAGTGATAAACAGAGCCAGCACAGACATACATGCACCTATGATGGATTGTTCCGAACATTTAGGGGTTTAGACCGACACAAGCAAATCTCAGACAAGTTTATGGAATATTCAGTCACATACTTGGTGCTTACCATAATATGAAAAATAAACCGATCACAAGTGTTACGGACAGCATTACCTCCTTTCCATTATCTACCTTGGTAGATCATATGCATAGCTTCTACGTTTATAACCACTCTCTGACAACTGCATCAGGGAGTCGACTCTTTGGCTCAGCGGTTAGAGCACTGGACTATCACCCGAGCGGCCCGGGTTCGAATCCCACCATAGGCGGGGATTTTTTCAGGCTATGCTTCTTTCCTTTGTTACGGCTTTCATGTCGTAAGACAAGTCACTGACAGGTAGACAGCAGGATTTACATGACAAGGAGCATTGCCCAACCAACCAACTACCTTGTGAAACAGTCTCATATCAAACCACGAACTGTGTTTGTTAACTGTATTTCAAACAAAGATTATCAGAGTGTGAATATAGAAAAGTCCGCGCGATGTCACAATCCAGCATTACAAAATAGAAGTGAAGACAATGATCAGGAATCGATACAATACAATTCGATACAATACAATTAACCCAAAGCTTTCGGGGTACATATCCGTGTGGTATACTAGGACATATTTATATCTCCAATCAAAGTACTGAAAGTACTGTGGAAAGTTGATTTATGAGGAATAGTAATTATGATAACAATGTCAGTCGTAGATCAAGCAGCTATCTGGATATTTTGTTGAGAAGGTCCCAGAGGGTTAAAAAAATCGACGAAGAATAAAAAAAGATTCATCGATTGTTTATAGTGTAACGACAGGTCAACCTTTGTGGATCATTTTTTTCTCTTCTCCAAGAGAAAGGGAGAAAAGAGATAGAAGAGATAGTAGACGAGATGAAAGTGAGGGACAGAGGAGAAACAGGAAAATGAATGGAAGTCTAGAAACAGAAGAAATAACAACCCCACCCCTCTCTCTACCGTTACCTGCTGCAAGGACAACATGCCTTGCTAAAATGTAAGTCAATATCAGCTGGACTACCCAGTGACACAATATACACATCACCTTTGCCTTACCAAACCATCCCCACGAAACAAAAGGAAGAAAGATAAACGTGTCTGGTAATTTCTTCATGGTAAAACCATAAATGTATAAATTAGCTCAGTACATTCTGTGCTTGTATCATCTGCTAATAATCTTACAGAGAAGTTCTCCTAATGGGTACATGACGTCTTACCAGCGTCGCATCAACTTCGCGTTGATACGAAGATGCACATATGTTGTGCAGCCGCTCGGAGCTATGTTCCTTCTGGCGTGGGGACTTAAAGAGGAGAATAACTTGACGAAAAAAAAAAGATTATTTTCAAACCATTTGATTTAGACATTATAACCCTGATCAGACGCAACGTTTAGCGTACCCAATGCGAATTAAAATACGTTTATTCCAACCTGTACATTAACCCATACATGCCATTTGTTTCAATACTGGGATATTCGGAAACACAGTTTAGAGACCACAGAATGTAGCTTCTGATCGGTGAGTGTCTTCAATATTTGCTAAAAGTACGGAACTTGATTTAAAACTCACAGCTTAAAGCCTTAAACGACACATATTTAAATTGGAGCTCTCGAAAGCAGGTGAATAGCTGTGTTCGATGTGGGTCAGTAAAGGGTAGTTTAGTTGGGCACAGATAAACACAGAGAAGCGAGCTAACCCTTTTAACCCTGTAGACCGGTGCAGACGCCGAGGTGGAAATACGCTGTGTCTATGCAAACCTTGCAGATCCTGATAAGACGGCACGTAGCTAGCACGTCTCGCCAGAATCTACATGTACACTGATTGCCATCATGTCTGTGAACTACTCAGAAATCCCTTTCTATAAGAATATATTTAAATCAAGAAGAGTCCTGTTCAGAAACCCAGGGATGAAAGAGTAAAAAATCAAACCAGTTGCATAAGCGCGTAAGAAACAGTCCCAGAGTATTGTTTTCTTTTCAGAATTAGTCTGTGCCGTTTTATATTCATTCCGTATAAAGTCTCGAAAAAGGAAATATTTTGAAAGACGTTCCATGCCTGCAAAATTAATTTTCAAGAGTTCCTTTGGAATACGAGATTCTATGCAGCAAACGAACAGCGGTAGTGTGGAAACGCGGTCCAGTACCGTAAGTAGAAATGTGTTGACATAGAAACTTGATTTTAAAAATCAACTTTCAAAAATAGCATTTTGCTGATACAAAACGTGTCACATGTTCTTAATTATGCACCAAAAAGATTGTACGTGTACAAAAAAAGTATATGTCTTGGAGCAGAAATAAGGAAAATAATTTCTTGCACATCAGATAAGGAAATCCGTGATTTTAAGCTGGGATAGAAATTCTGTTCTTACCCTGATGTCCTTACCAAGGCAAGTATATAAGCAGTTCGCGAAAAAGAAAACGCAAAATAAATAGAGGATCTTACATGAGTCTTCACGCATTATTGAATTTATTAAACGAGTTGAGGAAAAGGGATAAATTGCGAGGCTTTGCCGAGCATTTTATCCCTTTTCCTCAACGAGTTTAATAAATTCAATACATGTAATTCATAAGCATGAATGCAAGATTCTATTTATCATATCCCATTAAAAACGCATCTTATTCACAATTGTTTACAAAAATATCAATATTCCGTTATTAGTAAACACGACGTCGTTAAGGACGTCGTATATGTAACGTTACGAGACGTATCTGGCTAATTTGGATATTTAATCCACTAGTGGATTATCGAAAATATTACATGACGTTATTACACTCTCAGACGCGACGTCATATGATAAAGTAAAATTAAAAGTTTCGTTGGTGTCGTGCAAGAAAAAGTGTCTAATATGGTGTTCTGTTCTAAATGGGCGTTTCCAACCCAAGTGATGACCGCTCAGCACGGTCATCCTCGGGTTTGAAACGTACATCTACACCAGGACCCCATATCAGATTCTTATAGCCAACTTTGACTCGACTCCCGTCTGTCCGTCCACTCAATAGTTTTTTCGACTGTCAGTATGTTTCTTTGTCTGTCTAACTGTCCGTCCATTCGTCTATTAGTCAGTCATTCAGTCAGCCAGTCGGTCTGTCTGTCGTCTGTCTACTGTCAGTTTGCCAGACAACCCCCCTCTCTAACTGTCCGCCCGTTTGTCCGTCAGTTTGTCTGGCTGCCCGTCTCTCTGTCTGGTTGTCTGCCTGTCTGTCTGTCTGTCTCAGTCACAACCAATTTACTCAATATATTCAGTCAAATCACTCAAATGTAACGTACGAAGAATATTCGAAAAGAATTTCTTATTTCTATCTGGAAGTTAGACCAAAAGTGCTCATTTCATGCCCTCGAAGTACTCCCCGTGGCTAGAAATGCAATGTTTCAGACGATGTATCAACTTCTTGAAGGCGTGACGGTACCCTGATTTGGGCACAGTAATAAGGTACTTATGAATGGCAGATCCAAGTGCCTGTCGGGACTAGTATTTCCACCCAGCAAGGAATGATTTCTGTTTCGGAAACAAAAAAGAAATCACCAGTGGCAGGGCGTCGTTTCTGATAATACTTTTTCAGTTTCTTCAGTACTACGTCTTTGCGGTACTTTCCGGTGATGCTTTTGCCTTTTTTTTCACCGGCACTTTTATTGCGACTCCTTGACCAGAGAAGAACCTTCTTTGTACTCAAAGACCGTTTGGCAAATTATTGGGCGTTTGCTGTGTTTAGTGGCCCAGATCTTATTGCTATCCTTTCTGACGGGCTCAAAATAATGGACATAGGTTTGCCTTCACTGCAGCTGGTGTTGTGCCGTGTGGCGGCCGTAAAACGTCTCCCCGTACATCAACCATAGTGCAGTTTATATTTTACTTTTGGTCCTTTGAGATCAGCGTGAATATTCTGAGAAAAGTAGAAGTAAAACAAAGATCAGGAATTGATACAATTAACTTACTCCACCCATAAAAGACACCAGAGGGAAAGAAATACAAACATTAAGCGACCAGACCATAATAGAAACCTAAACAAAGGAAGGCCATAAGGACAGTTACTTTCCCACAAAATGGCCATATGGCCATCCAAAACCAAAAGACACAAGTGATACACACAGTAAGTAACAAACAACAACATAAATAAATCGCCACAGAAGAGCCGCCTTGGAACGGTCAGTGGAAGATTTCCACTGGGGGGCTTAAATCGATTTTACGTGGCCACAATCCTCGCCCTTGCTTCCGTCGCGATTTAGACAAATAATTTGTTCAGTCCGCATGAAGGCCTCCTAACTCATCAGTGCAACATCTCCGTGAACACAAAAATCAAAGAACCACAGAGGTGAGACAACGGTGAGGACTCGACGGCAAGAAACCACTGAAATGCTGGAGCAAAAGAAAACCAACAGTTAGACTCCGATGAGCCCGACCAGAGACAGAGCATCAGGCACCAACCAACATTATCTCTCTAATTTTCAATAAGCCTTTACGTTGGAGCCGTCATAGAATCTGAGGCCTGGCCAACCGGCGTGCAATTAAAGAGGGAAGCAACGTTGCCAACCGTGATTGGGTTAACTACCATGCATGCAGTCTGTCGTATAATATCCATGTTGTACCCAATCTTTTTATATCGAAGAATGATTTTACAAAATTGGGTGCTGAAGTCATTGCGGTTATATATTTTTCTGAATTTATATACTAAGTCACCATAAAATTCGGGTTCCGATAGACCTTGTTGCAGAAGAGATTTAAGTCCAATATTGAATTTTGAAATTAAATCAGAATGGCGTCTATAAAATTTTGAAAAGGCTTTGCGTAGTTTATGGTACCGATAACCCTGATTAAGGAGTTTAGCCGTTAATAATTTATTACGAGTGTTGAAGTCAGTTACATGACTACACACTCTAGCAAATCGAATTAATTGCGAAATATAAACGCCATAGGATGGCGCACGAGGAACATCACCATCCAAAAAAGGAAAATTTACAATCTCAAAATCAAAGTCATCGCGTTTATCATAAATTTTGCACGAAACAAATCCATCTACAATAGATAGATGTAAATCCAAAAACGGGGCCTCGGTATCAGAAGAATTTGCTTTATTTAACTGAAGTTCTAGGTGGTAAATTTGTCTGATCAAACCATCAAAATAGGTATTATCAATATTTAATAAATCACCTCAATATCTAGAAGTAGAGCTAAAAGCTTCAATAATTTATAATTGGTTATCAATGGAAAGCGACAAAATGAAGTCTCTTTCATAACAATACAAGAAAAGATCAGCCACAAGAGGTGCGCAATTAGTACCCATCGGAATACCCACAATTTGTCTAAATAACTTAGTACCGAATCTAATATAAATATTGTCAAGTAGAAAGGTGAGGGCATCACACACTTTCTGACATGACCAAAGTGTATAATTCTTATGCTCTTTAGAAATAAATTATTGGTTTAGACTCCTATTCTAGACAGGCTTTTAATTCTTTGGACCCCATTTTGATTTATACCAGTCTTTGGGTCGACTGCCTATTCGAAATTCGCAAAATTGCAGTGTGTTTTCTCTGGCTTTCTTTGCCGGATCATTACAGGGTCACTGATGGGGCTTTATTAGCCGAAACTACGTAGTATGACCCATTTTCTTTCTTATGAACGTTTTCATTGCTCTTAAAGGAACTTATTTTTGATTTTTATTCACCACCTGTGACGACATTAGCAAACTGCTTTTTGTCATATTTTTGGAAACATTTAAAGCAGCTTTATGGCCACTTTAATCCGTTGCCTCTTTGGCTCGTCAGTCAACAGATGTGGCACCCAACTAGCAAAAATCATTCTAACTTTCACATGTTTCTTCAAAATAAGGTGAACCGTTGATAGTGATATGCCTACCTTTCGTGCAATATCACGAACTGTAAATCTGGCATTTCCTTTCTTTTGGAAATGATTTCTATACGAGATGCAGATTTTGGCCTACCTGATTTCGGTGCATTTTTGATGGACTCTACATTAGACTCAACCACCGACCTGTGTCATAAGACACACAAGAAGGTTCAAAAGCAGTTGAATTTCAGTCATCAGCTTCTTCAAAGAACAACCAAGTTTTAAGCAAGCTTTGATGTAAGCCCGTATTTCATCTTTTTAGTCGACGCTTCTACCAACCATTTATACTGCAGTGGCCAATGACTGCGTGTATTCAAATGGCAATTTTTATGTCATACTTTATACACCATTGTGTAGATATTGAACAGCCCTATACAAGTATGTATTGGTTTTGATCGTGCCCCACATGAGTATCGAGCTAGAGGAAAATAAGGAATTCTTTTCGAACATTCCTCGTAAATTAGTTTGTTTTAGGATATGATATTTATAAGCCTGCTCACTGTCAGATCGTATTTGCCAGTTCCAATGTATTTAATTGATGATGTTTGCTAGAAATAAAATATTGTTTGAACCAAAACAAACGTAGCCTTTCCACAGGAATCTTCAATTATTAAAATAGCACAGATCGTTGGGCATTTTTGACAATTTTTTTAATTGCACATGTAGGCAGATCGCTGATAGATAGATAGATAGATAGATAGATAGATAGATAGATAGATAGATAGATAGATAGATAGATAGATAGATAGATAGATATAAGTTCTGTCCGTATGTGATAGTAAAACTTCGATAGTGAATATAACGAAAAGTTACGTAAAAACTTATTTTGTAAGTAAGCTTTCGTGAATAACGGTATCACAAGCCATTGACATGGGTCATTCACGAAGACATTTTCATCAATTAAAAACGGATCCAGATAGATGAATTTCAGTAATAAAAGCAAAATATCATTCTTTCCTTCTCGAGGCATTATTTCAGTGTAAACGGGTATATTTTCTCTCAAAATGTCTGACTATTGGTAGCATTTTAGTTCTGCCAATACATTTGAATAGCGATGGCCGTTTCAATTGATGGCCAGTGCTTTGCGCATGCGCAAGAATGACATCATAAACGGAATTCCTAAAACCTCCTATAGCCAGTTTAACGTAAACCCGCTATTGCCAGTTAACTATCAATAGTCGCTTCGTTTGTTTTATTGTACACATAATTGGACTTTCGGGGCGTTCATACGTTTTCACTTTATGTGAAAAGTTCTATATTTTTGAAGCTATAGTGCTAGGACAGTTCTCTTATATGTTCTTAATTTTCTGGATAACTTTTCTTTTCAATCGCAGCGAAACTAATGACAAGAACTCTATATATAGCCTGGATTAGACACAAATTGCAGACTTACAGATCAACACAGATATGCCTAGCGTCCTACTTTTTGGACGTTGGCAAGCAGTTAAGTCCAAGATTAGACGCCGCAGAAATGCTCGGATGTGGATTTATACTGTTGTTGTTTTAACAGTACAATTTTGTAAAACTTAAAACACATAAAACACGAGTAACACCCCAATAGGTGAAAACAAACAACTCCCAACTTATTAGGTAAAAGATTACCTTGCCATAGATGGGTTAATATTTGAACCCATATCAAGTGCTAATTACCTAATGACGCAATGACACATTTCTGTATCAATGGTCTTAGATCAGATTAAATTTCCAATCTTGTTGAAGTTCAACTGCGCATCTTTGAAACAAAACTTTTGCTTTCAAGTCAGTTTTAATGGGTTTTATCTTTCCGATTGGAAAATTCATTGACTTTTTTCCCTTGAATAGTTGTCTGGCCCATAGAAACATTAAAGTTTCAACTCATTCCGCCATGCATTACGATAACACACCCGTGCAACATAGTGCATTTTTCAATCTCCAAAATAGCTACTTTTATGATGAAAATCCTTAATATTTTTGTTATAAATGTTCAAAACATAGATTGTGGGTGCTCGTACGAACCGCCTCACTGAGGCGGTTCTAACGAGTACACACAACCTATGTCTTAGAGCAGAAATAAGAAAAAATAATGTTTACCCCCGTAAACCCCAGTTTTCTCTATATAAAGTGGGGTTTAGGGGGTCTTCATTTCACGGACTGTTCACGTGATGGAAATCAATACACTGACAGAACTCATCATGAAAACACCGCGGACCCCACTTTTATATAGAAACACTGTGGTTTACAAGGGTGAACATTATTTTTCTTATTTCTGCTCTAAAATATAGATTGTGGGTACTCGTTAGAACCGCCTAATTGCGGCGGTTCTAACGAGTACCCACAATCTATATTTTGAGCAGAAATAAGAAATATATCACACATTTTCATCTCAAAATTTCTTTTTTTTTTTTTTTTTTTTTTTTTTTGTCTGCGGTAAAATTTACATTGTATTTGTATAGGCGTGTTTTCGTAATGGTGGGTCGATTGTCGCTGACATTACGAAAACACACCCGTGCGACATAGTGCATTTTTCACATCTCCAAAATGGCTACTAATCTGATGAAAAACCGTGATATTTTTCTTATAAATGCTCAAAACATAGGTTGTGGGTGCTCGTTAGAACCGCCTCAATGAGGCGGTTCTATCGAGTACCCACAACCAATGTCGTGGAACAGAAATAAGAAAAATAATGTTTACCCCCGTAATCCCAGTTTTCTCTATACAAAGTGGGGTTTAGGGGTCTTCATTTCACGGACTTGCTCACGTGATGGACAAAGTGGTCCTAAACAGGGACATCGACTCTTTCGTTTAATCTTTAAACTCTTGTACTGACAGAAAACAATCTTGACCCTGTTCAGACACCGCATTCAGACCTGATTCTACGCTCATTACGAAAACAAGCCTATACAAATACATTTTAAACTCTGCCGCCGAAAAAGCGACAATATTAAGATGAACAATTGTGATTTTTTTTCTTATTTCTGCTCAAAATATAGATTGCGGGTACTCGTTAGAACCGCCTCACTCTATATTTTAGAGCAGAAATAAGACAAATAAGATATACCCCTTTAAACTCAAGTTTTACTATATAAAAGTGGGGTTCAAGGGGATCAAAATTATATAGTCGTGTTTTCGTGATGGTTTTCAAAAAACCAACACGTTGACTCCAATCAAGATTCTATAGATAATTCTATTATGCAATACACCGACCTCAAATCGATAAGAATCGTTTTTTTTTATAAATAATCGTGACTTTGATTTCCTACAAATCAGTAATCGTCAGATGGACATCAGCATCGAGGAACGTCTGTGCTTAGTAACTCCAGGTCAGCTGAAAAAAACAACAACAATCGACCCACTCTTGGTCGATTGGTAAGCGACCGAAAAAGGACTATCCGCTATTATACAGCAGGGACTCATTTTGAAACCTGTGAGTGCCAGGTTTTAATACTTTCATTTTTATTTAAAGAATGGATTTGCTTTGGCTTGCGTAAATTGTAGACTTCGATTAGACGCCGCCCTCTGTCGCGTCTGGTTCGTTCATGCCTCTCCGTTTAAAATGGGGCAAAGCATTACGTGATCAAGTCCGTGAAATGAACACCCCTAAACCCCACTTTATACAGGGTAAACTGGTGTTTATGCGGATATACATTATTTTTCTTATTTTTGCTCCAAGACATAGGTTGTTGGTACTCGTAAGAATCGCTTCAATTGAAGCGGTTCTAATGAGCACCCACAACCTATGTTTGCAATATAAATAAGAAATATATTATACAAGTTGCCATCTTGGAGATATTGAAGGGTGTGTTTGTAGCTTCTTCTGCCTGCTGACGCAATAACATCTTTTATCAATTACCCCCTATGTATAGTGCATTGTAACACATTGACCTGATAAAGATATGCTATCTCAGGACAAATGAACTTTATCACGTCAACGTGACATTGCACTTTTTGAATGAACCGGACAACCGGAAAAGTGGCCAAAATGTTATCATTACGAGAAAAATCGATAAAAATTAAATTGAAAATTATCCAAAGAAAAATAACGGTCAGAAGATATTAACTCGTATACTGGTCGATTATATTCCGCACCGGAATGTTGGGACGCACTGAGGACAATCGGTAAGTGATTGAAAATTGCCAGTTTAAAGGGTTTACAAGGGGATAAACTGATAATAGAGAATACCAGGTTCGTGTCTCTTGATATCAAGTTTATCAGGCAAGGCTTCGAGAACACTTGCAGAATCGCGAGGCTTGCCGAGCGATTCTACATGCGTTCTCGAAGCCGAGCCTGATAAACTTGATATCAAATGACACGAATCTGGTATTCTATTTATCACTTTATCCCCTTCTACACTCTTAAATTAACAATTACGATCAGTTATTGATGATCCTCATTGCATACGAGCATTTTGGCGGTCGATATATTTAGTATCAGCTGACCATATTTTCCAATGATATTTTTTTTTAGGTAATTTTTTCATTTTTCCCAGTAACAATAACATTTTTGCCATTTTTCCAGTAGTCCGGTTCATTCTTAAAAGTGCAATGTCACGTTGACGTGATAAAGTTCTCTTTTCCTGAGATAGCATAACTTTATCAGGTCAGTGCTTTGCAATGCAATATATATTGGGGGTTACTGATAAAATTGAATACCAGATTCGTGTCGTTTGATATCAAGTTTATCAGGCTCGGCTTCGAGAACGCATGTAGAATCGATCGGCAAGCCTCGCGACTCCACAAGCGTTCCCGAAGCCTTGCCTGATAAACTTGATATTAAAAGACACGAACCTGGTATTCTCTATAACCAAACCACCTAACCCGACAAGGATGCTGTAAAACGTTTTGAGGAGAACAACAAAAATTGTAATCATACTAATAATTCTCGAAAGACCAACATTTGTGGATGTTGTTTCATATTTATATCCGTGAAGAACATTTTTATAAGAAAAATGTCAGTTTGTTGTGTATAAAAAAATTGCATTACAGTAAAGCATCATTGTGACATAGTGCCTACTTGCATGTGGTTAATTGTTAGCTGTGGGTTAATTGTATCGATTACTGTTCATTGCATTCACTTCTGTTTTTCATATCTCCTTCTGATAAAATGTGTGATATTTTTTTATAATAATAATAATGCAAAACCCTGTAAACCTCAGTGTGCGACATATAAAGTGGGGTTTAGAGGGGTTTTCATTTTATGAACTTGTTAAAAATGATGAGTATGACAGACGGACGTGTAAGCCGAATGCTTTTTTTAATTGACACATACAGTAGAACTCCGATGGCTCGAACACCGATGGCTCGAACACCGATGGCTCGTTTACCATGGATGATTCGAACCCATTCTTGAGGCCCTAGCGAAATCCTCTACATAATGAATAGTGGGGCATAATTAAGGATATTATAGTCTTTTATCTTGCAAATGTATGCTGTGTGTACTCATTAGAATCGTCTCGATGAGGCGATTCTAATGAGTACACACAGCATACATTTTCATTATAGAACACCGAAAAGGTGTCTAAAGTATTACGTTATGCCTCCAGGCAGTCACCCTCATTGGCTCGCACTACCCCTGTCTCGAACAGATTTTCGAGGTACCAAAGGTGTTCGAGCCATTGACGTTCGACTGTATACCATAGGTTTTATGGTTTCTAGAAATCAATCACGCAAATACTTCAATATAATGTTGACCCCCTGATTTTGTTTGTGTGTATTGGAGTAGTTTAACGGCCCAGTCGACACTATTTTAGGTCATTTTGAGCCGATCAATTTACCGATCCACACTTGTCCTGGGCAGGCTTATACGTAACGAGTACAGTGCACATTCTTTCGCCAGAAACTGACAACTGCCCTTCTTGGATCAGCGGAAGAGAATCCAATTTTTATATTGTGAAACTGGGGTTTACAGTGGTATATAGTTTTCTATTATTTCTGCACAAAAACAGAAATTGTAGGTACTTCTTAGAACCTCCTCGTCGTTGCGGGTTCTTACGGGTACCATAATCTATATTTTCAGCAGAAATACGAAACATACTATATTTGTTTTCATCTGAAAATTTTCATATTTTTTTTTTCATTTTTTTGGAAGCAAATTTTTCAATATATTTGAATAGGCATGTTCTCGTAATGTTTGACAATTTTCTAAAATGTGACTTCTATGGAGAGAAAGAGACATTGATTAAAAGAAAAAAAATAAGAAAGCTATATAGAGAGGCATGAAATTCTGTACTATTATGTCACCAATATACAGCATCACGAAAATACGCCTATACAATTTTGACCCCATTGAACCCCACTTGTATATGGTAAAACGCGGGTTTACATGGGTATACCTTATTTCTGCTCAAAAATATAGATTGTGGGTATTCGTTAGAACCGCCTCCATGAGGCGGTTCTAACGAGTACCCACAATATATATTTCGAGCAGAAATAAGAAAAATATCACAATTTTTCTTCTTAAAATGTTCGTATTTTTGGCGGTAAAAATGACAATGTATTTGTATAGGCGTGTTTTCGTGATGGTACATAATTATTGTATAAGTTTATGAGAGTCTTACATTTATTGGTAGTGACTCAAATTAAATGAGCCGGAGCACAGCATTTATTACAATTTACATGCGAACCCAACGAAAACTCAGATCCGCCTGCGTATCCGCGCAGTCTGATCAGTCTTCGTTGTGCGCTCCAAGGATAGTTTATTGTCCAATGCTCCTTCGTGCAGCAAGCGAAGTCTCTGGTCAAACTATATACATGTAGATGCGCATCCTTATCTGTTTCTTCGTTGGGCGCACATGTAAATTGTAGGAAATGCTGTGTTCCTGCTCATAATTATGCCCCCGCCATTCGTAGAATGGTGGAAAGTGCATATAGCGTTGCCCCTGTCCGTCCGCCGAAACTTAAACGTGGTCAACAACTTCCTTATTTCTTGATGGATTTTAAAATGACTCGGCTGAAATGTTAACCATCATGAAACGACGTGTCACGTGTAAAACCCAGGTCCGTACCTCCAAGGTCAAGGTCATACTTAGAGGTCAAATGTCAAAAAAAGGGTCCGAAACTTAAACGCAGTCAATAAATTTCTTATTTCAGGATGGATTTGAAATTACTTGGTAGAAATGTTAACCATCATGAGACGATGTGTCACGTGCAAAACCCAGGTCCGTACCTCAAAGGTCAAGGTCCTACTTATAGGTCAAATGTCAAAAAAAGAATCCGAAACTTAAACGCAGTCAATAACTTCCTTATCTCTGGATGGATTTTGAAATTACTTGGCAGAAATGTTGGCCATCATGAGAAAATCTGCCTCACACAAAACCAAGGTCCTTATTTACAAGGTCAAGGTCATACTTAGAGGTCAAATGTGGAAAAAGGGTCCAAAACTGAAAGACACAGTCAATAACTTTCTATGGATGAATAAGAACATAGACATATTTTCAGGCGAGAGAATCCGTGTCCTATGGACGCATTTCTAGTTCCTTATTTACCTCATGTTTATCTGGAGCTCTGTTGAAAGAAAATGCAAGGAAATGTGATAAACAATTCTGAACTTTCCGTAAAACAACTACGGTCAAGGCACTGTACATGTTTATCAAATTTAAGATGCAGACTCTAAACTTTTCGAGATATACTTTTAAATTATTTTGATTAGGGAAAAGCAGAAGAACAGAAGAAAGGAGAAAAGGCAAAACGAACAAATGTAAACCAGTCTACCTTTTTTATTTTCCAAAACGAGGGTATATAAACTCTGCTCGACCAAACGCTTGACATAAAATACGGCAGGCGTGAATCATGATATATAGGAGTATATGTGCAAACACCTGGCCTATTGGCCCAACTAACATGCATGGCATGTAAACAAATGTGACAGCGGACTGAATACAATATAAAAATTACAAATTCTTGTGCATGTACACACAGATTATGCGAATCATCAATACCAAGAATTACATAACTAGTGATAGTAACAAATGCACTATGTTAACAAATTGTTTACAGGTATATACTCTTGGTGAAGGAACACTTGAGGGAATTTACACAAAAAACATATTGATCCCTGATTGTAAACGCCTTAAATACATATAACGATAAATTGCTTTGAGCGCAACGGTTTTTAAAATCGGATGAAAACAATTGAATTAATTTAAACATATTGGGACGCTTTGGAATATACAGATATATCAGCTCATCATATCCTACTCACTCTAATTCATGTTTGCCATGCATTACACACTAGTAAGAAAAGGTCACCAAGGAAAGGCCACAATCCCAGAACGCAGCCGTCTAAAGTCACCTATAGAAAGTGACACGGAGGCACACACAAAAGCAGACGAAACATGAACCAACGGCACAAAGCCAAACAACAAATAAGACACTGCAAAAGAACGACCGCCTTGGGGACATTCAGTAGTAAAACTACTGGTGTTGGGTGGGGGTGGGGTGCTTCAACTCCGGAGTTTATGAAATTTCAAACCTAGCCCTCAGTTCCAGTAGAGTGTCAAACAAAATGACAATAATACATTAATCCGTATGGAGGCTTTCTAGCTCAACAGTGAGTCATAATAAAATACATGTTCAAAATGGTTATGTATAGATTAATATTATCATGAACCAGTGCTTCAGCTGAAGTGCACGACCCGCCGGATGCATTTAGCTTTATGAGTGTTACCATATATGGGTATGGCGGCCATTTTGGTCATGTGACCTGGACCTAAAACGGTTCCCCCAATAAATGCGGCCATTCACATTTTTCGCCTCGGCGATTCAATACTTAATGGAATGTAATATTTTTCAAGTTCATTGGTTAGATCTCATTGATATCCATCAGTATGCCAAAAATTGTTTAAATATTCCAAGCGGTTAAGTCACTATCACCAATTTTCACAAATGGGTTACGGACGGACAGACAGACATACCATATATTGCTTGGCGGCCATTTTGGTCATGTGACCTGGACCCCATGAGCAAATTTTGGTTTCCCCCATCCCATAGAGGCTCCATATGAAATTTGACTTCAATCGGCCCAACGGTTTCCAAGGAGAAGCAGTTCGAAAATTTTCACATTTTTCGCCTCGGCGAGGCTATACTAAATGGAATGTAATATTTCGCAACTTCATTGGTTAGATCTCATAGATATCTATCAGTATGCCAAAAATTGTTTCAGTATTCCAAGCGGTTAAGTCACTATCACCAATTTCCACAAACAGGTTACAGATTTTTCGTCTTGGCGAGGCTATACTAAATGGAATGTAATATTTCGCAAGTTCATTGGTTAGATCTCATTGATATCTATCAGTATGCATTTTTTTTTAAATATTCCAAGCGGTTAAGTCACTATCACCAATTTTCACAAACGGGTTGTGAACGGACAGACAGACAGACCATATATGGCTTGGCGGCCATTTTGGTCATGTGACCTGGACCCCATGAGCAAATTTTGGTTTCCCCCATCCCATAGAGGCTCCATATGAAATTTGACTTCAATCGGCCCAACGGATTCCGAGGAGAAGCAGTTCGAAAATTTTCACATTTTTCGCCTCGGCGAGGCTATACTAAATGGAATGTAATATTTCGCAACTTCATTGGTTAGATCTCATTGATATCTATCAGTATGCCAAAAATTGTTTCAGTATTCCAAGCGGTTAAGTCACTATCACCAATTTTCACAAACGGGTTACGGATTTTTCGCCTCGGCGAGTCTATACTAAATGGAATGTAATATTTCGCAAGTTCATTGGTTAGATCTCATTGATATCTATCAGTATGCCAAAACTTGTTTAAATATTCCAAGCGGTTAAGTCACTATCACCAATTTTCACAAACGGGTTGCGGACGGACAGACAGACAGACCATATATGGCTTGGCAGCCATTTTGGTCATGTGATCTAGACCCCATGAGCAAATTTTGGTTTCCCCCATCCCATAGAGGCTCCCTATGAAATTTGACTTCAATCGGCCCAACGGTTTCCGAGGAGAAGCAGTTCGAAAATTTTCACATTTTTCGCCTCGGCGAGGCTATACTAAATGGAATGTAATATTTTGCAAGTTCATTGGTTAGATCTCATTGATATCTATCAGTATGCCAAAAATTGTTTAAATATTCCAAGCGGTTAAGTCACTATCACCAATTTTCACAAACGGGTTACGGACGGACAGACAGAATGACAGACTGACATAATGACAGAATGACAGACTGACAGAATGACAGAATGACACGGTGATTTTAGGGCACTCTTAGAAATCAACCGACTTCAGTCGGTCGGTTTTTCTGCGGGTCGTGCAATCAGGGTTGAGGACTCAACAACCATCCGATGTCAGAGCAGAAGAAAACCACCAGTTAGATCACGGAGAGTCGAAACCCAGAAAATATCCGACTCCACCATTCCCGAATTCAAAGTCTGTTTTCAAAAGGAATAGACTTTGGTTTAGCTCTCCTGCCAACTTCGATTGCAAGCCTATGCGAAGATAATCTAAGTCTTGACATTTGTTGACAGTTGTATAGGTTTTAATTGAAACGTTCGCTTTATACTGCAGTTTTCTTTCAAAAAACACACAACAAAGGAGTACGGCAACTTGGGTTTTTAAGTACGGCAACTTGGGGAAAATGTTGAATTAACAGTACGGTACCTTGTATCACAAAATTTCCACTTTGGAAATTACTGACAGTATTTTAACATCGTTGGGAACGAACATCCATGTTTATTATCATGTTTGGTTTCATCACGCAGCCAGGGGTTGTTTCTAATGCTAGTACTGATCGTAAACCAATCTATTTATGCATGAAACAGATGGAAATGTGAAACATACACCAAGGCCATATTTCCTCTTGAGAAGTCTTTGTCATTGCTTTCCCTTTGTTTCATTACTCTAAATACTTAAGTTATATGGTAGAAACAAAGTCTGTGCCCTTTAAAAGGATTTTTTTCTTTCGTGAAATGAAGTTTATAGTTTTGTTTCTACGAAATAAAGTGTCTTTTTTAATGAGCTCATATACTTTCTACTTCGTTATTGTAATAGTTCTTTTATGTTTTAGTTGTGTTTATTCCTTTTGCAAAAGAGACTTTATTCAAACGAAAATCCTGTTGTATGCATAAAATACTCCAGTTATTTTAAATCATAACTGTGGCCATTATTTGTTCGCTTGTTTGCATTACATGCCTATTCAAATATATTGAATATTTTTCCACCAAAAACTGAAAATTTTCAGATCAAAATTCTGATATTTTAGATATTTCAGTTCAAAACATAGACTTTGGGCACTGTTTTGCGGCAAAAATGCGAAAAATAATGTACACCCCTAAAATCCCCAGTGATCAATAAAATTCGGGTTTAAGTGGGGTCAAAATTGTATAGACATGTTTTCATGATGGTCTGCGAAATCGGCGGTCACGAAAGTGCACGATTTTTGGATGTTTCATCTTGGATATTCTATCTATTTCACATTTGTATAGTTTAGCAACGACGCAGACAATAAATTAGAAGTGGAGGCAATGATCTGGAATCGATACAATTAACCCACAGCCCCAAGCAGTGACACCAAAGGGAAAGAAACACAAACATGAAATAACTAGACACTAATGGAAACATCAATAGCGGAATGCCAAAAGGACAGTTACTTTCCCACAAAATGGCAAACTGGCTACTTAGCTAAAAGTGTTCAACTCCTTACAGAAGTTGATTTAAGATGTCCTGAAAAAGGACTTTAATAAATTTCTTTTCCGTTCACAAAAGGAGGTTACTTTCGCTTTAGTATAAAGGACAGCTAAAATAACATTCCTCCTAGTTGTAATCGATTATCTCTGAGTGTAGGCTGGAAAAATAGTCCTGAAATGTGACTTAAACTATCAGTTTAACTCTTAAATTCCAGCATTTTATACAAGCAGTGTAGATCTGGTCATATGCCGCGTTATGTGGCGTCGGATTAGGTATCCACTGTTTGCCAATGCCACAGCACACGAGCCAAGTCAAGATTTTACTTTTTACAGGAAGATCGGATGTCACAGGAAGAATAAAAAGCTAAAAGGTGGACGATGCTACAAATTACCGGTACCTTGATTTTATACAAGGTCAGCGACAGTCAAATGGACAATAGCAAGCGGGAAACTTCTGTAATTAGTTACGTTTGCTTGATTGTGTGCAGGTTGACTGCGCGTTGTCAGTGTAAAATGAATATGAATGGTGAGACAAAAAGCATGACAGTGAAATGAAGAAAGGTGTTGGTGTTAAATGTTAACAATAGATTAGGTAAAATCAGGTTAAAACAGGTATGCTGTGTTCATGGCAACTTCTGACCAAGAGGCGTGTTTCGATTGGTTGCTAGTAATAAGGGGAGGGAGATACTGCAACTAAGCCATGAATAATTTTATATGAATAAATGAAGCAGGCAACTGACCTTCTCTGCTGCAAGGATCTCTAGCCAAGATAAGGCTGCATGTCTTAGGTAAAATAATTGCTCAGAGTCAAGTGGAAGGCTCTACGCTACATCATTTTGAGTTAATTAACTCTTAAGTGTGTGTGCATAGGCTCCATACCGTGGAGACATATTCAAGTGTTTACGGACTATTGTCTTGTATGCTGTTTGCCGAACGCAGTTCTTGTTTCGTTCTGATATAAGATAACTAAAACAAAGGACTTAATAGCAGTTGAAGAGATTCCATCGATATGTATGTTGACGTTTATGTTGGCCGATAGATCGAAACCTAAGTACCTTGCAGATGAAACTTTTTCGTGGATATGATTATGCAATATATATGGTATAAGGGTTGGAGTTCTTGCCCAGGTTATGTGCAAAACTTTAACTTTCTAGGTTTGAATTCCACCTACAGTGAAATTCTTATGATTGGACGTTCTAAGTCGCTCAAGAGGGTGGGCTGTGGGAGGCGGCTGAGTAATCAGGGTTAATAGTGGTCAGGTACACCGCAGTGTCATCTACAAATAGGCGAACCTGGGACCACACATTGTCGACAGGTCGGTTTGGTATAATAACAATAACAAGGTGCCTAGAACTTATCCTTGCAGTACACTTGATGTATCTGGAACCTCATCTGAGGATTCACCTTCAAGTTCAACTGTCTGACCTCACCCAATGAGAAAAGACTTAATCGACTGGATAGTTAATCCATGTACCTCCAGCTTGCGAAGGAGCTTCAGGTGATTCACCTAACCAAAGGCCTTGCTAAACCCAAGATAAGATCTATTTGTTGACCATTTAATCATGATCTGGTAAGGTCATAAGCAAGCTGAATCACATGGGTGTCACAAGATCCTCACTTCCAAGCAGTTGAGTATTTCGCGATCATAAGGTATGTACAAACGTACGGTTGCATGGCGGCACAATAACCTGAAGAAAAGATGTGGGATATAAATTTTGATCCGTCTAAATGCCAGGTCCTTCATGTTTCCTGACGTAAGAACCACATCCCAACCGTGTACCTCTTGCATGGTACCAATCCGGAGAGTGTTTCTGCAGCTGGGTACCTTGGGGTCACCATCTCTGAAGATCTAAACTGGAGCTCCCACATTGACAACATAACTAAAAAAGCAAATCAGACCCCTGGATTCTTGGAAAGAAACATTCAGGTCAATGATAAGGACCCGAAATCAGTTACATATAGGACTCTTGTCATGCCGCAACTAGAGTATGCGTTCATTGTATGGTATCCCGACACTGCCACTGACATATACAAAAGGGCTGCCAGGTGAGCAGCACATGACTATAGCTACACTTCAAGTGTTACAGCTATGCTGAAGAACCTAAATTGGCACCCCCTTGAACAACGCCTTAAAACCGTCTCGCTATGATGTATAAGATCACTTATGATCTTGTTGCAATACCACCATCTGAGTACCTCATCCTCAATTCCAGACCATCAGCCCACAATCACCCTCTTGCATACAGACAGATTTACACCCGCACAGATTACTTCAAGTACACCTTCTTTCCCAGGATTATTAGTCACTGGAATGCTCTACCTGCTTGTGTTGTAACGCTACCCACTCTAGCGAAGTTTGCAGTGCTGTTAGCCTGGAGGCTCATGCTTCTCTTTAAAAGACCAATTTCTGTTTTTTTTTTTCTTTTAACTTTACTATTATTATGTCTCCTCCAATTTTGTTTTTCGGAGAGACATATTGTTTTTCCCCCGGGCGCCTGTCTGTCTGACCGTCTGTCTGTCTGTCCGTCTGTCACAAATTCGTGTCCGCTCTATAACTTGAAAACGGTTCAAGCTATCTTCACGAAACGTCACATAAATATTTATCAATATTAGACGACGTGCAGAGCGCAAGAACTATAAATCTCGCATTTCTACTTTTTAAATTATCTCTCTTGGAAGTTTGTCGGTATGTATATATGTATGGGCAAATCATGTCCGGTCAATAACTTTCTTATTTTATGATGGATTTTGAAATTACTTGGCAGAAATATTAACCACCATGAGACGATGTGTGGCGCGCATGACGCAGGACGGTACCTCAAAGGTCAATGTCATACTTAGAGGTCAAAGGTAAAAATGGGGCCTTTTTTCGTGTTTGGTCAATAACTTTCTTATTTTTAGATGGATTTTGAAATTACTTGGCTGAAATGTTAACCACCATAAGACGATGTGTTGCCTGCATGACCTAGGTTTGTAACTCAAAGGTCAAGGTCATACTTAGAGGTCAAATGTGAAAAAGGGGCATTTTTCGTGTTTTGTCAATAACTTTCTTAGTTTTAGATAGAATTTGAAATTACTTGGCAAAATTTTTAACTATGATGAGACTATGTGTTGCACGCATGATTCAGGTTGGTACCTAAAAGGTCAAGGCCATACATAGAGGTCAAATGTACAAAAGGGGCCTTTTTCGTGTTTGGTCTATAACTTTCTTATTTTTTGATCGATTTTGAAATTACGTGGCAGAAATATTAACCATCATGAGACGATGTGTGGCGCGCATTACGCATGACGGTACCTTAAAGATCAAGGTCATACATAGAGGTTAAAGGTAGAAAAAGGGGACCTTTTTGTGTTCAGTCAATAACTTTCTTATTTTTAGATGGACTTTGAAATTACTTGGCAGAAATGTTAACCTCAATGAGACGATGTTTTGCACGCATGACCCAGGTTGGTACCTCAAATGTCAAGGTCATACATAGAGGTCAAATGTCAAAAACGGGGCCTGTTTTTGTGTTTAGTCAATAACTTTTTTATTTGTAGATGGATTTTGAAATTACTTGGCAGAAATGTTAACCGCAATGATACGATGTGTCTCTTGCATGATCCATGGCGGTACCGCAAAGGTCAAGGTCATACGAAGAAGTCAAAGGTCAAAAAGGTGCCTTTTTAGTGTTCAGCCAATAACTTTCTTATTCCTGGATGGATTGTCAAATTACTTGGCAAGAATGTTAACCATCATGAGACGATGTGTTACACGGTAGACCCAGGTTAGTACCTCCAAGGTCAAGGTCACACTAAGAGGTCAAATGTAAAAAAAGTCTTTTTTTTGTCTAGTCAATAACTTTTTTCTTATTCCTGGATAGACTTTTTAAAGTAACCTTGCAGAAATATTCACCTTCATTAGACAATGAGTCGTGTGCAAGACCAAGGTCAAAGGTCGGAAAAGGGGCTTTTTGTGTACAGTAAATAACTTCCTTATTCTTTGATGGGTTTTGAAATTTCTCGGCAGAAATGTTAACCATCATGAGACGATGTATTGTACCTCAAAGGTCAAGGCCATACTTAGAGGTCAAAGGTAAAAAAAGTTTTTTTTTTGTGTAGGGTCAATAACTTTCTTATTTCTCTATGACCTTTTTAAAGTTACTTTGCAGAAATGTTCATCTTCATTAGATGATATGTTTCACACAAGATACCTGTAATGTCAAGGTCATACTTAGAGGTCAAAAAGGAGGAGACATCTGTGTTTTTGTAGAAAAAACAAATTCTAGTATTAAGTTTGATAGTTGTGAAATTAGTTATAACACTTCTCAATCAAAGTAATTTATGTATAACTGTTCAAAGCAAATAGCCATACTGTATCTAGCAAACTGCCGTCCAGTATTTTACGTACTGACGCAAGTTGCCATACACCCGCCTTCGAGCATTTCGGCTTGTTTTATTCGGGCAAAATATTCTTTGGGGTAAAAACAAATAAAACATTACAAGCAGCAAAGGATTCGGCTTCTATTGATGCAACCGAATTGGAGATTTTCACAACCGTTTCTGTAATAAATTCACAGATTTGTGGAGCTGTCATGAATTTACGCGGTACTAGCCACGTACCAGCCGACTCATTTTTGTGTTTAATTGGCAGCTGACAAAGCTTTCCAAAATTTATGTTCAATGATTTCAGAGAAAAGTATGTTGAGTGAATATGGGAAGTGGGTTTAAGTTCTGACACTACGTAATAACGCCAACTTAAGCGATTACCTACCGTCGGTATTATCACCTCATTTATCTGGTACTTTTGAGTAACAAGTTCCGGAGTCGTTGCTACACGGTGAGCATGACAGATCTGAAATGCTGAAGCAATAAAAAAAACCAACACGAAGACTCCGGTCACGTTTGCATGGTAATGAATTATTGTTTCTGAGATATCACCTCATTATTTCATAAAGCCATATCACATGAGCCGCGGCAACAGAAAATTCATCTTTGGACATGTACATACAACAATGACCCGGATCAGCATGTGCGACCGCACAAGCTGATCCCAGTCTTTGCTGTACCCAGTATGGGCGTCTGGTGACACTTCTTCATACGAACAGGACAGGCTGTAACCGGACGTGAAGAATACTCGGATACGAATCTTCAGTGACAGCAAGTTAATAATCCGAGCAAAAAGCAAAAAAAAAAAAAAAAAAAAAAAAAAAAAAAAACAACAACTATAAATACCATCATTAAGGAGTGGAAATAAGAAAATATAATCCATTTTCATATGAAATTTGCCTTTTCAGGAGAAAGGTAAGTCGCCATTTTAGCATACGTGTCTGTTATTCGAATGTATGTTTTCGTTATGCACAAAATGGCTGTACGTTGCTCTTATTTAAAGCTGTTTCACTTCGACAATGTTTGATTTGAGGTTTAACGTCCCCGTCAACACTGTAAAAGTCATTTTGGAGACGTTGCTTCCAATTTTGTGGGACTTTTACCCGACATTGAGATGAAATGACATCCCAAGCCCTGTCGCCCAATGAAACCAATAGGGTTTATTAGCATGGACGGTCCGCCTCGCACCGCGGTTCCTGGACAGGCTTAGATCCTCTAAGCGGTTTACCAGTACTAGTGTGCGGGCCGGATTCAGCTCTGTGTGGAAGCATCATGCAGCCCATATATTTCTTCAAGCCCCTATGGGCGGGGCCGATCTTTGGACATGTACACACAGCAAAGACTAGGATCAGCATGTGCGACCGCACATGCTGATCCTAGTCTTTGCTGTGCCCAGTATGGGCGTCTGGTGACTCTTCTTCATACGAACAGGACAGGCTGTAACCGGACTTGAAGAATACTCAGGCTCACTTGGATACGACTCTTCAGTGACATCAAGTTAACCCTTCTCTTGCTGAATATTCATTTAAGCCACACCCATTTCTTTCTATCAACCAATTAAACTACTTGATGACATGTATTGCTACACATTCATAAACTGAATGTCAAACAGTGTAGATCCTGATCAGATGGCTTCTTCAGAAGCCATCTGATCTGGATCTACACTGTTTCAAAATAGAGTTAACAATCCGAGCAAAAAGCAAACAAAAAAAAACAACAACAAAAAAAAATATAAATACCATAATTAAGGAGTGAAATTTAAACAAGAAACAATATAATCCATTTTCATATGAAATTTGCCTTTTCAGGAGAAATGTAAGTCGCCATTTTAGCATACGTGTCAGATATTCGAATGCATGTTTTCGTTATGCACAAAATGGCTGTACGTTGCTCTTATTTAAAGCTGTTTCACTTCGACAAGAAAGGCTGTAATGATAAGTCTTTTTGTAAGCGCACGTGTCCGGCATCACATATATCTTTACCAATAAAATTTAACCCTTATCCTGCTGAATGAATTAATTTGGTTACACCCATATCTGACGATACATCAATCAAATTACTTGATACAATGTATTCATTGAATTCACAAACTCGTTTACAAACAGTGTAGATCCTGATCAGATGTTTCTTCAGAAGCCATCGGATCTGGATCTTCACTGTTTGCAAATGTAGCGAATGTCGTGTTCAGTCGTGTAGGGTTCATCACGAAAGCACGCCTATATAATTTTGACCCCCCTCGAACCCCACTTTTATATAGTGAAACTGGGGTTTAAAGGGGTAAACCTTATTTTTCTTATTTCTGCTCTAAAATATAGAGTGTGGGTACTGTTTAGAACCGCCTCAATGACGCGGTTCTAACGAGTACCCACACTCTATATTTTAAGCAGAAATAAGAAAAATATCAAAAATTTTCATCTTAAAATTTTCATTTTTTTTCGGCGATAAAGGTTACAATGTATTGGAATAGGAATGTTTTCGTAATGAATGTCATGATAAAGCAAAACCGTTGCAATCAGTGGAAGCGATTTAAAACTGAAAAACAAAAATGGAAAGTGTGGCGGAAAAGCTTGTGTGAACACAATTTTAAGTCATAACTTAATGAAGATAAGGGATTAAAATGCAAATAGTTGCTAATGAGCTTGCCAGCGATGGTATTTTAGCATGTAGCTGAAAAGCCTAACAAATGATCAGGGTGGTGTACTTTTACACTAAATACACTATACAGTCGAACTTCAATGGCTCGAACACCTTTGGGACCTCGAAAATCTGTTCGTGACAGGGGTAGTTCGAGCCACTGAGGATTACTATCAGTGCCATACAAGTAGACATACTAGAGATAATTGTGAGATATTTTTTCAGTATACTAAATTATAGTTGTATGTTGTGTGTACAAATTAGTATCGCCTCATCGAGACTTTTACAGCCGCAACACATTCCCAGACACCAGTTGTAGTGACGTTAAATATGTTCTTGAAAGGGTTATCCTTTGGAAGCAAGGAATACACCACAGAACTGGGTAATATGGAGCGTTTACTGGGCCAGACTAGCTAGTTTCGGTCAAATCGGCCTCATCAATGACCCTCAAATATTTTAAAAATCCAAAATAGAATCAATGATCCCAAAGGACAAGCAAATATAAACTACACTATGATGCAGGGCAGGGATACTTTTTACGGCCGCCACACATTCCCAGACACCAGCTGTAGTGACGTTAAATATGTGCTATAAAGGGTTATCCTTTGAAAGCAAGGAATTCACCACAGAACTGGAAAAAATGGAGTATATGCCTGCCCAGGCAAAGCGATGCGAGTCGGTCTATCCACGCTTATAAACCCATAGGTTTCATTGAGCGGCAGGGCTTGAAATGTCATTGCATCTCAATGTCGGGTAAAAGTCCCACAAAATTGGAAGCAACGTCTCCAAAATAACCTTTACAGTGTTGACTGGGACGTTTAACCTCAAATCAAACAAACATACAAAGTTATTGCATAAAACACTAAAGACCGGTTATTAAAGGAAGCCGTTTCGAGAAACTAGCAAGTCTGGCCCAGAACAACTTGTACACTCTTTTAGTTTTCAATTATATGGTGTATTCCTTGCTTCCAAAGGATAACCCTTTCATAGAACATATTTTCAGATAAGACACACCTGGTGTATTCTGGCTGTCATACATGTAGGGGACCAAGCGAGGGTTACCAATTATTCAGGGACACGAGTTTGACATGTCACATTTATCTGTATACTTGTCTGTGGGTGCTCAATATAACCGCCATGTCATGGTGGTTTTCAAGGTGGTTCTAACATGGTGGTTCTAACTAGAACCACCGACCTATATCTTGAGCGAAAATAAGGAAAATATGGTATACGGCTGAAATAAAAGCTAAAAGGTTGCCTTTGGAAACACAGAACACATAAAAGAACGAAAATGGGAGACTTGGTTTTATTGAGTCTCTTCATAAACAGCAATGTAGTTTGCATGGCTGCATACGCCTCCTATCAGCGGCATAAGCAATATTCGATTTTCAAAGTAAGCAGAATGGATAAATGATCCAAAAGGAAAATAATATATAATCTGTAGCACTATGATAAAGCATGTGGAGACTTTTTACGGCCGCCAGCCACACGGCACTTAACGCAGATGCAGTGAGGTAAAATAAAAAGCTAAAAGGTTGTCTTTGGAATCAAAGGACACATAAAAGAACAAAAATCGGAGACTGGGTTTCATTTCGACCCCACGTTTTGAAATACAGTAGACATAATATTAACGTACTTGTTACCTTGGTTTTAAACTTATAAAGGAAAAGAAGTAAAACTATAAATGTGCAAAAAATTTAATGTATTTTTTGACAAGATTTTGTCTAAAACAAGTAACATTTTACAGTTTGATCCTGTTTGTGTCTTGAAATGCTATTTTCTTGTTTCTGACATAATCTAATCTAAAACAAAGAACACTAAACAGTTTGATCGTGTCGGAATCTAGAAAATGCTAGTTTTCTAATGCTATTTTTTCTACCCATTATATTTTGTGTTTGTCTCATAATTTACTAAACCAAAGTAAATAAATAAAGGTTCATTGATTGATTAATTTTAAAGATCAATTAATCAATTAATCTCATATGTTTTCTTCTTTTGAGTTTCAGTGAAACAATGGTTGTTAGCCATTTGTTAATAAATTTATTTAACTTTGTTTTAAGAAAAAAAGTTTTAAAATAAAGATTGAATTTTAAACAACATTATGTTGGAAAACGTTTCGTTTAAAACCAACTATCACATACATTCTCCTTTCTAGACACACTTTCTTATAAATTATTTCTGTTCATAATCCCTTCATAATCACTTAGATCAGATTAGCCTTTGGTGTGCGCTTTGGTCCGAAGGCATGTTTATTGGCATTGGAGGCTATTAGACAGAACACCTTCTCGATAGACAGACAAAAACAAAAACTGCTACTTTAAAGTTGCCTATCGAGCTTTATTGTAAATATCTTCCTGACAATAATTAGACATACCGCTAAGTGAGAAAAACATCATAAAGACAACGCTAACGTTGGACATAATTTAGTTGTTCAGTTACATAAGTTGCATGTATGTTACAGGCATAAGGCCTCGTGCTCGCTATAAATGCAGGTGTTTGTTTGTTATCTCGATAAAAAGCTTTAGAGAAGATTCACAGAGAAGATTCTCTCTATCTTGCATGTAATGTCAGAAATGCATTTTTCACTTCTAAAGAGCATAAGAATTATACACTTTGGTCATGTCAGAAAGTGTGTGATGCCCTCACCTTTCTACTTGACAATATTTATATTAGATTCGGTACTAAGTTATTTAGACAAATTGTGGGTATTCCGATGGGTACTAATTGCGCACCTCTTGTGGCTGATCTGTTCTTGTATTGTTATGAAAGAGACTTCATTTTGTCGCTTTCCATTGATAACCAATCTGAAATTATTGAAGCTTTTAGCTCTACTTCTAGATATTTAGATGATTTATTAAATATTGATAAAACCTATTTTGATGGTTTGATCAGTCAGATTTACCCCCTAGAACTTCAGTGAAATAAAGCAAATTCTTCTGATACCGAGGCCCCGTTTTTGGATTTACATCTATCTATTGTAGATGGATTTGTTTCGTGCAAAATTTATGATAAACGCGATGACTTTGATTTTGAGATTGTAAATTTTCCTTTTTTGGATGGTGATGTTCCTCGTGCGCCATCCTATGGCGTTTATATTTCGCAATTAATTCGATTTGCTAGAGTGTGTAGTCATGTAACTGACTTCAACACTCGTAATAAATTATTAACTGGCTAAACTCCTTAATCAGGGTTATCGGTACCATAAACTACGCAAAGCCTTTTCAAAATTGTATAGACGCCATTCTGATTTAATTTCAAAATTCAATATTGGACTTAAATATCTTCTGCAACAAGGTCTATCGGAACCCGAATTTTATGGTGACTTAGTATATAAATTCAGAAAAAATATATAACCGCAATGACTTCAGCACCCAATTTCGTAAAATCATTCTTCGATATAAAAGGATTGGGTACAACATGGATATTATACGACAGACTGCATGCATGGTAGTTAACCCAATCACGGTTGGCAGCTTTGCTTCCCTCTTTAATTGCACGCCGGTGGGTCAGGCCTCAGATTCTATGACGGCTCCAACGTAAAGGCTTATTGAGAATTAGAGAGATAATGCTGGTTGGTGCCTGATGCTCTGTCTCTGGTCGGGCTCATCGGAGTCTAACTGTTGGTTTTCTTTTGCTCCAGCATTTCAGTGGTTTCTTGCTGTCGAATCCTCACCGTTCTCTCACCTCTGTGGTTCTTTGATTTTTGTGTTCACGGAGATGTTGCACTGATGAGTTAGGAGGCCTTCATGCGGACTGAACAAATTATTTGTCTAAATCGCGACGGAAGTAAGGGCGAGGAGTGTGGCCACGTAAAATCGATTTAAACCCCCCCCCCCCCCCCCCCCAGTGGAAATCTTCCACTGACCGTTCCAAGGCGGCTCTTCTGTGGCGATTTATTTATGTTGTTGTTTGTTACTTACTGTGTGTATCAATTGTGTCTTTTAATTTTGGATGGCCATATGGCCATTTTGTGGGAAAGTAACTGTCCTTATGGCCTTCCTTTGTTTAGGTTTCCATTATGGTCTGGTCACTTAATGTTTGTATTTCTTTCCCTTTGGTGTCTTTTATGGGTGGAGTAAGTTAATTGTATCAATTCCTGATCTTTGTTTTACTTCTACTTAGCTACACTTGGAACTGCAATTACGTTTTTATCAAATTCATAATGCATATTTCTGTTACATTACACATTTTGATTTTAAATTCTACTTTTGAAAACTACCAACACGGGCCTGTATGCATGGTAGTTAACCCAATAACGGTTGATACCTTTGCTCCCCTAATTAATTGAACGCCGGTGAGTCAGGCCTCAGATTCTATGACGTTTCCAGCGTGAAGGCACAATTGGCAATTATGTAGGGAAGTAACTGTCATTTTGAATTTCCGCTATTGATGTTTCCATTAGGGTCTAGTTGTTTCATGTTTTATGCTGTTTTCCCTTTGGTGTCTCTGATGGGAGCTGTGGGTTAATTGTATCGATTCCTGACCATTGCCTTCACTTCTAGTTTACTGAGAATTTGAGAGACTCTAACTTTATGTAATGTTGGTTGGTGCCTGATGCTCCGTCTCTGGGCGGACCCATCGGATTCTAACTGTTGGTTTTCATTTGCTCCAGCATTTCAGTGGTTTCTTGCGATCGAGACCTCGTCGTTGTTTCATCTCTGTGTTTGTCTGATTTTGTGTTCACGGAGTCGTTGCACGGATGAGTTAGGAGGCCTTCATTCGGGCTAAACAAATTATTTGTTTAAATCACGACGGAAGTAAGGGCGAGGATTGTGGCCACGTAAAATCGATCTAAGCCCCATTTTGTAATATAATTTTTGCAAGTCTCGCTACTTTGGGCATCTCCTTCCTGATGCCCGGGACTTCCGTGGTGTGTGGGCCATGTTTGCTAATGTTGGCTCGGTGGGGACGCCTATAAGTTCCCTGGTAGGCGTCTCTTGCCTGATGCCTCCAGTTTGCCTGTCTCATGAGCTACGTCGGTCGGTGTGTGCTCGGAGGGGGATATGCTGTGTTTGCCGGGTATTGTCCATCATCCGTTTCGGTTTCAAAACTTTGGGGTTTAGACACACTAATGAAGATTAAATATCAGAAAGGCCTCTGTGTCACTAAATTTGGTATAGTTACACGTTAATTATATTATTTTAATTTGGATAGCCAATTGGCCATTTTGTGGGAAAGTAACTGTCATTTTGGCTTTTCGCTATTGGTGTTTCCATTGGGGTCTGGTTGTTTCATGTTTGTGTTTCTTTCCCTTTGGTGTCTCTGTTGGGGGCTCTGGGTTAATTGTATCGATTCCTGGTCATTGCCTTTACTTCTATTATGTTAATTTTTATAATATAACTGTGCAACATACACATTTTGGAATTGTTAACTTTTGCTGTAAACTTCGAAGAATCGATTGGCATTTCATACTACTAAACTTCGTTCAGAAAATCTGAATCATCGATTTTTTTCGTTTCTCGCTTTAAATACTCATTTTAGCCAATATTTCACTATTGAACAGTTTTAGACCTCACCCTCCGCCGATTTTTCCAGCAAGCCGTATGCCTCTGCGACAGCTAGGAAAGGCTGTTATTGTTTGGAGAAAATTGCAAAATCTATATTTTCTTTCATAGACTAAGACATTCTGACAGGTTCGACACACCCTTTTAAACCAAATATAGAAGTGGTTACTGTTCTTGACAAGGGCGTCTATGTTTTATTTGCATTATCACTCCATGGAAAATCATTAGCTGGGACACCACATCTGATATCGGTATAATTCTTTTTGACGACTGTTGACAGCACGTCGCGCTAGTGACTCCCCGTTCCTAGTGAGCCTCTATCTAGCCATTCGAATATAAGGTGTGTCGCAACTGCATATCTATTTATAAAGTGCGCCACATGGATTTGAATATGTATTATTTTACCTGACAATCATCGTCAAAAGGACTTAGTCTGTGCTCTCATTTCTTTGTTTAGCAATTTTCTCCAAATAATCACAGCATTTCCTGACTGTCGCAGAGGCATACGACTTGCTGGAGAAATCGGCGGAGGGTGAGGTCTAAAACTTTCCCATAGTGATGTATGGGCTAAAATTAGTATTAAAAGGAAGAAATGAAAAAAAAAAAAATTGATGATTCAGATTTTCTGAACGGAGACACCAACGTCCCTGATTTTCTGAACGGAGACACCAACGTCCCTGATGATTCAGATTTTCTGAACGGAGTTATAATATAAATTGCAGGCGTCACACTGTCCCGAAAATGACACCAGGTGGCCATACGAATATGGAATTTTGAATTTCCCGCGAAGATCGCTCCGAACATGGTCAACAGCCAATCTCTAGCCGAAGCAAGTACGATGCATGTAGAAGGTCACACGATGGCATCCGAACCACGCACGAAGGCAACACAAAGATGTGGTTTTTTATTACGAAGTTTACCCGCAAGCCAAACGAAGGCCACATGACGGCTTCACGACGTCGTATTGAGAGTACGATGCGTTCGAACTAGGTCCCGAAGACGACACGTGACCTCCCGATGTTATAAAACCTTCGGCCGACCGTTTGAAATTCATTGGATGATCGGAGAGTACACAGTACATTTCAACTCTCTTAAATTTGATTCAACTTAAAACCAATTTAAAATGCTACCCAAAGAGAAGACCACTTTTTCAGAGAGACTTGGTTTATAGGACAATAAGATCTGCTCATCTTGTTCTCTAAGGTGCATCAAAAGAAGCAATGCTGCTGCCTTCTTTTTCCTGGTTGTCTCATCATCAAAGTATGCCACTCTGCAGGAACGGAATTGTGAATAATTATGACTGAAGCTTTGGGAGTTACACAAGCCTATGCTCTGAGGTTGGCCTTTTATATGTCTACGTTACCATGACACATGGGTATCGCTTGAGGTACTCAAATTCAGCTGTCTTCGTCGACATCGTGGTCCAATCTCAATGTCATCGTACTATAATACGATGGCTACACGACGTCATTGCGAGGGTTTCACGTAGTCGTATTGCCTTCCTAAGACAATCGGACGACTTCTTGTTTCCCTCGTATTATCTTCGTGAGGCGTAAAATGCCCGAGACCACCCATGATCACACGAAGAAAAGACGAAGATGACACGATTTGACAAGATGCCCTCACGATGGCCTTACGAAGGACAAGATGGACAAACGAATTCAACACGAAAATGAACCTTCGCAAGGTCTTCCGGCAATTTTTGGGCATGCCAAAGATTTTGCCGCAGCTCACGAAGTTGCTGCCGGAGCCTCAGAAAATCCACCGGCGATCATACGATGGCTTAAGATGTCCTCACGAATGGCCCGATGTCTTCACGATCAGAGCCGAATTAGAACATTTCCTTTATCGTGTTTCCATCTGGTGTCAATTTCGGGACAGTGTGACGCCGAAATGTTGAATCGTTTTATAATTGGGAATTTAAAGTACTGATTTATTTTAAGTTTGGTTTCGTTTTTATAAAGGCTGTATAAAATATGTTCATTACGTCACCACATCCGTGCGCAATAATATCCCTAAAACTAACATTTTTTTTTTGCAATTCGCACAACATATTATCTTGTTTGCACAACATAGATCTTGGGAAGTTGTGCGGACAAGATGTTATCTTGTGCGGACAAGATATTATCTTGTGCGGACAAGATAATATCTTGTGCGGATTAGATAATATCTTGTGCGCACAAGATCTATGTTATGCAGACAAGATATTATCTTTACGGAACCCGGGAAGGGACATGATTTTGTATTTTTATTATGTTGTGCGAACAAGATAATATCTTGAGCGGACAAGATATTATCTTGTTCTGACAACATATTATCTTGTGCGGACAAGATATTATCTTGTGCGGACAAGATATGATCTTGGTCACACAACATAATATCTTGTGCACACAAGATAGTATCTTGTTCGCACAACATATTATCTTGTTTGCACAACATAGATCTTGGAAAGTTGTGCGGACAAGATATTATCTTGTGCGGACAAGATATTATCTTGTGCGGACAAGATAAAATCTTGTGCGGATTAGATAATATCTTGTGCGCACAAGATCTATGTTATGCAGACAAGATATTATCTTGTGTGGACAAGATATTATCTTGTCCGCACAAGATAGTATCTTGTCCGCACAAGATAATATGTTGTCCGCACAAGATATTATCTTGTGCGCACAACTTATAAAATAAAATAAAAATCATGTCCCTTCCCGGGTTCCGTAGATATTTACGGTCATGACATAGCGTATTGAAGAGAACCATTGTTTATTTCGATGTCAGAGAAGTCCCGTTATTAAATGAATTCATTGAAGTATGAACAACATGGCTCCAAGCAGTAAACTACAGTAGAACTTCGATGGCTCGAACACCAATGGCTCGTTTACCATAGCTGGGTTGAACCCGTTCTTAAGTCCCTAGGGAATTTCTCTACAAAAGAAATAGGGATGGTAAGATTTAGGATATTTTCGTGTTTTATCATGAAAATGTATGCTGTGTGTACTCATTAGAGTCGCCTCGTTGAGGCGATTCTAATGAGTACACACAGCATACATTTTTCAAAACAGAACACCAAAAAATGTCCAAAAGTATCTCGTTATGCCCCCTGTCAGTAGCCCTCAGTGGTTCGAACTACCCCATGTCTCGAACAGATTTTCATGGTCCCAAAGGTGTTCGAGCCATTGAAGTTCGACGGTATGTGAGTTTTATATAAATACACTGAGTATGTAAGAATTGTAGTGTGACTACACTCTATAATGTTTGCAACGCCCCCCGTCCATCGGGGCATGAAGAAATATATGGGCTGCATAATGCTTCCACGCAGAGTTGAAACCTACCCGCACACGAGTACTGGTTAACCGCTTAGAGGATCTAAGCCTGCCTAGGCAAAGCGGTGCGAGTCGGACCGTCAGTGCATATAAACCCTATTGGTTTCGTTGAGCGGCAGAGTTTGATTTGTCATTTCATCTCAATGTCGGGTAAAAATCCCACAAACTTTGAAGCAACGTCCCCAAAATGACATTTACAGTGCTGACGGGGACGTTAAACATCAACTCAACCAAACAAACAAAAATTGTTTGCAGGAATTATGTATCAGAATTCTTATACATAATACACTGCATTTCTTGGCAACCATAAATAACCTGATAACAGCAAACAGTTCTTTGAAGTTCAGGGTAAACTCAGTAAAATGCATGGCAACAAGTTTCATTATTTCTACATAAATGTCAGGAACATATTAACACCATTAAGTGTAGCCGTAATATTAAACCTTTTAAGAAGGCGACAATGAAATTCAGACCCTGTATTCGTTTGATTTTATATATTATTAAATGACGCCGGGTCTGAGAGTGTAATTACGGCATGTAATGAATTCCGTAACCCACAAGTGGATTAAATATGCAAATTAGTAAGATCGTCCAGTACATTTACGCGAACGACATCCTTAACGACGCCGCGTTTACTAATGGCAGAATACTGACATTTTTGTACAAACATCGTGAATTAAATGCGTTTAAAATGTCATATGATAAAACCTTGCATTCGTGCTCATTTAGTATTGACTTTATTAAATTCGTCGAAGAAGAGGAATAAAATGCTCGGCAGAGCCTCGCATTTTATCCCTGTTCCTCAACTCCTTTAACAAATTCAATAATATTTTGCCGAGCCTTTTATCCCTTTTCCGTTCCCAACGAGTTAATAAATTCAATAATACAGTCGAACTTCAATGGCTCGAACACCTTTGGGACCTCGAAAATCTGTTCGAGACAGGGGTAGTTCGAGATACTGAGGTGACTGCCAGGAGGCATAACGAGACACTTTTAGACATCTTTTCGGTGTATTATAATGAAAATGTATGCTGTGTGTACTCATTAGAATCGCCTCATCGAGGCGATTCTAATGAGAACACACAGCATACATTTGCAAGATAAAAGACTAAAATCTCCTTAATTATCCCCCACTATTTCTTATGTAGAGGATTTCGCTAGGGGCTCAAGAATGGGTTCGACACATCCATGGTGAACGAGCCATCGGTGTTCGAGCCATCGAAGTTCTACTGTACATTAACACTCAAGTAAAATCCTCTATGTTCTCGGAGATGTTTCACTGGTGAGTTAGAAACCCTTCACGCGGATTGAACAAGACAGAACCAAGGGCGAGTAAAAACGATTTACAGTGGAACACAATGCCCCAAACTTCTGACACCGCTTGTCTTTAATAGTTTTGGAGATATATTGCTTACACGGTTGGAATGCTGAAACTTTCATAGGGCCATTACTGAGGAAAGAACTATCAGAATGTTTTACTGCAGTTTATCAGGTCCTTCACTTAACCCTTCTCTTGCTGAATATTCAGATTAGCCACACCTATTTCTGGCTGTGAACCAATCTGATTACTTGATGTAATTTATTCCTAGAAATTCATAAATTGAATGTCAAACAGTGTAGATCCTGATCAGATTGCTTCTTCAGAAGCCATCTGATCTGGATCTACACTGTTTCCAAAGATATGGGTTGTCGTGAATAGCATGATAAGAGTTAAGACACCCTATCAACCTGACGCGTTTAGTCTAAATAGTTGTTGAGCTATCTTGTATACAATGTCAAAATGCCTAATTTACAATTATTTGTTTTTTTATTTTTACAGAATGCATTCAGGCCCATCCATCTATCAATGTCCAAGACTCTACCTTTAATACTGTTTTGGGGTTATTTACCCGACAATGCAAAATGCACAACTTTATAAAGGGCCATGACTCATGACGCATTGTTTCTGAATTCATTCAAAAGAGAAGTGGAGGCAATGATCAAAATTATATAGGCGTGTTTTTTATGAATGCCAAAATTTAACAATGACAATTACTCATGAAATATTTTTTAAGAACTTATTCAAACGTCAAAAATGTCAGCCATTACATCATTAGCAATCTAATCACCAAATAACACTGGACTTACTTATCACTAGCAATTTGATCACTCAATATCAAGGCCCCAGCTCCAATGGATTTTGTTAAATTTAGCCGTCAATGTAAATGTTGCCCAAATTTACAAGCTTTTGTTTGTTTGTTTGTTTTCAAGGGTGTTTAACGGCCCAGTCAACACTATTTATGTTGTTTTTTTTATTTTTGGGCCGGTCAGTTTACCTATCCAAACTTTTCCTGTGCAGGCTTATACGTAAGCGGTTAACCAGTACAGTGCACATTCTTTCGCCAGAAATTGACAACTGTCATTCTAGAATCAGCTGAAGGGAGAGAATGACCGCAGAAACGATTTCATGACCAATCTCCACATCGACACCGCGTCCTCCTGATCACCAGTCAGACGGGCATCCGACTGAGCTACCGAGGCCGGCAAAATTTACAAGCTTAAAGGCCACATACCACGTGAAGCATTTTCAAGGTTTATTTAAAAGTTTTTCAGGTCATTTACTCATCACTAGAAATTTAATGGCTAAACAGCAAGGCTCTAATTCTTACCGTCTTTTGAGAGTGTTTGCTGACAAGGTAAAATGCCCAAATTTACAAAGGGCCATAATTCATGAAGTATTTTCCAGAATGTATTCGAAGTCAATCAGGTCATCTAGTCATCACTAGCAATCTAATCACCAAATATCAAGGCTCTAGCTCTAACGTTTTCTGAGATGTTTTGCTGCAAGTATTTTCAATTTTCCTTAATGGAATCTATGAACCCAAAGGACAAGAAAATATAAACTGCACTATGATGTATAAGTCTTTGAATAAATATCTGTATAATTTGGTATTAATATACTGAACCGAAAAAGAAACGCAATTTTTTAACCTAAAATATTTTCATGCAACCATCAGGTTGACTGAAAAATCATTTTGCGATTTACTTTCATACTTTTCAAACTTTCTTATGCAGAAAACATTTGGGCGATATCTGTACAGGTTAACGCTCCACTTGGCAATTCGTTGTTTTCAATATTTCCTCGTGCAGAACATTAAATGTATACAGTAACCTCATCATATTGGCATATTGTGTTACCTGGAGTTTAGGTTTCAAAAGTCCGGTAAACATTATCTCCGGAATATGATACGTTTGACGCAAGATCAACGTAACGTAGCAGTCCAAAAGCTTCTACGTGGGACGTCTCAGGCTGTCATCGCAAGGAACTTTCAAGTGAGTAAATCGACGATAACTCGCTTGTACCAGCGTCTAAGTCAAACGGGAACGACAACTGACAGGCTAGAAGTGGACGTCCACGCGTCACGACACGTCGACAGGATCGATACATCCGTCTAACTCACCTTCGTAATCGGTTCCGTACGGCCGTCGAGACGTCTCCGGTGACACCAGGAACGCACAGCAATCGAATAAGTGCAGATACTGTCAGGAATCGCCTTCGAGAGTTTTGCTTACGTCCTCGTCGTCCGTACGTTGGTATGCCATTAACACCATAACGACGTAAGGTTAAAATGGCGTGGCTCACACAACATAGGTCAAACCTGTTTCCCCTTCGTCAGTGGCGTAACGTAATGTTTCCTGACGAGTCCAGGTTTTACAGAGGTGACGGCCGTCAACGTGTGTATAGGCGTGACGGAGAGCGTTATCGTGACAACTGTTTGGTTGAACGTGATCGATTTGGAGGCGGTGGGTTGATGGTGTGGGCTGCCATATCTTATGGTAATAGAACACCCCTGGTATTCATTGATTGATCTTTGACGGCTCAGCGTTACGTTGACGTCGTTTTACGACCGGTAGTTGTTCCATATGTTCGACAACACAGCGTTACGTTTCAACAGGATAACGCTCGGGCGCATGTAGCAAGGCTCAGCATAGCGTTTCCTCAGCAAAACAACGTTGACGTGATGCACTGGCCTCCGTATAGTCCAGATCTCTCACCTATAGACTATTTGTGGGACGTCTTGGATAGGCGCGTACGTAACCGCCCCCAGCCGCCAACAACGCTTCAAGCCTTGCGTCTCGCGCTCATACAGGAGTGGAATGCTATTCCCCAGGCAGAGATCAATCGTTTAATCCTGCCCATGACCAGGCGTGTGCGTGCAGGACTGAATGCAAACGGAGGACATACTCGCTATTGACTGCTTATGTTTTGATCTTGTGAAATGACTACATGTACCTCTATGACACAACAGATTAGTGTTCCAAACATTCTCACTCGAAATTGAACACTCTATAGTAGTACCATTCAGGAGTGATTATATTATAAAAGCGTCATTAAATCGATTTTCTGCAAACATGATTATTTCTGCAAATACTCGCATTTATATTTGGATTTTCGTTTCTTTTTCTGTTCAGTAGCTGATATACCCGTCCGTGACGATTAGCATTTTGGCACAGATTTTCTTTGTGTTCAGTTTTTCTGTGTGCAAGTCATCAATGGATCTTGTCTATTTTCAGATCAATGCATGTGCATTTATAGGATTGTATATGCATTATTCAAACACAGCGCGCCTACATAGGCAATGAAAAATAACTGTGTTTTATTCTACAACAAAGGAGCAGTCTCTATAAGGCTGTTTTCATGGCCACAACCGATTTCCTTTAAACTTTGTAGCTTCAAATTGGTACATATTGACTGTCTAATGGTGAATTTTTAGACTCTTTGGTTCACAGGCTTTTGCTGTATACACTATTAAAGTGGGTGGGGTAATGTCACCCCATCAAGGGTATACCAACAAAAATGCTATTATTTTTGTTCAAAGTGCATGACTGGAGACGATGTTTGCCGTATGCTTACTACCCTTTTAGGCATAACAGCCGGTGATAACAGTCTTATAAATATCAAACAAGAGAAGAGTTTATACGCGCTTGTAAGTTGTACCCAAATATCAGTAATTTTTATTCCCCAACTTTACAAAAAACCACAACACCTTAACAGTTTTCAACTTATTTCAAAGATCTTTCATAAATATAATGTTGATGTAATAGTCATTCTAGGTATATGTCAGAATTATTGTTAGTTCATAAAACTTAAGAGTTATCTGCCCCTAAAATTGGATTTTACCCATTTTTTTTAAATCGGAGTGCATTTATCCGTTTGTAGTACTCACAACTTCATTTGAAAGTGAATAAACCGATTCCATGCAAATATTATTAAATAGATGTGGACAATGAAGTCATTTGATTTAATAGTGCATGCTAGTATTTCCTTCTTTTTTTAGGGGGGGGGGGGGGGGGAGGGGGGGGGGGGTGGGGGTTATATAGGAATTCTTAATTTTCAGGTGTAAATGGAACATTTGTCAACTGTCAAACATTTTTGACCACCAAAGCAGGCTTTGCTCATGTTGTGGAACCTCATTTTAGACTGACACTGTGCTTAAATATAAACCTGTATAGTCTCACGACATGTTTAAGAATTTGTTAATTAACTGATCTTCCTCTGAATCGCTAGATGTACCCCATGTGTCAACAGCAGCATCATAAACAAAATCAATATGTTCCCGGCTTGGTTTTGCTTCACTATTTTCTTTTATGTTTCGGTAATATCCCAAATACCAGAGAACAGAAGCCTCATGTGCGCAACATGGTACGAGCTCCACTTCTGCACCCACAATACCACCCAGTGATTGGGTTCAGTCCTTGTGTATATTCAACCCACATGTTATATGTTTTATTAGACGTGTGGCAAGAACGTATCTGTGCTTTGAGAACACCATCTTCTTCTGTTTGTTTGATTTGAGGTTTAACGTCCCCGTCAACACTGTAAAGGTCATTTTGGAGACGTTGCTTCCAATTTTGTGGGACTTTTACCCGACATTGAGATGAAATGACATCTCAAACCCTGTCGCCCAAAGGAACCAATATGGTTTATTAGCATGGACGGTCCCCCTCGCACCGCTGTTCCTAGACAGGCTTAGATCCTCTAAGCGGTTTACCAGTACTAGTGTGCGGGCCGGATTCAGCTCTGCGTGGAAGCATCATGCAGCCCATATATTTCTTCAAGCCCATATGGGCGTGGGCTTTCCATCTTCTTCTTTGTGTGCCATTATCTCATATGATCCATTGTCGTCAAAATGTTCATCTGTGTAGGATTTGGCTTGTTTCAGCTGGTAAATATCCAGTTTCAAATCCCTGAATTCATCCTCAGTCATCTCTGGGAAATTCTCAAGTTTCTCATCATCGATCTTTATCCAAATAACCCGTTTTTTTATCCCAGCCATTTTTTGTCGCGCCTGCTATTAGCATGGCGCGATATAGGCGCCCGGTTTTCCGTCCGTTCGTTTGTTCGTTCGTCCGTTCGTTCGTCAAGGCTTCAACATTTGCGACGACCCAAGCGTTCACCCTAATGGTCAAGTTTATTTCTCAAGAACTATAAGAGCTTCATTAATGATACTTGGTACAAACTTGTATCTGGGGATGACAACGTACATGCAAGCATCCATATTTGACCTTGACCTACATTTCATGGTTCACTGACTTTGTAAAATATTGCGACCACCCTAGCGTTCACCCTAATGGTCAAGTTTATTTCTCAAGAACTATAAGAGCTTCATTAATGATACGTGGTACAAACTTGTATCTGTGGATGGCAACTTGAATGCAAGCATCCATATTTGACCTTGACCTACATTTCATGGTTCACTGACTTAGTAAAATATTGCGACCGCCCTAGCGTTCACCCTAATGGTCAAGTTTATTTCTCAAGAACTATAAGAGCTTTATTTATGATACTTGGTACAAACTTGTATCTGGGGATGGTAACTTAAATGCAAGCATCCATATTTAACCTTGACCTATATCTCATGGTTCACTGACTTTGTAAAATATTGCGACCACCCTAGCGTTCACCCTAATGGTCAAGTTTATTTCTGAAGATTTATAAGAGCTTCATTAATGATATTTGGTGCAAACTTGAATCTGGGGATGACAACTTAAATGCAAGCATCCATATTTGACCTTGACCTAAATTTCATGGTTCACTGACTTTGTAAAATATTGTGACCACCCTAGCGTTCACCCTAATGGTTAAGTTAATTTCTCAAGAATTATTAGAGTAGAGCTTCATTAATGATACTTAGTACAAGCTTGCATTTGAGAATGGGATCTTTAGAGCAAGCATCTATGTTTGACCTTGACCTACATATCATGGTTCGATGACTTTGCGCGCCACATGCGCGACATAGCCTTCGGCGTTATTCTTGTTACGTCCTTATCCGGCAGCTTATTTGGAGCTATTGCTAGGGCCATCATTCTTCTAGCAATTACTTTGCCTGAATCTTTGCTTGTTACCAAAGGTAGTCTAAATGCATTGCACAATGAGCAAAAAATCCTTATATAGTCGCCAACATATGGTATTTGACTATTGGGCATTGTGTTGCTAAGGGCTTTCCACTTTTTAATTCTCCCATTAGCTGATTCGACAACCCATCTCACCTTTGTAACTCGCCTCTTCAGTCGTATGTTGCTTTTGAGATTTGTTTAGGAAGTAAGGCATATGAGAATTGATTCCAAAATCCTTTAGTATATCTATAGCATCCCTGAAGCCGCGGTCTACAATGAGAACATCATCATTTTCAAACCAGTCAGTAATATTTTCTGCATTAGTCTTTAACATGTGTTCGGTAATCTTAGCATCTGTGTTTTTCCCATCTGCAAGATATGGTCCCATCACAGTCAAAATGTAACCATCAGTAGCTACAAGCATCATAGGTTTCAGCAAAGGCTGTCCTTTACGTACGGAATAAGGCCTTCTCTGAAATGAGTAGTTTCCACTCTTCTCAATATATATGTATGTTCCTTGAGCCACTGCGATTGCAACATCAGAATTTGAATCCCCAAATAGGACATTTGCAAAAGTTGATGTATGATTCAGGGATATTAGAGAAATACTAAAGGGTTATGAAATCAATTCTCATATGCTTCACTTCCTAATCAAATCTCAGAAGCAATATACGACTGAAGAGGCGAATGATTCAAGGCTAGGTACAAAGTGAGATAGGTTGTCGAATCAGCTAATGGGAGAATTACAAAGTGGAAGGCTTAGCAACAAAATATCCAATAGTAAAATTCCATATGTTGGCGACTATGTGAGAATTGTTTGCTCGTTTTGCAATGTGTTTAGACCACAAGGACTGAACCAAATCACTGGATGGTACTGTTGGTGAAGAAGTGGTGCTCGTACCGTGGGATGTTGTGCTCATGTGCTTGCTAGCATGCACTATTAAATCAAATGACTTCTTTGTCCACATCTATTTAATTATATTTGCATGGAATCGGTTTATTCACTCCCAAATGAAGTTGTGAGTACTACAAACGAATAAAAGCACTCTGATTTAAAAAAAATGGGTAAAATTCAATTTCAGGGGCAGGTAACTCTTAAGTTTTATGAACTAACAATAATTCTGACATATACCTAGAATGACTATTACATCAACATTATATTTATGACAGATCTTTGAAATAAGTTGAAAACTGTAAAGGTGTTGTGGTTTTTCGTAAAGTTGGGGAATAAAAATTACTAATATTTGGGTACAACTTACAAGCGCGTATAAACTCTTCTCTTGTTTGATATTTATAAGACTGTTATCACCGGCTGTTATGCCTAAAAGGGTAGTAAGCATACGGCAAACATCGCCTCCAGTCATGCACTTTGAACAAAAATAATAGCATTTTTGTTAGTATACCCTTGATGGGGTGACATTACCCCACCCACTTTAATAGTGTATACAGCAAAAACCAGTGGACCAAAGAGTCTAAAAATTCACCATTAGACAGCCAACATGTACAAATTTGAAGCTACAAAGTTTAAAGGAAATCGGTTGTGGCCATGAAAATAGCCTTATAGAGACAGCTCCTTACGACAATGAAGAGCGTGACGAGTGACGTCATTAAAAACTGCCAGTTTATGATGTCACCAGTCGCTTTCCATGACTTTGGACGGTGTAACGTCATTCTCTCGCATCGAAAACGTTAGAAAAGGATATAAATGCATGCGTTTCAGTCGACAATTTTAGCGGGATTTCTTCTAACAATGGCGGAAAGTTGTGAGATTTTGTAGGAACCAACAGCATTATTGCCGATTTTCAGCCTGTTAGAATCGAAATAGATCAGCTTTAGTTTGTGATTTGTTGAGTAATAAATCTCAGTTTGTCGGTAAGTTGTAAGTAGACAAATCACGCACGCTACGCGCTCGTGATCTGGTCTACTTTACAACTGACCTCAAAACTGTGATTTATTGCTCAACAATTAGAGCTGATATATTTCTTAAATAAAAAAGAGTGTTTCGCTATTTTTGTTCGTTTAGATTCACCTCTCTTCTAAACCAGGTTTATACCATTAATTGTGACGATTCCTGACCATTGCATTCACTTCTATTTTGTACCATTAATCTGCATTCCTGGAGAAGTTGACAAACCATCCTCTGTATACTACAATGGTCAGAGATTGCTCACTTAATTTCCATACGAATTCATGTGGAGCATTCCTCTAAGTCGATGCCATTTTGTGCTAAACATTACTACACTCTAACAAAAGTATGAAGGTTGGATAGAACAATTCGTCACGAGGGTCACAGTCCGATATCTTGAGGCGTGCCGAGTTATGTCGGACTGTGATCCTGCGGGACGGCTTTTTCTATTCACTTCTCACAGCTATGTGAGATTTTTTTTGCCTTAATTATCTTACTTTTGTGAGCGTGGATTATTAATAATGCTGTCATTTCGATTGTCAAGCGTCCGCACTATTTCGAAGACTATCATTACGAAAACACGCCTATACAAATACATTGTAACATTTATCGCCGAAAAATTAAAAATTTTAAGATGAAAAATAGGAATATTTTTTCTTATTTCTGCTCAAAATATGGATTGTGGGTAATCGTTAGAACCGCCTCATCAAGGCGGTTCTAACGAGTACCCACTATCTATATTTTAGAGCAGAAATAAGAGAAACAAGGTTTATGCCTGTAAACCCCAGTTTTAATTTATAAAAGTGGGGTCTAAGGGGGTCAAAATTATATGGTTGGTTTAGTGCTGATTGTGAGCTTTCATTTGCTGCTTCACGTTACGTGCAGTGACGACAACGTAAACTATGTTCTTTTCAACCAGTGCACATTACAGAAGCCATAATTTCAGATCTTTAACATGTCCCTGGAAAGGTTAACCTAGGAAAAGATAAGAATTTATAAAAAAAATCCGGGATATCCTTATCTGATGGACAAGAAAAAATAAGAGCGTCTGTTACATAACTTCGAAATCCAGAGTAATTTGGGACGACGTAGGATACACATCAAAGGCCATTATCATGCATCCACTTTACTGTGGAGAACTTTGCTATGAGATTTGGGCCTTCATGATTTAACTGTTGAGTCCTAAACCTTGATTCATGTCTTATCAGTCTATATGGTCATAACGCGGCGTCAGACCAGGTTTATACTGTTTCAAATTGCTTAAAACAAACTGGAATTTTAGGTTATTGAACAGTTATTGTCTCAGTTCAGAACTATTTTACCAGCCTATACTCATAGACAATCAACTCATCAGTACTCTAAGTGGTTTAATTATGCTCCCCGAAGAATTTCGGGGGAGCATATAGTCGCCGCTTCGTCCGTGCGTCCGTCCCGCTCTTGTCCACGCGAATTCTCAGAAACTACTGGTCGGATTTAAATGAAACTTCATGGGAATATTAAGTATCGAAGGGGATGCGCATATCACCTACGTGTTTTGATTCGATGATTTTTCCAGGAGTTATGACCCTTTGATGAATTCTGCATGAATATAAAGGATACTGTTCATGCCCACGCTAATTCTCAGCAACTACTTGCAGAAACGTCAACGGAATCTTTAGCAGCAATAGGGGATGCGCATATTATCCGTGCTATCTGGTTAGATGATTTGTCACAGAGTTATGGTACTTTGTTTAAAGTTGCAGTGTAAGGTCACTGTGGAATTTTTTAGAAAAACTTTGTCATCACTCTGGTGCCTACATTTATTGATGGATTTTAATGTAGCTTCATACAAATGTTCCTTATGACAATATCTCGAGTGATTTCGACTTTCGCGCTCGTGGCCTCAAAGTCAAGGTCACTGTGGCTATTTTTAGAAAAAAAACTTTGTCATCGCTCTAGCGCCTACATTTCTCCACCAATTTCAATATAACTTCACACAAATGTTGGGTATAATAATATCTTAAGCATGTTTGACTTTCAGGGTCCTGAGCTCAAGGTCAATGTCACTGTGGCTATTGTTAGAAAAACTTGTTTTCGCTCTAGTGCCTACATTTATTGATGGATTTTAATATTATTTCATATAAATGTTCAGTATGATAATATCTCGAGGAAGTTAAACATTCAGTGTCATGTGCTCAAGGTCAAGGTCACTGTGGCTATTTTTAGAAAAAAAAAAAACATTGCCATCGCTCTAGCACCGTCATTTGCTGATTGATTTTAATATAACTTCACACAAATGTTGGGTATAATACTATCTCGAGCAAGTTCAACTTTCAGGATCCTGGGGTCAAGGTCAAGGTCACTGTAGTTATTTTTAGAAAAAAACTTTGTCATCGCGCTAGTGCCTACATTTATTGATGGATTTTAATCTAATTTCACTCACATGTTTGGTATGATAACATCTCGAGCAAGTTTGACTTTCAGGGTCCTGGACTCAAGGTCAAGGTTACTGTGGCTATTTTTAGGAAAAAAACTTTTTCATCGCTCTAGCGTCATCGTTTGCTGATGGATTTTAATATATCTTCACACAAATGTTGGGTATAATAATATCTCGAGCAAGTTCAACTTTCAGGATCCTGGGTTCAAGGTAAAGGTGACAGTGGCTATTTTTAGAAAAAAACTTTGTTATCGCTCTAATGCCTACATTTATTTATGGATTTTAATATAATTTCACACAAATGTTGGGTATGATAATATCTCGAGCAAGTTTGACTTTCAGGGTCCTGGGCTCAAGGTCAAGGTCAATGCGGCTATTTTTAGTAAAAACTTTGTCATCGCTCTAGAGTCGTCATTTGCAGATGGGTTTAATATATCTTCACACAAAATATCTCGAGCAAGTTTGACTTTCAGGGTACTTGGCATAAGGTCAAGGTCACTGCGGCTATTTTAGAAAACTTGCTGGAGGCAGAAATCTTTCCAACTGTAAACGGAGTTCCATTGCACACAGCCTTTCATTTTCAACCTCTCATCATTCTGATATGACTGAAATGCTGCTAAAAAGGATGTAAAATCGCAAGTCATCCATCTACATTAGGGTTGCAGATAAATTGGATCAAAGTGAAAGAAGCTAGTCTTGACAGATGGTCAAAATGACCCTTTTTTGACAGTCAAGGGGATAGGATCAGATCCATTTTCGAACCCGTCTGATATTTTATATGCATTCAAAGGCACCCAATACGGAACCATGCCTATGAGGATTGCCTCTGTGTACGAGAGTAAGTTTTCAATAATTTGTATTAAACAGTTTTACCCACTTAATTTAGCTAAACTACCACCCAGGATCTTAGGGTATGGTATCGTACCTGAATACAATTCTTTTCATTTATTCCGACTTTTATGTTGCTGATGTTTGTATGACAGTGCCATCAGGCAAGCTAATCTGTCCACCGACAGGTGTTGTCATACTCCATTTTGAAGTACAGTGAGTATACACAGTATACCGACTTTAACTAGGATAATGTTTCCTATTCCGACTATTGCACCTTCGGGGAGCATCCATCGGTTTCACCGATATTCTTGTTTCATGTGTTATGTGTCTTCCGTCCAAACGCAACCCCATATAGATTTAGATCTATTCTTCTTTGGTCTGTTATGGCTCCATGTTCTTTGAAGGTGGTTGTTTTCATATACGTATACATGTCAGCTATACAAGTACGTCAAGAGTATTTTTGGAATAAAATCCACGGTCGGTTTCAGCTCTGCGTGGAGGCATCATGCAACCCATCTATTTCTTCAAGCCCAGATGGGCGGGGGCCGACCTATTGCTTTGCCCTATCTGTTTGTTTGTTAGTATGTTTTCGGTCATAACTTTTAAACCGTTTCAAATAGAGCCTTCATATTTGGCATGTGTTTGTCTGTTGTCATTACTGACAATGACCAATCTTAATTATATTTGAGAACTGTTACTATTTGTGTGTTCTTAGATGGCTCATGAGAGCGATTCTAGCTCTGAACTGTCTGTTGCAAATAGAGCAACAGAGGCTAGAGGAAGACAGCTCTGTCGGTAAAGCCTTACCTCTGCCTTCGCGCTGTGCGCGTTTCTGCTCAGCTTCACTGATTTGTTTGGCCTCTTATTCATTGGCACCAATTTCGATGAGACCTCGCCAATTTGCTCTGCCCTGTGCAATTTGTTCCCACGACTCTGTTGGAATGTTGAAGTCCCTTAGGGAGGCTTTGAGGGTGTCTTTGTACCGCTTCTTCTGACCGCCTTGGGAGCGTTGCCCATTTCTAGTTTTCTATAGAGACTTTTCTTTGGCAAACTTTTCTCAGGCATTCTGGTAACATGGCATGTCCATCCTAACTGTGCTAATTTCAGAAGGGTATGTACACTCTGCATCCCTGTCCTGTTCAGGACTTCCGCGTCTGGAATCTTTTCTTGCCACTTAATCTGTAAGAGTTGTCTAAGACAGCTTGTATGAAAGTGATTCAGTTTTTTGGCATGCCGTTGGTAAACTATCCATGTTTCACATGCATACAATGGTGTTGGCATCTCCGCAGTACTGTAGGCTTTCAGTTTTGTGTTAAGTAGAAGTAAAACAAAGATCAGGAATTGATACAATTAACTTACTCCACCCACAAAAGACACCAAAGGGAAAGAAATACAAACATTAAGCGACAAGACCATAATGGAAACCTAAACAAAGGAAGGTCATAAGGACAGTTACTTTCCCACAAAATGGCCATATGGCCATCCAAAATTAAAAGACACAAGTGATACACACAGTAAGTAACAAACAACAACATAAATAAATCGCCACAGAAGAGCCGCCTTGGAACGGTCAGTGGAAGATTTCCACTGGGGGGCTTAAATCGATTTTACGTGGCCACAATCCTCGCCCTTACTTCCGTCGCGATTTAGACAACTAATTTGTTCAGTCCGCATGAAGGCCTCCTAACTCATCAGTGCAACATCTCCGTGAACACAGAAATCAAAGAACCACAGAGGTGAGACAACGGTGAGGACTCGACAGCAAGAAACCACTGAAATGCTGGAACAAAAGAAAACCAACAGTTAGGCTCCGATGAGCCCGACCAGAGACAGAGCATCAGGCACCAACCAACATTATCTCTTTAATTTTCAATAAGCCTTTACGTTGGAGCCGTCATAGAATCTGAGGCCTGACCCACCGGCGTGCAATTAAAGAGGGAAGCAAAGTTGCCAACCGTGATTGGGTTTACTACCATGCATTAAGTCTGATTCCACTTCGATCCAAGACACTACCACGTAGTCCGTCAAATGCTGTTCTAACTTTGGCAATCCTGGCATTGACTTCATCATCAATGTACACGGCTCTTGACAGTGTGCTCTCAAGGTAGGTGAACTTTGCGGAGGTGGTCGCTTCCCTGTTGTGGTTGGGGGCGAGAACGATCCAGACGAGAACTATAATCAGAAATGGAAAATGAATAAAGCCGACTGGCAATTGTTCCATGGTTTGTGTGTGTGTGTGTTGTGGGGGGGGGGGGGGTTGTCGGTTGGCCATTGTGATAGGTCTTCAGATTTCGCGCGTTCGCTTGTTGGAGTGTCGGAGCAGTGGGTTAAAAAGACCTACACAAATCCTAAGAAAAGCTAATTTTGGTTTGATAATGACTGTAAAGAAGCTATCAATAACGCAAACAGGCTTTCGCCCCCCAAGTGGAAATCATTCCACTGACCGTTCCAAGGCGGTTCTTCTGTGGCGGTTTATTTATGGTGTTGTTTGTTACTTACAGCCCCGGTCCCACAGAACTTGCGACTGCGATGCGACCTCTCTGCAACTGATTTCGTTGCAACTGGCCCGCGACCTTTGCAACTGTTGCAACTAAATTTGCTCCGTAAATGTGATCGCCGACTAGTCGGCGACCGGCCGCCGAACAATCGGCGATTAATGTTGCCCAAAGTCGGCGATTGATCCGCGACTTGTCGCCGAAGAATCGCCGTATGATCGGCGACTGACTTGCAACAAGTGAAACATGATCGGGGACTAGTCGGCGATCAATCGGCGACTCTTCAGAGACTGGATAAAACCGATCGGCAACTTGTCGGAGACTGTTTTGCGTTTTTTGTTTTTGACACAGACAAAAATAAACTAAATTTTCGACTGCTGAGAGTCTTCTCTTGGCTGCTGCAAGTCCTCGTCATCCGAAATTAGTGTCCGAGCCTTGCTTGCTTCCCGTTTTTTTTCGGCTGCGCCGCCGTTTTCTTTTGCCCGCCTCTCCGAACCATTCTGTCTCTTTGAAAGCTGTCGTCGAAAAGATGCTAGGATGTTAACAGTTTTTTTATTAGAGTTGGCGTTATAATCGTTCGGTGGTCTTACACCTTTTTACAGCTTGTCGGCGACCAGTTGCAGATCAATCGCAGACCAATCGCCGACTTATCAGTGATCAATCTCCGATCGATCGCCGACCCATCGCCGAACAGTTGCCGACCGATCGCCGATAGGTCGTGGATCGATCGCGGATCAGTCGGCGATTGGTCTGCGACCAGTCTCCGATAAGTTGCAATAAGGTTGCTAGAATTTACAGCCAAATGTGCATAAATTCGGTCGGGGATCGATCGGTGACTGTTCGGCGATCGTTCTGAGATTGGTCTGCGACGTCTAGAAAACCATTGCAACTAGTCTGCGATCAAAATCAGTCGCAGCCAGTCTTTTGTGCATGTACAAAAGACGATCGGCGACTAAATTTGATCGGTGACCTACCCGCGACCTTGCTGCAACCTTTATAAAACCTCTCTGCGACTTCTGCAACCGCTCCGCGATTGCCATTTTTTCTAGTCGCGGAGAGGTCGCATTGCGGTCGCAATCTCTGTGGGACCGGGGCTTACTGTGTGTATCACTTGTGTCTTTTTATAATGGATGGCCATATGGCCATTTGTTTGGGAAAGTAACTGTCCTATGGCCTTCCTTTGTTTAGGTTTCCATTATGGTCTGGTCGCTTAATGTTTGTGTTTCTTTCCCTTTGGTGACTTTGATGGGTGGAGTAAGTTAATTGTATCGATTCCTGATCTTTGTTTTACTTCTACTTTGGTTAGATAATGACTGTAAAGAAGCTATAAAAAACGCAAAGCCTTTTCAAAAATTTATAGACGTCATTCCGATTTGATTTCAAAATTCAGTGTTGGACTTATATCCGTTCCGCGATCGGAACCCGAATTTTATGGTGGCTTAGTATATAAGTTCAGAAAAATATATAATTGCAATAACTTCAATACCCAATTTCGGAAAATTCTCTGGTTGGGCCCATCGGAGTCTAACTGTTGGTTTTCGTTTGCTCCAGCATTTCAGTGGTTTCTTGTTGTCGAGTTTAAACCATTGTTTCGTCTCTGTAGTTGTTTGATTTTTGTATTCACAGAGATGTTGCACTGATGAGTTGGGAGGCATTCATGCGGATTGAACAAATTATTTGTCTAAATCGCGTCGGAAGTAAGGGCGAGGATTGTGGCCGCGTAAAATCGATTTCATCCCACCCCCCTTCGAGTGGAATTCGTTTCCGCTGACCGTTCCAAGACGGTTCTTCTGTCGCGGTTTATTTTTGTTATGATTTTTCTTTGGGTGTTTGTGTCGCTTATATTATTTTATTTTGGATAGCCTTTTGGCCTTTTTGTGGGAAAGTAACTGTCCTTTTGGCTTTCCGCTGTCTGTGTTTCCGTTGGAGTATGTTGCTTCATGTTTTTGTTTCTTTCCCTTTGGTGTCTCTGATGGGAGCTATGGATCAATTGTATCGATTCCTGATCATTGCCTCTACTTCTATTTTGTCTACCAGTTGCAATCTTTGAACTTTCACTGTGATGGTTGACTCTTTGTAAATCTTACCAAGTGCTGGCTAATAGACTACTTCAGTCTTTTGATGTTGGTTGTGAGATCATAGCTATCACAGGAGTCGGATACTTGATCTTTATCTTTTTGCATCTTCTCTTCTGTAGGAACACCTTTTGCCATGTCATCAGCAAAGAGGAACTCATCCAGCATCTCTGTCTGCACCTTGCATTTGGCTTGCAACCTTTTGAGATTGAAAAGCTTCCCATCAAAGCGATACCTTATAGATATGCCATTGTCACCATCCTGAAAAGCATCTGTGACAAAGGCAAAAAAGAACATGCTGAACAGTGTTGGGGCTAAAACACAGCCTTGCTTGACTCCGTTTGTCACAGAGAATTGATATGAAAACTCACCATCATTTTGGACCCTTGCAAGCATACCATCGTGGAACTGTCTAACCATTGCTATGAACCTGGTTGGATATCCATACTTCGCCATGATCTTCCAAAGGCCCTCACGACTGACTGTGTCAAATTATTTGGTGAGGTCAACAAAGGTCATGTATAGGTCCATGTTCTGTTCATGCCATTTCTTTTGCAGCTGCCTTGCTGTGAAGATCATGTCAATTGTTCCTCTATCCTTCTTAAACCCACACTGACCTTCTGGTAGAAGCCCTGAATGTTCATGATGTTCATTTAGTCGGTTCAGCAGGGCTCTTGCAAGGACTTTACCAGCAATTGACAATAAAGAGATGACAAGGTGATTGTCACAGATCTGAGGGGTCCCTTTCCGTTTGGATAGGTGGATAATTGACGCATCCTTGTATTCTTGAGGGATGGTTTCTTTCTCCACATAATGTGAAACATTTTTGTTTCAACTGGAGTACCTCCTGCTTTGTAAATCTCAGCAGGTATTGCTTCTGGTCCTGGAACCTTGTCAGATGCCAAACGTTTTATTGCTAAAAGTTGGGAACTTGTCAAGCAGCAGAAAACAGTCCGCCTGTAGTAGTTTGTTGATAGCATCATCATTGATAGAGGATGGCCGATTAAGAACACTATTAAAGTGCTCAGCCCATCTTTTCAAGATGGCCTCTTTGTCTGTCAGAAGACTAGTTCCATGTGCACTGATGAGAGGAGTGGTTTCTGAGCTCTGGGGACCATAAACTGTATTTAGTGCATCAAAGAACCTCTTCATATCCTTTCTGTCTGCAAAGGACTGGATTTCATCAGTCTTGTTGCTCAGTCAGGAGTCTTGCATGTCTCTGAGTCTTGTTGGGTCTGGCTTGCATATATCTGAATAAGCCGCCTTGTTAGATACTGAGCTGGTATCACTGAGGCAAGCCCTGAGGTTTTGGTGCTTCCTGGATTTCTTCATCATTCTCGTCAAAACAGTCTAAGTGTTTGCGAGATACTGCACCCAGGGAATCCATTGCTGAAGAGTGAATAGTGCCGCTGAAGACTTTCACGGAGATGTTGCACTGATGAGTTAGGAGGCCTTCATGCGGACGGAACAAATTATTTGTCTTAATCGCGACGGAAGTAAGGGCAAGGATTGTGGCCACGTAAAATCGATTTAAGCCCCCCCCCCCCCCGAGTGAAATTCGTTTCGGCCGACCGTTCCAAGGCGGTTCTTCTGTCGCGGTTTAGTTTTGTTATGGTTTGTCTTTGGGTGTTTGTATCGCTTATATTATTTTATTTTGGATAGCCTTTCGGCCATTTTATGGGAAAGTAACTATCCTTTTGGCTTTCCGCTGCTGGGGATTTCGTTTGGGTCTATTGCTGCATGTTTGTGTTTCCTTCCCTTTGGTGTCTCTGATGGGAGCTGTGGGTTAATTGTATCGATTCCTGACCATTGCCTCTGCTTCTATTTTTTATAGTTTTCTTCAGGATCATCAGGCATTAGGTTCCTTGTGGCTGGTGCTTCCCACTTGTTCAAATTTGACCTGTGACCTTGACCTCAACCTGTGACCTACTTTAAAGAAAAAAAATGATCATTGTCAGGGGACAAATTCGTGTTTCACAAACACATCTTTCTTGCTTTAAATTATTAATATTAATTTCGCTGTATGTGAGAAATAGCGTAAATGGTTTATAGTTGTTTTGCTGACTGCGTAAATGCATTGTCGTATAGTTTAATCAAATGACAGTCACATTTTCGTTACTTTAATTAACAAATATATCTCACTTTGAAAAACCGGGTACTGATGTTCATATCTTGGACTTAGGGTTGTCGCAGAAGTTCGCCCTGGCGATAAATATATAATTATGGACAAGCTCGGTTAATATCTTTAGCATCATCGCAATGCTTGTTTCTGGATTGTCTTATATTGTGTGCTAAAATCGATGCCGTTCTTAGCTTTGACTAACTAGTCACATCACGAAAACACGCCTATATAGTTTTGAACCCTGGAACCTCACTTTTATATAGTAAACCTGGGTTTTACAGGGGTAAACCTTATTTTTTCGTATTTCCGCTCTAAAATATAGATTGAGGATACTCGTAAGAACCGCCTCATCGAGGCGGTTCTAACGAGTACCCACAATCTATATTTTGAGCAGAAATAAGAAAACTATCACAATTTTTCATCTTAAAATTTTCATTTCTTTCGGCGATAACGCTTACAATGTATGTGTATAGGCGTATCATAATGATAAGCTACGTTTCTATGGAATTGGTGAAAATGTGGGGTCGCCCCTGACAAAAAGAATAAATAGTTTTTGAACTGACCTTATGGCCTTCCTTTGTTTAGGTTTCCATTATGGTCTGGTCGCTTCATGTTTGTGTTTCTTTCACTTTGGTGTCTTTGATGGGTGGAGTAAGTTAATTGTATCGATTCCTGATCTTTGCTTTACTTCTACTTTGTTAGACTCAGTTCTTAGTACAGGGCACATGCACTAAGCTCTGTCAATTACGATAACATGCCCGTGTGCCATTACGAAAACACGCCTATACAAATACATTGTAAACTTAACCGCCGAAAAATCGAACATTTTAAGATGAAAAATTGTGATGGTTTTCTAATTTCTGCCCAAAATATAGATTGCGGGTACTCGTCAGAACTGCCTCATAGAGGCGGTTCTAACGAGTACCAACAGCAGACATAAGAAAAATAGGGTTTACCCCTGTAAACCCCAGTTTTACTATATAAAAGTGGGGTTCAAAATTAGTTTCGAGCTGTAAATGCTGATTTCATGTCCCCAGAACTAGAATTTTTAGATAAAAATAAATAAATTAATTAATAGTGATATTTTTCTTATTTGTTCTAGTTCAAACATAGATTCTGGGTACTCGTTAGAACCACATTTAGACGGTTCTAACGTGTACCTAAGGAGGTTCTAACGAGTACACACAAGTTTTGTTTTTGAGCATAAGGAAAACACGGTATACCGCCTGTAAACCCCACTTTTCTCTATAAAATGTGGAACTTAGATGGGTGTCCATTACACGGACTTGTTAAGCCGATGACTAATCAGTTTCTCGGCATTAATCAAGCTTGAATTTGATATGTCAATTTATTGTATATTTACAAGTATATCCTGTAATTATTAAAAGCTGATTACCGTATCTTTAGACAGGAACGTGTGTACTAAAAATAATAATTACGGTAAATAAGCACACTACTAGGGAAGACAACTGTTGCATAATCATTACGAAAACACTCTTGTTCAAATATATTGCACATGTAAATTTAACCGCTGAAAAAAAAATGAAAATTTTCAGATGAAAAGAAAATGTGACATTTTTGTTATTTCTGCTCAAATTACAAATTGTCGGTACTCGTTAGAAACGCCTCGATAGAGTGATGGTACACCTTAGAACCTCCTGATCGAGGTGGTTCTAACGAGAACCGATAATCTATATTTGAGAGCAGAAAACTAAAAAATAAAGTTTACCCATGGGTAAACAACAGTTTTATTATACAAAACTGGGGTTTGAGGGTGTCAAATTATATAGGCGTGTTTTCGTGATGAGAGAATGCGAATTTGAATCGAAATGGCTGTACATTCGTAGGTATGCTTTGGGGTCAATTGTTTGTCAATCGACCCAAAATTATATATACCGTAGCGACCCACAATTATATTTACACTAGCGACCTAAAAATTATAAATATCGTAGCGACCCAAAATTATATTTACACAAGCGACCCAAAATTATATATACAATAGCGACCAAAAATTATATATTCAGTAGCGACCCAAAATTATAGATATAGTGGCGAAGCAAAATTATATATACGGTAGCGATCCGAAATTATATATACATTAGCGACCCAAAATTATATACACAGGCGCGCTTTTACTGCTGTTGCTAACATGACTACCAGTGAAACCAAGCTTTCATGTACATGAAAAAGGAAATAAAATAATGGAAGAGTCTATTGCCAGACGTCTATTAATAGCACAAAGTCGAGAAATGTGTTATTGCCAGACGTCTGTCAATTGAACAAAATCGGGTAAAACGGAGCACAAAGAAAATAAAGCACTGCAGGTACGGGAATGTGCTTTTCATTTTTAAATTATCTGGACCATATATGCATAGTGTTCAAACCTGGGCAATGGTAAACAGTGTAGATTCACATTAGATACCTTAGAACTTGGAATATGACAAGACCAGAATCTACACTATCAGTACGATAACTCACCCGTGCGACGTCGTGCATCCTTTAATCTCCAAAATGGGTACTTTTCTGATGAAAATTTGTGATATTGTTCTTATTTATATTGCAATTATAGGTTGTGGGTGCTCGTTTGAACCGCCTCATTGAGGCGGTTCTAACGAGTACGCACAATCTATGTCCTGGAGCAATAATTGGGAATAATAATTTATATCTCTGTAAACCCCAGTTTTCTCTGTATGACGTTGGGTTTAGAAGAATTTTTATTACATGGACTTGTTAACATGATGTTACTTAAAGTATCGGCCCCCGCCCATCGGGGATTGAAGAAATAGATGGGCGGCATGATGCTTCCACGCAGAGCTGATACCGACCCGCGCACGAGTACTGGTTAACTGCTTAGAGGATCTATGCCTGCCCAGGCAAAGCAGTGTATGTCGGTCCGTCCATGCTTATAAACCCTATAAACCTCAAATCAAACAAACAAATGACCAACCAGTACTCTCAGTACTTTGATTCTTATTTCTGCTTCAAAGATAGATTGCAGGTCCTCATTAGAACTGCCTCAATTCGACGGTTCTAATGCAACCTGCTGTCTATTCGGAGAAGCTCCCAACATAGACTATAGGTTGGCTTGTTGGTTGATTTGAAGTTTAACGTCCCCGTCAACACTGTATAGGTGTACACTATATTTATTTTTTCAAGCCCCGATGGGTAGGGGCTGTCCGACTCCATTGAACCCATTTTTATATAGTAAAACTCATCCTTACTGGGGTAAACCTTATTTTACTTATTTCTGCTTAAAATATAGAATGTGGGTACACGTAAGAAACCGTCTTCATGAGGCGGTTCTAACGTGTAGCCAGAATCTATCAATAAGAAATATCACAATTTTTCGTCTTAATTTATTTGTATTCCCGGCAGTAAAACTTACAATGTATTTGTATAGGCATGTTTTGGTAATGAATGCAAAGCGCTGTATCGCTATATCAAGTATGTTTAACAAGGTGTTCATTACAAGTACTTGTCAACGTGTTGTGGTCACATATTTTTGGTTTTCATAACATTTTTCTAAACTTGATCAAGAATCTTCCATGCGATTCCGGCACCGCTCATCGGGGTTTGAAGAAATAGGTGGGCTGCATAATGCTTCCATGCAGAGCTGAAACCGACCTCACAAGAGTACTGGTAAACCACTTAGAGGCTCTAAGCCTGCCCAGGCAAAGCGGTGTGACTCGGACCGCCCATGCTTATAAACCCTATTGGTTTCATTAGGCGACAGGGCTTGAGATGTTATTTCACCCAAAGGTCGTGTAAGTCCCACAAAATTGGATGCATCGTCTCCAAAATGACTTACACAGTGTTGACGGGGACGTTAAACTTTAAATCAAACAAAACAAACTTCCAGGCGATACATATACATGTAGCCTGGGACCGGTCAAGTTTCGTTAATAGGGATGGCAGGTGTGGTTTGTTTCTGCAGCTGATAATTGTTACAAAAATACCTGGGGTCAGTTGTTCAAAGCATCGTTAGCTTAACGAGCTTGTTAGTGGTCATATTGTTAACTGTTCTAGCAAGTTTAATAATTAAATTTGTGGTATTTTTGCTGAAAAAATGTGAGCAGCTTTTGCGTCCGCAAAAGCTGCTCACATTTTTTCAGCAAAAATTTCAGCATATTGGCAATATTTAATGATGAAAGTTTTAACGATACGTTAACTAACGACGTCGTTAGTTTTGAACACCTGGCCCCTGAACTTTGGCAATCAGTGCAGGCTTAAATTAGATAAAGAAAACCATTGTAGTATCTGATTTGGGTGTGCACATTGCCAATATCCAAAAAAGGGCTGCTAGGCGAATGTGTTGAGTTGATATAATACGACACGACAAATAATTGTTATCTTCGTGCACTTGCCGAAGAAAATCCGTCGTCAGTCCGTCCGTCCGCCAGTCCGTCCGTCTATAATGTTACACCAATTACTCCTAGATCATTTAAGCTAGAAACTCTGAAACATTTTAAACACATCAATGAACCAATGAATCTAAAGAGCTACATGTAGAAAATATAATTTAAACTCTGGTGAAGAGCAACGTGACTTTTTTACGACCGGCACACATTCCTTTAACCCTTGTATTCTAATGGACTCTTCCATTGCTATATGTTGACCAAGCCCATTTGTCATATAAGGGGTGTCAGTTGGTTGGTTGGTTGATTTGAGGTTTAACGTCCCCGTCAACAATGTAAAGGTCATATTTGAGACGTTGCTTCCAATTTTGTGGGACTTTTACCCGATTTTGAGATGAAATGACATCCCAGGCCCTGTCGCCAAATGCAGGGTGTCAAGTGATATTTGGAGTCAAAAATATAGGTTAGGTCCAGAAATATAGGTATCTAGCGACCAGAAATATAGGATATTATAGGTTGCCTACACTGAAGAAAACAAGCCAGATTTGTATTTTTTCCACCATCACCACCTACAAGCTCTCTCTTTTATTAATAATACAACATATAGAAATAGATAAGGTGGTCAGCTGGCTATAATTAAGGAAAAAATCTTTAATAAATCTCCATAAAATTCAGTCCTTAGTAGACATGATTCTAATGAATGCCCTCCATGTATGTTTTATACAGGATTGAGTGATCTATTTAAATATCATCTGATAACCACCGTATCTATTTCTTGGAACAAGAGATAACAAAACCCAACTGTGTCTATCTGACAATTCAGGCAGAATCAAAAATGGGACATTCTTCCCTTTAAAGGCATTTATTCTTAATTATTGAGGACTATCATTTCATTACATAATATTATGTAGCCATCAGTGCTGACTGAAGAGAAGTCCTCTGTCTGCAACAGGTAAGGGACCTCCTTGGGGAAAATCAAGAATTGACTAAACTAATGTGTACCTTATTGATTTTCCCCTTTAGAACCTCAGTCAGGGGATTCAATAGGAGCTACTAATCACCCTATTAAAGGCCGCCTTGGATCTGCTATAGACAGTATATCACAGGGGGCAATAAAACAATAATGAACACACGGTGTGTCCTACTGTCTAAGAATAAATGCCTTTAAACAACAGGGCTTTGATGGCCCTGGATTGCTCACTTGATCCTTAGTGTAAGAAGTAGGCCCCGTGGAGGGCCCATTTTTGGCCCCTGGGCTATAATTTGCACAATCTTGGTCAAGGTCCACTATATAAAGCATCATACCAAATATCAAAGACCTGAGCCTTCTGGTTTTAGATTTTCACTATATAAGCCTACGTAAAAACCAGTGGGCCCTGGGGCAGTGCCAGTTTTGGCCCTAGGGCTATAATTTGAACAATCTAGGTAGAGATCCACTAGATGAAGCTTCATACCAAAAATCGAAGACCTGGGCCTTCTGCCATCTGGTTTCAGACAAGAAGATTTTTTTAAAGGTTTTTTTTTTCTTATTTTCCCCTGTTTGTTTGCCGTGGCAACCACCCGAAAAAACATTCAGACATGACTCCACATGGATTCTTTGTTGACAGTAACAGAAATCATGGTGGAGCTCTTTTTTCCTGTCCACGGAATTTGGTTACAGATTCCACAAGGAAAATGGTCCGATCTTATCAAAAATTCTGCATGAAAACGTTAACCAAATTTCTGTTTAAAAGTCTGGCATGAAAACAGAGCATAATCACTTCCTGAAACATAATATTTTGGCGGGAGCACTCCTGTAACACATTCAAAGACATCAGGGATGATGTGTTGCTTGTGTGTTGCTTTACAACTTTACAAGTATAAAGCTGTTCTAAGGATTTACAACTATATTTTGGAAGACACTGTGAGTAACTTTTAGTATTTTAGATTAATAGTGTTTTAAATTGATTAAATACTTAACTAGTGGGGTGTCAAAAGTTTTACATTGCAAACTGCAAAGATTGCACCCACCCACATATTTATGTATGTGTTTGCAGACTGAAGATCACAATAAAATCTTTGGAAATCCAAGGATTCAAATTAAAGAGTAGCATGCAAGGTTTTTGTATTTTTTTTTCTGGTTTGGGTTTTACGGCCCTTTCAAGATTATTTCACTCATATCGAGCCGATCGTTAATCATATGTGGGCGAAAACCGGAGTACCCGGAGAAAAACCACCTGACCTTCCGTTGCAGAACTCGGCGTCTCACACGTGACCCGAGCGAGGCTCGAACCCACGGCGGTGAGAGACCTAATGACTAAGAGTCAGCGCTCTTATCCATTAGGCCACGGAGGCCCTGCAAGGTTTTTGTATGTTCTTTTCCATCACAAGTATATTCCTTCCTTATGTGTATAGATAAAAACTCAATTTTTTTTACAGCGTATGTTAAGATGATTGTGTTATGTTAATGAAACTGGACCAAATATTTAAATTAGCAGGCATGCTGCAGAAATATACAGACAGTAATACTGTCACTAGCTCAGGCAGAAATCCTGTCAATAGTTCATTCAGGAATCCTGCAGGAACCATGAAGGAATCCTGCCAGTAATTTATACAGAAATCTTGACTGTTTTTGTTTTTTTTCTACAGGATTCTTGCATCCATTTTCCTGCTAATTTAAATATTTCACAAGCTTTTCCACACTGATTCCCACCTGAATCCCGTCTCGAAGACAAAATTTAAGTGAAAATTCTTTGTGGAAATTCTATTTGAAAATTTTTCATACAGGTTTCATGTCAGAATCCTGTCACAATATTTCTGCAGAAATACTGTTGTCACAATATTTCTGCAGAAATACTGTAACTTAATTTCATACCGGCCTGTGGGAATTCAGCATGGACTGAAATTTGTGGAACAACTTTGAGAGAAGACCACCCAAAGATGATTTCTGTCAAGTTTGGTCAAAACCTAATCACGGGTTTAGGAGATGTCATTTAAAGGACGGCGGACGGTGACTGATCACAATAGCTCGCCTGCTAAAAAATCCTCTAAGGGGTGTCAGTAGAAGTAAAACTAAGATCAGGAATCGATACAATTAGCTTACTCCACCCATTAAAGACACCAAAGGGAAAGAAAGATAAACATGAAGCGACCAGACCATAATGGAAACCTAAACAAAGGAAGACCATAAGGACAATTACTTTCCAACAAAATGGCCAAATGGCCATCCAAAAAAAAAAAAAAAAAAAAAAAAGACACAAGTGATACACACAGTAAGTAACAAACAACAACATAAATAAACCGCCACAGAAGAACCGCCTTGTAACGGTCAGTGGAAAGAATTCCACTGGGGGGCTTAAATCGATTTTACACAGCCATAATCCTCACCCTTACCTCTGTCGCGGTATACACTAATTTTGTTTAGTCCGCATGAAGGCTTCCTTACTCATCAGTGTAAAATCTCCGAGAACATACAAATCAAAAAACTACAGAGATGAAACAAAGTTGAGGACTCGAAAGCATACAACAACAGAGTTGCTGGAGCAAAAGAAAACCAACAGTTAGACTCCGAGGGGCCCGACCAAAGACGGAGCATCAGACGCCAACCAACATAAAGAATACTAAAATAAAATAAAATTCTTTTTATGTTTTTACGCATGCCTATTTTTCGTTTCTATTCTATTTTTGTCGGAAATAGTGAAGCTCTGATCAGACGCCTGGGCCTGCACTGTTTGCCAAGGTTTCCCCTTATGCAATGGGGTAACACCAGCTACAGTGAATTAAAATTGTCTTTCTGGATTCGACAGTTAGCTTATTGTTGTTTTTTTTAGACATAAAATGTTACTTAAGGACGCGGAGTGTTAAACTCCGGAAAGGAGGCCCTGTAGTTTTACTATTGACCTTCTCAAGTGTGTTCCCTTATAGTTGCTTATAATAATAGTTGACTTTGTCATTACAATTACATCTCCATGTGAAATAGTGCATACTTTCATATCTTTATAATGTTCTTTTTTTTTCTTTTTTTTTTTTGATGAAACTTTATTATTTTTTTTTCTTATTTTAACTCCAAATATAGCTTGTGAGAACTCATCTGAGCGAATCAAACGAGTACCCAGAACCTATGTCTTGCAGCAGAAAAAAAGAAAAATAACGTTTACCCATGTAAACCCCTTTTTTCGTATATAAAGATGGGCTAAGAGAAGTGTTCATTGCGTGGACTTTTTAACGTAATGACTAATGTTGTAGGTCTATAAAATGCCTAATTACGATGACCCGTGCGACATATGCATTTTTCACATTTCCAAAATGGCTACTTTTCTAATGAAAATCCATGATATTTTTCTTATTTATACTGCAAACATAGGTTGTCGGTGCTCGTTAGAGCCGCCTCGTTGCACATGGAGGAGGAATAAGATAAATAGAGTTTACCCCACTTAAGCAACAGTTTTCTCTATACAGTAGAACTTCGATGGCTCGAACACCGATGGCTCGTTTACCACGGATGAGTCGAACCCATTCTTGAGCCCCTAGCGAAATCCTCTACATGAGAAATAGTGGGGAATAATTAAGGAGATTTTAGTCTTTTATCTTGCAAATGCATGCTGTGTGTACTCATTAGAATCGCCTCGATGAGGCGATTCTAATGAGTACACACAGCATACATATTCATTATAGAACACCGAAAAGATGTCTAAAGGTATTTCGTTATGCCTCCTGACAGTAACCTCAGAGGCTCGAACTACCCCTGTCTCGAACAGATTTTCGAGGTCCCAAAGGTGTTCGAGCCATTGAAGTTCGACTGTATATAAGGTGGGGGTTAGGGGTGTTCATTTCATGGACTTATTCCCGTGATGTTTGTTTCTGCAGACCCGACCGACCCCGATTTTTTGTGCCGACATTGATATTTCTATGACCCTCCAGAAAACAAGTTCGACCCTAATCTTTATTAGCGCTTTCGGTAAAATGAAATCATAAAACTGTCAAAATAGCAACACAAATACTCAAGATCCTGTTCTTTTGCTTCCTTGATGCTCTATGTCTCAATATTTGAAAGTTTTTTGGCAATATGGTTGGAAGTGAATCCCGTTTAAGAATCTTGGCCTTTCTTTTATCAAAACCGTTGCAAAAAAAATATATATATAAATAAAAATAAATATTTTTTTTTCCGACCTACTGCGGAACCCTACCCAACCTTTTAAGAGACATGCAATTAATTTTAATAGCTTTTTGTATTGTTTTGTATTGGAGTTTAACGGCCCAGTCAACACTATATTAGATCATTTTTGAGCCGGTCAGTTTTTCTATCCACACTTCTTATACATAAGCGGTCAACCGTTACAGTGCACATTCTTTCGCCAGAAACTGACAACTGCCCGTCATAAATCAGCGGAAGGAATAGAATGACCGTAGAAAAGATTTCATGATCAATCTCCACGAAAGAATGTTGCCGATCCCGGCAGGTATCGAATCCGCGTCCTCCTGATCATCAGTCAGACGCGCATCCGACTGTGCTCCCGAGGCCGGCTGTGCGAACAAGATAATATCTCGTACGCACACAAGATAATATCTTGTGCGAACAACATAATATCGTGTGCCAACAAATTATTATATTGTGCGCATATAGTAAATACATGGTTAGTGTCTTTAATAATAAAATATAATCGGTGAGCCTTAGACAATTTTATAAGCGCGAGCTTTAGCGAGCCCCTTTAAAATTGTCGCGGCGAACCGATTATATTTTATTATTAAAGACACTAATCACGTATTTAGTTTATACCGCAATGCAAAACAATCAAGAGGCTTTTCAATAATTTTGCAAATCTAATCAAAAAAGACAGCAGACAGTGTGGCGTGTTAAACGACATTCAGTGCCATGGAGCGCACACGTAGTATAACGCGACGTCAACGAGTGCACAGTTTCTGACGTCACCGCTCCACAAAGACGTAGGAAACAACATGGATGCTCGAATAAGAGTTTCTCAGCGCTTTGCATTCTGTATGAGAACCTGCAAATAAATAATTTATTTTTATGGAACGCCAAAGCTGTCTGATTATTCCCCGCGACTTTATGAGATGCATACATTTCTTTATATGATAGATGCAGTTTATTATATTGTGCGGACTTATCATTATATTATGCGTATTTTACATTATATGATCCGTCAATGTCATTATATAATGTATGTTTTACATTATATTATGCGTAAATGTCATTATATAATGTACAAATATCTTTCTATGATGCACTGAGTTCATTACATTATGCATTTCGCATGCTTACTTCAAGATGGTAAACTCCCAATAGGTAGAGGCTTCGTCAATAATCCAGGTCATACAATCGTAGCTTTATAATCAGTAAAAAGTTACAATGCCACCTGAAGATATCAGGGAATCGTCCTTAATGTTACCAAGTGTTTCTTTGATGTTACCAGGTGGCCAAAACCAGTTATGTCACTATTTGAGTGGGTAACGTCAGAGACAGTTACATCAAAGACAAACGTGCAATTTATTTGAAAGTTGAGAACAGTGATGTCTCCTTACTGTACTAAATCATGTGTTCTTGTAGTGATAATATACCGCACATTATTGTGTTGATAATCACTTACACAACCAAAACGTGAATTTTTGCATAAAGTTAGTAACATTGTAGACACATTTTAAATCCACTCCTGCATTCTAACTTACCTTGAGAAGCCTTGAAAGTCTCCGTTTATCCGGAGAAATTTTAAAAGCCCGCCATTTATTTGACAGGAAGTAAGAGAGGAAGTAGAAATACTTTGCCCCCCCCCCCCACACACACACACATACACACACACTTACCACAATGAGACAAAAAGCACGCCTATATAATTTTGACCCATCTTGAACTCCACTTTTATATAGTAAAGCAGGGGTTTACAGGGGTAAACCTTATTTTTTTCTGTTCTAAAATATAGATTGTGGAAAATATAGATTGTGGGTACTCGTTAGAGCCGCCTCGATGAGGCGGTCCTCACGAGTACCCACAATCTATATTTTGAGCGAACATTAGAAAAATATCAGAATTTTTCATCTTAAACATTTCGTGTTTTTTTTTTTTTTTTTGTTGTTCTTTTTCGGTGATAAAAGTTTACAGTGCATTTGTGTAGGCGTTTTTTCGTAATGTTTTCAACTACACAGACAAACCTCTGGGCTAAACCTACGTCACGAACAAAGCAAAATGAGCGTTAAAGCAATGCTTTGTTTGAGTATTGTTTGAAATGAGGTTAAACGTCTCCGCCAAGACTATTTAGGTTATTTTGATGATGTTGCTTCCAATATTTGTGGGACTTTTACCTGACTTTTAGCCGAGATTGAGATGAAAAGGCTTACAATGCATATGCATTGGACGGTCTGACTTATGCCACTTTGCCTGGGTAGGCTTAGTCATTCTAAACGGTTTACCAGTACTCATGTGTGGTCAGTTTCAGCTCTACGTTGAAGCACCATGCAGCCCATCTATTGATCCAAGCTCCGAGGGGCGGGGCGATAAAGCAGTATATCTTGTCCTAAGAAATGTTTAACTAATAAGTGACGGTGTTCGTTCAAAAGTGTCTAGCAGACTGCAGCCAGCAATCGAAAACATTAGACGAATTGTGTCTCTATATAGTTAAAATCTATTATGCTATTAGATAGAAAAACAGACTTTTATTTTACTGAAAATGACCAATATACCGAAGTATATGACTGCATATTTCATTTTTAAGATGTAGACATGTACGATATGACACGGTCATACGCAATTCATTAAAGCTATACCGATCTGATAATGGTGAGCCTATGTTTTGCGTATAGATTAGAAAACTACTATATACAGATTTATTCAGAAAAATTCCCGTTTCGGGGATATATGAAAAATGCATTATGTCGCATGGATTTGTTATCGAAATAGAATCTCGTGAAAGGGTTGTTTCATAAATTTCATATGGAATGACCACTTCTTTTAGATACCCTATTTCTAAACTCAACCTTATAATTGAGCCCCGCCAAGCGAATTTGTGTCTTCGAGCATTCCGTCATGACAATTTTAACTGCGCATGCCAAGCCATTCAGGGGTATGGCTTTCTGTCTGAAGGTTCCTTTTGATTCACTGCTTGTATGAGCGAGCAGCGAAGGTTCTAGCGAGACTGCGCGGATGCGCAGGCTCGCCTGAACCTTCGCTGCTCGCATAGGTTATAAGTACCAAAAACGCTTGACGGGGCCCAATAGTACAAATGGGGTTGTAAAGGTTTCAACGATTTTTTTATTATTGTGAGTATACGCACCGATTCACAAATTTGCCGTTTCGAAATCATGAAATCTCTTAAGCCAGGGAAAATAGCATTATATCTCATTTGTATTTTATCCAATTGAACTGAGAAGTAATCAAACGAAAGTTAAGAATATTGATCAACGGCTTTACCATAAACTTGGTAGCATATTTGTCCCATAACACCATATCTGATAGATGAAATAGGATTGCTTTTTTTCCTAGAATCGAACAGCCTGAAGGTGCTCAAACATAAAAGGACACTTGCTGTTTAGTTTAATTGGCAACAATTGAACTTCAGAAGATACTATCGTAGAGTTGATGGCGTACGGTAATGACAATGAAATTATAACAAAGTAGAATGCACTTGCGTGCAGGTTCGTAGTGTTTGCATTGCCTTTTTCCACGTTTACAACTAACACTAACATGAATTGTTTTTGTTTGATTTGAGATTTAACGTCCCCGTCAACACTGTTAAGGTCATTTTGGAGACGCTGCTTCCAAGTTTGTTGGACTTTTACCCGACATTGACTCAAGTCCTGTCGCTCAATGAAACCAATAGGGTTTATAAGCATGGACGATCCGATACTCACACCGCTTTGCCTGGGCAGGCTTAGATCCTCTAAGCGGTTTACCAGTACTCGTGTGTGAGTCGGATTCAGCTATGCGTGAAAGCATCATGCAGCCCATATATTTCTTCAAGCCCCGATGGGCAGGGGCTGCTAACATGAATTGAATGCCGGCCTCGGTAGCTCAGTCGGATGCGCGTCTGACTGATGATCAGGAGGATTCGATACTTGCCGGCAATATTCTTTGGTGGAGATTGTTCATGAAATCTTTTCTACGGTCATTCTCTCCCTTCCGGAATCCGCTGATTCATGAAGGGGAGTGGTCAGTTTCTGGCGAAAGGATGTGCACTGTACTGGTTAACCGCTTACGTATAAGCCTGCACAGGAAAAGTGTGGATAGGTTAACTGACCGGCTAAAAAATAACCTAAATAGTGTTGACTAGGCCGTTAAACTGAAATACCAGCAAATAAAAACATGAATACAGTTGATCAGTATCAAATTGCATTTACACTAGAGACTCCTACAGCACAAAACTGCGAGTCAACATCTGGTCGACGTTGCCACGTCGTATCACGCTCGGTCCGCATTACGCAAACACGCCTATCCAAATACATTGCCACCTTTATTGCCGAAAAAATGAAAATTTTATGATGAAAAATTGTGATATTTTTCTTGTTTCTGCTCAAAATATAGATTGTGGGCACTCGTTAGAATCTATATTTTAGAGCAGAATTAAGAAAAATAAGGTATACCCCCGGAAACCCCAGTTTTACTATAGAAAAGTGGGGTTCAAGGGGGTCAAAATTAAATAGGCGTGTTTTCGTGATGCGTCATTGGCCCGTTATTCGTTTGCTGGTGTCGCGGGTTGTTTTATTAGATCGGCTGTGGCCACGGTGATTGGATGATGGATGTTGATGATGGGTCACATGATACTGATGAAACGACCACAGCTGGTCCTGTCCCACTATCTCGAGGGGGTTCGGGGTTAACTAACGACAACAGAGATAGATGTTTCCATGTTTTTGGAGATGTCCAAAACCTTCCCTTCCCGACCTCGTCATCTGATAAATATAATAAATATCCTTAGCAATAAGGAATATATAAAATAGGTGTCCTTTGAGGTGGTCGTAAGACCTACCTCCGCCAGAGACAAAGTTAGACTGACCGAGGCCGAGAAGGCAATAGCAACAATATGAATATTCATGAAATAATGACAATTATGATAATTTACAAATGTTCAACATGATAATGAAATAAAGTAAACGCATACCTGATAAATATAATAAATATCCTTAGCAATAAGGAATATATAAAATAGGTGTCCTTTGAGGTGGTCGTAAGACCTACCTCCGCCAGAGACAAAGTTAGACTGACAAAGGCGTGTGTAAGAAAGTGCGCATGCGGTGTTAACCAGTGACGTGATAAACGCGCGAAGCTTACATAAGGACACGGAAGTAGATATGCGCTAATGATGATGACATGCTTAAATGCTTAATGATATATGAAAAAGATGAGTTTATGAAGTATCAAAATGACTATCATTAGGGGGAAATTACTGGAAATGACTAGAAAGTCCAAAGCACAAGCGCTCCCTAGTTTCCATAATTTCACTCTGTGACATTCTCCCCCTCTTCGGGAAATGTCGTCCCGACATTTAAATTACTAAAATAAACTAACTCTCATGATTTAAAGATTTCTTTAACTACACCTTGCCTTATAAATAAATTTGCCAGATCTGTATGTTATTAACACAAAATCTGAAAAATAACTAAGAACACAAAGATATGGCTTCGAATCTTATCAAGCAAGTGAAGTTAATCATACCTAACACTTTGCCAGGTAAACCCTTATCAAAATGCGCTGTCATAAATGCTGCACAGTATGCACAGCGCAAAAGATAAAACTTTATATACAGAACTTAGAAAAAAAAAATCTTTTATTGATAGCGCGTAATAGGACACTCCTTAGTGGTTTAGCTTCAAACGGCTGAACATTAAAACCAGGCTAAAATTGCTTATCCTAAAACACAGCCAAAATGGAAGTGTCATATGAAAATACATTATTTACGCGCTGGAATGGAGAGAGGAAATATAACAGAACTATTCAATTCTTACGAAATTATTCACCCTTCCACGAAAGCACAAGCCAGAAGCACGAACCGGCCACGGTCTGATTGGGATAGCCCCCACCTAGGTTGTAACCAACCCATGTCCAAGCAAGCGCGAAATCATGTCAAGGCGAAATTTTCAATAATACAATTTTCCTACTAGAACTTTCTCGCCAGTTTGCAGTCAAGTGCACCACGTATCAACGGCACTCTAACAACACACAGGCTCTCTAGAGACGCCATGATAAATCATGCACCGTCAACCAACCGCAACCAAGCAGAAGCTGAACTTAAGAAAAAACAAAGGGTCAGCAGAATTGCATTCCAGTGCGGCACGTGCCAAGAGCACTCTGACAACATACAAGCTCTCCAGAGACGCCATGACAAGCCATGCATCGTCACTCGACTGCAACCCAGCAACCCGTTTAAATGAAAACTTTTTGTTTCGAAGCCTCTCTCCAGAATATATTTAGCGTAATTGTCACACGCTCCCCTCCCCCTCTGTGAAAAAATGTCGTCTCGACATTTCAATTAAGAAAAATAAAACACACGCACAGGAAACCAGGAAACCATGTCAGCTGTTAAGTCAGTTTAAAATATACGAAAATTTAAAATAACCAGTCCCCTCCTGCCTGCCACCTTGGTTTCTGCCTATGCCTTGTTGGACGTATTTGTGGTCGCAATTCTGGCTGAGACCCCGGAGCAGGACTGAAGGGTTTCGCCAAAGGATTCAATGACGACTTCTCTGGGGGTATCACCACACTAGGGGATACCGGTGCATCCAGCATGTCTGCACTATCTGTATCTGCAGTGTCTGGCGCAGGTGAGGCTGCACTACCTGCCGCTCCACTCGGAACATTGATATCACCGGCAGTTGTACCCTCAACCGGTGACGGTTGAGAACTGCTATTTGGTAATATATCTGTATCCGAGGAGCGTTGTTTGGATGCTGGAAGGGCCATGAATGGAAGAAGGAGATTCCTGTGCAGCATCCTTCGGATGCTCCTCCCATGTTCACGTTTGACAACGTACACAGGAACCTCTGTATTTGGCTGTTCAACAACCAAGTACACTTCTTTCTCCCATTTATCTGCCAGCTTGCACTTTCCCCTCAGTCCGACGTTGCGCACCAGTACACGGTCACCGGGCAAAAGCTGGGCATCCCGAGCTTTGAGGTCATAAGTTTCCTTATGCCTTCTGTCCTGGCGACGGGCCTCCTTGGTGGCTGTCTTATAGGCAAAGTCGAGCCTCTTTTTCAGATCGGCTGCAAACTTTGTCTGGTTAGCATGCCTACTGTCTGGATTTATGCCTAGAAAGGCATCAACCGCCAGTCTAGGGTGTCGCCCAAACATTAAATAATGCGGGGAAAATCCAGTGGTCTCATGACGGGTTGAGTTGTAGGCATGAACCAAGGGCGCAACGTAGGACTTCCAGTTAGATTTCTGGTCATCCTCCAAAGTACCCAACATATTGAGCAGAGTCTGGTTAAAGCGCTCAGGCATTCCATTACCCATGGGATGGTAGGGTGTAGTCCTAGACTTGTCAACGTTAGCAATGGAACACAGCTCTTTAATAACCTGGCTCTCAAAATTGCGGCCCTGGTCACTATGTAAACGGGATGGAAACCCATAGTGACAGATGAAGTTTTCGAAGAGAACTTTAGCGGTTGTCTTGGCCGTTTGGTTCTTGGTTGGTATGGCCTGAGCATAGCGGGTGAAATGGTCTGTAATTACCAAGATGTTTTCGTAACCACCCGCTGATGTCTCAAGAGACAGAAAATCCATGCATACCAAGTCCATGGGATAAGTGGACTCTACAGTCACAAGTTTTGCTGGAGCCCGCTCTCGAGACTTTCTTCGGATGCATCTGGGACAGTTTCTGACTTTCTTTTCAATGTCACCATCCATCCCAGGCCAGTAAAACCGAGATTTTACCAGGGACATAGTGCGTTCTCTGCCTTGATGGCCGGCCTCATCATGCAGACCATTAAGTGCTATCTCCCGGAAAACCTCAGGCAATACCAGCTGGTTTACAGAGGTGCCATGTAAAGAGTGACGACGGTAAAGTACCTCGTCTTTGAAAAATAGACTGTCCCAATCCTTCAAGATTTTCTGACATTCTGTCTCCTCAAGAGCAATCTGTCTCTTGGTAGGTTTGTGTCCAGAGGCAAGAATGGTTTTCACTCTGCTCAACGTGCCGTCAATGGTTTGTTCAGCACGCCAGTCAACTTGACTGAAATCTGAACCAGAGTCAGAGCCAACCTCTTCACCAGTGAGGTCAAACTGCTGCGCAACCAATACACATTCAACTGCCGGCGCCTCCTCTGGAGGGGCTAATACCGCCTGGCAGATGGCCTTAATAGAGTCATTAAACAGGACCTCTTTATCAGTAGATGGTAATCTACTGAGGGCATCGGCATCTTGGTTTTTCTTGCCGGACCTGTAAATGAGCTTGAAATTGTAACTGGACAGAGCGGCTAGCCAACGATGGCCTGTGGCATCTAGCTTAGCCGTTGTTAGAACATACGTCAATGGATTGTTGTCTTTTCTAACAGTGAATTTATTTCCATACAAGTAATCATGGAATTTATCACACACTGCCCATTTCAAGGCCAAAAATTCAAGTTTATGTGCAGGGTAATTGCACTCACTGGCTCTAAGACCTCTGCTAGCATAGGCTATGACACGTTCTACACCATCTTGTTCTTGGTATAGAACAGCACCTAGCCCATCACCACTAGCATCGATGTTCAAAATGAACTCTTTGCTATAGTCTGAATATGCCAAAACTGGTGGTGATGTAAGCTTTTCGATTATTGTATCGAAAGCTGTTTGTTGATCAGGCCCCCAAGACCAAGGAACTGCGGACTTAGATCGCTTGGCTTTCTTGGTTGTTGGGTGTCCTACTAACAGGTCATTGAGAGGCTTCGCAATTTTGGAGTAATTACAGACAAAGCGCCTGTAATATCCCGCAAAACCGAGAAAACTACGCAATTCCTGTATATTGGAAGGGGCAGGCCATTCTTTCAACGCTGCAATTTTGTCAGGATCTGTCTGGACACCCTTATCACTGACAATGTGGCCTAAGTACTGCACCTGGGTCTTGAAAAACTCACACTTGGAGGCTTTGAGCTTTAAGCCGTGCTGCTCAAGCTGTTTGAACACATTTTGCAGCCTGGTGATGTGTTCATCGAATGTCTTACTGAAGATGATTATATCATCTAAGTAAATGAGACATTCCTTCAAGTGTAGGTCCCCCATACAGCGCTCCATAAGCCTTTGAAATGTGCTAGGTGCATTTGTAAGACCGAAGGCCATCCTATTACATTCAAAGAAGCCTAGGGGGCCGGCAGAGAATGCAGTCTTATGTTTATCCCCTTCTTTGATTCCAACCTGCCAATAGCCAGACCTAAGGTCAAGTTTGGAGAAATATTTTGAGCCAGACAATGTGTCAATGGTCTCTTCTATTCTTGGCAAGGCATAGGCATCCTTAATGGTTTTGTTGTTCAGTTTCCGGAAATCAATACAAAAGCGTAAGCTATTGTCTTTTTTCCGGACCAGAACAATGTTGGAAGAAAAAGGGCTTTGGGAATCTCGTATAGCCCCTGCATCCAACATTTCCTTTAAATGTTGGCGTACCTCCTCAAACATTGCAGGAGGTATACGCCTGTAAGGATCCTTGAAAGGAGTAGGATCACTTAAGTTGATCTCGTGCTCCACCAGGTTGGTGAAACCAAGATCTGTAGGGCCAGTGGAAAAAATATGTTTCCATTGGCTAAGTAAATCAGAAGCCTGGGTATGCTGTTGAGGAGTTAAGTTCTCCGCCGACAAATCTACTTTGATTTCCTCAGCATGACTATCACTAGTGCTAGCCCGCTGAGAAAATGAAGTAGAAAACGGATTTACATTTTCAATAACTTTTACCTCATGTAAATCACATAATTGGCTTCTAGGTTTTATTGTAATAGGCCTGGCTGAAAGATTACATATTCTAACAGGGACTCTAGCTGTCTTTGCATTGGGCTTTACAGAAACCAAACGAGGACAAACATTAAAATCAGAAGTTAAAATATTGTTTTCTGTGACAGCATTTTCCATTGTGGAAGTATTTCTAACTAAACCCGTTAATGTTCGGGTTTCATTGGGTTTTAAAATAACTGGTGTTTTGTTGGTAGATTTAACAAACCTTGTTTGGGAATATGAAAGAGCAGAAAATGCATTATTCCATGCAGACGAAATATTTGGGTCCGATGCAACATTATCCCTGAGTGAACCAATAATATTTGTACCAACTATCAGAGGAACTTGGCCAGAGTATCTGGTAGTCGGCACAACTAGAACTGGAACAATCAAAGGGACATGTTCTACTTCAGGAATTTTTATCTCTGCCTCAATATATCCCAAATAAGGTATTTTTGAGCCACTTGCTCCACTTATATTCAAATTAAAATCAGACATATCTTTCAGCTCAGGCCTTGGGTCCATTTGTTGATAAAAGTCATCACAAACTGTTGTGATCATGGACCCAGAGTCAATAAGGGCTAAACACGTCTGACCATTAATTAAAATCTCTGATTCATTTGTTGATCCAACCATACGTGAAAATAAAGTTGGATCATTGTTGGAGCTATCAGAGTTCACAGTGGAGTCCTTATTTTGCTCCGCAATAAAGACCCCTTCTAGTTTGACGTGTTCAAACTAAAGTCAGTTTGTGTATCAGCACTTTTGAAATTGTGCTGATCAGCCCCTTGTTGAAATTGGCCTCTGCCAAACGAGCCTCCACCTCTATGGTAAGAGCCACCTCTTCTCCTTGGAAAAGAAGAGCCCCTACCACGAGGAAAAGATCCCCGATTGGCAGAGTATCCACGATTTGAAAAAGAACCACGTTGGGCAGGAGGGGTAGGTGGTATACTTTGACAAGGTGAAAGAGTGGATGGGCCCGGTGAGTTAGAAGCAAGGCATGCCTCACCAAATTTCTTCTCAAGCCCATCCATCCTTTCCCTAAGCATTTTCATCTGGTTGGCAATGTTGTCCAACTTTTGACCAGTGTTGTCAAAAGAGGACTGTGCCATCTGCTTTGTTGGTTTGTCAACTTTGACATTTTGACTGTCACCGACAGATGTCAAAGTTGTCATCTGCTTTGTAACTGCAGATGTATTTAGATCTTGCTCTATAGATCTAATTGACTTCAGCAGGCTGTTGAAGTCTTTTTCAACTTCAAACTTAAACCTGCTGGAGTTCTTTAACAAAGGGTCCTTAAGCCCATTCCAAAGTTTGGAACAAAGCATTTCATTTTTAATATGGTTGTCAATAAATCTGTTTTGAGTTGCTCTCCGCAACAGATTTTCAATTCTAACACTGTAATCAGCAACTGACTCATTTGACAGTTGTGACTCCAGGTAGAATTGTTGCAATAAAACTTCACATGAAGAAACATTGCCATAGATACCCTCAAGTTTAATTAAAATATCTGTTGGTGAAGCAGTTTCACCAACTGTGAGTAAAATATCTCTGGCTTTGCCTTTGAGAGATTTTCTCACAGCTTGTAAAATAAAAGAATCAGGGTAAACGGATTCCCTTATGAGGCAGCTGAGTTCAAACTTCCAGACTTCAAAGGAAACATCCCCTTTCTGATTTTCACCAGAAAAGAATGGAAGTTGTGGAACCCGCATGCCTGCTAATAAAGAATTATTAAGGGTACTATTAAAAGAGCTTTGACCCTGTAATGTACAACTTGAGGGTGGCAATGGATTAAAAGAAGCAACATATTGCTGACTAGGACATGGTTCCTGTTTAATTTCCACTGGGGGAGGTTGTGTAATATTATTACCTTTTAAAGATATCTTATTTTGTTGTACACTTTTGGCTTTTGAGGTCTTAAATGGTGTACAAATTTGAGGAGGAGAAATATTTTGTTCCTCTTTCACCATTTGTGTATGAGGGGCAGCATTATTTGCTTCCCTACTTGAGTGGTGAAAGGGAAACTCGGGACCAAAAGTCACCCTGTGCCCCTGCTTTTTATAGTTTGTAGGCTCACCACGGAAAGGATTGGGAGGGGTTTTGTTCAAACTATGAACAATATTTGGCTGAAGGGATGAGCCAGGTCCACCATGGGTGTATGAATCCCTTAAAAAGGGATCAGAAGCATACTCCTGCTTAATATTAACAGGATTATGGAGTATACCTAAAGATTTTGGTCTATGAACCAGGTGTTCAAATTCTTTAGGGTATGGGGGTCTTGGGGGTGGACTGGGTGAGCCTCTATCATATAAAGGGCCTTGATTTGATTCAAGAGGTCTAAGTGGGGATTCTTGGGGTAGGGCTGGGGTAACTGGGGTCATTGGTTTGGGTGTGGGAGGGGCAACTGGAGCTATTTGTTTGGGTGTGGGAGGGAAAGCTGGGGTAACAAGAGACATTTGGTTTGGCGGGGGTGGAGTATGGTATCTCAGAATGGGTGTGGGTGGGGGAACAACCCTAAATTGGGGCTGGGTGTTAAAAGCAGGACCCACAGGTGTACTGGTAGTCCCCATATTAGCAAGCTCACTAGCTTGTGTTTCTTCTTCTTCCTCTTCTTCAACTTTTATTTCCTCTTCATGGCGAGGTATTATGTCGAAGCGGCCTGTACGCCTCAACATCTCGACCATGAATTCTATGTCCTTTTCAGGCCAAATAGATTTAAAATCAATTTCTTGGCCTCCTTCTGCCATGATGGAACAATGTAAACAATTTAAACAAGTAAACAAGACAGGTAAAATAAAAAAAAATAAAAAAAAAAAAAAGAAAAATAATTTATTAATAAAATGTCAAAAGTTCAAATTCTCAGGGTTTACCTGTTTTCCATGGACACCACCATAGAATTTCTTCATTCAAAATGGCAGCAAGGCAAAATATTCTCAAAATATCCGAAGTACATCTAGTACCCACAACCTGCCATACAATACTGAAAATATTCTATGGACTAGTTTCACTGTCTGTGATAAAAATGTACATTGACACTAGAAATGCACAAATAATCTCACAGACAGGTATATAAAGTATAGTGCTTACTATTCACTCAACAAGAAGTGGACTTGTCCACATATCTATCTGTCACAAATTTAACACCAACAATAGAAATTCACTAAATATTCACTAGTGACAGACTTCTTCACTAATATTATAGCATGTGAGCATACTCACAATTAAATGTAGAAATTTCAAGTATTGTGAAAATATTCACAAAAACAAGAAATTCTATGCACTATACATGTATTACTATGTCTCAACTAGAGAGCTGGGTACCAGAGTACTGGGAAAACAACCGTTCATTCAACAAGCTAATTTTAAAACAAAAACACTACATTTGCATAATACATGATGATAACACACAAACATACTATTGATTGGTGTAGACGGAAACTTGAGTATGTGAGGCTTGAACGGGCTTGCATGAAAAAGCCAACTTTTTTTTTTTTTTTTTTTTTTTTTTAATGGAGGGGTAAACTTGAGTACCCGGAGAAAAACACTTTACGGACTTTCATGTCAAATGTAAGGGTGAGACTCCAAAGCAGGGTGATAGAGGATAATGATTGATGGGGACATAAACACTCATGACAGGGAATAACTGAAAAGAAGAAAGAAAATACAGTAAAATTTATCTTACCAGGAGCAGTCTTCTACTATTCTTGTAAGTGTGACGCACAGCAAAGGAAAGTACCAGTGCAAAAGAAGTGAGGTTAGTTGTTACCTTGAGTGGTGCAGAGAAGAGAAATCACCAACTGAAAAATGAAGAGAAAGTATCAGAAAAATAGAAAAACATCTCATATACATGCACATATATAGCAAAAAGCTACGAAAAAGGCTTAAATTTCATGGAAATACATGCATTTTGCCTATAAATGGCTTTCTGAGTAAAACCGTACTCTTCAGAATATTCAGTACATCACAAAGCACAAATGATATTGATCACTCTGATCAGAAGCCACACGGCATGATCTGATATTTCACTATTTACACGAAATGTAACACATTCGGCTATAAATGGCTTTCTGATGAAAACCGGACCCTTCAAAATATTCAAATCACTGTAAATCACAGAAAGTAAAAATCACTCTGATCAGGGTCCACAAGGCATGACATCAGTTTACACTATTTTACGATAGAAATACACAGTCACATGCGAAATAGCAGGGCGAGCATTGTTGTGTATGTAATAAACAGACTAGAATGCAGGCAAACATGTAATACCATGCAAAATGGGTACACACTGTTTCCCTAAATGTTCCACTATGTCACACACATGTCATATGGAAAATCAGAAAATGATCACTGTACACTACACCGAACACATTGCATCTGTTGATAAAAGAGAAAGAGAGAGATCTAGAACTAATCATTTGGCAGTTTGACACTGAATAAGTCAAGACAGTTTATCAATATGTACATACACTGTACATGTAAACAAACTATACATGAAAACAACAGATGTAATTTTTCAGCAAAATGTAAAGATAGAGAGTCACTTGGCACTGTCACTGATTAAGCACATCTGCCTTATGAAAAGACAGAAAAGAGAGTCACATTATATTAAGTTACAGCACTGAAATGTCACTTAGAAATTTCCATAACAGGTAAAGTCATGACAGTCTAAAACGAAAGTAGAAATCAGCTGTGACCTAATTCGGCAATGCCAATACATAGACAGTTAACACGGACAGTTTATGTAAGAATTACGATAGAAACACAGAATAAATAAAACACTGGTACGTACCATGGTGAAAGTCACATATAAAAGAATAAAATACTTAGAAAGTAGTCCTGACGGAGCACATGTTTAGATGGAAAAAGAGGCCTAGTGACGTCATCCGTAGAGGTGGGTAAAACCTGGTACTCTGTCTCTATGGACGACCACTTCTGAAAGGGAACCTGTAGTTGGGCGCCAGTGTCGCGGGTTGTTTTATTAAATCGGCTGTGGCCACGGTGATTGGATGATGGATGTTGATGATGGGTCACATGATACTGATGAAACGACCACAGCTGGTCCTGTCCCACTATCTCGAGGGGGTTCGGGGTTAACTAACGACAACAGAGATAGATGTTTCCATGTTTTTGGAGATGTCCAAAACCTTCCCTTCCCGACCTCGTCATCTGATAAATATAATAAATATCCTTAGCAATAAGGAATATATAAAATAGGTGTCCTTTGAGGTGGTCGTAAGACCTACCTCCGCCAGAGACAAAGTTAGACTGACCGAGGCCGAGAAGGCAATAGCAACAATATGAATATTCATGAAATAATGACAATTATGATAATTTACAAATGTTCAACATGATAATGAAATAAAGTAAACGCATACCTGATAAATATAATAAATATCCTTAGCAATAAGGAATATATAAAATAGGTGTCCTTTGAGGTGGTCGTAAGACCTACCTCCGCCAGAGACAAAGTTAGACTGACAAAGGCGTGTGTAAGAAAGTGCGCATGCGGTGTTAACCAGTGACGTGATAAACGCGCGAAGCTTACATAAGGACACGGAAGTAGATATGCGCTAATGATGATGACATGCTTAAATGCTTAATGATATATGAAAAAGATGAGTTTATGAAGTATCAAAATGACTATCATTAGGGGGAAATTACTGGAAATGACTAGAAAGTCCAAAGCACAAGCGCTCCCTAGTTTCCATAATTTCACTCTGTGACACTGGTCAATCAACTTGATTAAGATGAAAGTAGAAAAAAGTTAAATTCAGACTAGGGACAAATTTGATCATCATTAAATAAGATTTTTTCACCATGGGGACCAAAATGGTCCCTGAGGAAATGCAGATTAAGGGAAATGTGAACACATGGCAGATTTTTCCGCCATTTTCAAAGGGAGACAACTTTCGGGACTTCCTGTTCGCTTTTCTATAGGCACTGTCCCACTGAAAAAGGTTTTACTCTTAAAAGAAAGAATTTGCTCCTCAGGAGCAAATTCTTTCCTTTAAGAGTTGACCCCTATTGACATGGATGATAAAAATACGTTTGAACGAGTCGCCTCCCCTGAAGGTGTACCCATTCCCCTTAATGGTCACTTCAAGAAGACTATGTAATAGACATCCACAAGCCACTTTATATGCATGTAGAAAATAGGGTTCGGAACGGTTTATTTATTATTTCCGATTCAAATGTTAGACGTAGGTATAGTAGTCGCAGATAAAATTGACTAGGCGGAGCTATCGTTTGCACCTGCCTTTGTAATGATCTATTAACAAAAAGGTAAAGCAAGTCACCCGATTGTGTGAATTCAACTGTAACACAAACAAAGCTGTGGCGTATAAGGCCATTTGGTACGCCTGTAGAAAGCCTGCGAAAGGCACTCTACCGAATCTTCTGGTGGACTCAGCGAATCTGACATATATTGACAACACCTGCATAACTCCGCCTAGTCTATCTTTTCTTGAACACCAGACAAGGAAATCCGTGATTTTACCCTGGGATAAAAAAAATTATGTTCTGACCCTGGTGTTCCGACCCAAAATCGAATATAATCGCGTGTTTGATAAATGCACTGGCTGATTAGGACCTCGTATGCGCCGACGTTAAGGTTGACGTCACTAAATATTCCTGGAGTGTCAACACAATATGGCGGACGTCGGTAACCGAAGTGACTGCAGCATTAAAAAGCCGCGCTAATAAATGGAAGGTATGCAAGAAAAAGAATCCAATATGGGTGTGAGGGATGGATAGAAAAATCAGTCCCTCGGGATCACTGTCCGGCATCACTCGGCAAGCCTCGTGATGCCGGACAGTGTCCCTCGGGACGGATTTTTCCATCCACCCCTCACACCCATATAAGATTCTTATAATCTGCGACTACTATATTCGTCACAACGGCCTAACAAGCACCGCAAATCGAGCGCGTACAATCTATATTTGAAGCAGAAAGTGACATTAATGGTATCACTGAAGAGATCAAAACGAGTATAGTGGTCGCAAATAGATTGGGAGCGTTTGCATCTGCCTTTGAAATGTTACATTAACAAAAAGGTAAACCAAGTTGCCCGATTGTGTGAACTCAGCATAGCTGTGGCGAAAATGGTCATTTGGCCCACTTGCAGAAAGCATGCGAAAGGCACTCTACCGGATCTTCGGTGAATTGACATACAGTATTTCTTCAAGCCCCGGCGGGCGGGGCCTGATAATCGCTACCTACATCACGATAACAAGTCCGTGGAATCAACATCCCCTAAACCCCACTTTATATAGAGAAAATTGGGGTTTACGGGTGTATACATTATTTTTTTTTCTTATTTCTGCTCCAAGACATAGGTTATGGGTACTCGTTAGAACCGCCTCAATGAGGCGGTTCTAACGAGCACCCACAACCAATGTTTCCAATATAAATACTTAAAGTATCACGGGTTTGAATCAGAAAAGTAGCCATTTTGGAGATATGAAAAAATGCACTATGTCGCAAGGGTGTCGTAATGTGGAGTTCACTGATACAAGTATCAGTGATAGTCATCTGGATATCAGCAACGTAAAGCGAATACGTTCATAAATTTAGTACAATTGGGTCGATAGACGAAACAATGGACCCCCAAAACTGAAAAAAAAAAAATGACACCAGATTTGTGTTTTCTATTATAGGTATCAATAATATTTCATTTATTATCACAATAATTCTTCACAAATGTTATAAATAAATGTTATAAAACTGTTTGTGCGTCAAAGGTGTGAATAATATTTCAGGCATGCATCTTTGTGTGATAAAGCACCTGCTCCATTGTAGAAAACACCTGAGGCGTTATCGATCACCAAAGGTTTGGTTATGAAATGGTATCTTTTAAAGATAAGTTTAATAGCGCCGTGGATAATGTATTTGAATGATTTAGACATCCTGAAACTTAGAAAACGCGGCGACCGTGTTCTTTGAAAACCGATGCATCTTGTTACTAAACAACATTTGCAGAGTGACGCAGTCTGGCCACTGTTTGCAATAAATCGCTTAAATTGTATTGCATGTTCGCCTATATTCATGGCCTAGAAATCGTTGTTTTTTTTTCTGATTGACTCCTTTCATATTTTTGCTTCTCATCACGGGAACAAGTGCGTGAAATAAACACCCCCTAAACCCCACTTTATATAGAGAAAACTGGGGTTTACGGGATATGCATTATTTTTCTTATTTCTGCTCCAAGACATAGGTTGTGGGTACTCGTAAGAACCACCTCATTGCGGCGGTTCCAACGAGCACCCACAACCTATGTTTGCAGAATAAATAAGAAAAATATCACAGACGTTCATCAGAAAAGTAGCCATTTTGGAGATGTGAAAAAATTCACTATGTCGCATAGGTGTGTTCTCGTAATGTAACATTGACTTTTGGTTCCAGTGTGAACTACATTAATAAATGAGCCCCGCCAAGCGAATTTGTGTCTTCGAGCATTCCGTCATGACAAATGTTAACTGCGCATGCCAAGCCATTCAGAGGAAACAGGGATGTGGCTTTCTGTCTGAAGGTTCCTCTTGATTCACTGCTTGTATGAGCGAGCAGCGAAGGTTCTGTCGAGACTGCGCAGATGCGCAGGCTCGCCTGAACCTTCGCTGCTCGCAAAGGCGATTAATACCAAAATCGCTTGACGGGGCCCAACGAGTGCCCATAATCTTTGTTTTGAGCAACAACAGGGCATCAGAAACAAAACCTTAGCCTGGATCCAAAGTTTCTTTACAGATAGGAATCAACATCTTCTCCTGCTGGTGTCACATCTGGAGTTCCACAGGGTACAGGACTTGGATCTGTCCTGTTCCTGGTACATACCAACGACCTGCCCTCAAGAGTTTCCTCTTCAGCACGACTCTTCGTAGATGATTTCTACTGTACAGAGTTATACGAGACCACTACAGCAAGATCTTAATCATCTACCGGAATGGTAAAGAAATTGGCAGATGGTATTTAACCCAGACAAGTGTGAACATATCCGAATAACCAACAAGCGAAATGTCATACAGACTTCGTATAGCATCCATGGCCAGACTTTGAAAGAAACTTCGAAGGCCAAGTACCTTGGAGTAACCATAGACAATAAACTGTCCTGGAACAGCCATATCGATGCAGTGACGAAAAGAGCAAACCAGACTACAGCCTTCCTTCGCAGAAATCTCTCAAGCTGACCTAAGGATGTTAAGGCCAAATGCTACACATCCATAGTTCGTCCACAGCTCGAATACGCTTCAACGGTGTGGGACCCAGCATAGCCAAATTGGAGTCTGTACAGAGGCGTGCCGACAGGTTTTGCTGCAATGACTACCACCGAACCAGCAGTGTCACTTCAATGTTGCAAGAACTTGGGTGGGAGGACCTTCAATCAAGGCGAAACCAGAGCAAAGTCACAAAGATGTACAGGGTCGTCAATAATCTTTTTGAGATCGCCGCAGGCCAGTATTTGACAGCCACAGGGGTAGCAACTAGAGGACACAATCAACGATTCCTGTCCATATTTTGTTCTATCAACGCCTACAAGGGATCCTTCTTTCCATAAATCGTCCGTCTCTGTCAATGTCTTATCAGCAGCAACCTTGGATGACTTCAAGCTCCTTGTCGGTGCAGGTATCCCAAGACCGTGACTGTGAACAACATGTTTTTTTTTTACATTTTTAAGCTGTACATAATGTTATGCATTTCTGATTCCCACTTTCACCCCACTGGGTGACCTAATAACATCATGTTTATTCTTCTTAAAGAACTTTCTGGAAAGAAATGAGTCACAGATTCATTTTATTTGGTAAAAGCCGAGGTAGATAAGTATATTTTGCATTTCGAAAAAGTTGCAGAAATTTTAAAATGGCCAAAAGAGCATTGGACCTTACTTTTGCAAAGCGTTGTTGTCGGAAAGGCTCGAGACATTTACACTCAACTGACTGTTGAGCAAAGCTAAGACTATGATTTGTCGATCTTTTACCGCCACTTGTACATGAAGCGTCATCTTATAATCTTAGAAATGCTGACCACTTCCAGACATTTCGGGCTAACACGAACCTCTCAAGAGCTTCCTGCTTTCCCTCTGTCATCCAAGCATGGAACAACTTACCTGAAGCAACAAAGCAGGATTCTTCTGTAGCATCATTTAAATATCTACTGAACAGAAACTTAAGAAGACCTCCAAAATTTTATAACGTAGGATCACGAATAGGTCAAATCCTCCATGCACGACTGAGAATGCAGTGCAGTTCTCTCAATTCGGAGTTATACCGTAAAAACATAGTAGACAGCCCACCCTGTCAATGTGGAGGCTTCGAAAGTGCGTATCACTTCTTTTTCATTTGCCCTCGTTTCGCAGCCGAACGAAGATCTTATTTACCAGCTAATCGTTCCCATTACTCAGTAAGGGAGCTCCTGTATGGAAAAGAGTCTGCAAATAATCACGAGAACGAAACATTGTTCCTTCAAGTGCAAGAATTTATTGTTAAGTCAGGCAGATTTATGCAGCACCAATAACATGCCCCATTACCACAAAATAATTGCTTCATATTTAACAAGTATCTTGACTTATTCCTTAGGAACCAGGGAATACAGCCGTTTCTTTTCTTTTCTTTTTTTTTCCTCCTGCTATCTTAACCTGATCTCTCTCTCTCTCTCTCTCTCTCTCTCTCTCTCTCTCTGTGTGTCTCTCTGTCTCTGTCTGTCTGTCTGTCTGTCTCTGTCTCTCTCTGTCTCTCTCTCTGTGTTTCTCACAACCTAACTGTTACTGACATATCCTACTTACCTTTGGTATAGCCATTCATCAACGATGCAGTATATTCCACGTTATCTTTACAGGAGATGACCAATATAAGCCAAAGTGCTTTCTGTCAAATCCTGTTCTCATTTTGTTTGTATTGTTCAATGTATGGTATTGTCATTCAATAAATACTGTTTAAACCAAGGAGCTTATTCTAAAGGCATATGAGTTGGTCCCTGAGGCTTACAGGAAGAAATTTAGAAATTGTAAAAAAGAAATTTCACAGACCCATGTAGAATTTGCTCGAACCAAAGAACAGTTATTTGATAGGTGGTGTTCTTCTAAAAAAAGTAGGCTCTGATCATGACAAACTTAGACAGCTTGTTCTTATTGAAGAGTTCAAACGGTGCATAAATTCAGACATTAATAAGTTCTGAAGTTAGTCTTTTCTCGATGAGAGACAGGTTGAAACTTTTGAGGAAGCTTCTCGTTTGGCAGATAATTATGCTTTGACTCAAACAGTCTCATTTGTGAACAGGCCTTATCCTCGAAAACCTTATAATCCACAGACAGGTCCAAGATTCTATCCTAGTAATCCATATGGCTTTTATAGCAATACATCTAGTACTATGCCCAAACGTTCTGGTGAAAATAAAAGCCAGAATTCTTCCGAACCTTCTGGTGAAAACACAGACCAGAATCCCTTTTCTCAATCTCAAGTAGTTTGTAACTATTGCAAAAATACAGGTCATTTGATCTCGAATGTTAAAAATTGAAGAGAAAAAAGAAAGAGAAAGACAAGAGGAACTTAAGCCTACAGGCTTGACTTCTATAAGGCCAAAACCACAGTCTTGTGTAAGGGAGGAAACTCTTTCTGATACCAAATTATCTGAGATTGATTCAGTTATGGAGATTTATGAACCATTCTTATCAGATGGTTTTGGTTACGAGATACTGGAGCTTCTCTATCTCTTATTCTAGCAGATACTCTGCCTTTTTCTGAGAAGACTCCTTTGGGCCAAAGTGTCCTTATTCAGGGTGTGGAATGTTGATTTATTAATGTTCCGCTTCATAACGTTTATTTGTCATCAGACTTGGTATCCGGTTCAGTGGCTGTTGGTATTAGACCGTCTTTACCTTTTAAAGGTGTTCATTTATTGCTAGGCAATGACTTAGCTGGGGATAAGGTTGTGGTAAACCCACTTTTGACTTCTACTCCTTGCACTGATCAACCACCTGATCCCATTGAGCAGGAAATTCCTGATCTTTATCCGTCCTGTGCAGTCACAAGGGCTATAGCACGTAATGTTGGGAAACAGGATTTTGATTTTACTGATACCTTTTTGGGTCAGTCTTTTAATGACGAGATAACAAGGTCTCTGTCTTCAAGCCTGCCTAATAAGCAGACAGATTTTTATGAGACTAACTCATCTTTCGATCTAGGTCATGACAAAATGTCCGGGTCTCATTTAGCTGTTGAACAGCACAAGGATCAAGAAATTTCGCCTTTATTTGAAAGAGCTTTCTACTCATTCTCAAATGAATTGGGATCTTACAGTCGCCGTATATTTTCTGAAATCAAGCAGTCATTTTTAACCAATGCATACGTTTATATGACAGAACAACAGGTCCCAAAGATACCATGATAAACCTCCTGTACAAAAGAACCTTTTCAGGGAAAATGAGCAACGGGAAAACCTGTTTTTTTAATGTTCGAGACTGTCGCTTTTCGAAATCTCTTTGTTTGCGCACTTACAAATTGGCAATTCCACTAGAAAGGAAAGGGTTAGGTGGTTTCCATAAATTTTACATATTCTGGGTAGGGAAATAACTACCATTGGCAGGAACACATGGAGTCTTACTAGGTATTTTTCCCCGAATATGGCTGTCGCCGAAATTTAATTAAGCATTGTAATGTACGAGACGACGTTTTTGTTCTTGATATTTCAAAACAACGTTTAGGTTTTTATACATGGAAACTTGACCAAATGGAGATTTTATATTATACTAAGCATAAAATGTCGTTTGATATTTCCTGGTCAATAGGAAATGAAAAATACTTGCCATACAAAAATGTGCATGGATTTGTTGCAAAAATGCATGTAATGTTCGCGATCATTATACCAGGCTTATTACGTATGTATCAACAAAAAATGCTAGATGGAACTAAACTCCCTCAATGTGTGACTATCACAAATACATCATCTGGAACGAAAATAATATTTTGATATTGAAGTTCCCACATTTTCAGTGTTTTGTAATGTTCGAGACGGGTAATGTTCAATACCGAAAATTGTTAGTCTAACAGCTTGATCATATTGCTCTCAAGTGGCACAGTTTTCCGTTGCCAGAATATGTAGTAGAAAGTATCTGCAGACGACATGGTTGTTTTTTCGGTGTTTGACGGGTGAGGGAGTCGGCAGATAATACCACAGTTAAGGGAAAACAGAAGTCATATTTTGTTTTTAAATACCTGCATAGAAACTTTTTATCTGTTTCCAATATTATTTGCCGCAATTGATATTGTTCGATTAGGAATATGCCACCTAAAATCATTATTAATGAACAATATTTGTAGGCTTGCAAGATCATTATTCTATTGCAATAAGCAGTGGATGTATGCGATGAAATATCCGCTACATTTCGTATCGAACATGACAAGTTTGCTATGTTGACCGTCCAGGGATAATGACTGCAAATAAATGAACTATTTTGAATTGTGCAACCTTAGTTGTATAACATGAACAAGTTTACTTATATACATGTTTGCTACATTTCTACCAAAAGCTGCAAACGGTAACACTGTTGATTCCAAATTTATTACTTATTTTCGATTTTGAATTTGAGTCCCAAAGCTTATAATCTTTTCCCAAATTTTATTTGCCAGAATGAATATTTTCAATATAAAATGTGCACTGTTAAGAACGCACTTAAACCCTCCAATATGTATTTCCAAATGCATATTTTGAATGTTAAAAAACATTGTAAGTGCAGTTTATTTTACTAATATTATTGTATCGAACATTACAAATTGTATCGAACATCCCCACCTAAAATAAATATGTCTGTTTTAGGGTATGCTGGTTTACTTGTGGTTATGTTAACTAGATACAACAAATACAATATCAGATTCATTTTCAATTTTACAGGTAGACATGGTAAAGTGGCATAGCATGTCCCTTCACCGTGTATGGTAATGTCCAATACCATCATAGCTGCCATTTACAGACATGCATTTGTTTACATTTCTGAGTACTTATTTACAAACTTCACAAAACGTGATACTTTCTTCCAGCTGGTAGTCAAAATAGGTTACACTTTGAAAACTTTTGTATAAAAAAATATTACTCTGGAATGCATTGTAATGTTCGATACTGTATTCTCGCGGTTGCATCATTGATTTAAGACACTCGATTGTTAAGAACATAAGACTACGCGGTTGTTGTGTGTTTATATGTAATAAATATGTCTTTTAATGTTTCGGCTGCCTTAAGAAAGCAGTTTATCTGTCAGGAGTGCATTTTTATGCATAAAAGTGTATACCGAGGCTTTTTTTGCGTAATAGCGACACCATGTTTTAAAAGCGTTTGACTGAACATGCACGGTTACATTAGTTAGATCCAAAATATGAATGAAAATGACACTAGCAGCTATATTGCCAGTTAATCACGTTAGTAAACTACTTGACTTATAGAAACAAAATCACTGTAATGCCCGCGACTTTTTACATATAATTCAAATAAACTTATTGCTTATGTTGATCGTTTATCTAAAGTAATATTACTTGTGTTCCTTATTAAACTCAATACCTGTTCAAATGCAAAAGTCGTAAGTGATCTAGCTATTATGTGCTTCTCTAAGAACAAAACGAAAGTTGTATGTTTTCAGAAAACTATTTCTTTTTCTGTATTCTCTAACCAACCCTGATTTTTTTTTCAAAATAGCTATTCATTTCTTTACCATACAATTTTGCCCCCGCTTAATAACCCGGTCGTAAGTTTCTGTAATTGCGAGATGTTGATTCATGATTTTTGTCATGTTATAGAAGGGGGGTAACGAACAAGTAAATTGTAGCGTACATTTCTCAGAATCAAAATTTATCAAAACACCGACATGTTTCTAGCTGTTGGGGTGAAATAACTTTTCATTTCTTGATCAAGGAATTTTAACTGAGTATAGGTAAATGTTAATACTTTATTTTAAACATATCAGTGACTGGATCTAAGTAACTTCATAATTTCACTTTTTAAACGGTTAAAATCCCAATTCATTTGAGAATGAGTGAAAGATGAGCAGGAGGTATCTCGGGTCCCAGTCTGTTATTATGTCAAAAATGACATTCTTATGAGCAAATGGTGTCCACCACACGTCTCAGCAGAAAACGAGTGGACTGTCAACCACCAGATAGTGGTTCCACGGGTTTACCGTCCCGAAATATTAAACTTGGCACATGAAACTCCCATGTCAGGACATTTAGGTGTAAATAAAACCTATCGCAAGATTCTCAATCATTTTTACTGGCCTGGGTTAAAATCAGATGTTTCTTAGCATTGTAGGTCCTGTCATACATGCCAAATGGTAGGAAAACCCAATCAGACTATACCTAAGGCTCATTTGCAGCCTATATCTGCTTTTGATGAACCTTTCAGTCGAATAATTATAGACTATGTGGGTCCCTTACCCAGAAATAAGACTGGCTGTGAATATCTGTTGACTATTATGTGTGCTTCCACACGTTTTCCTGAAGCCATTCCACTAAGAAATATCAAAACTAAGACAATCTTCAAGGCCTTAGTGACGTTTTTCACCTTTGTTGGTCTTCCCAAATCTATTCAGTCAAACCAAGGTTCAAATTTCATGTCTGGAATTTTTCAACAAGTAATGCATGAACTAGGCATTGTACAGTATAAGTCAACGGCCTATCATCCTGAAAGTCAAGGCGCCCTTGACAGATTCCATCAAACATTGAAAATCATGATAAGATCATATTGCTTTGACACAGAGAAGGATTGGGATGAAGGCATCCATTTGCTTTTATTTGCTGTTAGAGAATCTGTGCAAGAATCTCTTGGCTTCAGTCCATTTGAATTAGTATTTGGCCATACTGTTCGTGGTCCTTTGAAACCTCTGAAAGAGAAATTTCTCTCTAATGATGACACTTCCTTGAATTTACCTCAGTATGTGTCCGATTTCAAAACTAGACTTTCAAAAGCTTGTGAAGCTGTTCGAACCAATCTTCAGTCAGCCCAAAGAAAAATGAAACATGGCATATGGACACAAGAAAAGAATTTTAAACCCGGTGATAAGGTACTAGCTCTTTTCCCTATTTCTGGGCAATCTTTGCAATCCAGGTATTATGGCCCATACACTGTAGACAAAAAGATCTGTAACGTAAATCACATAATAAATACACCTGGGCGCAAGCTAAAGCAGCTGTGTCATATTAACATCATTAAGGAATACATAGATAGGGACAATGCATCTTTATCACCAGTCAATCTATTTAGCTCTGTTCCATTTAATTCATGTGACAATGACTTTGAGGATATCAATCCAGTGAAATCTGATCCCACATCATCAAAGCTTCAGAAGTCTGACATTCTAAGTATTTTTGACCAGAAACTGTCACATCTAGAGCCAAATCAGCGGAATGAACTGAAACAGCTGATTTTCGAATATGAACACTTATTTCCTGACATTCCAACATGGACAGACACAATATTTCACGATGTGGACATACATGGTTCTAAACCTGTAAAGCAACACACATACAGGATAAATCCTATGAAACAGAAATATCCTAAGGAAGAAATTCAGTGTTCGCTGGACAATGACTGGAATGGAGTTCTCCTTGTATTCTTATACCATAACATTAAAGGACATAAATATTTACAGACTCTAAGAAGGATTAATTCTCTAACATAGACAGATATAGAGCAAGAATCTGTCTGCAACATTTCGAAGTTTATCTTATTCCTACTACTGCACCGGTTGTTGTTTTCAGTGATCACAATCCACTGACTTTCATGCATCAAATGCAAAACAAAAATCAGCAGTTGCTCAGGTGGAGTCTTATGCTACAGGAGTATAATTTAGAAATAAGACATATCAGAGGGACAGATAACATTATCCCTGACGCCCTTTCAAGAGCTTGAGCATTGTCAGGAATGTGTTTGTCTTTCATACTGAAGTGGATTGTAGATGCATGTAATTCTATATGCTATGTTCAGTATTTTATTATTCTAAAAGCAAATGAAAGGTTTATTGCATAAAACTTTCTTTTCCTCGAAGAGGGGGAGTGTTATGCATAAGAATTTATTTTTCTGATTCCCACTTTCACCCCACTGGGAGACCTACTAACATCATGTTTATTCTTCTTAAAGAACTTTTTTGGAAGAAATGAGCCACAGATTAATTTTATTTGGAGAACAACTTGTTTACAGGAAAATTACTTTAGAAACTTCCAGAGAGTTCGGGGTGGCATTATTGTTAGAAAATTACCTAATCTTATTTTATGTGTGGGACTTTTACCTGACATTAAGATGAAAGGACATCTCAAGCACTGTCGCCCAATGAAACCAATAGGATTTATAAGCATGGGAGGTCTGACTCGCACCGCTTTGCCTGGGCAGGCTTAGATCCTCTAAGCGGTTTGCCAGCACTTGTGTGCAGTCGGTTTCAGCTCTGCGTGGAAGCATCTTGCAGCCCATCTATTTCTTCAAGCCCTAATTGGCGGGGACCGAGTCTGTAGTCGTGAAATGGAGTATATTCTGTTCGTCCTTACAATGCGTTGATTATAAAAATGAAGCAAACACGTGCATGTATCAGTAGCTGCTACAAAGCCCAAATAAAACGAAAAGAAAGGAAACTACGAACACCCGTATTATACGTAGGGACACGTTCATCCATCCTCCCGTCCATTTTTCGATAAGTAAGCTCATCGTATAGCATTTATCCCAGTCAAACTGACACATGGTTGATGGTGAAACGGTTGAAGTATAGTCTTTTGACGGTCGATAACCATGACTGTGTTTGCATTGTGCCTGCTTGATTGTCCGGTGTCAATTCAGTTCTAGTAATTACAATTTACTGCATGGAGGCTCCCACCCAATAGAAAAGTTTTACACTGTTGCTCGCGCCACTGCTAGACGGACAAGAGATAAACTACCAGGCAATACACCCTCTGAGTTTCTTCTAAAAAACATAAAACTTCACCACAGCATGTGTTAAGGGATTGTGTGGCGGCCGTTAAAAGTCTCCATGTCCTTCATCACAGTGTGGATTATATTTCCAGTCCTTTGAGATCATTGATTCCACTATCGAATTTGGAAAATATGAGGGTCACTGATGAGGCCTAATTGGCCGAAACTAACTACTCTTAAAAATGTGCACTCCATTATTTTTCAGTTCCGAGTTGAAGTACTTCCAAGGGATAATCCTTTTATTGAACATTTACGAGCAACTTCATCACAGCTGGGGCCAGTTTCATCAATAAACATCGTACAATTAATCTTAAATTGCTCGTACGCACTTTTTAAAGAACTGCGTACGTCAGTTTCATCAAAACATCGCAAAGTGTTCGTACGAGCTAAATTTGCGTTTCACTAAAATAAGTCGTAATTTTGAATATGCGCTTAAACAGGGCCACTAATTGTCACATGCGTGATCACGTGCCGTCTTGAAATAGCCGTGTAAGGTAGATTACACGCTTTAAAATTATTGTTCCTGTGGACCTAGATGAATATTCAGTACAAACAACGTTGAATCGACGTTGATTCTACGTTGCTTCAAACTTGTGTTGCCATTTCATTGTCGTTAGATACAGATGTTAATTGTCTGGAGCCCTTCCCTCTTTACCACTGGCGAGTTAGGCTGTTTGTTGACGGCGTGACGTCCGATAAGCGTTGATTTAACGTTATAATGAACCTTTCACAAGCACGTTTGTCAGTTAATGCGGGCGGGCCTCTTCCATGAGTGCAAGTATATTGTTGAGTTTATAATATTAGTTGAGGAAAAGGAATGACATCAATGTGAGACCTCGCTGAGCATTTTATTACCTTAATAAATCCAGTAATGCAAGGGCATGAATACAAGATTCAATTTACCTTATGAACTTCAAACACAGTTTACGCACGATTTTAACACAAAAGGTCACTTCATGACGTTGTTTAATAAAGACGCCGCATATAACGTAACGTGAAATACATGGGCTGCATGATGCTTCCACGCAGTGCTGAAACCGACCTCACACGATTACTGGTAAACCGCTTCGAGGATCTAATATGTTCTATAAAAGGGTTATCCCAGTTTGGAAGCAAGGAATACACCACATAACTGGAAAATATGGAGTGTCCATGTTTTCTGCGCCAGAAGGCTTGCTAGTTTCGGACAAATAAGCCTCATCAGTGACCCTCAAAATATTTTCAAAATTCCGCAATGGAATCAATGATCCCAAAGGACAAGAAAATATAAACTACACTATGATGTTGGGCAGGGAGACTTTTTGCGGCCGCCACACATTCCCACACATCAGCTGTAGTGACGTCCAATATGTTCTATAAAAAGGGTTATCCTTTGGAAGCAATGAATACACCACAAAACTGGAAAATATGGAGTGCCCCTGTTTTCTGGGCCAGACTAGCTAGTTTCGGCCAATCAGGCAACTAAGCCTGCCCAGGCAATGCGGTGCGAGTCGGCCCTTCCATGCTTATAAACCCTATTGGTTTCATTGGGGCAGAGCTTGAGATGTCATTTCATCTCAATGTCGGGCAATAGTCCCACAAAATTGGAATCAACGTCTCCAAAATGAACATTACAGTGTTGACGGGAACGTTAAATCTCAAATCAAACAAACAAATCAAAAGCCTCTGAAAGTTTTCGTGGATAACGTATCTCAGGTTTCAGCTCCGGTTTGCTGTTGGCAATGGTCTTAGCAAATACTATTCATTGATTGCCGTCTGCATCAGGCCGTCCAGCGGATTTTGCTTTCAATGAAAAATAAATATATTTCATTTGCAACATAGATTCTACAACATGACTGATTTTAAATTACAAAGAACCTGACTTGAAACAAGGTTCTATAGCTACATATATGTATACACAATTATACAATCGCCTGCAAAATAAAGACGAAATGAAAGTACGCAAGACTATGACCCCACCCCCACACGTGCCATCTGCATGATGCCGGGAAGCTTTTCGTACATACGAGTGTACACACATGTAAGTACGTCCTTCCGTATGGGGTGTACGTACGTGATCCTTTGACCTCAGGTTAAGACATTCAACCAGGAAGAACCTAAACTTTTATGAGCTTATATTTTCCAGACCATATGATGGAAATGTGATGATAGGTATAGGACAATAGGTTTATTTAGCAATACACTGGCCCTTACCTATAACCTCTAGGTCAAGCCATATTAGAAAACTTTAAATGTAGAAATTACTGAAGAGCTCATATTTTTTTCAAACCATATAATGGATTTGGTTCATATTTAGTACGATGATCGATGCTCATTAAAAGTTTTATTCAGCATACCCGCGCCCATGCCCATGACCTCAAGGTCAAGGTCACGGACTCAGAATATTTTAATGTCAACGTTTAAATAGGAGCTCACAATTCCCTATCCATATCATGGATTTAGTTCGTATTTGGTATGATGAAAGATACAGGTCGTTTCTCCGGCTACTCCGTTTAGCTTTCGCCCACATCTGATTAATGATAGGCTTGAAATAAAAGAGGCCTTAAAACCAAAACTCAAGGACAATGTCACAGTTTTAGTAATTTATTTTTTTATGGATTTAGTTTATATTTGGTATGATGATACACACATTTTCCAAGATTCAAATGACATTACCCCCCACCTACGCCGATATCCTCAGGAACAGTTTTTTTTCTAAGCTAGAAATGCTGTATTTATTTTATTTTATTTTATTTATTTTCTTGGTGGAATGGTCCCCGGGCGGAGGCATCTCTGTCGTATTGACAAATCTAGTTCGATGTTTCGATTTTAGGTACACTGAGTCTTCGTTTTAATCACAAGTCTAATCGCAGATTGTGGGTCGTCGCGTCGGTTATTTTGCTGTTAAGCCCCCGTCAACTATTGGTTCATGTATATAGGTCATTTTGAAGACGCTACTTTTGATTTTGTGGGGCTTTTACCCGACCTTGAGATGCCATGGCATCTTAAGCCCCATCGACCAAAGAAACCGCTAGGGTTTAAGGAGCGGTACCACTCGCACCACTTTTCTTGGCTAGGCTGTTACATTCTAAACGGCAAACCAGTAATCAAATCATCAGTTAAATCACGCCAGTATAATTTTAAACCCCTTGAACCCTATGCACTTTTGTATAGTAAAACTGGGGTTTACAGGGGTAAACTTTATTTTTCTTATTTCTGCTCTTAAGTATAGGTCGTGGGAACTCGTTATCACGTCTCGATTGAGCAGAAATAAGAAAAATATCACAATTTGTATCTGAAAATTTTCTTTTTTTTCGGCGATAGAGGTTACAATGTATTTGTATAGGCATGTTTTCATAATGTTGGTCAGTTTCAGCTCTGTGCGGAAGCACTATGCAGGCCAAACCCGATGGGCGAAAGCGATCGTCAATTCTAGGTTATACCATGAAATATAGATTGTGGGTACTCGTAAGCACAACCACAACGATGCGCTTCTAACGAGTACCCTTAATCTCAATTTTTCAAAGAAAAAAAAAAACACTAAGAAACCCCCACCCAAAACCTAAAGATTATAACAAGGGGGTGGGGGCGTATTTTCGAGGGATCTTTATTGCATGGGCTTGTATAAGTAATGGGCGTTATCTGCGAAGGTATAAACAAAATGAAATGTTGCGTACCATCCTTTTAACAATTTAACGTATGCCGCGCGTCATCTTCTTCAGCTATGGCTGTTATAAGAGGAAAATTTCAATGTGCGACGTCTAAATATTCATCTCAGAAATACGACAAAATGTGCGAACATCGCAGATTGTGAGAATTTGATGAAACAGGATTTTTGTCGTAAGAACTTCGTACGATCTTTTTAAGACGAAAATACGTCGCAAATGCTTTGATGAAACTGGCCCCTGGTGTTAAGGGAATGTGTGGCGGTCGTAAAAAGTCTCCCTGCATTTCGTCATTGTGTGGGTTGTATTGATTCCACTATGGCATTGGAAAAAATAGATAAGGGTCATTGGTCAAAACTACAGATACAGTGAAATATCGCTATCGAGACCACCTAAAATAAAGATTAATTCTGCTTTTAGAAGCATATTTTGAAGGGTGAATTTAATCTTTATTTCTGTTCCCTAGCCACAGTGGCCTCTGGTCAGGCACCACATTTGGGACTGTTCAAAAGTGGTCTTATAGACCACTTTTGAACAGTCCCAAAGGTGGTCTTAATAGAGGAATCTTACTGTAGCTAATTTAGTCTGGCCTAGGGAAAAATGTACACTCCATGGTTTTCAGTTCGGAGTTGAAGTCATTGCTTCCAAGTGATAACCCTTTTATAGAACATTTAACTTCTCTACAGCTGGTGTTAAGTGAATGTGTGGCGGTCGTAAAAAGTCCACCTGTCCTTCATCATTGCGTGGGTTATATTTTCTAGTCCATCTACTTCGGAAAAATAAATGAGGGTCACTGATGAAGTCTGTTTAGCCAAGACTAGCTAGTATGGCCGAGGAAAAAAACTTGTACACTTCCATGATCTGAGCTGAAATCCTTGCTTCAACGGGATTGCCCTTTTATAGAACATTTGTCTAGCTCTCACCTGGTTTAAGAAATGACAGTTATAGGTAATGCGGTTGGGCGGAAATTTCCACGCTTGAAGAGGTCTTGTTCTTAGAACTATACAATCATTTTGAACCTACATTTGAGCCATTCTAGGGGAAAGCGCCCCTTAAGGGGAATAGGAACACTTGGCAGATTTGTCCGTCATTTATGCAAAGGGAGGCAACTTTCGGGGCTTCCTGTTCGCTTTTCTATAAGCGCTATCACACTGAAAAAGGGGTCTACTCTTAAAGGAAAGAATTTGCTCCTAAGGAGCAAATACTTTCCTTTAAGAGTTGACCCCTATTGGCATGGGAGATAAAAATACTTTTGCAGCAGTTGCCTTCCCTGAAGCTGTTGCCATTCCTCTTAAGAAATAGAGACAAAGATCAGTGTGCGCGTCTGTGGAGACAGGAGCAATTGTTGCTTGCCCAAGGCGGTACTGATGCATATGCAAACACTGCTTTACCAGATGGGACGTCTCATTATGAGCCATCCCATCTGGATCTACACAGTTTGTCACGTTAATTATACTGATTTAACTTAAAATTTACAAGAATAAACAAGTCCAAATTCAGAGTTCACTTTAGATACGTGTGGAAGAAAGGGTAATCATCCATATAACTTATATCTGCTTTTCAGTTCTAAGGTGTAACCTTTGTCTTTTTAAAGAACATTTAACCCCACTACAGCTGATGTTGAGGGGATGCGTGGCGGTCGTAAAAGTCTTTCTGTCCTTTATTGTCTACCTCCATGGGCGTAGATATTATAGGCATTCTGTTTAACACAACCATTAGTTGCCCGCAATGCATGTTGACATTTATATTTAATACAGCAACAAGTATGAACTTTCACAAGAAGAAACAAGATGCGTTTGTGAAACACTGGTGCCCCCGGATGCGCAAGTTAAATATGAAAGCAGTATCACTAAGCAATCGAAAGCTATGGCCAATGTTCGTCTTAAAAAAGTTGGTCAAGCTCGCAAGGTCTTTGGAAAGGTCTTGAGACATAGAATGCACAGCCGAAATATAAAAGCCCTATCACATACCAACCAAAAGTTATGGCCAATGTTAAAGTTTTTAAAAAGTAGGTCAAACGTCAAGGTCAAGGTTACGAGGTCAAAAATTATAGTACCACTGGAAAAGGCTTATGAAAAAGAATGCACATGTGAAATATGAGAGCCTTATCACTTACCAATCGAAGTTATGGACTATGTTAAAAGTTTTTAAAAAGAAGGTCAAACGCCAACGTCAAGGTCGCGAGGTAAAAAATTATGGTACCACTAGAAAGGTCTTGTGACAAGGAATGCACATGTGAAATATAAAAGCCCTACTACTTACCAATCGAAAGTTATGATCAATGTTAACGTTTTTAAAAGTATGTCAAAAGTCAAAGTCAAGGTCACGTGGTCAAAATTATGGTACCACTAGAAAGGGCTTGCGACAAGGAATGCACATGTGAAATATGAAAGCCCTACCATTTACCAATCAAAAGTAATGGCCAATATTAAAGTTTTTTAAAAGGAGGCAAAAAGTAGGTCAAATGTCAAGGTCAATGTCACGAGGCTAAAATTTATGGTACCTCTTAAGAGGTCTTGTGACAAGGAATGCACATGTGAAATATGAAAGCCCTATCAGTTACCATTCAAAAGGTATGTCCAATGTTAAGGTTTTGCGGACAGACAAACAGAGAAACAGACAAACAGACGGATAGACAGACATACAAAAATCTGTATGCCCCCGAATTTTTGATTCCGGGGGTGGGGGGGGGGGGGCATAACTGCATTACTTCTCAAACAGTTTTTAAGGATTCCATTTGATAATACCTGTATCTTACAAACATTTTGAAGGTGCACATATACCTCTTTAAAGAAAAAAATACTTATTGAAAAAATTGCAGCATTTGCATCTTTTGACATTTCAGACATTTAAGTCGGCAGGATTCTGGTTGCAGACTGGCAATTAGAATATCGCCAAATACAATTAATTGTATAAAACACATTTCTGGGATATAACTTTAGACATTCACATTTAATATGTACTAAGCGTAGACCTTGTCACAGTGTAGATTACATTTTCTATTGATTCCATTGTGCATTAGGGACACGGATAAGATCTAACTGGCCGAAAGTAGCCAGTCTATCCCCAGAACAATTGCCAGTTTTACGTTTTCAGATCATGTTGAACAATATAGTATACACCTGTACCTGTTTAAAATTGATAGAGAATTTCAAGTAGAAAGAAAGCAAATTGGAAACCATAGCATGTGTTCTATGTTCTGCGTCTAAATATTTATCAAACCTGATAGCGCAATCTTTTCGTAACAGTGCTGCGCATAAGAATATAGTTCGAGCCGGGGCATTACAAATAGTACATGTTATCATGTTCAAGCGGTGATTCAGCTGAGAATGTGCACTAATATAGTCTTAGTGGTGTTTCATCAACTGGCCTTAAGACCCATTGAAGACTCCAGGCGACCAGCGAAGACTCAGATCAGCCTGCGCGGTTGCGCAGGCTGATCTGAGTCTTCGCTGGTCGAACATGCCAGCTTCTTACTTTTCCTGTTTCCCGGCCAAGGTAAAACAGGTGTCAGTAATATGGATAATAAGTATACAAAACAGCCGCGACAAACACAAATATATTTTCAGATGGACACAACAATCATAATGGATGGTCATTCTCGTCCGCATTCCTGATCACTTAAATGACCGAAATGTCCGTAAATAGCATTTTTACATGTAAAAGATTTAGCTTTTTGATGTGCAGTATCGGGTTTATCGATCGTGCGCTCTGAACTCACCATCGGACGGTTGCACTTTCTTTGCACGGAATAAAGCTACACGAAGGCTTGTTGCGCTCTATATTATTTCAATATAAACGCATAAATGCACAGGCGCTTCCTGTTGAGAAATGCTGAGATAAGATTATTGTAAAATAATACAACGCTATCTTGAGTTTATGATCAGTTTTAGAAAGTTTTAGAATACTGAGAATTTTCATCCAAATATTTGAACAATTCTGGCACGTGTTTTGTGTACAATTTACCACTCACCGACGTCAAATTGTTGTTGTTTTTCTCAGTTTTCCCAGAAACTGTTTGATGGAGACAATTTGCATGAGATGTCAAATACTGTTTTATGGAGACAATTTGCATGAGATGTCAAATCCTGTTTTATGGAGACAATTTGCATGAGATGAAAAATCCTAATTTCCATTTCATGAAATGTCGAATCCTGTTTTCTATGAAGATGGAAAACAGGATTTGACATCTTATGCAAATTGTCTCTACTTTGGACATTTTGCATGAAATGTCGAATTCTGTTTTCTCTGAAAAAATAAGGCAAATATGTCAAAATGTCCTCTGTGGATAAAATGCCTAGCATACAGGGCGTTAAACTTTTAAACTATTAGAACTGCTACTGGTAGACATTTTATCCTGGTCTGAAGACCTTTGGGAACATGATAATAATATTAAAATGTGTGTTATATGCCCTGGTTTTATGGCGCAGTAAACAACTAATGTCATGGCAGCCCGGTCAATTACCTTCACTGTTCCTGGACAAGCTAATAACCCTCCAAGCGGTTTACTAGTAGTTAGTTTGATCGCCTCCGACAGTGACTGACTACAGCCGATGGGTCAACGACTCAGTCCTAAACAACCGCCCATCCCATGCCGTCTCACAAGAGATGGAGCATTAAAAAAAGAAAAGATAGGATAGATTAGAAGAAACAAAAACTAAGAAAAGCAGATCCCATCCCATCACGTGAACAAGTCCGTGAAGTGAACAACCCCCCCCCCCACACACACACACACACACACCCTCCTCCCCCCCCCCCCCCCACACACACACACTAAACAACACTTTGTATCGAGAAAACTGTAGTTTGCGAGACGAGGGTTTATATTATTTTTCTTATTTCTGATCCAAGATATAGGTTGTGGGTACTCGTTAGAACCACCTCAATGCGGCGGTTCTAACGAGCACCCACAATCTATGTTTGCAATATAAATAAGAAAAATATCACGGATTTCAATCAGAAAAGTAGCCATTTTGGAGATTTGTAAAAAAAAAAAAATATGTCGCACGGGTGTGTTATAGTAATGCCGCACCTGCTGTGAGCAAAACAGGCCCTTGCATTGCTGAAGCCAAACTTGATGAGCCCTGCCGCCCACCGGGGCTTGGAGAAATAGATTGGTCTGCATGGTGCTTCCGCCCAGAACTGAAACGGACTAAATCTTTAAATACTGGTAAGTCGCTTTGAAGGTCTAAAATTGAAGTGAAGGCAATGATCAGGAATCGATACAAATACTCCACATCTCCCAAAGACACCAAAAGGAAAGACACACAAACATGAAATAGCTGAGCCCTAATGGAAAGCCAAACGGACAGTCACTTTCCTACAAAATGGCCAAATGGCGTTGTGTGTGGGGTGGGATGTGTGGGTGGTTGGGGGTGGGGGGTGGGGGGGGCTTAAATCGATTTTACTTGCCTTCCTTCTGTCGTAGCTTAGACAATTAATTTGTTCAGTCAGCATGAAGGCCTCCTAATTCATCAGTGCTACATCTCCGAAAACATAAAAAGTCAAACACTCCCCAGGCAAGCATCAGGAAAACATACCTATATAATTTTGACCCCCTTGAACCCCACTTTTGAGGCGGTTCTAACGTGTGCCCACAATCTATATTTTGAGCAGAAATAAGAAAAATATCAAAAATTTTCAGCTTAAAATTTTCCTTTTTCTGGTGATAAAATTTACAATGTATTTGTATAGGCATGATTTCGTTATTGTGGTGCAAGTCGGACCGCTCATTAAACCCTAGCGATTTCTTTTGGCGGTAGGGCTTGAGATGTCATTTCATCTCAGCGTCGGGTACAAGTCTCAGAAAATCGAAAGCAACGACTCCAATATGGCCTTAATAGTGTTGATGAGGTCGTAAAACACAACGCAAACAAAGAACGCCCCGACACTGAAAGCTGCAAAGCATTATTTTCCCCGCCCATCGGGGCTTGGAGAAATAGTTCGGGCTGCATGATGCTTCAGTACAGAGCTAAAACCCACCGAAATTGGTAAAGCACATAGAGAGGTCTAAGCCTACCCAGGCAAATTGGTGCGAGTTGCACCTTCCCAAATCCTAGCGGTTTCTTTCAGCGAGAGGGCTTGAGATGTCATTTTATGTCAATGTCGGGTAAACGTTTCACAATATCGGAAGCAACGTCTCCAAAATGATCTATATAGTGTTTTAGGGGACGTAAATCCTCAACACAAACAAAGAACGCAACGGCACTGAAAGCTACCTCAGTTTGCACTGACCCAACCTCCAACTCATACATGTCATAGCCTTCTTTATCTGTACGAAGAAACTTTTATTTTATACATAGCAGTGAAATCAATACATATCTGAAACAAATAAAAGTGAAAATATAAATTATATTTTCACAAATATAAATGATATTTTCACAGTGTGAAAAATAACATGCCCGTCTTATTTCACAGTAGCAGCCCGGTCTACATTTCTCGCCTAAATTCATATATGTTATATACAGTAGAACTTCAATGGCTCGAACCCCGATGGCTCGTTTACCATGGATGAGTCGAACCCGTTCTTGAGTCCGCAGGGGATTCCTCCAAATACGAAATAGACATACTTTAGGGAGATCTTCTTTTATCTTACAGATGTATGTTGTGTGTACTCATTAGAATCGCCTCGATGAGGCGATTCAAATGAGTTCACACAACATACATTTATAATATAGAACACCAAAAAAATATCCCGCAATTATCTCAAATATGCCTCCTGGTATAGTACTAATTAGAACTCTCCGTGGCTCGAACTACCGCTGTCTCGAACACATTTTCATGGTCCAAATGGGGTTCGAGCCATCGAAGTTGGACTGTATAAAATAATTCTGTAAAATACCTTGAAAAGCACTTTTTGTACTGTAAAAATGCTGTATTCAAACTGGCGATGTGTTTTTGTTTTGAAACTGATAGTTGTGACGTCATAGCCAAGTCAAAATTGTGACGTAAGATCCGATTGATCAATTACAGTAAATATCCTAGAATATTATAAAATAAAAAGAAAATTTACTTTTTATTTCGATAAATTTAAAAAAAAAAAATCATCTCTGAAAACATCAGAATTTTAAACACACTCGATGACATATATTTGATATTCATCTCAAAAAAGGAAATATCCTCTATTTATTTCACCTAGCATTTGTATAGTGCAGCGCAAAGCTTCTGACCAGAGTCTTCGCTGGGCGTTCAACCTGGAAGACACATTTTCGCTTGCTTAAGCCCATATGCGGTACCGAGAATTTTGTGCAAGTTTTCACAAGTTGAAACATTAGAAAAACAAGTCGGTGTGAAATAATGGCGTTTTACATGGTGTCAGAAAAGGCAAATATTAGGGTACGAATTGTAACATCTTTCTTATTTCTCATTTCGACATAGATCGTGGGTGCTAGTTAGAACCGCCTCAATGAGGCGGTTCTAACGAGTACCCAGAATCTATGTTTATGACCAGAAATAAGAAAATTAATATATACTCCTATAAACCCCAGTTATACTATATAAAAGTGGGGTTTCAGAAGATCAAAATTGTATAGGCATGTTTTCATGATGCAAACCTATGTGGCTGTAAACAAATTGCTAATACAGTCGATTTCCACTGGCTCGAACACCTTTGGGACCATGTGATAGGTGTAATTCGGGCCATTAGAATCGCTTCGATGAAGAGAAATTACCGAGTTCACGCATCATATCTTCCATCGAAAAAAAAAAAAGAAAAAAAAAATGTGTCCCCAAAGAACATTGTATCCTTGACCCATTGCATTGGAGAAAGCCTAAAAGGATGCCTTGGCAAACAGTGCAGGTCCAGATCAGATACCGCGGAACTCGGCGTTTGATCAGGGCCTGAACTATTTGCGAACAGGCTTTTCCCTCAAAAATAGATTAAGCAAGAAAAATAGGCTGTACACCCCTTATATGACAACTGGACTTGTCCATCATATAGCAGTTGAAGAGTCCACTAGTATACAATGGATTAAATGTTTTTTATGATCTGGAACTATGGGACGAATGCTCTAGGAACTAAAGAGTCAGTTTGAATCAACCATGGTATACCATCCATCGATGTTCGAGTTATTGAAGTTTCGGTGTCATTACGATAACTCACACGTGCGATATAGTGCATTTTTCACATCTCCAAAATGGCTACTTTTCTGATGAAAATCCTTGATATTTATCTTATAAATGCTCATAACATAGGTTGTGTGTGCTCGTTAGAACCGCCTCATTGAGGCGGTTCTAACGAGTACCCACAACCTATGTCTTGGAGCAGAAATAAGAAAAATAATGAATACCCCCGTAAACCCCAGTTTTCTCTATATAAAGTGGGGTATAAGGGGGTCTTTATTTCACGGACTTGTTGGCGTGATGTTAACCACTTTCCCTTGCTTGTAGGAGGAGTTTGGTGGGTTATTCTTTACTTCGGACTTTTAAAATTATTGCGTGAGCGTGGGATGATGCGCTCTTTCATTTCTCTAAAACGGTCATTGTTCTTAAGAACATTTGTGATAGTTTTCATATTTGTACCCAAACATAGATTGTGGGTGCTTGTTAGAACCGTCGTCCCCGCCCATCGGGGCTTGAAGAAAAATATGCTTCCACTCAGAGCTAAAAGCGGCCGCACATGGGTACCGGTAAACCGCTTAGGGGTCTAAGCCTGCCCAGGCAAAGTGTTGTGAGTCGGAGCGTCCCGACATATTAACCCTTTTGGTTTGTTTGGGTGGTAGGGACTAAATTGTCATTTCATCTCAATGTCGGGTAAAAGTCCCACAAAATTAGAAGTAACGTCTCCAAAATGACCTAACTAGTGTTGACGGGGACGTAAAACCTCAATTCAAACAAACAAGCTTGTTAGAACCGGCGGTTCTAGCCAGTACCCAAAACCTATGTCTTGGAAAAGATTTTTTTTTGTTGCTTTGACTGTACGGCCTTTTCAAGATTATTTCACTCATATCGAGCCGATCGTAAATCAGAGGTAGGCGAAATCCGGAGTACCCGGATAAAAACCACCTGACCTTCCGTTTCAGAACTTGGCGTCTCACAAGTGACCCGTGCCAGGCTCGAACCGACAGTGGCGAGAGACCTAATGGTTAAGAGTCAGCACTCTAATCCACTAGGCCACGGAGGCCCGTGTCTTGGAAAAGAAATGAAAAAAACAAATAATGTATACCCCATTAAATCCCATTTTATCCATATGAAAAGGGGTTTAAAGATGTGTTCTATACACGGACTGGTTATGGTGATGTTACAGGGCAAACACTTAAGGGCATTCACGTCACTTATAAATGAGCCCCGCCAAGCGAATTTGTGTCTTCGAGCATTCCGTCATGACAAATTTTAACTGCGCATGCTCAGCCATTCAGAGGGGCCAGGGATATGGCTTTCTGTCTGAAGGTTCCTCTTGATTCACTGCTTGTATGAGCGAGCAGCGAAGGTTCTGGCGAGACTGCGCGGATGCGCAGGCTCGCCTGAACCTTCGCTGCTCGCATAGGCGATAAGTACCAAAATCGCTTGACGGGGCCCAAATATCCTAACATGTAGTAAATTACCAGGAACAATAATTTTATAATATGATCGTACATATTTATGGCAGCATTTTGTCTCTTAAGAGTCAGTGTTTATCTTTAAACTAATATATATGCCTAGCGTCGCATTGTTGGGACATTAGCAAACACCGTATACCTAGATCAGACGCCGCAGAACGCGGCGTCTGATCTGGGTATACACTGTTTGCTCACAGTACACGCATCTGTGTACAACTTACCTCAAACAAAACAAACCTGACACCCCTATAATTGAAACTGGACCACTCCAAACCTGTCCATTGTCATATATGGGTAAGGTGCTGCGTATAAATCCATTTTGTTCGGTTTGGTCACAGCAGGCGACAAGGGGACGAAAACACAATCACCCCAGAATTTCATACAAAACATGAGCTGTCACCAGACAGCGTAGCTCGTCTGGAAAAGTGTCTTTGTAGCAAAGCGCTAGCGTAGGTGCGGGTATTGCCTAATAAACCTTTGGACCTATTTCAATCATCATTACCTAATATGAACCAGACTCATCATATGGTTTGCAAAATATGAGTGAAAACAACATTTCTATGTCATTGACAGGGTATTGCTGAACACAACTTTGGACTTATATCTATCTTCATACCAAATATGAACCAAAGCAATCATATGTTTTGGAAAATATGGGCTCTAAATGACTTATACATTACAACATTCAAAGGCTGTGCCTTTGACCTCGTGGTTATAGGCATGATCATGGCATTGCTGGATAAAACTTGTCACCTTTTCTCTACCAGTATACCAAATATGTACCTTGTCCATCGTATGATTTGGAAAATATGGGATGTTAAAAACTCTAACATAAAAATTTCTAAGTCATTGGCATTGACCTTGAAGTCACTGGCACGGGCATGGGTATCGCTGGATAAAACTTTAGATCTATATCTGTCATCAAACCAAACATGATCCAAATCCACCATATGATTTGGAAAAAACAGTTTTTAAAAAAAAAACTTCAACATTAAAAAATTTCTAAGTCTATGTCCTTGACCTTGGTGCCATAGGCATGGACGTGGGTACTGCTGAATATAACTTTGAACCTTTATCTATCATCATGCCAAATATGAACCAAATCCATCATATGGTTTGGAAAATAGGAGCTCTTAAAATACTTAAACATCCATGACCTTGACCTTGAGGTCATGGGCATGGGCGAGGTTATTGTTGAATAAAAATTTCGACATTTATCTATCATCCTACCAAATATGAACCAAACCCATCCCATAGTTTGGAAAATATCAGCTCTTAAAGAAAATAAACATTTTCAGTCCGTGACCTCGAAGTCAAGGGCATGGGCGACGTCATTGCCGAATAAAACGTTGGGCCTAGATCAATCATCATACCAAGTATTAACCAAATCCATCCTTTGGCTTGGAAATTATGAGCTCTTAACCCATTCAGTACCAGAAACCCCTAAAGGGGTTCCTTGGCAAACAGAGCAGACCCAGAATAGACGCCGCGTTTGACGCCGCAGAACGCGGCGTCTGATCAGGGCCTTCACTGTTTGCTAAAAGTCATTTCCCTAATAAATTGTGAAGAAAACACAACCTGACACTCCTATTTTTTAATGGACTCCTGCTATATATAAGGTGGAAGATTCCATTTGGTACAAAAAGGGTTAAATATCTTAACGTAAATGTGGACGCCGACGCCGATACCAACGCCGATGCCGGGATAGTGTAATAGCTCTTTCTAGAATTCGTCCTGGATAACTAAATGAATGTTTTTGTCCCCAAATGCTTTTACTTATTTAATTGCGATGACGAAATAGAAGCGGAGGCAATGATCAGGAATCGATACTGTGTAAATTGTAACCATTAATCCACAGCTCCCATCAGAGACACGAAACTCGTGTGACATAGTGCATTGTATCATATTTCTCCAAAACACTTAATTTTCCAAATGAAAATGTTGGCGTTTTTCTTATTATAAATATCTCTTTTTAAGCCAATATATGCCCACAAGACGTTCACAATTTTTTTTTTATCAAAGCTACATTTTGTAGTTACTGGATCATTACGCAAACACGCCAATACAAATACATTGCCACCTTTATCGCCGAAAAAAAAAAGAAAAATTTAAGGTGAAAAATTGTGATATTTTTCTTATTTCTGCTCAAAACATAGGTTGTGGGCACTCGTTAGAACCGCCTCGATGAGGCAGTTCTTACGAGTACCCACAATCAATAGCGTAGAGCAGAAATAAGAACAATATTTACCCATGTAAACCCCAGTTTTGCTATATAAAAGTGGGGTTCAAGGGGGTCAAAATTATAAGGCGTGTTTTCGTGATGTTATGGCTGAAATACATGGGGTTCAAAATCGGGGCAAACATTGGAAGACTTGAAAGTTTGTAAATTGCAAAAAAAAAAAAAAAAAAAAAAACGAGATGCTCGGATGGTCTTGCAATCAGATTATATGACACCAACCGTCCAAATGTTCAAACAGCTTGGATGACTGTCGGAACGAAAACGACTAATGTATTATAAGGCGATATTGACATTTAAAGCACTAAATAATTTGACAACAACCTTTATTTCCAACAACATATAAAAAATCTATGTCGGAAACACGTGTAATGTCCCTGGGATCAGCTAAAAATAGCAAGGTCACGTACTGTGCTATTCGATCACTCGTTCTCATATTCAGGAACGCTAAACCATAGTTTTTAAGAACAGTTAACTCCCTAAATGAATTTAAATTCTAACACAGCGCGCCTATATAGGCAATGGAAAACAACTGTGTTTTATTCTACAACAAATCACGCTAGGAAGAGCGTGAAAAGTGACGTCATTAAAAACTGCCAATTGATGACGTCACTAGTCGATTTTCTTGACGTTAGACGGTGTAACGTCATTTTCTCGCATCGAAAACGTTTGAAAAGGATGTAAATGCATGTGTTTCAGTCGTTAATTTTAGCGGGATTTCTTCTAACAATGGCGAAAAGTTGTGAGATTTTGAAGGAAACAACAACATTATTGCCGATTTTCACCGTGTTAGAATCGAAATAGATCAGCTCTAGACTGTGATTCATGGAGAAATATATCACAGTTTGTCGGTCAGTTGTAAGTAGACAGGAGCGCGTCTACTTTACAACTGACCTCCAAACTGTGATTTATTACTCAACAAATCACAGTTAGAGCTGATCTATTTCTTAAATAGAAGTGACGGCAATGAAGTAAAGCAGGCCTTTGAAACTATATGTACATGCAACTATCTTAAGATGGTCGGTTAATTGAGATATTATTATTATTATCATTATTATTATTATTAATATTATTATTATTTATCATATGACGTCGCGTCTGAGAGTGTAATAACGCCATGTAATATTTTCGATAATCCACTATTGGATTAAATATGCAAATTAGATAGATACGTCCCGCAACGTTACATATACGACGTCCTTAACGACGTCGTGTTTACTTATGGCGGAATATTGACATTTTTGTAAACAATCGTGAATAAAATGCGTTTTAAATATCATATGATAAATAGAATCTTGCATTCGTGGTCTTGTATTATTGTATTTATTAAACTCGTTCAGGAAAAGGCATAAAATGCTCGGCAAGCCTCGCATTTTATCCCTTTTCCTCAACTCGTTTAATAAATTCAATAAAACATGAGCACTCATGTAAGATCCTCTATTAAAAGTCAGTTTCTGATATTATAGGTAGTATAATCAGATTTTGAATTGCAGTTTTATAATGTGAAAGTTTGAATTTTACTGTTGCTTTTAACCAGAAGTTCGTGTGCAATATAGAGGATCTTATATGAGTGTTCATGTATTATTGAATTTATTAAACGAGTTGAGGAAAAGGGATAAAATCTTTGCCGAGCATTTTATCCCTTTTCCTCAACGAGTTTAATAAATTCAATATTACATGAGCACGAATACAAGATTCTATTTATCATATGACATTTAAAACGCATTTTATTCACGATTGTTTACAAAAATGTCAATATTCCGCCGTTAGTAAACGCAACGTCGTTAAGGACGTCGTAGATGTAACGTTACGGGGCGTATCTAGCTTATTTGCATATTTAATCCACTAGTGGATTATCAAAAATATTACATGGCGTTATTACACTCTCAGACGCGTCGTCATATGACAGACCACATTAAAGTCAAAACGTGCTTTTAAAATGGTTGCCATACATGTGCAGGTATGGATTTTACTGAATTAGATGAGCAATACTGTTTTAATGATGCAAAAACATACTACGTGATAGGTTTATAATTATGTACCCCTCGTGTTTTATTGCATCCAAAGTACGAGAGTAAGCTGAACAGTTCTAAATAGAAGTGAAGGCAATGATCAGGAATCGATACAGTTAACCCACAGCTCTGCCCGACCAGGTTCCAGTGGTCTGGTAGGACTAAGACTGGTGTATTTTTCAACATAGTCCCCTTTTAGGTCAACACACTTCTTCCAGCGATGCCGAAGCCCTGTAGAGAAGAAGCTTTCATCCTGCTCCCCAAAGAACTCCTCCACCGCAGCTGTCACCTGATCATAGGACTGATACCGTTTTCCCGCCAAGTGCGTTTTCACTCTTGGGAATAGATAAAAATCTGACGGAGCTAGATCAGGTGAATATTGGGGTGATCGAGAAGGTCGAAGCCGCAGTCGTGCAAAGTAGCCCTTGCAACGACTAATCTTTGGGCCGGCGCATTGCCTTGATGGAATGGAACAACACTCCTTTTGTCAACTTTCCGGGCAGTTTAGATTTAATTTCCTTTCGCAGTTGTTTCAATAGATTTGCATAATATTGACCGTTGATAGTTTTGCCTTTTTGGAGGTAATCTATGAATACAACTCTCTTTGCATCCCAGAAGACTGAAGTCATCACCTTCCCCGCTGAGGAGACAACCTTTGCCTTCTCAGGAGGAGGTCGAGCCGGGTTGCTTCCACTGCAACGGCTGTCTTTATGTTTCTGGTTTAAAGGGATGGGCACAACTTCCATCTTGAGTAGGAAAACGGTCAATAAACCCTTCTTGGTCTGCTTCAGATATGGCAAAGTTTGCTTGTGACATTGTTAATCTGACAAACGTTAGGTCAGTCGTCAAAAGCAGTGGCACTTATCTTGCGGAAACCGACGACATTCCAAGCTCATTATGTAGAATGTTTCCAACTCGCTGACGGTAGCTGCCAACAGTAGTCACTATCTGATTCACAGTCACACACCTGTCATTCATTCACTATAGTGTGTACACGGCTAACGTGTCCATCAATTGCTGCTGCTGACGACCGTCTATCCCTGTCATCATAGTCAAGGCTCTCTCTGCCTCGCTTGAAATTATCTGCCCGCTTTTTCAGTGTAGCATATGATTGAGCACTATCCCCTAATGTAGAATCCATATCAGCATGAATGTCCTTTGGGGCTAAACCCTTTTTGTGGATAGTAGTAAAGTTCAATCATCTTATAAATGTTTAAATTTTATATATGCTAAGTTTAATGTCACAGCGATAGATCTTTCTTAGAACTTTTCAGCCTGCCCTCGTACTATCGCTGTTTTAGAAATGCATGTTTTATACTCGGTCAAAAAAGTTCCTATACATATACTTGCTTCTTTTACCATAGCTACTACAGATGAAAACTACACGAAGTTTGTTTGTTTCGGTAAGAAGACTCATTTTTCCATGCAAAACCCCAATTCGTTTTTCTTTACTAAAACCCATCATTGTAGACTATTGCTTTAAACACACAAGGGGTCACTGTGGCACCTTCCCAGAGAAAAATCGTTAAAACTAATGTGATAAACATCATAAAAAATTCACTTTTCCCGAAGATTTCAAAAATTTAATACATGCTACATTTCTTTACATATCCTGTGCGTCTAATCACAAAATATTTGAAACTTTAGTTGCATCGGCTACGAGAAACAGGCGATCACGTATTGACCTCCGATTCCTAGAAGATGTGTTCAAATGCTGCTTTCAATGGAAACCCCATAGAAAATCGCAAGCAGTAGCGCTTTATACTATAAGAGTTTTCTGCATAAATTTCCATCACGGTTAAAAGCAATGTTGGAACAACGCGTTTTTTAAAACATTACAAAAACTAATTGACAGGTATAAAAATAACAACAGTTCGAAAATTGCTATATCTTTAATTGAAAGAGAGATAATTAATGCGTAACTATACCAAATTAAGTGACACAGAGGCCTTTCTGATGTTTAATCTTCACCAGTGTGTCTCAACCCCAAAGTTCTGAAACCGAAACGGATGATGGACAAGTCCCGGCAAACACAGCACATCCCCCTCCGAGCACATACCGACCGACGCAGATCATGAGACAGGTCAACTGGAGGCATCAGACAAGAGACGCCTACATCAGGACTAATAGGCATCCCCGACCGAGCCAACATCAGCAAACATGGCCCACACTCCTCGGAAGTCCCGAGGATCAGGAAGGAGATGTCCAAAGTAGCGAGACTTGCAAAATTTTAAAATATAACAAAAAAGGGCAACCAAATCCGCTAAGATACATGTCTCACCTGACAAGTAAGTCTTAGTTTTAGAAAAAAATAGAATTTTTTGCTGCAAAAATTGAAGATATAATATAGTTATTTAAATCAGTAACTGAGTACTGACGTCAACACCGCAGTATCAACCTCAGCACTGAGGAACTGATAATGAGCTGATGATACCCTCGGGAACAAACGAATCATCCACCAGCAGAGATACCGACTCAGTGGTTGCAATTAAGGCGTAACTATACCAAATTTAGTGACACAGAGGCCTTTCTGATATGTAATCTTAATCAGTGTGTCTCAACCCCAAAGTTTTGAAACCGAAACGGATGATGGACAAGTCCCGGCAAACACAGCACATCCCCCTCCGAGCACACACCGACCGACGCAGATCATGAGACAGGTCAACTGGAGGCATCAGGCAAGAGACGCCTACATCAGGACTAATAGGCGTCCCACACCGAGCCAACATCAGCAAACACGGCCCACACTCCACGGAAGTCCCGGGCATTAGGAAGGAGATGTCCAAAGTAGCGATACTTGCAAAATTCAAAATATAACAAAAAGTGGCAACCAAATCCGCTAAGATACATGTCTCACCTGACAAGTCAGTCTTAGTTTTAGAAAAATTAGAAAAATAATCTGAGAATTGTTGCAAAATAATGCAAGATAATGAGATGTTGTAAAGGTAAATTGTTAGGCGATGTTCAGTGGACATGGTCTTCCATCGTAGATACATTGTTTGTGCATGCGCTTTGCCATTTTTTTTTTGCAAAATCTTTCTAGGCACATATTGCAAGACAATTCTGAAGCAGAAAGGTGTGGGCAAGTGCAAGTTTGAACATTCTCTAGCTAATCGTCTGATTCATATGTTTACAGCTCAATAGCTACTATATGGGAGCTTTCCACTAAATGTTTTCCATAGGCGACAATAGTTACCTTTTACCTTCACCCACAAAAACTACACATTCAAAACTTTTCAAACCTTACTTGTTTATAGAGCCATCCTAGCCCAACAAGTTAATGAGAAGAAATCCACATGTTGAACTGCTCATTTTCAAGTTTAAGTCAACCATGTTTGTTTACTTACGTCGTAATAGAACGGAGTAAATACAAACCAACATTTTTAAAGGAGGGGTGACCATATAAAATCAGCAAAAATTTCTTTGAGCTTGCAGATATATTTAAAAAACATGAATTTTTAGTCCCTTATACCTATCATTTTCCCACATTGAAATAAAATATGGGATATATATCCAATGGAAGCAAGTCTGGTATTTAGAACGCGACTAAAAGCTCGGCCCAACAGTGATAAAACCCGGCACCTCCCAGTATTTAGTGCAATGCTACCATATATCAAGTTAGTTTCAACCGGAAGTTGGTATAGTTAATTCTTTGACTAAGTATATGGCTAAATATTTGTTTTGGTGCTTGATAAGATTTTATAGAGGGCCACTTATTTGATGGTTATATTAGCAAAACGTGTATCCTCTTTAGATATTGTATAAATAAATAAATAAATCACGCAAAGATGCCTAAATGGTTTTGACCCCATCGAACCCCACCTTTATATAGTAAAACTGGGGTTTACAGGGGTAAACCTTATTTTTCTTATTTCTGCTCTAAAATATAGATTGTGTACCCACAATTTGTATTTTGAGCAGAAGAAAAAATAAAAAATATCACAATTTTTCATCTTAGAATTTTCCTTTTTCAGCGGTTAAGTTTAGAATGTAATTGTATAGGCGTGTTTCCGTAATGGGTTGCAGGCGCACGTTAGAACTGCCTCAATGAGAAAACGAATTCGAATCCGCCAATTTGAAAGTAAAACGAACCACATTACGAAAACATGCCTATACCATTACATTGTAACCTTTATCGCCGAAAAAATGAAAATTCTAAGATGAAAATTTGTGATATTTTTCTTATTTCTGCTCAAAATATAGATCGTGGGTACTCGTTAGAACCGCCTCATCGAGGCGGTTCTAACGAATACCCACAATCTATATCTTAGAGCAGAAATAAGAAAAATAAGGTTTACCCCTACAAACCCCAGTTTTACCATATAAAAGTGGGGTTCGAAGGGGTCAAAATTATATAGGCGTGTTTTCGTGATGATCGGTGTTCGAGTCTTTGTAACCTATAGACACGTACAAGCCCAATGTCATCGCTCAGACTTACTATTTGCCGGGATTTAGCGTTGATTCGCCAAAAAAAAAAGAAAAAAGTATGTTGCCGTTTATTACGGAACCCGGGAAGGGACATGATTTTTTATTTTTATTATGATGTGCGAACAAGATAATATCTTGAGCGGACAAGATATTATCTTGTCCAGACAACATATTATCTTGTGCGGACAAGATATTATCTTGTCCGCACAAGATAATATGTTCTCCACACAAGATAATATTTTGTCCGCACAAGATAGTATCTTGTCCGCACAACATATTATCTTGTTTACACAACATAGATCTTGGGAAGTTGTGCGGACAAGATATTATCTTGTGCGCACAACTTATAAAATAAAAAAAAAATCATGTCCCTTCCCGGGTTCCGTAGTTTATCGTCATTGTAAATACGATGTTATTTTCTGTGGGAAGTTTTTTTCTTTTGGATTTGAAACGACAAAAATTACCTTTAAACTATTATGATATACATGTCTAAGATTTCCTAGAAGATTTGAATCTGTTTTGGTGATATTTATCTGTCATATCTACATAGGTAAAAAGGTGGGACGGTCTTCGTTTTTCTACACTTCTAATGACCCAAAGCAGAAATTGCCTGAATAAAATTTAACTACCCATTTATTGTGTAATTCGAGAATTATTTGTGATACCAACAGAAAAAAAATACGTGCGTAACAGAACCCCCATTTGCAGTGTGTTTGAATGGATCCAGACGTTTCGCGCCAACCACGAAGGACGGTAATTCATGTCAGATTTCGAGGGAAAGTAATTCGCGCATGCTCAATGAAATTAAAACAAAGTCACGCGTCAAAACACTGGATCCGTCTATAAAGCGGAAGTTACAAGTTTGTTAATTTCATCACGTTTGAACACGCTAATCGTAACGAAATCACGCCTATACAAATACATTGTTAACTTAACCGCCGAAAAAATGGAAATTTTCAGATGAAAAGCGAGCTTTTTTTTTTCTTATTTCTGCTCAAAATATAGGTTGTGGGTACTCGTTAAAAACGCCTCGTCGAGGCGGTTCTAACGAGTACCCACATAGGTTGTGGGTACTCGTTAAAAACGCCTCGTCGAGGCGGTTCTAACGAGTACCCACAATCTATATTTTAGAGCAGAAATAAGAAAAAGAAGGTTTACCCCTGTAAACCCGAGTTTTACTATATAAAAATGGGCTTCATGGGGATCAAAATTATATAGGTGTGTTTTTGTGATGACAGTCTTCGCGGTCAGCATTTTGTTTGCAATTACACAACAAATAATCGCTAACGTGATTAAGATCTGCCATTTAAACTATTTTGTCATTGTGAATCTAAACCATGGTAATGCGCGAGGCTTGAAAAACCCGCAGCCAATAATTAACCAATATATCAAACCTATATGAAAAGAGTTTTCTATAGAAAACCTCACAGCAAAGAACTCATTACGGAACAAAACAACGAAGGCTCTGACGAGCCTGCGCCCATGCGCGCAGGCTCGCCAGTCTTCGTTGTTCCGGGTTATTCAGCCTAGGGATACATTAAAAGAACCGGATATCATGTCGCCCGAATTGCTGGCGCATGTGTATCTCAAATATCACTAATCAAACAAATCTAAGGTTCGGTTTCTCTCGTGAAGGCTTACATAGCAATTCTGAAAGACCCAGCAAAATGTCACAGACAGGAAAGGAAGCTTCAAACGGAGTCTTTGTTGTGATTTTCCAGCAGCAGAGAGCCGCATTGTGGACAAATTTGCCTTAATATATTTTCGACTTATAGCGCATACGGACGATCTGCTTGTGCGCGCAGTCTGTTCTAAATTGCCATCGTGGGCTTCCTGTTCGGTGGGGATTGGTTTTGTGCAAACGTCACTCAATTAAAGTGTAAAGATACACTTTCAGGGAAACGCGGTTTTATTTTCCGAATTTATAAAAGTGACACGCAGTTTATTTTGATACCGCATTTGCTATGTATTCTGACACATCACGAAAACACGCCTATATAATTTTGACCCCCTGGAACCCCACTTTTATATGGTAAAACTGGGGTTTCCGGGGGTATACCTTATTTCTCTTATTTCTGCTCTAAAATATAGATTATGGGTACTTGTTAGAACCGCCTCGATCGATGAGGCGGTTCTAACGAGTACCCACAATCTATATTTTGAGCAGAAATAAGAAAAATATCGCAATATTTCATCATAAAATTTTCATTTTTTCGGCGATAAAGGTGGCAATGTATTTGTATAGGCGTGTTTGCGTAATGAGTCCGGTGGGAGCAAACAGTGTTTATTTGTTTGTATTGGAGTTTAACGGTCCAGTCAACACTATATAGGTCATTTTTAAACCGTTCAGTTTACCTATCCACATTTTTTTCTTGTGCAGGCTTAAACGTAAGTTGTTATCCAGAGGGCCACATAGAAGATTAGTTTTGTTTGTTTTGTTTGATTTGAGGTTTAACGTCCCCGTCAACACTGTAAAGGTCATTTTGGAGACGTTGCTTCCAATTTTGTGGGACTTTTACCCGACATTGAGATGAAATGACATCTCAAGCCCTGACGCCCAATGAAACCAATAGGGTTTATTAGCATGGACAGTCCGCCTCGCACCATGGTTCCTGGACAAGCTTAGATCATCTAAGCGACTTACCATTACTAGTGTATGGGCCGGATTCAGCTCTGCGTGGAAGCATCATGCAGCCCATATATTTCTTCAAGCCCCTATGGGCGGGGGCTTAGAAGATTAGTACTTGTACTAAATGTGTGTTACCCTCTATAAATAAGGTCGATTATTATTATTAGTAGTAATAGTAGTATTAGTACAGTGCACATTCAGCAACTGACAACTGCCCTTCTTGAATCAGCGGAAGAGAGAGAATGACCGTAGAAAAGATTTCATGATCAATCTCCATTAAAGAATTTTGCCGACCCCGGCAGGTATCGAACCCGCGTCCTCCTGAGCACCAGTCAGCTACCGAGACAAGCAAGCAAACAGAGTAGACACAGATGAGACGCCACAGAACTTACCTGGGCCAACACAGTTTTTTTCAGACACAACGCCGGGTAATTGTACATGTTCAAGATTCTAGAACAATTATGGTAATGAACTCATCATACACGAAAGCACGCCTATATAATTCCGCCCCCCCCCCCTCCCCCTTGATGAAAAATTGTGATATTTTCATTATTTTTACTCCAAATATAGATTGTGGGTACTCGTTAGAACCGCCTCGATGAGGCGGTTCTAACGAGTACCCACAATCTATATTTAAGAGCAAAAATAAGAAAAATAAGGTATACCCCAGGAAACCCCAGTTTTACTATATAAAAGTGGGGTTCAAGGGGGTCAAAATTATATAGGTGTGTTTTCGTGATGTATTATTTCTGCTCAAAATATAGATTGTAGGTACCCGTTAGAACCGCCTCATTGCAATATATTTTGAGCAGAAATAAGAGAAATATCACACATTTTCATCTTAAATTCTTCGTGTCTTTTTTTTTTTCGGATTAAAAATTACAATGTATTTGTATAGGCGTATTTTCATAATGTGAGGGGTCCGAATATCGTGCATTAATACGGTATTTCAGAACGTCGAACCTGTTGTGCAATGTAGTATTTTTGATTAAATACATAAATAAATAAATAAATAAATAAATAAATAAATACAACAGAAGACGAAAACATGTTTGAAGACAAAAGAACAGGTTATTGATAACCTTGAGTTCCGTTTTCTATTTAATACTATATTCGTTTGGAAAAAACATCTTTTAAAATTTTCTTCTATTCTCGATTAAAAGATTGGATAGATCGATCGATCGATCGATCGATCGACCGACCGACTGACTGACTAACTGACTGACTGATTGATTATGTTGGGTTTAACCCTTACCTGCTGCAAGGACAGCACGCATTGAACAACAGTAAGTCAGTATCAGTTGGCCACCGCATTGACGCCAGATACAAGACACCTTCACCTCGCCAAACCATCCCTTTTCACTTAAAAGAGCCATTTTTATACTTAACCCTTGTCCTGCTGAGCCCGGATATGCCTTATCTTTCAAACAGTGTAGATCCAAATGAGATGGCTTCTGAAGAAGCCATCTGATCATGATCTACATTGTTTGTCATCCAGATTGTGAATTTGTTGCCATAATTAGCATAAAGTAATCTGATTGGTTGATAATCAGTAGTGGGTGTGGCATAATTGAATATTCAGCAGGACAAGGGTTAAGATTTATTCTCAGAGCATTTCAGTGAACAGGAATGCAAACAAAATTTCAAATAAAAAAACGGAGAGCACTGGTGGGTTCATTGTGCCTGAGTGTAGGATTGGAATGGTTTTGTTTGTTTGATTTTATGTTTAACGTTCCCGTCAACACTGTAAAGGTCATTTTGGAGATGTTGCTTCCAATTTTGTGGGACTTTTACCCGACATTGAGATGAAATGACATCTCAAGCCCTGTCACTTAATGAAACCACTAGGGTTTATTAGCATGGACGGTCCGCCTCGCACCGCGGTTCCTGGACAGGCTTAGATCTTCTAAGCGGTTTACCAGTACTAGTGTGCGGGCCGGATTCAGCTCTGCGTGGAAGCATCATGCAGCCCATATATTTCTTTAAGCCCCTATGGGCGGGGGCCAAGGATTGGAATGGACCTAATCCATGACTTAAACCATTACGCTACTGTCTTTTAATCAGATAGTATAGACTCTGACCAGACTCTGCGTTCTGTGGCATCTTCATCACGAAAACACACCAGAGTATTTTTATCCCCTTAAACCCCACTTTTATATAGACAAATGCGGTTTACAGGGTAAAACATTATTTTTCTTATTTCTGCCTAGAAACAGATTGTGGGTACTCGTTGGAACCGCCTCGACGAGGCGGTTCTAACGAATACCCACGTTCTCTGTTTTGAGCAGAAATATAAAAAAATCAAACGTTTTTTATCTGTAAATTATCATTTTTCGGTGGTTAAATTTTCAATGTATATGAATAGGCGTGTTCTCGTTATGAATCTGGGACTACACTATTTGTCAATAGCCCATTATGGAACCCTATGTAAAAAATGGGTTAATCATTTTAATACAAAAAAAAAAAAAAAAAAAAAAACACTTTCAGGTACTTGGGGGTCGTTTATTTTCATTGCTCTCTGTTTATTAGCGCAATTTTCGCCCAGTGCAACTTTATTGGCAAGAGATCTTCAAACAAAAACCGCTTTCTACGTAAAACCTCAAAAAAAAAAAAAAAAAAACGATCAGTCAATCAATCGTTCAATCAATCAATCAATTATAAAGATCGATCGACTGACTAATTGATTGATTGATTGATTGACTGACTGACTGACGTACTGCTTGATTGATTGATTGATTGATTGATTGATTGATTGATTGATTGATTGATTGATTGATTGATTGATTGATTGATTGATTGATTGATAAAGCATCCTTTAAATTGCCAACTATGTAGTGAAAGAGCCTACCAGATATGCATGGTCTAGAATCGCCTCCCAGTAAATCCACTGTCTATTGGAAAATTAATACATTCAAACTAACACATCTAAGAAGTTGACGCTGTGGAGCGTATTGTATGCTTTACAGGGTAATTGGATAGTTTAGAGCATTTTTGTAGAAATGTGGAATCGGAATAATTGTTGCTGCTAGGAGCAGAAATAGTCTTAGAAACATTTGGAAACGAACATGTCGTTTACTTGTATTTTGTGAACGGAGTCAAAGCCCAAATATGGAATATGGAATATTAGGTGGATAATATTGTATTAGCATAGAGAAACGGATACTACTACTACTACTACTACTACTACTTCTAATAATAATAATAATAATAATAATAATAATAAAAATAATAATAACAATAAAAACAACAACAATAATAATAATAATAATAATAATAATAATAATAATAATAATAATAAATAATAACAATTATATTAATGCACTACTAATAATAATCAACACCGATACTATTTCTATAGCTGCTTCTGCTACTACTACTACAACTACTACTTCAACTACAGCGTCACAATCATCGTTTTTATCATTATTAGTCATTTGGTTAAAATATTCCTCTTCATCTCTTTCATACATGTATGATGATAATAATAATAATAATCACAATTATAATAATAATAATAATAATAATCATAATAATAATAATAATAATAATAATAATAATAATAATAATAATAATAATAAATGTAATAATAATATTAATAATAATAAATGTATGTTTTATCATCACGAAAATACACCTATATAATTTTTACCCCCTTAAACCCCACTGTTATAAAGTAAAACTTGGGTTTACATTATACATTATATTTTTTATTTTTGCTCAAAAACATAGATTGCGGGTATTCACTACAACCGCCTCGCCGAGGCGGTTCTGTCGAGCTCCCACAATCTATGTTTTGAGCAGAAATAAGAAAAATATCAGAATTTTGTACCAGATGTTTTTCTGTTTTTGATGGTAAAATTTTCTAAATATTTGCAGATAACGACAGAAATTATGTATTTTCAATTTCATGAATGTCATTTACCTGGTCCAATCACGACGCTGTACATGTATTGGTTCATCACAACGCCAGATTACAAGCACGTGTACCCGTACACTGCAATGACTCCTTCTTTTGTGGATTTTGTTTGTTTTGAGGTTTAACGTCCCCGTCAACACTGTAAAGGTCATTTTGGAGACGTTGCTTCCAATTTTGTGGGACTTTTACCCGACATTGAGATGAAATGACATCTCAAGCCCTGTCGCCCAATGAAACCAATAGGGTTTATTAGCATGTACGGTCCGCCTCGCACCGCGGTTCCATGACAGGCTTAGATCCTCTAAGCGGTTTACCAGTACTAGTGTGCGGGTCGGATTCAGCTCTGCGTGGAAGCATCATGCAGCCCATATATTTCTTCAAGCCCCTATGGGCGGGGGTCAACCTTCTTTCATGGAACTTGCATTTTGGACATACATGTAAAACGGTTTGATAAATTCTCTTGTTTTTGTCACAATCATAGATTGCGGTGCCCGTTAGAACCGCCTCACTGAGGCGGTTTTTACGAGTACCCACAATCAGAGTAATTAGAGACTGAGGGTGCTCGTCGGAAACGCCAAACCAGAATTCACGATCAGCGCAATCATAGATTATGGGTTTTTGCATTACGAAAACACGCCTATACAAATACATTGTAGCATTTATCTCCGAATAAATGAAAATTATAAGATGAAAAATTGTGATTTTGTTCTTATTTCTGCTCTAGAATATAGATTGTGGGTATCCGTTAGAACTCATCGAGGCTGTTCTAACGGGTACCCACAATTTATATTTTAGAGCAGAAATAAGAAAAATAAGGTTAACTCCTGTACGCCCCAGTTTTCCTATATAAAAGTGGGGTTCAAGGGGGGTCAAAAAATTTATAGGCATGTTTTCATGATGATTGGAACGGCCTCATTACCCACAATCTGTAACTTTAAGCACGACTACTCAAAATAATGTTTTTCTTTGCAAATTCTACTTTAAGCTATATAAAGTGGGGTGTACAAGGATATTTGTTACATGGTCTTATTATCGTGACCTCGTCGCAGTTAAAGTAAAATTTCTATATTAAGACCACTTTTGGGACTGCTCAAAAGTGGTCTTAAAGACCACTTTTGAACAGTCCCAAAGGTTGTCTCTGACCAGATGACACTGCATGCAGAGAGCACAAAAAAAGAAACTGCAACCCATTAAACAAGCTTTTTATAGCAGAATTTGTCTTATTTTTAAGTGGTCTTAATAGCGGAATTTTACTGTATTTGAAAATTTAATTAATACATTTGAAGTTAACACATCTAAGAAGTCGACATTCTGGATCGTATTGCGTGTTATATAGAGTAATTGGATGTTTTAGAACTTCTTTTATCGGAATATTCCTTGTTGCTAGGAGCAGAAGAATTTTTTTCAGCGTTTTGACAAACATAACACGTACTTGTTGGGTCGATCGACCAAAAGTTACTAACTGCAAAAGCTTCCAGCCTGCTCTTATCCACGTGGCTATCATCACGAAAACACAGCTATATAATTTTGATCCCTCAAACTCCAGTTTTATATAGTAAAACTGGGGTTTGCAGGGGTAGACCTTATTTTTCTTATTTCTGCTCTAAAATATAGATTGTGGGTACTCGTTAGAACCGCCTCAATGAGGCGGTTCTAACGAGTACCCAAAATCTATATTTTGAGCAGAAATAAGTAAAATATCACAATTTTTCAGCTTAAAATGTTTGCTTTTTAGGCCGTTAACTTGACAATGTATTTGTATAGGCGTGTTTTCGTAAAGATGCTGAAAAGTGGGGTTTACGGGGGTATTCATTATTTTTCTTATTATTGCTCAAAACATAGAGTGTGGGTTCTCGTTAGAACCTCCCCATTCAGGCGGTTCTTATGATCACTCATAATCTATATTTGGACTAGAACTAAGGAAGATATTTACATTACGCAAACACGCCTATCCAAATACATTGCCACCTTTATTGGCGAAAAAATGAAAATTTTATGGTGAAAAATTGCGATATTTTTCATATTTCTGCTCAAAATATAGGTTGTGAGCACACGTTAGAACCGCCTCATCGAGGCGGTTCTAACGAGTACCCCCAATCTATATTTTAGAGCAAAATAAGAAAAATAAGGTTTACCCCTATAAACCCCAGTTTTACTATATAAAAATGGGGTTCAAGGGGGTTAAAATTATATAGGCGTGTTTTCGTGATGAGACATTTTCAGGTGACAAAAAAGTTTCAGGGATAAGATGGACGCCATTTTAGCGCACAGGTGTGTTATCGTAATATTTGGCTCATGGAATATTCCAGTTACGATAACACATCCCAGCAAGCATACGTCGCTAGGGCAACGTGAAACCAACGTCGGTGCAACGTCACGACACTGCACCTACGTAGATTTGACGTTGAAGGAACGTCATGACATTGTACCGATGTCGATGTGACGTCACAATAACGTTAGTGTCTGCTGGGATCTGTGTCCTTCATACATGTAGAGCCAGCATCCTTTCAGATCATCACGAAAACACAGCTATATAATTTTGACCCTCTTGAACCCCACTTTTATACAGTAAAACTGGGGTTTCCGGGGGTATACCTTATTTTTCTTATTTCTGCTCTAAAGTATAGATTGTGGGTACTCGTTAGAACCGCCTCGATGAGGCGGTTCTAACGAGTACCCACAATCTATATTTGGAACAGAAATAAGAAAAAAAAATATCAAAATTTTGCAGCATAAAATATTCATTTTTAAGCGATAAAGATGGCAATGTATTTGTATAGGCGTGTTTGCGTAATGCATTGTTTTTGATACATGCATTTGTCTTATTACTGCTCCAAACGTAGATTTTAAGTGCTCGTTTGTTTGCTTGAAGTGAGGGTTTACGTCCCCGTCAACAATATTGAGGTCATTATGGTAACGTAGCTTCCAATTTTGCGTGACTTTTACCCGATATTGAGATGAAATGACATCTCAAGCCCTACCGTCCATACAAACTAATAGGGTTTATATGCAGGGACTGTCTTACACGCACCACTTTGCCGTGCCAAAGCGGTTTACAAGTACTCATGTGCGGTCGGTTTCAGCTCTGCGTGGAAACACCATGCCGTCCAATCTATTTCTCCTCGCCCCGATTGGCGGTGGTGGTGTAATTGCTCGTTAAAACCGCCTTACTAAGGCGGCTCTAACAAGTACCCAAATTTTCAAGTTAAATTAAGGAAAATGATGCACACCACTTTAAACCCCACTTTTCATTATATGAAGTGGGGTTACAGGGAAGCTCATTACAGGCAGTTCTTCGGGTACATCACGTGAACAAGTCCGGGAAATGAACAACCCCTTAAACACCACTTTATATAGAGAAAACTGGGGTTTACTGGGGTATAAATTATTTTTCTTATTTCTGCTCCAAGACGTAAGTTGTGGGTACTCGTTAGAACCGCCTCAATTAGGCGGTTCTAACGAGCACCCACAACTTATATGTTTTCAGTAAAAATATCAAGGATTTTCACCAGAAAAGTAGACATTTTAGAGATAAGAAAAATGCACTATGTCGCACGGGTGTGTTATCGTAATGAAAAAATCCGTATAATGAACACCCCCTCCAAACCCCATCATTTATATACAGAAAAGAGGGATATACATGGGTATACATTATTTTCCTCATTTCGCCTCCAAGACATAGGGTATGGGTAGTCGTAAAATCCAGGTCCCGCCCATCGGGGCTCGAAAAAATAGACGGGCTGCAGGATGTTCCCACGCAGAGCTGAAACCGACCGCACACGAGTACTGGTACTAAACCGCTTAGAGGATTTAAGCTGCACAGACAAAGCGGGTTGAGTCGTTCCGTACATGCTTATAAACCCTATTGGTTTCATTGGGCCACAGGACTTGAGATGTCATTTCATCTTAATGTCGGGTAAAAGTCTCACAAAATTGGAAGCAACGTCTGCAAAATGACCTATACAGTGTTGACGGGAACGTTAAACCTCAAATCAATCAATCAATCAATAGTCGTAAAAAACCGCCTAACGAGCACCCGCAGCCTATGTTTGGAGTTAACCCTTATCTTGCTGTTCACGACAACCCCTATCTTTGCAAACAGTGTAGACCCAGATCAGATGGCTTCTGAAGAAGTCATCTGATCAGGATCTACACTGTTTGGCATTGAGTTTATGAATTTGTAGCAATAAATTACATCAAGTAATTTGATTTGTTGATAGACAGAAATGGGTGTGGCTTAAATGAATATTCAGCAAGAGAAGGTTTTAAATAAAATAAGGAAACTAATAACAAAATTTCATCAGAAAAATGACCTTTTAGGGGCAAAAAAAGAGTGCAAGATCTCACCGGATGTGTTATCGCAAAGAAAAGTCATACATGTACATGCAGTTCCTAGACTCATGAAGGTCGGTATTTTATAGGCAATACGAAAACACTCCTATTCAGGTTCCACTAAAACTGAAATTTTTCAGACAGAAATTCTGTTATTTCCAATATTTCTGCTCCAAACATAGATTGCGGAACCTCGTCAGCGAAGGCGGTTCTAACCAGTACCCACAATCTATGTCTTTGAGCAGAAATAAGAAAAATAATGTATACATGTACCCCTGCAAACCCCCAGTTTTGCAATTTCAAAGTGGGCTTTACCGGCCCGGATAGCTCAGTTGGTAGAGTGTCCGCTCCGGGAAACCGGAGGTCACGGGTTCGATGCCGGGCCGCGACATAACAAAGTCGTTAAGAATGGTACTAGCTGCTCCTCGCTTGACACTCAGATTTACGGGGTAGAGCTAGGACTGGTCGACCCAGTGTCAGGTGTTGTATCATGTAATGTGTCTGGGACATCATATTTCAGTGAGGCAGCACTATAAAAGTCAGCATTTAGCTCCCTGTCACAACCCGACACCGTCGTGATATGACTGAAAATTGTTGAAAGCGACGTTAAACCCGAATTCACACACACATCAAAGTGGGGTTCAAGGGGATCAAAATTATATAGGCGTATTTGCGTGATGTCGCGTACCAGTAATGGAGTGTACATGTCATTCAAATAGGAAGTTCAAATAATCTCGAAGCCTGTTCAAACACTGTAATCACAATAAGAACAATATTTTCATATTCGTGTAATAAATTTTCATTCCTGTGCAATAAATCTGCCAATTTTGTCACATTCGAAATTCTCATGTCATTAAGCTTTAGCTAGCGCAATAAGTTCTGACTTTCACCCTAATTTTGGAGACTAAATAAAACAATCTATACATGTAGCTCCGGAAAAATAGGAATGTAGCAGCCTTGCAACTGTCATTGGGTTGGTATAATCCATGTATTTTCATTTTACTTGACATTACTAAAACAGGCCTATACAAATATATTGCCAATTTTTTCGCAAAATATTAGACATTTTAAGATGACAAATTGTGATATTTTTCTTATTTCTGCCCAAACATAGATTGCGGGGACTCGATAGAACCGCCTCGATCAGATGGTAACCGGTCATTTCGTACCCAAGTCATTTCGTACCCTAGTCATTTCGTACCATTTTGGTCATTTCGTACCCTTTTTTTGGTCATTTCGTACCTACTAACAACCATTTCGTACCCAAGTCATTTCGTAATCGTTTTGGTCATTTCGTACCTTGGTACAAATTGACCAAAAGGTACGAATTTACCAAAACGGTTACGAAATGACTTCAAAATAGTCAATGCGTACCCAAGTCATTTGGTCATTTCGTATCTGGGAAAGACCGACAGACTAAGGGACTATTTATTTATTTATTTATTTATTTATTTATTTATTATATCTTATTCGTTCTTTCTTTCCTTCTTTACGTATTTATTAAAGAGAATTTTCCGATAAAAAAATGTGATATTTTTCATATTTCTGCTCCAAGCAAAGATTGTTGAAATTCGTTAAAGCCGCCTCGACATCAGTTACCTGGGCCTTTTGGTTTCAGAGATGAAGATTTTTAAAGGTTTTCCATGTATAAGCCTATGTAAAACAGCTGGGCCACGGGGCGGGCCATGTTTTTCCCCGTGGCTCTAAATTTAACAATCTTGGTAGATGTCCATTGGATGAAGCGTCATACCAAATATAAAAGACATTGGACTTCTAGTTTCAATACAAGAAGGTGTTTTAAAGTTTTTCTAGTTCTCCCCTTTTTGTTGCCATGGCAACCAGGGTTTTGCATGGAATGAAATTCTTTGAATAGATTAAACATATTTTATTGCATTTTATAACAATGGGATTGGACACAAGTTATACAACATTAGATAGTCCTCTCCCCAATAGTTTACAAACTATTTCAAATGGTACAGTGGTAAGTATGAAACATTTTATAATAAATGTGAACGTAACATCTTTTAGAGATGTCCATCCACAGACCATTTTGCCAGGTTTCGTCAAAATCTCTTCAGTGGTTGAGAAGATGTCATTTAAAGAAATTGTGAAAGGACATATGGACGGACGACGGCGGACGGTGACCAATCACAACGTTAACAGCTCCCCCTGGTCATCGGCTCAGGTGACCTACAGAAAAACTTTAAAACAAATCATATCACACCAAAGTCATTTGGTACCTACGTTTGAAAAAGTGGGTACGAAATAACCAAAAACGTTTCCCAGAAAAATTAAAAGTTGGTACGAAATGACTAAAGAGGGTACGAAATAACCAAAAACCTTTCCCAGAAAAAATTAAAAGTGGGTACGAAATGACCAAATAGGGTACAAAATGACCAAAGTGGGTACGAAATGACCAAATTGCAAAATAAAACGGGTACGAAATGACCAAAATGGTACGAAATGACTAGGGTACGAAATGACTTGGGTACGAAATGACTGGAAACCGATCAGATACCCACAGTCAATGTTTTTGAGCAGAAATAAGGAAATAATGTAAACCCCCTTAAACCCCAGTTTTACTATATAAAAGTGGGGTCAAAATTATGCAGGTGTTTTCTCTTAATGAGTCACAACCCTAACAAAATTAAATACCTTCTTGTTGTTTTCCAGTTTCCCGGTGTCGCGAGTCGTCAGCTGGTGGGGTTCCAGGGAACGAACCCATGCTGGCACTATACACCGTAGCCGTTCGGTGGTACCCCTATTCCCCGTTGCCGGTGAATAGGAAGACCATCGCTCGGCTCCAGCCCAAAATTAAATACCTACGCGCATCGTTGATAAAGAAAGAGGGGGGCACACGGACCAGACAGATAAAAGAACAAATACAAATAAGGTTGCACGCGTCGGTTGTGAATCGGGACGAGGGTCTCGTATCTACGATCATGTTTTCGTCACGATGACGGAAAGCTGCGGAAATTCCCGAAGACGATCGAAGATGTCAGGCACGAAGACCACAGCTGTCAAGGAATTTAATTTAGTTAGGGTTGTGACTCAAGTAAAATGAAAATGCAGAGATGCAGCAGGTATTATTTCTCTATTCGTCCATTTAGCTGACGTAACGTCCTTGCTGTAAGCGCCTTGACGAGGTTCCGATACATGCAATACAGCGGTGGAGCGTCAGCTTTTGGATGCGACGGTCGCGGGTTCAAATTTCGAAGGCTTCAACAATGGCATAATGAACACCTTTGGCTGACATTCATACGTACATGTATTACAGGTATTTCAAGGGTAGTTCAAAGAATATCATAAATAAGGAAATGTTATTTTGACAGATACATAGAGGATCTTACACGAGTGGTCATTTCATATGATATTTATGAAACGAGCCTTCGGCGAGTTTCATAAATATCATATGAAATGACCACGAGTGTAAGATTCTCTTTATCATGACTACTTTAAACTGGATTTTATCGGCTTTTAATTTGACAACTTTTCTACGAAAAATGCATTGTTGACATGGACGTCGTCATGACGTTACTTAATCCCGCCAAAGTGTTATTACACGTGTGGTCATACGATTTTTATTACACGACGTTATCCACGGATTATCAACGACGTCATATGATAAATATTTTTATGGAAACAGTGTAGACCCATATGAGACGGCTCAAAATGAGCCGTCTCATATGGGTCTACACTGTTTGTCAGTTTATTTATTTATTAATTAATTTATTTAGTTAGTTAGTTATATATAAACATCGTTTTTTAAAGGATATGCACATTTAGCTCAAAGCTAACTAACCATGTCGCCCTCTGTAAAAAATAAATAAAAAAATATGTATGAAGAACAAGTTTACAAATGCATTCATGAAAAACACTTATATGTATAAAATAGGTGAGTGAGTGGGTGTTTGAGTTTTACGTCCCACCAACAGCTAAGGTCATACGGAGACGGGACCTCGGTTTAACGACTCATCCGAAAGTCTGGAGAAGCCCAGGATCGATGATCCTGCGACCCCTGGTTTACAAGGCGAGTAGCGTAAACGCTGCACCACGGAGGCTTCTAATATAAAATAGGTATCAGAATGGACTTTAATTTTGGGATCGTTATAATGAGTGCGCGAGAGCGTGATACATGTATCCAAACGGCACGATCCCACATCCGCACCTAGCGAGTGAAATGTAAATGTGTCCAGTTGAAAGTATGTCACATTGAGGCGGTTCTTACGAGTACCCACAACTTATATATTGGAGTCGAAATGAAGAAAATAATAAAGGGGCGAATAATATACACATGTACCCCCGTACCTCATTACACGGACTTATTACACCTGTGGACAAAAATTTGTTCAAACTTTGATGAGCCTCATTTCATCTTCATTTGAAACATCATTTAAAATATCTTAACATTATGTCAGTCAACTGTTAGCCAGTAATAAATTCAGAACGCATAGTGGTGTGCATTTTAATGCACACACCAGCACTGTCCAATCAAAATACATCTCAAATGTCAATCAGACCTAAAAATGAAAAAAAAAAGTGCTTGTGAAAATGGGACCAATCAATGTATATTCCGTGATCCAGTTTTGATGAATGACATTTGCTTGTCAAACTAACTTGATGCAAAGAGATTAATTGAAAGGTACTTCTTAGGAGTTTGAACAGATTTGTGTCCACAGGTGTAACATGATCTGTTGTTTGTTAGTCACTAGCGCTGAACTTCACAGATAATGCGAAGGTTCCTGAGGAAAGTCAAGTGGTCTAATCTGTGGTCACTACCATTTTCGCCTTCCTTAGATAAACAAACCGCTCCATATCAGGCCAAAGGTTTTGAAGGGCCATAAGTGTAATGCAGAAAGTAAGAAAAAAAGATAGATAGATAGATAGATAGATAGATAGATAGATAGATAGATAGATAGATAGATAGATAGATAGATAGATATTTGTTTCTTTTTGTTTGTATTGGATTTTATCGGACTGGTCAACAATATTTAGGTCATTTTTAGCCGGTCAGTTTTACCTATCCACACTTTTCTGACACAGGCTTATACGTAAACGGTTAACCAGCACAGTGCACATTCTTTCGCCAGAAACTGACAACTGCTTTTTTGAATCAGCGGAAATGACCGTAGAAAGGATTTCTTTATCAATCTCCACGAAAGAATGAAGCCGACCCCGGCAGGTATCGAACCCGCGTCCTCCAGGTCACCAGTCAGACGCGCACAGCCATGTAAGAAAGTATAGGTGTGATATCATAAAGACGAAATTTCAAACTTAGTTTCCGAGCACCAGTCAATTTCTTAAGCAATTTCGTCTCACTAAAATCATCAGAATGTGGCGTCTGATCAGGACCTACACTTTTTGCTTAAAGAGGAACTGTAATAAAACTTCTTTGAATAAATCAAACCCTGCATTCCCTTGCAGTGTTGTCGGACATGTTCAGAAATTTCAGATGGCACAGTCTATACATGCACAACATTAATGGGTAAAACTCAGTGCCAAAATGAAAAACGGTCAGAACAATGCTCTAAAAAGGGCAATCCTTTGGAAGCAAGGAATATAGCACCGAATTGAAAACCATGAAGGGTACAAAAGTTTTCTCAGTTCACATCACGTGAACAAGTCCGTGAAATGAACACCCACCTAAACCCCATTGTATATAGAGAAAATAGGGGTTTACGGGGGAATACATTATTTTTCTTAAATTTGCTCCAAGACATTGGTTGTGGGTACTCGTTAGAACCGCCTCAATGAGGCGGTTCTAACGAGCACCCACAACCTATGTCTGAAGTACAACTAAGAAAAATACCTTGTATTTTCACCAGAAAAGTTTCATTTTGGACATGTGAAAAAATGCCCAATGTCGCACGGGTGTGTTATCGTAATGAGTCGAAAAACCTCTGCTTGGTATCAGCCATATTCTGAGAGAATTTGGATTATAGAAGCATTTGCAATGCATCTACAAATACGGTAATCTTGATTAATAAACGTAATTCCCTACATAGCAACGTATCTGGTAAATAATTAAACATTAAACTGAGTCATCTTATGCATCAATATCTGCAAAGAGTACGTATAATATCACAGAACATTAAACGTATTAGCAGCGTCGATACAACGTAATTGACCCCTTCAGTCCTGATCAAGTATTACACTGTCTACATTTACCAATGTCCATTACATGCATATACATGTATATTTTGGCCCCCGCCCATAGGGGCTTGAAGAAATATATGGGCTGCATGATGCTTCCACGCAGAGCTGAATCCGGCCCGCACACTAGTACTGGTAAACCGCTTAGAGGATCTAAGCCTGTCCAGGAACCGCGGTGCGAGGCGGACCGTCCATGCTAATTAACCCCATTGGTTTCATTGGGCGACAGGGCTTGAGATGTCTCCAAAATGACCTTTACAGTGTTGACGGGGACGTTAAACCTCAAATCAAACAAACAAACAAACATATACATTTACATGTACAGTGTAAAGCCTAATGTAAATCTATAGGAAACAATGTAGCTCATACTTCCATGAACCCATCGGGTCGCACGATTTTCAGTGACGTCAAGTGACGTCATCTATACGATCTGACTGGGCGTTGGCGACGTCAACGATGTTACGCTCTTTGTATAAAAACAGCGTGTTAATGTTGTTTTTTTAGTTTTAAACGTTTGCCCTATTGGATGTTTTTCGCCCAGTGATGTAGAGCAAATTAAGAAAGTAAAATAAGAAATGAACTTAACTTGTTTTTCTGCTGTTCACGAATGTCTGCCTAGAATGTCCTCGCGGGCGTTTTGCAGTGTATATAGAATATAAGAATCTTATATGGGTGTGAGGGGTGGATGGATAAATCCGTCCCAAGGTTCAATGTCCGGCATCACGAGGCTTGCCGAGTAATGCCGGACAGTGATCACGAGTGACGGATTTTTCTTTCCATCCCTCACATCCATATTGGATTCTTTTTCTTGCATAATTTTCATTTCTTAGCGCGAATTTTTAATACTGCAATCACTTCGGTTACCGACGTCCGCCATATTGTGATGTCACTACAGGACCGTTTAGTGACGTCACGTAACGTGCTGTGACGTCAACCTTAACGACGGCGCGATCAAACACGCGATTATATTCGATTTTGGGTCGGAACACCAGGGTCAGAACATAAATTTCCATTCCAGGGTAAAATCAGGGATTTCCTTGTCTGGTGTGCAAGAAAAAGAAAGTATACACGACATCGGGTCGGTAGCAAAATTTTCATAACACCTTCGGTTTTCATTCGACCCTCGCCCATTGGGGCTTGAAGAAATAGATGAGCTGCATGATGCTTCCACGCAGAGCTGAATCCGACTTCATACGAGTACTGGTAAACCGCTGAGAGGATATAAGCCTGCCCAGACAAAGCGGTGCGAGTCGGACCTTCCATGCTTATAAACCCTATTGGTTTCATTGGGCGACAGGGCTTGAGATGTCATTTCATCTCATTGTCGGGTAGAAGTCCCACAAAATTGGAAGCAATTTTTCCAAAATGACCTAAACAGTGTTGAAGGGGACGTTAAACTTCAAATCAAATCAAATCAAAAATCGGTGTTCATTCACTTTGCAAGGCGACCCACTGCGTTTATACTTTCATGAACAGCAGAAAAATAAAATTCATTTCTTAAATGAGCCTAGTCGTAAAAAATATATATGCAATTTGCGAACATCAAAGGTGCGGTTCCGCCTGCGCATATACGCAAGCCCGCAGACGGATAAGCACCCTTGTGTTTGCCGCTTGCATTACGCTAACACACCCGTGCGACATAGTGCAGTTTTAACATCTCCAAAATGGCTACTTTTCGGACGAAATTTCATGACATTTTTCTAATTCATACTGCAAACATAGGCTGTGGGTGCTCGTTAGAACCGCCTCATTGAGGCGGTTCTAACGAGTACCCACAACCTATGTATTGGAGTAAAAATAAGAAAAATAACGTTAACACCCCGTAAACCCCAGTTTTCTCTATATAAAGAGGGGCGTAAGTGGTGTTCATTTCACGGACTTGTTCAAGTGATGGATTCATTGTTACAACGCATAATGAAGTAATGTAGTAATTTCTTCATTTTGAATTTTTTACTTCATTATGCGTTGGCATAGTCGATGCGAAATGAAATAAAATGTAGTTTTACTTCATTATGCGTCGATACTAAGAGATTTGCGCAATATGAAAGAATTATTTCATTTTGCGGTGATAGGTGGCATACTTAATTTTACTTCATTTTGCGTCGACAGTTTGTTTGTTTGATTTGAGGTTTAACGTCACCGTCAACACTATTTAGGTCATTTTGGAGACGTTGCTTCCAATTTTGGTGGACTTTTACCCGACATTGAGATTAAATGACATCTCAATCCCTGCCGTCCAATTAAACCCAAAAGGGTTTATATGCATGGGTGGGCCGACGCGCAGCAGTTTTCCTGGGCAGGCTTAGACCTTCTAAGCAGATAACCAGTACTCATGCGCGGTCGGTATCAGCTCTGCGTGGAAGCATCGTGCAGCCCATCTATTTCTTCAAGCCCCGATGGGCGGGGACGAATATGCGTCGACAGTATGAGGTCGGTTCTAAATGAAAAAACAATGCACATGTGTTTTGCTTTGAGAGATGGCACACTTTTTCAAACATCACAGAAACAAAAGTAACCCAAATATTTAAGGCTAAACATGCATGTGGAGACTTTTATAAGTAGAATGAGGATGCATTATAACAGAAAAGGAGCGAGGAAGGTCGAAAACATGTGGTGAGAAGTTTATATAAAAGTATGCAGTTCAAGACGCCAGTCGTTATGACGTAGGCCAAGAGCTCATCTTGCGTACATGTAGGTCTACTGCGGTCTAAGTAATTTTTGTTTCTGTGAATCGAGGTTTAACATTTAGCTATTTAACTGTCTCAAATGTGGTCTTTATATTGGAATTTACCTATATTGCTTCCTAAAGTCTTTGGTCTCCTTTCGTAGACAGCTATGGTCTTCCATCATTACTTCATTTTGCGTCGATATGGTGCATATCAACGCGAAATGAAATAATGTTTTTACTTCATGTCGCGTCGACTACGCCAACGCATAATGAAATAAAAAAAATCAAAATGAAGAAATTACTACATTACTTCATTATGCGTTGTAACAATGCATGTAGTAGAGAAAGTCCAGTTTCTATATCTAAAATTCCACGACACTTGCTGGTCTGTGAATTGGAGCAGGTCAGTTGGTGTCTTACCTGGTCGCAAGCCCCGAAGACCCAATTACAACACAAACACGCGTATTCAAATGTACTGAAACTTTTACCACAAAAATATTCAGAGAAAAAAATCTGATATTTTCATACTTTCAAACATAGAGTGTGGGTACTCGTTAGAACCGCCTCGGTTCTATTGAAACATTTACCACCAAAAAATGAAAATTTTCTGAGAAAAAATTGTGATATTTTTCATATTCATACTCAAAACATAGATTGTAGGGACCAGTTAGAACCGCATCGGCGAGGCGGTTCTAACGAGTACCAAAATTTCTATGTTTTTCAGCAGAAATATGAAAAAATAATTTATACCCATGTAAATCCGAGTTTTACAATATTAATGTTAGGTTTAAGTGTGTGTGGGGGGGGGGGGGGGTGGGGGGTCAGATTACGAGTATAAAGGCGTGTTTTCTTGATGCGAAGACCCCAAGACTCGTGACGTGGCCCCACAGGGACATAAGTGTATACTCAATAAGTGTTGTCTGTACATGTCAAATATCATTACGATAGCACATATTCAAAACATTGTTTAAATTCCGCTATTTAGACCACCTAAAATTAAGACTAAATATGTTCTAGAATGGGTTATCCTTTGGAAGCAAGGGATACACAACAGAACAGGAAAATATGGAGTGTGCATGTTTTCTGGGCCAGACTAGCTAGTTTTGGCCAATTAGGCCTCATCAGTGACCCTCAAATGTTTTCAAAATTCAACAATGGAATCAATGATCCAAAAGGACAAGAAAATATAAACTACACTATGATGTAAGACAGGGAGACTCACATTCCAAGACACCAGCTGCAGTGACGTTAAATATGTTCTAGAAAGGATTATCCTTTGGGAGCAAGAAATACACCACAGAACAGGAAAATATGGAGTGTGCATGTTTTCTGGGCCAGACTAGCTAGTTTCGGCCAATTAGGCCTCATCAGTGACCCTCAAATGTTTTCAAAATTCAACAGTGGAATCAATGATCCCAAAGGACAAGAAAATATAAACTAAGTCTGCTTTCAAAACCTTATTGATAAGGTTTCAGTCATTCTTTCTTTTTCTTGCGAAAGAATGTGCACTGTGTTTGTTAACGTATACGCTTACCCAGGAAAGTGTGGATAGGTAAACTGACCGGCTCAGATATAACCTAAATAGCGTTGAATTGGCTGTTAAACTCCAATACAAACAAACACACTTTCTTTCTGTGTATTTTCTACACGTAGTGTCTCCTACTAAGAGACCAACTTTGGGACTGTTCAAAAGTGGTCTTTAAGACCACTTTTGAACATAGGATTTCACTGTATATCTTCGTGAGGCGAAGGTGTCGTGTGTCTAGCGTCACTGCGCGGTACAACTGATATATGTATTGGCTTACAGTTGGACAAGACCTGCTGTACTTGCAGCAGGTAATAGCAGAGGGACAATGTTGCTGTTTCTACTGTTTCTACACTTCCATTCATTTTCATTTTCTCTCCTGTCCATCACTTTCATCACTTCTACTGTCACTTCTGTATCTTTTCTCCCTTTCTCTGGGAGACAATACAAGATAACCAACATGGGTTAACGTGTCGATAAACCCAATATCAATCGAAATGCAAATATATAGCCTTTTTCAGATGAAGAAATGCGATACTTTTTTATTGTTATTATTTTTTTTTCTCAAAGCATTCGTTTTATTTGGATTTGTTTTGTTTGTTTGATTTGAGGTTTAACGTCCCCGTCAACACTGTATGGGTCATTTTGGAGACGTTACTTCCAAATATGTGGGACTTTTACCCGACATTGAGATGAAATGACTTCTCAAGCCTTGTTGCCCGATGAAACCAACAGGGTTTTTAAGCACGGACGGATCGACTCGCACCACTTTGCTTGGGCCGGCAAAGATCCTCTAAGCGGTTTACCAGAACTCGTGTCCGGGTCGGTTTCAGCTCTGTGTGGAAGCATCATGCAGCCCATACATTTCTTCAAGCCCCGATGGGCGGGGGGCGGGCGGTTTTATTCCGAACCGCCTCAAAACGAGTACCAACAAGCTTTGTTTTGCGTACTTATAACGAAATTAATGTACACCCCTGAAAACCCTTGTTTTCACTATAAAACGTTGGGTTCATCAGTTACCCCCTATATTAATTGCATTGTAACAAAATGATCTGATAAAGATACATGTATGCTATCTCAGGACAAGTGAGCTTTATTACGTTAATATGATACTGTTTTTTTTTATAAATAAAACCGGACTACCGAAGAAAAAAAAAAAAAAAAAAAAAAGAAAATGTTTTTTTAATAACTCGAAAAAATGAAAAATTGCATGAAAAAATAATATCATAGGAAAAATTACGGTCATCTTATACTAAATATATGGACCGATTATTGCACACCAGAATGTTGAAACGCACTGAGGATAACCGATAACTGATCGTAAATTGTATATCTAAAGAATCAATAAGGGGATAAACTGATAATTTGAATACCGGATTCGTGTCATTTTATATCAAGTTTATCAAGCTCGGCTTTGAGAACGCATGTAGAATCGCTCGGCAAGCCTCGCGATTCTACACGCGTTCTCGAAGCCTTGTCAGATATATAAAATTGATATCAAAAGACACGAACCTGGTATTCTCTATTTCCAGAGCTGTTCATTCCACGGACTTGATACATGATGTTACAATCCTCCTTTCTGTTTCATTTTCAGACCAAATCAACTCTCCTGTGTTCACGCCAAAACAGCTCAAGATGGAGACACAGCATAATTAAGTTCACGTAGATTATTAACTGGATGGCTCTTCCCAGGAATAAAATTATCGTTAAATTTATTGACGCAGTATGTAGATTCACGTATGAGACGGAAGCAGCTAGTTAATTATAGTGCTGCTATAAAGATATATATTTATCTCATTAACTCTGAAAACGATCGTCAATATGGTGAAAAAAGACCCGATGTATGTTTCACAATGCATTTAACTCTTTTCTGGATACATTATTAACGCTGGAACGTTTTGTGTCACGTGCACGCATGATCTACACTTATGTTTAGTGTAAGTATCATATGTGTTTCTAAAGGTTATTGGTCTGAAGTTATGTCCTCCTACATCACGTGAACAAGTCCGTGAAATAAACACCCCCTTAAACCCCACTTTATATAGAGAAAACTGGGGTCTACGGGGGCATACATTATAAGTCTTATTTCTGCTCCAAGACATAAGTTGTGGGTACTCGTTAGAACCGCCTCATTGAGGCGGTTCTAACAAGCGCCCACAACCTATGTTTGAAGTAAAAATAAGAAAAAATATCACAGATTTTCATCAGAAAAGTAGCCATTTTGGAGGTTTGAAAAATGCACACACACGAGTGTGTAATCGTAATGGATAAAATCACATCACGATAACATGCGCATGCGCTATAATGGCGCCTTTCTTATCGCTAGAACTAGCATTTATCGGATGATTTTTTATTTGTATTTTTTTCTAATATGTAGTCTGAACATAGATTGTGAATGCTCGTTAGAACCGCCTCATTGAGGCGGTTCTAACGAGTACCCACTTTCTATGCATTTAAGCAGAAATGCGGAAATTACTACATGTATATACGCCGGTAAATCCCACTTCTCTCTGTATAAAGGTTGGTTTGCAGGGTGTTCATTACACGAACTTGTTATCCTGATGAGTTCATTCAACAGTCAAATGAGTTTTCTTGCATACATATCTATGCACATGGCTGTTTGAAGCCATTGTCAAATAGACCGAAAGCCGTGCTCAAACAGCAAAAAACATGTTCAAATCATGAAATTCGCGTGCCGTTTGAACATGGATTTTGAGCTTTTGCTATCACAAGACTGGCCTGGTTTTGTTTACGTTACGTTTAGCGACGTAACGTTATCGCCCTGAACGTAGCGTTTTAGGGTTCTACGATGACGTCAGCTGGTTACTGCATAACAACGTCATTGTAAACAACATTCTGAACTGGCCGCCATGTTGGGTCTCCGGTCGCATTTTAACAGTTTATTTAGAGCTTTTTGGCGTTTTCCTCAAAATTTTGATGTCGGGATCGTAAGTTATGCAAGAACAACGATCATCCATGGTTATTTCATTGCATTAACATTTGCCGGATCCCTCGGAAGATATTTGAACATTCGGCCTGGCGGCCTCATGTTCAAACAGCTTCCTCGGGACCCGGCGAATGTTAATGCATGAAAAATAATGGTTGATCCCTATATTAACGTCGTCGGCTCCAAGTACACTATATATTCTGTTTTCAGTCAAAGATCAAAGCGGTGACAGGCATATATATATAAGCCGCTCTATAAAGATTTTTTACAATTGATGTGAAACAGATACTAGAATGAAAGTCAACCCTGGGTGAATATGGGTAAAAGACAGTCCTTACTATATTTTAGTATGGTTTTCGTAATTTTTCAATTCTCAAAGTGTTTGTCGGAGACGTTTACTTTCGCCTATTTCCATGGCGACTGCTCATCTGAACCCCATACGCATGTAGATGACTTGTTTGAACTGATATTTTCTCCTCTAAATTCGAGTTCTTTGCTTGGGAATGATACGAAATTTGAATACACGACAATACATGTATGTGATATTAATGATATTAATAGTGGAAAAATGTTAGATGTATTTCAAAATTCATCTATCAGTGCCTACGTTGGACCGGTAAACTATGAAGTAGACCAGCTGCTTATACAATATGCTTTTTTATTCCATCAGTCCTATATATCACCATTTAGCCCTCTTCCACATTTTAAGAACGAAAAGGTATTTTCCATCGGTAGTGGGTTCGAGCAAACCGCCGTTGCCGTGGTTACAATTATGAACCATTTTCAGTGGAGAAATATTTTGGTTATAGCTTCTTATGATGAAAAGTGGATGGAGCTAGGAAACATTATATTCATATTCTTGTCATCGGATAGATTTTTACCAGCTATCAAATACTTACGGAAAAACGCCGAAGATAGTGAGATTGCGGAATTGTTAGAAAATACCAAACACGAACAGAAAGGTAAGTTGATCTTTTTGCATGACATAGAGGATCTTACATGAGTGTTCGTGTATTATTGAATTTATTAAACGAGTTGAGGAAAAAAGATAAAATGCGAGGCTTTGCCGAGCATTTTATCCCTTTTCCTCAACGAGTTTAATAAATTCAATATTACATGTTGAATTTATTAAACGAGTTGAGGAAAAGGGATAAAATGCGAGGCTTTGCCGAGCATTTAATCCCTTTACCTGAACGAGATATATAAATTCAATAATATATGGGCACGAATGCAAGATTCTATTTATCATATGACATTTAAAACGGATTTTATTCACGATTGTTTACAAAAAAAAATGTCAATATTCCGCCATTAGTAAACCCGACGTCGTACATGTATCGTTACGGGACGTATCTAGCTAATTTGCATATTCAATCGAAAATATTACATGGCGGTATTACACTCTCAGACGCAACGTCATATGATAAATTACGATAACACACCCGTGTGACATAGTGCATCTTTTCACATCTCTAAACTGGCTACTTTTCTGATGAAAATCCGTGATATTTTTTCGTATAAACACTGCAAACATAGGTTGTGGGTGCTCGTTAGAACCGCCTCATTGAGGCGGTTCTAACGAGTACCAACAACCTATGTCTTAGAGCAAAAATACGAAAAATAATTTATACCCTAGTAAACCCCAGTTTCCTATATAAAAAGTGGGGTTTTGGGGGGTCTTCATTTCACGGACTTTTTCATGTGATGGTATGACGCACCCGGGTGATATAGAATTTTCTTTCATGGCTCAAAGCATCATGTTTTCTGATAAAACTTTGTAATACCTTTCTCATTACGGAAACAAGCCTATTAACATATATTGAACTTTTTACCACCGAAAAAAAAATAATAATAATGAAAATTTTCTTACAAAAAATTCTGAAATTTTCATAATTCTGCTCAAAACAAAAATTGTGGGCACCCGTTAGAACCGCCTCCTCGAGGAGGGGGTTCTAACGAGTACTTACAAACTATGGTTCTGAGCAGAATTAAGAAAACAAAATGTATATCCATGTAAACACCAGTTTTACAGTATAAAGCGGGGTTTAAGTGGGTCAAAATGGTAAAGGCGTGTATTCGTGATGTATCTATGCTAAAAACAGATTGTGCGTGTGTGTTCGTTAGAAACTAGTGCACACAATACAATTTACTTTTTTAAGTAATGGTCCCCGCTCATCGGGGCTTGAAGAAATAGATGGGTTGCATGATGCTTCGGCGCAGAGCTGAAACTTACCTGCCAGGCAAAGCTATGTGAGTCGGACCGTCCATGCTTATAAACCCATAGTGGGTTCATTGGGCGGTAGCGCTTGAGATGTCATTTCATCTCAGTGTCGGGTAAAAGTCCCACAAAATTGGAAGCAACGTCTCCAAAATTACCTTTACAGTGTTGACGGGGACGTTAAACCACAACGCGAACAAACATTTTTTTTAAGTAAACGCGAGACAAATGCTGCTGCCCTCGTAGACCCCACTTTTGGTCTCTGTACAGTAGAATTTCGATGGCTCGAACACCGATGACTCGTTTACCATGGATGAGTCGAACAAATTCTTGAGCCCCTAGCGAAATCCTCTACATAAGAAATAGTGGGGATAATTAAGGAGGTTTTAATCTTTTATCATGCAAATGTATGCTGTGTGTACTCTTTAGAATCGCCTCGATGAGGCGATTCTAATGAGTACACGCAGCATACATATTCATTATAGAACACCGAAAAGATGTCAAAAAGGATCTCGTTATGCCTCCTGACAGTAACCCTCAGTGGCTCGAACTACCCCTGTTTCGAACAGATTTTCGAGGTCCCAAAGTTGTTCGAGCCATTGAAGTTCGACTGTATAAAGTGGTGTTTACAAGTATAGTCATTACAAGGACTTTTTCACGTGATGGGTTGATACTTTGTTATAAATGTTACCTTTTTCCGCACAATGATAACGCATTACGATAACATACCCATGCGACATAGTGCATTTTTCACATCTCAAAATGGCTACTTTTCTCATGAAAATCTGTGATATTTTTGTTACTTTTACTTCAAACATAGGTTGTGGGTGTTCGTTAGAACCGCCTCATTGAGGCGGTTCTAACGAGTACCCACAACCTATGTCTTGGAGCAAAACCAAGAAAAATAAAGTATACCCCCGTAAACCCCAGTTTTCTCTGTATGAAGTGGGGTTTAAGGGGGTGTTCATTTCACGAACTTGTTCACGTTATGGAATACGAATATTACTAGGCACGACTTCCGCAATTGTCCAACTTTTCGTCCTCAAATTAGAGCGTCAGGCCTGCCTACATGTTAAAATACATGTACCAGAGGAACTCAATATCTACCAGCAACGAAGGCTGTTTTTACCCATCGAACACCGGTACCATTATTTCGACAGGTACTAGAAAGCGAACATTTATGACAGCACTGCCCCTACTGGCTTTATATGTAAGACAAAAACAAATTGACTGAATACATCATGAATAAGCAACATATGCATTGCACCAATTGGCCAGTCAAAAAATTGTTTCAAATTGCATGTACAAAACATTTTTTATTTAATTTTATTCGAGTCAATCGAACCCTCGAAGCACTTATTATTTGTATAGGTCTGTGACCTAACCTTGAAACACTCATTACTTTTAAAGGTACATGTATGTGAACAGATGTTGTACAGTCACATGATGGCAATATGACATAAAATTACATTGCGACAAGAACCATGTACATGTTCATGTAACGTGCGAAGTAATGCCCTGTTGTATGACTGTTGAGATGTCTTTTTCAGGTGTAATCTATGATATGTTACTTAAATGGTCCATATATTCTTTATTCTCACTTATGAACATAAGAAGGGATAGTCATTAAAAGGACTTAATTTAGTCAGCATTAACGACCACCGATAGTCTATGTTTGTAAGAGAAATAAGAAACAGAATCAATGATACGCTGTGGTTTCCATTAATTACTATTAGTTTCATATCAGAAAATAAATGCGCCTTATCGTAAGGAGCAAAAATATATCGTATACATACTGTATTCTGAATCGTTTGCAGGATAAAATGCATTCTCACTTTTCCAATACAAAAGCATATTTGTCAAAGTTTGACCTAGGCACAAAGAAGGTCAAGGTCAACCCAGGGTCACCATTTTAGCAATTTATGATGGGCCTACGTCCCAGATGCTATTTATCAACTTTTCATGGAAAGCTGTCCAGTGGTTCTGGAGAAGACTATTTTTGAAGGGTTTTTACCATATATGGCTTGGCGGCCAGTTTGGTCATGTGACATGGACCCCATGAGCAAATTTTGGTTTCCCCCATCCCATAGAGACTCCATATGAAATTTGACTTCAATCGGCCCAACGGTTTCCGAGGAGAAGCAGTTCGAAAATTTTCACATTTTTCGCCTCGGCGAGGCTATACTAAATGGAATGTAATATTTCGCAAGTTCATTGGTTAGATCTCATTGATATCTATCAGTATGCCAAAAATTGTTTAAATATTCCAACAAAAGCATATGTGTCAAAGTTTGACCTAGGCACAAAGAAGGTCAAGGTCAACCCAGGGTCACCATTTTAGCAATTTATGATGGGCCTACGTCCCAGATGCTATTTATCAAGTTTCGTGGAAATATGCCCAGTGGTTCTGGAGAAGACTATTTTTGAAGGGTTTTTACCATATATGGCTTAGCGGCCATTTTGGTCATGTGACCTGGACCCCATGAGCAAATTTTGGTTTCCCCCATCCCATAGAGGCTCCATATGAAATTTGACTTCAATCGGCCCAACGGTTTCCGAGGAGAAGCAGTTCGAAAATTTTCACATTTTTCGCCTCGGCGAGGCTATACTAAATGGAATGTAATATTTCGCAATTCATTGGTTAGAACTCATTGATATCTATCAGTATGCCAAAAATTGTTTAAATATTCCAACAAAAGCATATGTGTCAAAGTTTGACCTAGGCACAAAGAAGGTCAAGGTCAACCCAGGGTCACCATTTTAGCAATTTATGATGGGCCTACGTCCCAGATGCTATTTATTAAGTTTCGTGGAAATCTGCCCAGTGGTTCTGGAGAAGACTATTTTTGAAGGGTCTTTACCATATATGGCTTGGCGGCCATTTTGGTCATGTGACCTGGACCCCATGAGCAAATTTTGGTTTCCCCCATCCCACAGAGGCTCCATATGAAATTTGACTTCAATCGGCCCAACGGTTTCCGAGGAGAAGCAGTTCGAAAATGTTCACATTTTTCGCCTCGGCGAGGCTATACTAAATAGGATGTAATATTTCGCAAGTTCATTGGTTAGATCTCATTGATATCTATCAGTATGCCAAAAATTGTTAAATATTCCAAGCGGTTAAGTCACTATCACCAATTTTCACAAACGGGTTACGGACGGACAGACAGACAGACCATATATGGCTTGGCGGCCATTTTGGTCATGTGACCTGGACTCCATGAGCAAATTTTTGTTTCCCCCATCCTATAGAGGCTATACATATGAAATTTGACTTCAATCGGCCCAACGGTTTCCGAGGAGAAGCAGTTCGAAAATTTTCACATTTTTCGCCTCGGCGAGGCTATACTAAATGGAATGTAATATTTCGCAAGTTCATTGGTTAGATCTCATTGATATCTATCAGTGTGCCAAAAATTGTTTAAATATTCCAAGCGGTTAAGTCACTATCACCTATTTTCACAAACGGGTTACGGACGGACAGACAGACTGACAGACTGACAGAATGACAGAATGACCGATTGACCGATTGACCGAATGACAGAATGACACGGTGATTTTAGGGCACTCTTAGAAATCAACCGACTTCAGTCGGTCGCTTTTTCTGCGGGTCGTGCAATATCATTGCAGATACAAGGAATCATTACGAAGACACGTCTATACAAATACACTCTGTAAACTTAACCGCCGAAACCAAACGAAAATATTCGGATGAAAGAAATTGTGATATTTTTTCTTATTTCTGCTCAAAACATCGATTGCGGTTACTCATTAGAACCGCCAAATCGAGGTGGTTCTAACGAGTACACGCAATCTATATTTTTAGAAGAAAAACGGAAAATAAGATTTACCCATGTAAACCCCAGTTTTACTATATAAAAATGGGGTCCAAAGGGGGAAAATTTATATAGGCGTGCTTTCGTGATGGAAAGCTTTCACCGAGATGGGTTATCCCAAATGACACGTGGAACATGTACAGTATACTAGCAAGGTTTCGCATTACCAAAAACACATCCGTATTACAAAGGGCACTTATTTCTCCAGGACGGTCATTTTTGTCAGATTAAGATTTGATCGGGCCCTTCGGAGTCTAACTGTTGGTTTTCTTTTGCTCCAGCAATTCTGTTGTTGTATGCTGTCGAGTCCTCAACCTTGTTTCATCTCTGTAGTTTTTTTATTTGTATAATCTCGGAGATGGTACACTGATGAGTTAGGAAGCCTTCATGCGGACTAAACAAAATTAGTGTATACCGCGACAGAGGTAAGGGCGAGGATTATGGCCATGTAAAATCGATTTAAGCCCACCATTACACCACCAAGTAACATTAAACGTAGTGAACGGCTCCCTTTCTCTTGATTCGGCTGCAATAATTGGTTTCTTATCGTATTCTTAGGACCGTCTTACGCAGGACATTATTATGAAAATAGCTGGTCTTAAATGACAATCCAGTACTAAAATGCCAGCTGATGGATTGCCCAAGATAAGGTGAAAAAACAATGGCGATCAGCGGACGATTGTGGTTGTTTCTTACGGTAAACATATGTTGTGGGTACTTGTTAGAATCGCCTCTATGAGGCGATTCTAACAAGTACCTACAACATATGCTGTAAGGGAGAAATAAGACAATTTATCCAAAAAGTATCGTCTTTGCTTCTTCTGAACTGGATTGATGTGATGGATATGAGTCAGCGCACGACAAAACATACAATAAGACATTTGCGCCCTACGAAGACGCAGATCAGCCTGCGCATCCGCGTTGTACGCTCTAAGAATAGCTAAGGACCCAATGTTCCTTCATGCAGCAAGAGAAGTCTCTTGTTAGGCTATATGGATGCGCAGGCTGATCCGATTCTTCGCTGGGCGCACATGTGAATTGTAGGAAATGCTATGCCCCGGCTCATATTGTAAATCGATCATATATGAATGCATAATGTTACCATAGGAAATGAACTGAAGTATGAACTAAAAACACTTGGAGCGTATATAATCAAGGCAGTGACAGCACTTGTGGGTCGATTATGTCACATTGAAAAAGTGAGTGAGTGTTTGAGTTTTACGTCCCACCAACAGCTAAGGTCATACGGAGACGGGACCTCGGTTTTAAAGACTCATCCGAAAGTCTGGAGAAGCCCGGGGTCGATCCTGCAATCCCTGCACTGTAAAAAATTAATGGAAACATTACACCAAAACTGAGCTGCCACCAGTTTTGGTGTAAGTTATTTCCATTGCATGCTCGGTAACTTTTCACCGAATAGCCGGCTATTAATCCAGATAAATGGTGTAATTACGCACCTGAAAATTGACGGAAAGTTTACACAATAGTGTAAATGATCTTCAATACCAGTGTAAATGTGCCATCATATTTTGAAGGAAACGTTTCCGGGTGTAACGTTTCCTTCATTCAGTCGGTGTAACATTACACCAATAATTAAGACTGGCTACACAACAATGTACATTTGTGTAGTGTAATTATGTATTTATTTTTCTTTTTCATTGGTATAGAACTAATCACACTCTAATACCCATTTCTTAGGGTACCTTTGATACACTTCTTATATAGTATCAGTTACCTTTTTTCAATGGTAATGTTAGAGCTTCCGTAAAATGCTGGTGTAAAAATTTGCTTTTTCCATTAGAGTTTGTATAAATTCTTTATTAAACAGAAATTGTGCTTATACTGAAATGGAGTTTACCTCATTTTAATCTTATTTAGCAGCATTTTCATAACGCATGAAACAACCCTATAATCAATATTAATAATTATATAATTTGTATGATATTTATGCCGTTTTGAGCTATATGACACGAAAGATGAACAAAATAACATATGTCGTTCATATAACGCATCTTATACGACCACTTACACGATTCGACAAGAAACGTTAACTTACGTTACGCTGTAACAAAACACCAGTATTGGTGCAGCAAAGCACCGATAAGCTGGAGAGATAACGCTTCCGGAGTGTACATGTAATTACTTTTTTTACACTGAACATAGCAAAATATTATCCATCATTTGAAGAAATATTACATCGATACCTAGTTACACAGAAAAAAGTGTAATGTTCATAGTTACACCGGCCTTCTAAAAATGTTACCCTGTAGTATGACTACAAACCTTACACCATAAATAGTGTAATTAGATCAAACACCATTTGATACGAAATGTAACACTTGTTTTACATAATCGTAACACCAAACACCAACTTTGCAGCGCTACACCAAATTTTGAGTAAACTATAAAAGTTATCAGTGTATTGTTACTCAAAGTTACATTTTACACCCGTAATGGTGTATAGTTCGAATTCACACGAGTTTTAGTGTAAACTTTACTCTGCCTTTAGGTATAATTAGCACTCATTTTTTACAGTGTGGTTTACAAGGCGAGTAGCGTAACCACTGCACCACGGAGGCTTCTACATGGAAAAAGTAAATGATAGTGAAACGTGTACTTACATATATATACTGTTCACAAAAAAGTAGGGGATATTTTACTTACAGACTGAATATTTGAAAATAAATAAAACGTTACCTGGCCAAGATGCATTTAATTCAAAGAACTACCAAATGTCCTAAAATTGAACCACACATTGATTTCATTGATCACGTAATTATGTAGCGACACGGCGACCAATCTTCTAAGCGTCAACGTCATTTTTCACAAGCCCTCAATAACGTGTTGGGCCGCCTCAATTGTCACAACAGGCAATGAATCGCCGTCGCTTATTTCGAATTAGTCTACGAATCGTGAACTGAGGGATCCTTCGCCACTGTTCTTGAAGTGCTGCACCAAGCTCACACAGGGTCCTTGGAGGCGGATCGCGGCTTCGGACTCGTTTCCCGAGGATGTCAAATACGTATTCGATGTGAGATACGTCTGGGCTCATCGCAGGCCTTGATATTGTCCGAATATTTTGCCGTTGAAGGTACTCAGTGACGACGCGTGCCCGATGAGCCCTAGCGTTATCGTCCTGAAAGATAAATCCAGGACCGTGGCGTCGAGCAAACGTTATCACGTGAGGAGCCAACACGTTATCACGATAGTACAGTCCTGTAACTCTGCATTGGCACACATGTAAGTCTGTTTTTCAGTCATCGTGATCCCACCCTGTTCCATATCCATCATGAGAAACTCTAGCCGGGTCTGTATTACGTTCACCAGTAGGACGCCAGGCTCTTCTACGACCATCACGAAAGTCCAAGTTATACCGGGATTCGCCACTGAACATAACGTGAGACATCTGATTAATGTTCCTGTGTACACCACGCAAAATGTGCTCTACGGTGCCTAGCTTTCCACGGCAGTACAACATGCGGACGCCGTGCCGTAAGGTCACTCGAGTGAAGGCGATTTCGGATCGACTGTCTAAAGAGATTACCCCCTCTTGCTCGGCGCAGGTATTGCTGAAGATCTGTTGACGTTAGTCTCCGGTTGAGTAATGCTTGATTGACAACAATGCGGTCATCGCATCCGTTAATCCTCTTCTGGAGTCCACTTTTCTGCAAATCCGCTACTGCTCCTGCCCTACGATAGCGTGTCCATAGTCGACTTACAACTGACTGTGACGTAGTTATAACATTTGCCGTCTGCAACTGCGTACTTCCGGTCTGGAGCATACCGAAGGTTCTCCAACGTCGACCCTCCATTAGCCGAATCATGGTTCTAATAACGAATTTGATTCACGTGCTACCCCATGTACAATTAATGCCCCTGTGTTACGCCACTCGAGCATAAATATCATCCTGCTCAACGACAGAATATACACAAATGATAGTCAATTTACATGGTATGCCCGATATTTGATTATTCCTAATGTTTAGGCTGATAGGCTCGAAGGAACCTGAATATCCCCTACTTTTTGTTAACAGTATACATGGTCGATTTCGTTTAATCAGTTCGGTACTGGGAACACTTACTGGAACTTGTGGGTCCTTTATTAGTCTGCGCTCTGTTTAACAAACAGTAGACAAAACTTTTATTTGTGCGCTGTTTAACATTATTCACGTGTAGTGTACACAACAGCATCATGTGCGGTATTGTTTAAACAATCGACCATAAAAAAAGGCCATTGACGCTTATCAACAATTAAAAATATAAAATTCCACTTTGGACAGGTTCATTACCACTTTAAGGTTGTCTGGTTGATTTCATTAATTTTATTTTTAGGTTTTAAATAAATCTGGTACATTAAGCAACCAGTAGAGAGGCGGTTCTAACGAGTACTCACAATCTATATTTTAGAGCAGAAATAAGAAAAATAAGGCTTGTTGACATTATGAATATTTCATGTGGTTTGAAAAACAAAAACGCCATATAGGCGCCGTGGAATCTTTTTTTCTTCAAGATAAGATCCAGCTTTTCCTGTTTACGTTCTATCGCCCATTTGCGACAAAACAAGGACATAGGTACATGTACAACATGGCGTTTGCGTGCAGCGAAGCCCCTCATCTGCCGGTGCATCCGCGCTCGCCAGCTTGATCAGAGTCTTCGCGGATGGCATATGAGCCGGGCCACAGCATTTCCTACAATTTGCATGTGCGCCAAGCGAAGACTCAGATCAGCCTGCGCAGCCGCGCAGTCTGATCAGAGTCTTCGTTGTGCGCTCTAAGGATAGCTAAGGGCCCAATACTCATTCATGCAGCAATAGAAGTCTCTGGTCAGACAGTATGGATGCGCAGATTGATCTTAGTCTTCGCTGGGCTCACAGGTCATGTAAATTGTAGACAATGCTTCGCCCCGGCTCATATGATATTTGTTGATCATGAGGCATCCGTGAATGAAGACTGTTGGGAATATCACGTGACCAAATCGGTTCTTACGAAAACCCTTGCAAACCACACTTTATATAGCAAAAGTGGGTTTATTGTCCACGCCCATGGGCGCAGACACTATAGACTTAGGATTTAACAGCGGAAGTACAGACATTATTTACCCACAATACAGGTTGACCTTTATGTTTATAATGCAACACCAAGTATAAGCTTTCACAAAAAGATAAAAGAGGCCCACGGGCGGAGCTCTAGTACGGAATTGCTATGATCACATTTGTACAAGCCAAAGAGGCCAATAACAAGTATATGCTTTCACACAATAAAGAGATCCACGTGCCGAGCTCTGGCACAGAATTGATAACACATTTGTACAAGACTATATTCACTGTCATATTTGTACAGGCTAATACAAAATATCCGTCTACAAACTCTGGACCACGATGAACCACTGTCTATCCTATAAGCTCCCAAGGAGCATTCGGCTCTCCTGATCTAGTAAAAAACTTGCCTTGCCGTTAGCAACTTTTTTTTATTTAGAACCATATCAATATGTTAAGCATGTAAACTATTTTCTGTATCGTCATGACTTTTGAACTTGTATAAGCGCTTAGACAGGACGGTTTCAATCAAATGATCGCGAAATTAACACGCCACACTGGTTTGATGAGGTCCACAAGTACCAGTCAAGGATGCTAACGCACACGGTCTAGTAGTATCATTAAGTACCAGACTGACAATTAGAATTTTTCCAAAGACAGTAAATTGTATAAAGCACATTTCTAGGATATAATTGCTAGACATTCACAGTTAATATGTGCTATCATTTTTGTAAAAACTATACTTGTATTGGGCATAAACAGAGATAATTTGGCTTATTTGAACTCTTTCTTGAGGCAAAATAGCTCACGATATATACATAGAGTTTATTACGAGGAATGTTCAAATATGAATGCAACTAAGCACATAAAAATGATTCCGTGATAGATTTCGATGGAAAAATTTATTTTGTCCCCTCAAAGTATTCCCCTTTAACAGATATACAAACTTTCAGTCTTCTGATCCAATCATTGAATGCATTTTGTTAGTCTTTTCGAGGTATACTATGAAGGCACTGGAATATTGCAGAACCGAGGTGTTTGCTCTGTACAAATTTTCAACCAGAAAGGTATTTTTTTTTTCAGCCGCGGGATAAAAAAAGTCACACGGGGCAAGGTCAGGGGAATACGGGGGTTGAGGGAGTTCAACAACCTTTTCCTGCTTCAGATAGTATTGCACAATGAACGCCTTGTGCGATGACGCATTGTCATATAGCAATCTGACATTGGCCAAACCAGTTGCGGGTCTTCGTTCTTTGAAATATTTCTTCAATTTTCGAAGAACTTTATTCTTGTAAAACTTCGCATTTACATATTTGCCTTTAGGCACAGCAACCTGAATAGCAGGGCCCTGATTTGCAAAGAATATGGCATACATTACCTTCTTGACGCTCATGGTCCGCTTTGCAATGCATGGTCTTTTGCAATACTTTGTTGCCCATATTTTGTTCTGAATCTTTCGTTTTGGCTAAAACAAGTGAACCCATGTCTCGTCAACTGTGACGACATTAGCGAAAGACCGTGCATTGTAATTTGGAAACTTTTTAAGCAACTTTTTGGCGCACTGAACGCGTGTCTTTTTCTGCTCATCTGTCAACAGATGGGGAATCTATCTTTCTCATTTTCAAATCCCGTTTCAGAATTATATGAGCTGCTCCTAATGAGATGCCAACCATACTAGCTATTTGCCTAGTGGTGTATCGTGCATCGGTAGCAACTATTTCTTTCACTCTAGCAACCATCTTGGCAGATATTGCTCTTTTCGGCCGACGATCATGTGGTGCATCTTCTGTTGAGCCTAGCCCACAGCTGAATTTCTTACACCAACGAAAAACTGTCGGAAAAGACATTTCATTATGCCCATAAACCGAACATATTTCATCAAAAATGTCTTTGCACCGTATACCAAGAATACAACGATTCTTAATATAGGACCGTATTTCAACGGCGTACTCTGACCTTCTTCTAACCATGTTTTGTATTAGTATACAAGAGTAGACAGTGTTTATCGAACGATATACATAGCTAAAGTGGACGGATTTTAACAGGTTTGGTATCAATGTGTAGGTAAAATGTTTTTCGACGCTGTGATATTTATTTCTATGTGATTTTCGCATTAGTGCATGAGAAAACGTTCTACTTGCATTCATATTTGAACAGTCCTCGTACTCAGCCCATTTTAAATATGGGATTTATAAACCGAGGGAGGTTGTATGTCCGATAAAGAAACTAGGGCGCTTGCGCACGAATTCCTTCATCGGATATTCAACCTCCAGAGGTTTATAAATCTCATATTTTAAATGAGCAGAGTCAATTAACTTTATATTACATGCAATTTGATAGATCTGGAGGGTCCTATTGCATCTAATACTCAGTTCAGTTCACTCTTAACAAACAGTCCATGCAAGATGTTGTCGGCGCCGTGTCACATATGCTGACTGAAACAAAAAAAAAAAAAAAAAAATAAAAAATAAAAAACTGTAAAGACGCCATCTTGAAAGCGCTTTCTACTGTACTGATTGAAAATACAGTCGAACTTCAATGGCTCGAACACCTTCGAGACCTCGAACATATGTTCGAAACAGGGGGAGTTCGAGCCACTGAGGTGACTGCCAAGAGGCATAACGAGATACTTTTAGACATTTTTTCGGTGTTCTATAATGAAAATGTATGCTGTGTGCACTCATTAGAATCGCCCCAATCGAGGCGATTCTAATGAGTACACACAGCATACATTTGCAAGATAAAAGACTAAAATCTCCTAAATCCCCCCCCCCCCTCCCACTATTTCTTATGTACAGGATTTCGCTAGGGGGCTAAAGAATGGGTTCGACACATCTATGGTAAACGAGCCAACGGTGTTCGAGCCATCGAAGTTCTACTGTACTTGTAGTTTGACTAAAATCATTACAGTGCCAAACAATTTAAGGAGATTCTAATGAGTACACACATTCCTTTATTATATGGAAGATGAAAAATCCACAGTGTGCCTCCTGGTCTAGTGTTATGACAAACCTTCATTATTACGAATTACACCTATCTCGAACACATGTTATTGTACCAAACGTATTCGATCTATTGGCTGTATGCTCCAAATGTACACCTGCCAAGAATAACATGTACATGTATCTGAAGCGTCACTACTTGCATCTTCTGCTTTTATTCTGCATAATATTTTCATCATGAAAACACGCCTGTATAATTCTGGCCATCTTAAACCCCACTTTTACTGAGTAAAACTGGGGAAAACAGGGGTTAGCAATTATTTTTTCTTATTTCTGCTCAAAACATAAATTTGGGGTTCCACAAGACATTGCACAAACATGTACAGTCAACCCTCTTTATATCGACATTTGTTATAACGGCAAAACTCGTTGTAACAACATTTTGAATGGAATGACTACTTAGCTAAAGGCTTAGCCTCGGTTCCGAGCGACGTGGGCTTCCCTCGGGTTGGAAATGCACGAATCGATTCCATAGCATGGAAGTGTCTTGTAATCTAATATTCCAAGGAACAAATGTTATAGATATTTGTTAGAATCGCCTCATCGAGGCGATTCTAATAGATGTCTATAACAGTTGTTTCTTGGAGTAATAATGGAGAAAAGGCCTTTTATTAAACTGGGATTTTTTATAACGGCAAATTCTTTATAACGGCACAATAATAGGCAGCCCCCCCCCCCCCCCCCCCCCATCGGGGCTTGAAGAAATAGATGTGCAGCATGATGCTTCCAGGCAGAGCTGGAACCGACCGCTCACAAGTACTGGTAAAACCGTTTAGAAGATTTAAGCCTGCCCAGGCAAAGCGGTGCGAGTCGGACCGCCCATGCTTATAAACCCTATTGGTTTCATTGGGCGACAGGGCTTGAGATGTCATTTCATCTCAATGTCGGGTAGAAGTCCCATCCACAAAATTTGAAGCAACGTCTCCACAATGACCTATATAGTGTTGACGGGGATGTTAAACCTCAAATCAAACAAACAAAACCTTATTAAACGAAACGAGTCTCTCACCGCCGTGGGTTCGAGCCTCGCTCGGGTCACGTGTGAGACGCCAAGTTCTGCAACGGAAGGTCAGGTTTTTTTTCTCCGGGTACTCCGGTTTTCGCCCACCTATGATTAACGGTCGGCTCGATATGAGTGAAATAATCTTGAAAGGGCCGTAAAACCCATACCAAAAAAAAAAACAAACAAAAAACCTTATTAAACTAAATGAAGGCGCATGGAAGTCTACTGCTGCTATAATTGTATCAATATCAGCCTTCCTGTTTTTGAAGGATTGTCTTATATTTCTTTTCTTCTTTTTAATTAAAGTAGTCTTCAGGAAATAGTTCCGTTCCACTCTTTTTTTATGATACTCTAATTACAGTATCGTGTTGTCATCACGAAAACACGCCTATATAATTTTGACCCCCTTGAACCCAACTTTTATATGGTAAAACTGGGCGTTTTATGACGAACCATGTTATAACGGGGCTGTGGTGTAGTTGGTAGTTTTAAAGTAAGGGGAGCTATTGCCATTCCGCCGGCGTCCGTCGTCAGCGTCGCGTCGTCGGCATCAGCGTTGGCGGCCGCATTAGGTTAAAGTTTACATGCAAGCTATTATTCATAGTTTTTTCACAATTTTTGTTCAAATAAACAGGAAAAACTTTTTTTTTTTAATATTCTTCCTTACTCAATTTCATTTTTTTTTTTTTTGCTTAAATGGGACTTTTTTTGAAAAGTTAATAATGGTGTAGTTGGTAGTTTTAAAGTAAGGAGAGCTGTTGCCATTCTGCCGGCGTCCGTCGTCAGCGTCGCGCCGTCGGCATCAGCGTTGGCGGCCGCATTAGGTTAAACTTTACATGCAAGCTATTATTCATAGTATTTTACATTTTTTTGTTCAAATAAACTTAAAAACAGGAAAAACACTTTTTTACATATTCTTCCTTACTCAATTTCACAATTTATTTATTATTATTATTATTATTTTTTTTTTTTTTTTTTTTTTTGCTTAAATAGGACTTTATGAAAAATAGAGCACGGGGCCTCTTTGAAAAGCAGAGAAAAAAACTGTGCTTGGAATAATTGAAAGCTTGAGGCAAAGATTCTGCCATTTAAATCAGTTACATCTAAGGCGTTAATTCTGACACTGTATGTGTGTGTAGAAAGCCTTTGGCTTGGTATGTATTTTGGTTTTAGTTTAAGGCCATTACATTTCAAGATTATTTCAATTTTTTCGATCGTGTTTTGTTGAATGCTTGACTAACCCATCCCGTGAATGTATCACAGCTCATGTAGAGAGAGAGAGAGAGAGAGAGAGAGAGAGAGAGAGAGAGAGAGAGAGAGAGAGAGAGAGAGAGAGAGAGAGAGAGAGAGAGAGAGAAGAGAGAGAGAGAGAGAGAGAGAGAGAGAGAGAGAGAGAGAGAGAGAGAGAGTAATTAATATGAAAACTTCTACATATTTCTAGAAATCCTTAATAATATACTTATTTTAATAGTTTAAAATGATGATGATGATGATTTCGTGTTTAACGACGCGTCAACCCTGTTTGTGGGTCATAAGCGTCAAGCAGTTAATGACTAAACGGCATGAAGAATTATGAGGATACTATAAGTAAAAATGTCAGTATGATATGTATAAAAATTTGAAACAGTTAAATTTTATGAACTTTAATAGTTTAAAGGTCAGTTTTTCACATCCAAATACATGTAAAAGGCAATATTGAAAATAGTATCGTATTTACAATGGGCGACAGCCTTTTCTTTTCTTGCCCACCACCGATAAGTTCCGGCAAATCGTAGGACCAAGTGATGACGTAGGGGTGGTACGTGTCTTATGGCCATTTGTATTTGGTGTGATTGCAATAAACATGCGAAAGGCACTCTACCGAATCTCCATGTGGACACAATGAATTTGCCATATATTAAGAACATCTTAACTGCCTCGTCATGCCAAACTTAGCTGCGACTGCTCTACAAGTAATTAGGGGATACCTTTATTGAAAAATATCATTTTGGGAGGTTCGAGGGGTGTTCATTTATTATTGTCATTGGGGTTCTACAGGGCGCGTTATTAGTCTCATTCACATTTCGTTCACTTCAAACCTTCGAATTATGTGTCTCGAAATCCACTCTGTACAGGCAGAGAAGTAGGCCCTTTTAAGAGCGTAGGTATACCTTGGAGACACTGGTTAATTGCACTACAAAGTGCACTTCTGGATTCATAACGCCGACCAGAAGGGTTTTCTTTAGTAAAGTCAACTGGAAAAAGTCGCAGGGACTAAGGCCTGGCGAATAAGGTGGATAAGAGAGCTGGACTACCTTTTCCTCTTTCAAGAAGTCTTGTACAGCTGCAATGTCATGAATAGAACTGAGACCTCTTAAATTGGTTGCAGGTCTACGTTTTGTCACAGTGTGCCTTTTCTGTTCATTACGAAAACACGCCTATACAAATACATTGTGAATTTCACCGCCGAAAAATCGAAAATTTTCAGATGAAAAACTGTGATATTTTTCTTATTTCTGCTCAAAATATAAATTGTGGGCACTTGTTAGAACCGCCTCATCGATGCGGTTCTAACGAGTACCCACAATCTATATTTTAGAGCAGAAATAAGAAAAATAAGCTGCACCCCCGGAAACCCCAGTTTTACAATATAAATGTGGGGTTCAAGGGAGTCAAAAGTATATAGGCGTGTTTTCGCGATGTGACCACGCGCCATTCTTATAAAATCTATCTATGATTGTCTCGACATTTGCTACGTGAATTTTGAATTATGTTGGCAATGGTCGGCTTTGCTTGGTCTTTTAGCAGTCACTGCTTGTTATCGGTGCGTCTCTGCGGCTCAAAGTAATAGACCCAGGTTTCACCATCTGTAAAGAGCTCAGAAATTCTACGAGTTTTCGCCATTTTTACACGGGTAGTCTTTTGTTCTTTGACCAAGAGATGCGGGACCCATCTTGCACAAACCTTTGAGGGTTTCAACTTCTGAGTCAAAATCTTATGAACTGTCCCGGATGAAAAACCAACACTATCAGCAATTTCTTTCATCGTGACACTTGCATAGTGTGTAAGGTTGAGTGTTTATGATTGAACCACATCACGAAAACATGCCTATATAATTTTGACCCCCTTGAACCCCACTTTTATATAGTAAAACTGGGATTTCCGGAGGTATACCTTATTTTTCTTATTTCTGCTCTACAATATAGATTGTGGGTACTCGTTAGAACCGCCTCCATGAGGCGGTTCTGACGAATGCCCACAATCTATATTTTGAGCAGAAATAAGAAAAATATCACAATTTTTCAACATAAAATTTTTATTTTTTTCGGCGATAAAAGTGGTAATGTATTTGTATAGGCGTGTTTGCGTAATGAACTTGAACTTTCAATAACTTTTGAAAAACTGAACGGATTAGACCGAAATTCCATTCTTCTTGTATTATAGAAAATCAGTCCCCCGTCAAAGCCACGCGGTATGGTGGCCATATGTGACATAATTAATTGAGCGTCCCTCCCAAATCGGCGGGTTTACGGTCGGAAATTTTGTATTGCGCCGATGCGGAGCCGTTAAATTGAATATGCGACCGTAAAACCGACGATTTACCGACCGAACAAAAATTTTTTAATGCAGTTATCTTTTGCCCAAACCCGACATGCGCACTGCGCTGCGAAAACAACAACAACAACAACAAAAAAAAAACAAAAAAAAAACGCCGACCTGTTTATGCTGCGATATACTGTCGGTACCGGGAGCTTCCCACTAAATGTTTTCCATAGGCAACAATTGTAAACTTTTACCTGCTCCCACAAAAACTAAACATACAAAACTTGTTCAAACCTTACTTGTTTATAGAGCCATCCTAGCCCAGCCAGTTAATGTGAAAAAAAATCCTCATGTTGAACTGCTCATTTTCAAGTTACAGTCAACTATGTTTGTTTATCTACAAGAACGGAGTAAATACAAACCAACATTTTTAAAGGAGGGGTGACCATATAAAATCAGCAAAAATTTCTTTGAGCTTGCAGATATATGTATAAAATATGCATCATGTTAGTCCCTTATACCTATAATTTTCTCACATTGAAATAAAACATGGGATATATATCCAATGGAAGCAAGTCTGGTATTTAGAACGCAACTAAAGTGATAACACCCGGCTTCTCCCAGTATTTAGTGGAATGCTACCTATACCAAACCCTTATTTTCTTTATGATGCATCAACAGAATTGCTAAATAGAAATTTATGTCATATCTAATAATTTAGTCATGCATAATAAAAGTTCAGTCACAAAGAATCTTTCAAGTTTGCGAAAAAATTATCGCTTTCAGATTCAACAATGAAAGCCGAACCAACCATAGTTTTTGAAAAGCGCAAAAGTTTATCTCTTTCTGGAATGGAACCCAGACACCGGCTTGTATTAGTGGTTCTTCTCCAATGTCTTTGGAACAATACAATACTAAAATGCACAGAAGTATGCCTAAATAGCACCAAGGCTCATTTTTATGGCTATTTTCACACCTATACCCCCTATTTAAAGTAAAAAAAAATGGCATTTTGAGGATATTTTGAGGACAAAAATGCCAAGAAAATGTTTATAAATGCCGTAATGCCATGAGGAATAGCTGAATATATCTGTCCACATCCTTTTACATGAATACAATAAAATAGTACTTATAACGGATGAGAAAACTTATCCGAATGTTGCAGCCGGCTGTTTCGAAGAGATAATTTGGAAGTTTTGCTTTTATTTGAGACATATTCCTTGTGCCATGAAACCTTAGTCTTATATTCTATATGGAGTAGATTCTTTCTTGTGTTTGTGCAAATACAATTACTGCAAGTCTCCTTTCCAAACACATCAATAAAAACTGATTAACATGGCTTTAAAGTAACCCCCCCCCCCCCCCCCCCGCCTCCCAAGAACATAGATCAGAGGCAAATATTCATCAATAAAGTAGAAGTAAAACAAAGATCAGGAATTGATACAATTAACTTACTCCATCCATAAAAGACACCAAAGGGAAAGAAATACAAACATTAAGCGACCAGACCATAATGGAAACCTAAACAAAGGAAGGCCATATGGACAGTTACTTTCCCACAAAATGGCCATATGGCCATCCAAAATTAAAAGACACAAGTGATACACACAGTAAGTAACAAACAGCAACATAAATAAATCGCCACAGAAGAGCCGCCTTGGAACGGTCAGTGGAAGATTTCCACTGGGGGGCTTAAATCGATTTTACGTGGCCACAATCTTCGCCCTTACTTCCGTCGCGATTTAGACAAATAATTTGTTCAGTCCGCATGAAGGCCTCCTATAATAAACCCATTTTGACCTTAATTAGCACTACCACCACAATTTTGACAGTATCTCTGACAAAACACTTGCCATGAAGATACATTTTATGAAACAGAACTGGACAGAACCTACAAATGTGTGGAAATAGTATGTAATGACTGAAAACAGGACAGTGGTCTACTTTTGCTATAAGGAGCTTTCCACTAAATATTTTCCATAGGCGGCAATAGTAACCTTTTACCTGCTCCCACAAAAACTACACATACAAACTTTTCAAACCTTACTTGTTTATAGAGCCATCCTAGCCCAACAAGTTAATGAAAAAAAATCCACATGTTGATCTGCTCATTTTCAAGTTACAGTCAACCATGTTTTTTAACCTACTAGAACGGAGTAAATACAAACCAACATTTTTAAAGGAGGGGTGACCATATGCCATCAGCAAATATTTATTTAAGCTGGAAGACATATTTATAAAATATGCATCATGTTAGTCCCTTATACCTATCATTTTCTCACATTGAAATAAAACGTGGGATATATCCAGTGGCAGCAAGTCTGGTATTTAGAACGCAACTAAAAGCTCAGTCCCAAAGTGATAAAACCCGGCACCTCCCAGTATTTAGTGGAATGCTACCTACCATATCGCAGTATAAACTGTTGCAAGTTTTGACGTTATCCAATCAGACATGCCGTTATATATTCAAGAGCACTAGAATACTTTATTGATATTGATGTTGTTATGAAAATTCCCCAACTGTTCTTTTCCAGTTTATCTTTACCAGATTCCTCATGAGACCATTGAAATGCTACAAAATTGTATTAACCCTTGTCCTGCTGAATATTCATATATGCCACACCCACTACCGATTATCAACCAATCAGATTACTTGATGCAAATTATTGCAACAAATTCACAATCTGAATGGCAAACAATGTAGATCCTGATCAGATGGCTTCGTCAGAAGCCATCTGATCTGGATCTACATTGTTTCAAAGATAAGGCATATCCGGGATTAGCAGGACAAGGGTTAACTAATTCTTCACAGGTCGAAACAGTAGAAAAATAACGGCCCAATAATGATGTCAACGAACCTCATATGGGGTTTACTTGATATGTATTATCGAAAAGAGCAGTTGAACTTAAGACGAAGTACAGAATGGTTATTATGACACAAAAAACGATAAAAACAAAGGAAGATGGTCGTCGTTCGGAAGGGCATCTTCGACCCATTTATGCCAAATAGAATCTTCTGTCATATAGCTTTGGATTAGCCCATGTGCATGTTTGGTTACATTTCATTCATTGTACGTACGTTTTGCAAAAGAAAACAACAACAACAACAACAAAAAAAAAAAACAATATCATGTATAAGTAATTAAGTATAAATAATTTGGATCTTTACCCGGTGGCATATGAAGAGGGTCTGCATAGAAATCATCACGCGAAGGAGTCCATGGAATGAACACCCCTAAACCCCAATTTATATAGAAAAAACTGGGGTATACGGGGGTATTACATTGATTTTCTTATTTCTGCTGCAAGACGTATGTTGTTGGTACTCGTTAGAACCGCCTCATTCAGGCGTTTCTAACGAGCACACATAACCTATATTTGCAGTATAAATAAGAAAATCATCAGGGCATTTCATCAGATAAGTAGTCATTCTTGGAGATGTGAAAAATGCACTATGTCGCACGGGTGTTTGTTTGTTGGGTTGATTTGATGTTTAACGTCCCCGTCAACGCTGTATAGGTCATTTTGGAGACGTTGCTTCCAATTTTGTGGGACTTTTACCCGACATTGAAATGAATTGGCATCCCAAACCCTGCCGTCCAATTAAACTAATAGGATTTATATGCATGGACGGTCCAAACACGAATCACTTTTCCTGGGCATGCTTAGAACCACTAAGCAGTTTAACGGTACTCCATGTGCGGTTGGTTTCAGCTCTACGTGGAAGCATCATGCAGCCCATCTATTTCTTCAAGCCCCGATGGGCGGGGTGGCTATCAAAATGGATATCCACCTGAGAAAACTGTTTTGCCGTTTGCGAACAACACAGATGCAGATCAGACTGCGCAGGTAAACCAGTCTGTGAAATGGATACCCTTCTAAACCCGACTTTATATAGAGGAACTGGGGTTTACAGGGGTATGCATTATTTTTTGTATTTCTGCTCTGAAACGTAGATTGTTGGTACTTCTAACGAGTACCAACAATCCATGTTTGGAATAGAAATAAGAAGAATATTATTAATTGTTATCGGGAAAGTAGCTATTTTGGAGATTTGAATGAATTCACTATGTCATACGGGTGTATAAACACAATGCGCTGTTTTGCTAGTTTGTTTGTTTGAATGTTTGAGTTGGGGTTTAGCGTCCCCGTCAGCACTATTTAGGTCATTTTGAAGATATAGCTTTCAATTTTGTGGGACTTTGACTCGACATCGAGGTGAAATGACATCTGAAGCTCTGCCGTCTCAATGAAACCAGAAGGCTTATATGCAATGGACGATCTGACTCACAACGCTTCACCTTGGCAGACTTAGTCCTTCTAAGCGGTTTACAAATACTCGTTTGTTGTCAGTTTCAGCTCTGCGTGCAAGCATCATGCAGCCCAATCTATTTCTCCAAGCCTCGATGGGTGGGGCGATCATTGCTTCTTGTATGTATATCTTAATTATCAAGACTCGAGAATGGCAGTTGTCAGTTTTTGACGTAAGCTGTATTCCGTAATGATTAAGCTTGCCCTGACTGAAAAGTGTGTTAAGGAGAACTGAAGCTCGATATGACCTAAACAGTATTAACATGGCCGTAGAACTCCAGACAAACAAACAAATAAATTTCCTAAGGAATAATGAAGCGACCGACATAACTGTAAAACATCCATATATTCTTTCAGTCACCTTTTTATTTCCAGAAAAATATTTTTTTTATTTATTTGTTTTTATTTTTATTTTTTATTTTTATTTTTTATTTTCTTTTTTTTTTTCTTTTTGCTTCTGCTGCAAATTATTTAGATTGCAATCATCCGCTGCCTCGTGGACAAGAGCGGCGACTCTTAATCGTTAGGTCTCTCACCGTCTTGGGTTCCAGCCTAGCTCGGGTCATATGCGAGACGCCGAGTTCCATTACGAGATATAGTACATTTTGCAAACCTCAAAAAAGGCAATTTTTCTGATGAAAATTTGTGACATTTTCTTTTTTATACTCCAAACATAGGTTTTGGGTGCTCGTTAGAACCGCCTCGTTGAGGCGGTTCCAACGAGTACCTACAACCTATGTCTTGGAGAAGAAATAAGGAAATAATGTTTACCCCTGTAAACCCAAGTTTTCTCTATATAAAGTGGGGTTTAGTGGGTTCTTTATTTCACAGACTTGTTCACCTGATATCTGAAACGGAAGGTCAGGTGTTTTTGTTTTCTCCGGGGTCTCTTGTTTTCGCCCACTACCGATTATCGATTAGCTCGAAATACGTGAATTAATTTTGAAAGGGTCGTAATACTAACACAAAAACAACAACAATAAAAGAAAGACAACAATATATAAAAATAGATTATGGGCATCCATCACGCAAAACAGGCCTATATAATTTTAGCCACCTTTAACCCCACTATTATATAGTAAAAATTGGGTTTACAGCGGTAAACTTTATTTTTCTTATTTCTGTACTAGAATATAAATTGTGGGTACTCGTTAGAACCGCCTCATCGAGGCGGTTCTAACGAGTACCCACAATCAATATTTTGAGCAGAAATAAGAAAAAACATCACAATTTTTCATCTTAACATTTTCATTTTTTCGGCGATAAAGGTTACAATGTATTTGTATAGGCGTGTTTTCTTAATGATAGTGGGGTTTCTAACACCTACACTGAGTTCTGCTCTTTCCATTAATCTCTTAAAAGTAGGTTTTGTTTTGTGTTTGAATTGAGGTTTAACGTCCCCATCAACACTGTATAGGTCATTTTGGAGCCGTTGCTTCCAATTTGTGGGACTTTTACCCGACATTGAGATGAAACGACATCGCAATCCCTGCGTTCAATGAAACCAATAGAGTTTATAAGCATGGACGGGTCGACTCGCGCCGCTTTGCCTAGGTAGGCTTAGATCCTCTAAGCGGTTTACCAGTACTCGCGTGCGGGTCGGTTTCAGCTCTGCGTGAAAGCATCATGCAGCCCATCTTTTTCTTCAAGTCCCGATGGGCGGGAGCCTACTCTTAAAAGTAGGAGTCGAACAGAATAATAATGTCTCGGTACAGCCAAGTTGGCTGTGTAATGTAACTCTGCTGACGGCCGCATTATAAACCCCTTGTCAGTGCTCTTTATTCTTGATAATCACAAGTATGTCCCAACGGACCAGATTCCTCGTCTATAATCACTGTTGGCAGGTGACTGGATGCACCCTCATGGGAAAGACACACTCATTACGTAAACACGCGTATCAAAATATATTGAACATTTTACCATTTTCAGAGAAAAAACATTCTAATATGTTTCATATTTCTGCTAAAAAATAGATTGTGGATATTCGTTTAGAACCGCCTCCGCGGTACCCACAATCTATACTTTTGAGCAGAAATAAGAAAAATAAACTATACCACTGTAAACTCCTGTTTTACTGTATAAAAACGGGGTTAACCCATTTTGTACCAGAAACCCCAAGACAGGTTCCCTGACAAACAGTGTAGGTCAAGATCAGAACGCGGTGTCTGATCAGGGCCTCCACTGTTTGCTATAAGTTCATTCATTTTGCAAATAAAAATGGCTGAAAACACAACCTTACAGCCATAAAGTCTTCCATGTGGATTGGTTGTAACTAATACATGTACTCTTAGTTCTTGTCGTCCAACCCATTTGCTTGTCATCAGGTATACAAGTCCGTGTGATGAACACCCCTCTTAAACTACTTTATTTTGAGAAAAGTGGAGTTTACAGGGACACAGTATTTTTCTTATTTTTGCTAAAAAAAACAAAACAAAACAAAAAAAAAAAAAAACAACAAAAAAAAAAAAAAAAAAAAAACAGATTGTGAGTAAGTGTAAGAACCGCCACAATGAGACGGTTCTAACCAATACCTGAAATCTATGTTTGGACTAGAAATAGGAAAATATTTAACTTTTTTATATTTATTTTATCTAAAAATGTTAGTTCTGGAGACATGGAAAAAGCATTTAGCACACATGTGTGTTATCGAAATGTATCTTGTCATCATGGCCATGTTATAAGCAATAAAATACGAGTACGCTTACACCAAATCCCATGTTGCCAGCGGTCTACTCTTGACGAAAATAATATTAATTGCATATGAGGAGCTAACTATAGTCAAACTTCAATGGCTCTAACACCTTTGGGACCCCGAAAATCTGTTCGAGACAGGGGCAGTTCGAGCCACTGAGATTGACTGTCAGGAGGCATAACGAGATACTTTGAGACATCTTTTCGGTGTTATTTATTTAAAATGGATGCTGTGTGTACTCATTAGAATCGCCTCATCGAGGCGATTCTTATGAGTACACACAGTATACATTTGCAAGATAAAAGACTTAAATCTCCTCAGTTATCCCCCACTATTTATTATGTAGACGATTTCCCTAGGGGCTCAAGAACTGGTTCGACTCAGCCTTGGTAACTGAGCCATCGGTGTTCGAGCCATCGAAGTTCTACTGTATTTGTTCCTTTAAAGATAGTTAACAGAAGGACCCATAAGTTGTTTCCCATATACAAATGGTTGCAGTTTTGTCATGTGGTTCCATCGCACTTAATCCATTTATTTCGAATATGCTCTCCCACCTAATACAGAAAAACGCCAATGTCTTAAGACCAGCTCTGTGGAACTTTTCAAATGTGGTTTTTAAATGATTTTTGAACTGCACCAAAGATTGTCTCCCACTAGAGCACACTGGATGTAGATTTTGTTTGTTTGTATTGAGGTTTAACGTCACCGTCAACACTATTTAAGTCATTTTGGAGGCGCTGTTTTCAATTTTGTGGGAATTTTACCCGACCTTGAGATGAAATGACATCTCAAGCCCGGCTGCCAAATGAAACCAAAAGGCTTACTACGCAAAACTTTTTCAAAATTTAATAGACGACATTCCGATTTAATTTCAAAATTCAATATCTTCTGCAACAAGGCCTATCGGAACCCGAATTTTATACTGACTTACATGTAGTATATACATTCAGAAAAATATATTATTGCAATGACTTCGTAAAATTATTCTTCCATATAAAAAATTGGGTGCAACTTTATTGCGATACGACCGACTGTATACATGGTAGTTAACCCAATCACTTTGCTCCCCTCTTAAATTGCACACCGGTGGGTCAGGCCTCAGATTCTATGACGGTTACAGCGTAAATGCTTACTGAGAATTAGAGAGAATTTAATTTATGTAATGTTGGTTGGTGCCTATGCTCTGTCTCTGGTCGGTCCATCGGAGTCTAACTGTTGGTTTTCTTTTGCTCCAGCTTTTCAGTGGTTTCTTGCTGTCGAGGCCTCACCGTTGTTCAATCTATGTGGTTGTTTGATTTTTGTGTTCACGGAGATGTTGCACTGATGAGTCAGGATGCCTTCATGCGGACTGAACAAATTAGTTGTCTAAATCGCGACCGAAGTTAGGGCGGGGATTGTGGCCATGTAAAATCGATTTAAGCACCCCCCCCCCCCCACACACACACACCCAGTCGAATTCGTTTCACTGCTCGTTCCAAGGCGCTTCTTCTGTCGCGGTTTATTTTTTACTTTTGTTATGGCTCGTCTTTGAGTATGTGTATCACTTATATTATTCTGTTTTGGATAGCCAATTGGCCATAGTGTGGGAAAGTAACTTTCCTTTTGGCTTTCCGCTGTTGATGTTTCCATTAGGGTCTAGTTGTTTCATGTTTCTGTTTCTTTCCCTTTGGTGTCCTGGTGGGAGCTGTGGGTCAATTGTATCGATTCCTGATCATAACCTTCACTTCTATTTAACATGCATTGTACGGTCTGGCTCACACCACTTTTACCTTGCAACCTTAGTCCTTCTAATCGGTTTACCAGTACTCATGTGTGGTCAGTGTCAGCTATGCGTGGAAGCATCATGCAGCCCCATCTATTTCTCCAAGCCCCGATGGGCGGGGTCCCACTGAACGTAGATAACTCCGAGAAAATGTACCTGAAACCGTCAAAATTTGCTTTTAAAAATATAATTTTACTTAATTTTAGGTGATCTTAATAGCGGAAGTTTACTGTACCTTTTAACTGCCTTATTTGCAATTATAATTTATTTATTTATACATTCTAACCTGTCTACAAAGACCACTCAAGGGAAAGAAGAAATATGGTCTTTGTCCACAGGTGGTCTTTATTCAGAGGGTCAGTTTTGCATCAACTGCTCTACCTCTTTCGAAGACAAGGTTTACTTCACAGCATTTATGCAGATATGTATTGGATAATCCCAGTTACACCTGAATGATTCACAGATTGAATCCCCTAAAGGTAGCATTATGTCTGATTTAAATAATGGAGCACTCAAAAAATAAATTTGGCTCATTAAAGGATGTCCATAAACAATTAATTTTCCAATTAAAATTTTGGTCAGTGCTATTCAAAGCACAAAGTGGTCTTTGTTCAGGGTAAAAATATGCATTTGAGAAGGATTTTGACTGTCCTCTGGTCCTAGTGCACAGGTGGTCTCTGTTGACAGGTGCATTATATAGTATAATTGGATGGAGGGAATTGGAAGTGGTCTTTGTAGACAGGTGGTCTTAGTTAACAGGTGGTCTTTAAGACAGGTCTGACTGTACAGTGAAGACACTGGTCACTAACCGCGTTGTGTGGCGTCTGATCTGTGTTTTTCACTGTTTATCAGTGTCCTTTTTTCGGAGACGATATGCATATATGGTTTCATCAATAGTCTAGCAATCTGGCGGTATTTCCATGGAAATATTTGACATCTTTAAGTTGAATCATTACGGAATAGGAAGCGACTGTCAGAGGTATGATGGGCACTTCTTTGTTGACTTGAAACGCAGTAAGCCGTCTCTTTACACTGAGCTTAAAAATATTGATTCTGGGCGCATTTTAAAAACAGATGCTGTATTGTAAACAAGGTAGTACGATAAATTCAATTATGGAATGCCATGGTGTCATGGTGCGCAGCTTTTTCAAATGCTTTTCTTATACCTTATATGGCTTTGTGAAATCCTAGCTTCTATGACCAAACCCGTCCCGCCCTTTATAGCTAGAGAGAAAACATGGAATTGACAAACATATTCACAGTTTTTCTCATTTCGTACAAAGGTAAAGGCCCAGCAGGCACTCAACGTTCAACTAACGTTGAAACAACGTTGAAAACGTTGTTTCAACGTTTGTTCAACGTTGAGTCAACGTTTTGTGCCTGCTGGGGGTATATTTTTTTCGGCGTAGGCTTTATGGTTTTGGTTTTGTTCTACATTTGTCGTTATTCCATTGGCCAATAAAATCACATGTTCGCGGAGAGGACCATTTCATAATTTGCATATTAAATAGTTCCATTCAACAAATACGACAGTTTACCGAAGGTTCCTGTGAGGGGCACCATCACGTCATTTTAACATATGAAATTTTTCATTTGTATGCGTGTAACAGAGACATGTCAGTACCGGGATTCTAGTTTTCGTTTATACGCTTAAATTGCTTTCAACTTTAACATTTGAAGCCTTATTGTAAATAAATTCATACCATGTGGCTAATATGTATGATCGCCGTATGACCAAACCCAGTGATACGAACCTGAAAGCCAGTCCATCTGTCTGTCCATTCGTACGTCCGTTCGCCAGTCAGTTACTTAACAGGCAGGTGATTTTCATTTCCAGTGTTTTCCGGAAGATTTCAACCCTCTAACAAAACACAACGCGAAGTCAATGCAGAGTTTTCTTGGGAATCTTGGCAAAAATATTAGCCTGGCGGTTGGTCTGAGACAAGATGCTCTATATCCTAGCCCGACCTTCAATAGCCTACTACATGTAAGACCTGAATGGAAAATATATACAACTTTGGCTTGCTCACCACTCGGCTTTGTTCTTTATCAGCATTTTCCCTTAATCAGCATACGTCATATGTATATTTTTTTCTAGTCAATTCTGTACATGACGCAGTGAATAGCTCCATGTTTTTTTTTTTTTCTAGATTTTTTTCACTCATATCGAGCCAGTCGTTAATCAGAAGTGGGCGAGAACCGGAATACCCGGAGAAAAAACACCTGACCTTCCGTTGCAGAACTTGGCTTATCACATGTGACCCGAGCCAGGCTCAAAACCACAGCGTTTAGAAACCGACCAGAGACATAGCATCAGGCACCAACCAACATTACATAAAATTAGATTCTCTCTAATTCTCTGTAAGCCTTTACGCTGGAACCGCCATAGAATCTGAGGCCTGACCCACCGGCAAGTCAAAAGGTAACAAGCATATCACATTTCCGATTGACCGAGACAACCAAGATTTTCATGCCTTGTTTCAATACATGTTTTAGGTATGAAGGAAAACATTGAACCCTTATCGTGTCATTCACTCATAAGATATTGAACATCAAACATGCCTAGCGATTCAAAAGCAAGTTTTTGGTCAAAAGTTGAGTACCGTGCTGCAATTGAACGGGAAAACAGGTCAGGAAATACATTGCGAGGTGACCAATATTTGTGGGTCTTTGCACCATCGTATGCACAAGTTAAATTCTGTGTTGAGGAATTCAAACGCGGCAGAACATCCTTAGAATACTAAACCAGGTCTGGACGCCTATCAGATGCCACTAATGAAGGAATGTGTAACAAAGTACGTGATCTGGTGTACTCTCATAGGCGAATTAAGGTGGAAGAAATAGCGGATGCATTAGACATTTCAAATGGTAGCGTTTCAACAATTTTATGGGATCGCTTGGGTATGCGCAAGCTAACCGCACGTAATTGGATCCGAAAATCCCTAAGTGACGAGCAAATGGCAACCGGAGCATCAGTATTCAGCGCATAGTTGAAGCGGTTTAGGTCAAAGGAAGATGCTTTTTTCACGTCTGATGGCTGTAGATGAGACCTGAATCCATTGTTATGAGCCACAGAATAAAACTAGTGGGGTAGAATCGGGTTCCTCGAGGCCAAAAAAGTTCAAAATGCAACCCTCTGCTGGCAAGGTGATATCAGCTGTATTTTGGGACGCACAAGGCGTTATTATGTTGGATTTTCTAGCAAAGAAAAGTACAATAACAGGTGCATATTATGTTATTTGCTGAGAACTGCGATCAGTGAAAAACGTCGAGGTAAACTCTCCAAAGGGATTCTGCTCCAACAGGACAATGCAAGAGTCCACACTTACAAAATTGCAATGGATGCTGTTAAGCGGAATGGGTACGAGCTAACGCATCTCGGCTACATGTATTTTCCGAAATTAGCTCCTAGTGACTATTTCCTATCCCAAACTTGAAAAAGGATATCGGGCGACATCATTTCCGGTCCAAAGAAGAAGTCTTGGCGGCAGTTTAGGAGTAGGTCGGAGACAAGTACCCTGGCTTCTTCAGTTCTGGACTGATGACACTGGAACAGCGTTGGTCGAAGTGTATCATGCTAGAGGGCAATTTCATCGTAAAAGAAGAGATAGATCTCACGCAGAAATAAGTTAAGCTGTTTTTATGGACTCGCCTTTGCCGGTTTCTATAGCTCAGTCGGATGCGTACCTGACTGTTGATCAGGGGGACGCAGGTTCGATACATGCCGGGGTCGGCAGCATTCATTCGTGAAGATTGATCGTGAAATCTTTTCTACGGTCATTTTCTCCCTTGCGCTGATTCAAGAAGGGCAGATATCAGTTTATTGCGAAGATGTGCACTGTACTGGTTAACCGCTTACGTATAAGCCTGCCGAGGAAAAGGGTGGATAGTTAAACCGACCGGCTCAAAAATGACCGTTAAATACCACTACAAACAAGTATCGACTCACCCTCGTAGCTAGACAGTGTTGCTAGATCACTATCGTCGCTCGTATTTCAAAACAACCTTCCTTCCAATTTAATCTACGCCGCATATTTTTTTATTAAAGATTTTTCATGTTTGTTTCTAATTTATATATTTTACCAGGGATTATTAGTGTCTTTCGAAAGAGATACGTTTTCAGCTGATTCTAATTTTATCAGTTACCCCCAATATATATTGCATTGTAAGGCACTGAACTGATAAAGATATGCTATCTCAGGACAAGAGAGCTTTATCACGTCATCGTGACATTGCACTTTTACGAATGAACCGGGCTACTGAAAAAAAATGACAAAAAGGTTATTGTTACTGGGAAAAATGGAAAAAAAAATACATGAAAAAAATATCATAGGAAAATATGGTCAGCTGATACTGAATATATCGACCGCTAGAATGCTCGGATGCACTGAGGATCATCAATTACTGATAAATAGAATACCAGATTCGTGTCATTTGATATCAAGTTTATCAGGCTCGGCTTCGAGAACGCATGCAGACTCACTCGGCAAGCCTCGCGATTCTACAAGCGTTCTCGAATCCTTGCTTGATAATCTTGATATCAAAAGACACGAACCTGGTATTCTCTATATAATAACCCTTCTCTTGCTGAATATTCAGTTCAGCCACACCCATTTCTGCCTTTAAACCAATCAGATTACTTGATGTAATTTATTCCTACACATTCACAAACTGAATGTCAAACAGTGTAGATCCTGATCAGATGGCTTCTTCAGAAGCCATCTGATCTGGATCTACACTGTTTGCAAAGAAAAGGGTTGTCGTGAACAGCAGAATAAGAGTTAATATGCACTTTCCTTGGGAACCTCATTAATTACTAACCTCCTGTAGCTATTTACTGTATTGGTTGTGCATTGCGAAATGAGTCATCGTAGCCGTTGAAGTCGGTGGCATTCGTTTCCTTCAAAGTATTGCGCTGCAAGACTTGATTTGAAAATGATTTCAATATAATTTAGAAAGCTGAGATAAATGGTTTGAAGTTCTGAAATAGATGTTGACAATACATTAAGGTAATAAAATCTTCGCAACTTTAACATCTCAACTTTATTAAGTGTTTGATTAACACTGGCGCCTTTGGTCAGACGGGTACAAAACAAGTTGTCCTTGGGTTGCCTTACTGTACGTCATCTACGGTGTCCGTAGGTTCAACAGTAAAACGTCAATTCTTCGAATACTGTTGGCTCTTTAGCATAGGAAGTTCGAATTCGGTCTTGAGGTTATGGTCTTCTATTTACATTTCCATAAGCTTACATATTAATATTTGACCCTGTACCTGATAAATCTGCATTTCAAATGGAATTTCTTACCTCAAAACATGGTAAACAAACTGCCAACTACAAAATTATACCAAAAAAACAAGGATGTCATGTGGCAGTTTCAAGTATTCTCACTGTCTAAGGGAGGTAACCCTGCCTCAAAGTGAAAATTCAGTCTTGGAATTCAGAGATACCACATGTACAATTATTATCACAACAGAAAATTCAGGAGACAGTTCACTTTGTTTCCTTTATGTGTTTAATGCACATATAATACCCTGCAAGAAAAAAAATAACAGCTAAGTATTTCGTATCAGTTTCATAATTATATCCAATCAAATGTGACTATTGTCTCATACATGGCTAAAAGCTGGGTCCACAACCTTCTTTTCCAGGATCATAACCTTAAACCAAACCTTATTTTCTTCATAATCCATCAAAAGAATTGCCAAATAGAAATTTAGATCATATCTAATAATGTAGTCATGCATACTAAATGTTCAGTGACAAAAAACCTTTCAAGCTTGTAAAAAAGTTATCGCCTTCAGATTTTATGATGAAAGCCGAACAAACCATATTTTGTGAAAAAGCGCAAAGTTTACCTCTTTCTGGACTGTGACCCAGAAACCGGCTTGCATCAGTGGTTCTTCTCATGTGTCTTTGGAATACTTCAGTCCTAAAATGCACTAAATTATGCCTAAATAGCTTTCCTAAGAAGAATTTATGGCTGTTCATACACCTATACCCCCTATTTTAAGTAAAAAAAAAAGCATTTTGAGGATATTTTGAAGACAAAACATTGATGAAAATGATCATAAATGCCTTCATGCAATGAGAAAGAGCTGAAAATATCTGTTCAGATCCAGTAACATGAATCCAACCAATTAGAACTTATAACGGATGAGAAAACTTGTCGCGATATTGCAGCGGGCTGTTCGGAGAGATAATTTTGAAATTTTGATTTGGACCAAGCCTGATGCCATATATTCCAGATGGAGTAGATTCTTTTTCTTATGTTTATGTTCATACACCTACTGCAAGACTCTTTTTCAAACAGATCAATGACAACACTGATTTACATGGCTTAAGAGCAAAGCATCCCCAACCCCTGGTCTTCTATTTACATTTCCATAAGCTTACATATTAATATTTGACCCTGTACCTGATAAATCTGCATTTCAAATGGATTTTCTTACCCCAAAACATGGTAAACAAACTGCCAACTTCAAAATTATACCAAAAAACAAGGGTGTCATGTGGCAATTTCAAGCATTCTAACTGTCTAAGGGAGGTAACCCTACCTCAAAGTGAAAATTCAGTCTTGGAAATTCAGAGATACCACATGTACAATTATTATCACAACAGAAAATTCAGGAGACAGTTCACTTTGTTTCCTTTATGTGTTTAATGCACATATAATACCCTGCAAGAAAAAAAAATAACAGCTAAGTATTTCTCATCAGTTTCATAATTATATCCAATCAAATGTGACTATTGTCTCATACATGGCTAAAAGCTGGGTCCACAACCTCCTTTTCCAGGATCATAACCTCAATTGAGTCCATAGCGAATTTTTACCTTAGCATCTAAATTTGTTTGTGTTGAGGTTTTACATCCCCGTCAACACTATTTAGGTCATTTCTAGGCTCCCAAAACTCAAATTTTGCTTATATGCAACCTATCTAATGAATAAATCAATGACATTTTGTCAAACGTGGTACAGTATATCCGTGCAAAAGACAAAAGATTTTATTAGGTTTTGGTGACCTTGATATTATTTTCAAGGGCACAGGCCCCCAGATACTGTCAGTTTTGGCTTGCCTATCTCATTAACCAAACTGATAAAAATTTGCCAAACATGGTACAATATATCATTACAACCTTTCACAGGTTTATTCAAGTTTTGGTTACATTGACTTTATTTTCTAGGGAACAGGCCCACAAAAAATGTCAAAGATTTGTCTGAACAAATTAAAGAAATTTGGCCAAACGTAGTATATGATATAATTTACACTGTCACAGGCTCCCGAAAGCTGGGCTTAAAACAACAACAAAAAAACGGTTGGATGTTGGCACAATATTTATTTACAATCCTTTACCAAATTTGATTAGATTTTGGTGATCTTGACCTTTTAATGACCATTGTTTTAATGTCACAGGCTGTCGAAAACAGATAGGTTTTGACCAAAAAATGGCTTGTTTGCGCCTTATATTCTGGTATAAAATAGTTGTTAAAGTCACATGGGTGTTTAAGTTGTATTTATGGTGTGTGTGTGTGTGGGGGGGGGGGGGGATTGTTATCCCCTGAGAATATTTCTAGCTTACATGTGCTGTTTTCTCATGACTAGGAATGTATTCATGCTTTGTTATAATTACGTTCAGTATTTGCAAAAGGAAGACAGTCAGACATGCGTTTTTATTTTCGACAAGAACGGCAACAATGTTGTCAATTTCGACTAGCTGTATAACATGGTTTGTACAATATAAGTTATTTTGATTATTTTGTTTTGTTTGATTTGAGGTTTAACGTCCCCGTTAACACTGTAAAGGTCATTTTGTAGACGTTGCTTCCAATTTTATGGGACTTTTACCCGACATTGAGATGAAATGTCATCTCAAGCCCGTCGCCTAGTGACACCAATAGGGCTTATAAGCATGGATGGTCAGACACTCGCGCCGCTTTGCCTGGGCAGGCTTAGATCCTCTAAGTGGTTTACCAGTACTCGTGTGCGGGTCAGATTCAGCTCTACGTGGAAGCGTCATGCAGCCCATCTATTTCTACAAGCCCCGACGGGCCGGGGCGTATTTTGATTCTTGACGTGAAAAGTGGGATCATATTCCCCGCCTGAGAGCAATATTTGCCCGAGCCGTCAGGCGAGGGCAAATATGGCTGTCAGGCGGGGAATATGATCTCGTTGCCTTGCACTGTCCAATAAAAAACCTGCAAATTTCTTTGCAGTATAACAAAGAGGAGTTCATACAGCTCCAGGGCATGTAATTCTTTAATGATAATAATAATAATAATAATCGACCTTATTCATAGAGAGTAACACATTGAGTACTAGTACTAACCTTCCATGCGGCCCTCTTTTCCTGGGTAAGAACCAGTACTAAACAATGCGGATAAAGTCTCTTGCTCAAGGAAACAACACTTGGCGCTTGCGGGGATCAAACCAGCTACCTCTGGATCTCAAATCCGATGCTTCACCACTGCACCACAGCGCTCCACAATTTTCAAAAGGATGTCAAGAAAAAAAGTGTATACCCCTGTAAACCCGTGCTTACTCTTGTTTGGTGTTTACATGGGAGGGGGGGGGGGTTCATTGCACAGACTTGCTAACCTGATGGAAGCAGACTCCATTTTTCAGAGAGACTGAGTTAACAAGGATGCAAACCAATTGTTTCCTTTGTAAAAAATAGCAGAAATATCTCGAAACATGCCTATATAATTCCTACCCTCTTGAAACCCACTTGCATACAGTATAATTTGGGTTTACAGGGGTGAACTTTATTTTTGCTCTAAAATATTGATTGTGGGTACTCGTTAGAACCGCCTCGAGGAGGCGGTTCTAGCGAGTACCAACAAACTATATTTTTAGCAGTGATCAGAAAAAATATCACAATTGTTCATCTTAATATCCTTGGTTTGGGGCGATTAAGTTTACAATGTATTTGTATGGGCCTGTTTTCGTAATGATATGCCATGTCTAACCATTTAAGTTGACTGTTATAAAAGATGTATCTGGGGATTTCTCTGGTCCATTGTTCATAAAATGACACGAAGTAATATATGTAAGCAAATTGTTATTGCTGCTGTCCACGTGACTGTTACTCAATCAAGCACAAACATCGTCTGTACGAAATGCAGATAACTGTTATTTAAAGCGGCGCTATTCTTTGCCCTGTGACGTCAGAGTGTGGCAAGAAAAGGATGAAGGTATCTGTTAAATCGGGACTGGGCTTGCGGAATGGTACGGAACATTGGCAAGGCAAGCAATGTACACTAAGATCAGATGCGGCGTCTGTTCAGAGCTGCATCGTTTGATTAAATTACTTGAATTTAAGGGTTGAACGAACATTCTTGCACACAAGTCAAGCAAATACGTGATTTTACCCTGGGATAGAAATTTATGTTCTGACCCTGGTGTTTCGACCCAAAATCGAATATAATCGCGTGTTTGATAAATGCACTGGTTGATTACGACCTCGTATGCGCCGACGTTAAGGTTGACGTCACAGCAAGTTACGTGACGTCACTAAACATTCCTGTACTGTCATCACAATATGGCGGACATCGGTAACCGAAGTGACTGCAGCATTACATTACGAGCTAAGAAATGGAAGGTATGCAAGAAAAAGAATCCAATATGGGTGTGAGGGGTGGATAGAAAAATCCGTACCTCGGGATCACTGTCCGGCATCACTCGGCAAGCCTCGTGATGCCGGACATTGACCCTTGGGACGGATTTTTCAATCCACCCCTCACGCCCATATAAGATTTTTTATAAGCCTTTGTCTCAGTTCCTGACCTGCTCTCAGAGACAGTTGATCCCACCCCCAGTTCTACCGATGCTGTGTTCTTGTTTGGTCTGCGTGTTTATGGGAAGAATCTGAAATACAAATTTACCATCATTATGAAAACACGCCTATACAAATATATTGTAACCTTTATCGCTGAAAAAATGAAAGTGTTGAGAGGAAAAATTGTGATATTGTTCTTATTTCTGCTCAAAATATAGATTGTGGGCACTCGTTAGAACCGCCTCATCGAGGCGGTTCTAACGAGTACCCACAATCTATATGTTAGAGTAGAAATAAGAAAAATAAGGTTTACCCCCTGCAAACCCCATTTTTACTATATAAAAGTGGGGTTCACGGAGGTCAAAATTATATAGGCGTGTTTTCGTGATGTATTGGCTGGCCTCCGTGGCCTAGTGGGTAAGAGCGCTGTCTCTTATTCATTAGGTCTCTCACCGCTGTGGTTCGAGCCTCGCTGCGGCCACATGCGAGACACCAAGTTCTGCAACGGAAGGTCAGGTGGTATTTCTCCGGGTACCCCGGTTTTCTCCCATCTATGATTAACGATCGGCTGGATATGAGTGAAATAATCTTGAAAGGGCCGTACAAACAAAATAAAAAAAACAACAAAAAACATATTAACACTTAAAAAGTGTGTTTCGAGGTTATGCTTACGCATCTGTTCTTTCCTGTATTAAATGGTTCAATGAATAAATATAAGTTGGGTGTCATGAACCATACTGACAGATAGCTTAGTTTATACTTATCATGTTAAGAGATAATAGATTACCTGGAAACATCTGCAATTTTTTATTATTAAGCATCCGATTTTAATATCCCGATTTTTCTGCATCATTAACGGTTTAGGTTGACAAAGTGTAAGAGGTCATGCTGTTCGCAAGATCCGCCAGTCAACCATTTCCTGTGGGTTTGCTAAACATCACGAAATAATGCCTATATAATTTTGACCCCCTTGAACCCCACTTTTATAATAGTAAAACGGGGCTTATAGGGGTGAACTGTTTCTTATTTCTGCTTTAGAATATAGATTGTAGGTACTCTTTAGAACCGCCTCAATGAGGCGATTCTAACGAGTACCACAATATATATTTTGAGCAGAAATAAGACAAATATCGCAATTTTTCATCTTAAAATTTTCGTTTTCTCGGCGGTAAAGATTACAATGCATTTGTATAGGCGTGTTTTCGTAATGACACAAGTGAAGGCAATGTTCAGGAATTGATACAATTACCTCACACCTCCCATCCAAGACAGCTGAATTTCTGGCAAATCATTTTCTGAAGTGGAAGCCAAATTGTGAAATAAACTGAAATCTAGTCCTACGTGAGCTTATTTTGGGAATATGCTCACAGCATGTCTGTTTCAAACATTTTATCAGTGACTATATAGTGATTTAGTTGGGGCTAATGTGCTAGTTATATATGAACTATGTGAAACGCAACATAATATGTCATTTTAAAAATTTGCGCTACACAAATGTTTTCGTATTTGTATTTGTTTAGTGGCTTTGTTTAGCCCCCGCCCATAGGGGCTTGAATAAATATATGGGCTGCATAATGCTTCCACGCAGCTGAATCCGGCCCGCACACTAGTACTGGTAAACCGCTTGGAGGATCTAAGCCTGTCCAGGAACCGCGGTGCGAGGCGGACTGTCCATGCTAATAAACCCTATTGGTTTCATTGGGCGACAGGGCTTGAGATGTCATTTCATCTCAATGTCGGGTAAAAGTCCCACAAAATTGGAAGCAACGTCTCAAAAATGACCTTTACAGTGTTGACGGGGACGTTAAACCTCAAATCAACCAACCAACTTGACATGCGGACATATTATATATGAACTATTTGAAGCGAAACAGAATGTATCACTATAACATTTTATGCTATGCAAATGTATTTTGTAATTGTGTTGGTTTTGTGGCTTTAGATGCTACATATTTACATATCATATACCCTTGTAAGTTTATATATATATATATATATATATATATATATATATATATATATATATATATATATATATATATATATATATATATATATATATTTGCTCGGAATAAGTTAAAGATTATTCACACCAAATTTCATGTATATCGAAGATATAGCAAAAGTGTACGAACTTTCCGAACAAAGTAGAAGTAAAACAAAGATCAGGAATTGATACAATTAACTTACTCCACCCATAAAAGACACCAAAGGGAAAGAAATACAAACATTAAGCGACCAGACCATAATGGAAACCTAAACAAAGGAAGGCCACCCTCCTCATACGTGTATAAACTATATTAGGCGCAATAGAATATCTCCTGCCATACAAAAGTATTTGTATTTAGTGTACACAGCCCACAATCATTAACCAAATACAGATACGTTAATTAAATACAAATACATTTGTATAGCGCAAACTTTTCATAATGAAATATTCTGTTACGCTTCACATAGTTAATATATACGAGTAAATTGTCCGCATATCACAACAAAGCCACTAGTTCATATATAACTAGTACACAATGATCTACAGTATGCATAAACGTATTTGACGAATATTGTAGAACATGGCATCTGCACGTAAATGTTTCCAAAACAAAAGTAGTGATATTTAGGCGTTGAAGATTACCAACAAAGTTAAAATTCACTTTTCGACAAAACGAACTTGAAATCACTAATGAGTACAAATATTTAGGCATTAATCTCGGACGCAGTGGTTCGTTTTTTAAAGAAACACTTAGCTGAACAGGTACATAAGGCATTATTTTCACTGCTGTAAAAATAAGAAACTTAAGCTTACCGTATGATATATAAATTGACATGTTTAACAAGATGATAAAAACAATATTACTATATGGGTAAGAAGTATGGGGCATAGGAAATGTTGATGTTTTAGAAAGAGTTCAACTAAAGTTTTATAAGTTTATTTTAAATCTTAAGAAATCCACGCCATCTTACATGATATATGGAGAGTTAGGAGCTACTTGTACCCCGCTATATATCGACATACAAGTAAGGTTTGTCTCATTTTGGTCTAAGCTGATTGAGAGTTCTGAAAAAAAAATATCTCCAACTGCATATAATGCAATTTATAAATTGCATCAACACAATCAAGTTAAATCACATTGGGTTTAAAATGTTAAAACTATTTTATGCTCAAACGGGTTTTCTGGTGTGTGGTATAGCCAGAGCTTCATAAATCATACATGGCTTCAAAGCGCAATTAAACAGGAACTTAATGATGTCTTTACTCAAAACTGGACTTCCAGTAACCAATCTGAAATTATTGAAGCTTTTAGCTCCACTTCTAGATATTTAGATGATTTATTAAATATTGATATTACATATTTCGATGGTTTGATCAGTCCGATTTAACCCCCCCCCCCAGAACTTCAGTTAAATAAAGAAAATTCTTCTGATACCGAGCCCCGGTTTTGGATTTACATCTATCTATTGGAGATGGGTTTGTTTCTTGCAAAATTTATGAAAAACGCGATGACTTTGATTTTGAGATTGTACATTTTCCTTTTTTGGATGGTGATGTACCTCGTGCGCCATCCTATGGCGTTTATATTTCGCAATTAATTCGATTTGCTAGAGTGTGTAGTCATGTAACTGACTTCAACACTCGTAATAAATTATTAACGGATAAACTCCTTAATCAGGGTTATCGGTACCATAGACTACGCAAAGCCTTTTCAAAATTCTATAGACTCCATTCTGATTTAATTTCAAAATTCAATATTGGACTTAAATCTCTTCTGCAACAAGGTCTATCGGAACCCAAATTTTATGGTGACTTAGTATATAAATTCAGAAAAATATATAACCGCAATGACTTCAGCACCCAATTTCGTAAAATCATTCTTCGATACAAAAAGATTTGGTACAACATGGATGTTATACGACAGACTGCATGCATGGTAGTTAACCCAATCACGGTTGGCAACTTTGCTTCCCTCTTTAATTGCACGCCGTTGGGTCAGGCCTCAGATTCAACGTAAAGGCTTATTGAGAATTAGAGAGATCTAATTCTTGGTAATGTTGGTTGGTGCGTGATGCTCTGTCTCTGGTCGGGCCTATCGGAGTCTAGCTGTTGGTTTTCTTTTGCTCCAGTATTTCAGTGTTTTCTTGCTGTCGAGTCCTCACCGTTGTCTCACCTCTGTGGTTCTTTGATTTTTTGTGTTCACGGAGATGTTGCACTGATGAGTTAGGGGGCCTTCATGCGGACTGAACAAATTATTTGTCTAAATCGCGACAGAAGTATGGGCGAGGATTGTGGCCACGTAAAATCGATTTAAGCCCCCAAGTGGAAATCTTTCCACTGGCCGTTCCAAGGCGGTTCTTCTGTGGCGGTTTATTTATGTTGTTGTTTGTTACTTACTGTGTGTATCACTTGTGTCTTTTTATTTTGGATGGTCATATGGCCATTTTGTGGGAAAGTAACTGTCCTTATGGCCTTCCTTTGTTTAGGTTTCCATTATGGTCTGGTCGCTTAATGTTTGTGTTTCTTTCCCTTTGGTGTCTGTGATGGGTGGAGTAAGTTAATTGTATCTGATCTTTGTTTTACTTCTACTTCCCACATACAGTCCACATCCGATGATAACACATATTAAGTATTAAAAACAACTTTTGAACAGAGCAAGTATTTATCTGTTTCACCTACTGCCTTGTGTAAACCATTTATATGGTTTCGAACTAGAAACCATAGGCTGCCCAATGAGACAGGTCGCTGGAGCAGCGTTCCAGTAAATCAAAAGTTGTGTTCATACTGTAATGAACTTGGCCACGAATTCCACTATTTGTTGACATGCAAGCATTTTGAAACCGAAAGGAAACATTAACTGAAACCCTACTTTTATACTCACCCAAATATCATTAAATTTGAGTAACTATGAACTTAAAAAATAACGACGATCCCATTCAGCTGTGTAGATTTATAAAAAGAATTACAAAAACATAAGCTAAGGGTATATAAATGCTAAAAATTTAATCATGACCATTTATGAATTTTGAATATGAATATTTTCAAGAGTCTCAGATTTTACACTAAGCTAAGTTATAAAATAGTAATACTACTACTACTACTACTACTAATAATAATAATAATAATAATAATTATTAGCTATTGCGTTGATACGCAAAATATATATGTATTGGTATGTTTAAATGATCTTCAAATAACTTGTTCACTGTTATCTCCCGGAGTGAGAGCAAATTATTAATAACTTGTTATCTCCCAGAGTAAGAACAATCTGAAATATATTATCTTGATGTTGCTACCACTATTGCTCTTTATGTTGAAACTTGTATTATAGTATTCTCGTGCTGTTTACCTTATGTTGTAAACCTGAGAGTAACAGAATAAACTTGTAAACACGTCACAAATAAAACCACTAAATAGTCACTGATAAAATAAGCTTACGTAGGACTAGATTTCAGTGAGTTCCACCATCTGGCCTCCACTACAGAAAATGATTTGTCAGAAATTCAGCTTTCTTAGAAGGGTGGTGTGAGGTATATTGTACCGATTCCTGATCATTGCCTTCGCTTGGGTTAAACAAACTTTACAGAAATTATTCGTATTTGAGACGTTTCTTGTTAAGGATTTCTTATGGTCTACTCCCTCATGAAATTACATCCATGAGAAAGTATTCCGTCCGTCATGGCATATTACGCTTATTTTCTTAACCTTCGTCCTCCTGAATAAATTAGTTTTTCCACGCCCATGCCTGACTTTCGACCAATCGAATCAATTGATATAACGATGCATCCAAATTCGCAAACTGAATGTCAGTATATATACTGATCAGGTGGCTTTTGATCTGTATCTGCACTTTCAGCTCTGCGTGGAAGCATCATGCAGCCCATCTATTTCTACAAGCCCCGATGTGCGGGTCAATGGGTCACATACATGTATACATCACGGTAACCTGATGCAGTATGCGCTATGTTCATTACGGTAACACACCCGTGTGGCATAGTGTATTCCTTCATATCTCCAAAATGGTTACTTTTCTGATGAAAAATTGTCATGTGATCTTTTTCTTATTTTTACTCCAAACATAGGTTATGATAGCTTATAAGAATCACCTCAGTCGCACAACCTATGTCATGAAGCAGAAATAAATAAAATATAATTTATACCTTTGTTAACCACATATCTCTCCATGCAAATTGTGGTTTAAGGGGGTGTTCATTACACGGACTTGTTTTTTCTTTTTTCGTTCTTTCTAAAAGGGATAAGCTGAAATAAAACATCACGAAAACACGCCTATATAATTTTGACTCCCTTGCAACCCACTTTTATATAGTAGAACTGGGGTTTCCGGGGGTATACCTTATTTTTCTTACTTCTGCTCGAGAATATAGATTGTGGGTACTCGTTAGAACCGCCTCGATGAGGCGGTTCTAACGAGTACCCACAATCTATAATTTGAGCAGAAATAAGAAAAATAACACATTTTTTTCATCATGAAATTTTCATTTTTTCGGCGATAAAGCTGGCAATGTATTTGTATAGGCGTGTTTGCGTAATGGATGGGCAAAGTATGTGAAATGAGTTTGTTCAGTGCGAAAAGTAGGTCAGTACAGTTTTCGTAATGTACTCCAAACATAGGTTGTGATAGCTTATAAGAATCACCTTAATCGCACAACCTATGTCATGAAGCATAAATAAAGAAATATAACTTATACCCTTGTAAACCACATTTCTCTCCATGCAAATTGGGGTTTAACGGGGTGTTCATTACACGGACTTGTTTGTTGTTTTTTTTTATTCTTTCTAAAAGGGGTAAGCTGAAATAAAACATCACGAAAACACGCCTATATAATTTTGACCCCCTTCGAACCCCACTTTTATATAGTAAAACTGGTGTTTACAGGGGTAAACCTTATGTTTTTTATTTGTGCTCTAAAATGAAGATTGTGGGTACTCGTTAGAACCGCCTCATCGAGGCGGTTCTAACGAGTATCCACAATCTATATTTTGAGCAGAAATAAGAAAAAATATCACAATTTTTCATCATAAAATTTTCGATTTTTCGGCGGAAAATAGTCAATGTATTTGTATAGGCGTGTTTTCGTAATGGATAAGGAAAGTATGTGAAATGAGTTTGTTCAGTGCGAAAAGTAGTTTAGTACAGATAAAAGATAAAAACAGGGTCTGGTGATTTATGGGGACACATGCACCACCTGGCAGACAGCACGACAAAACTGTGCCAAGGTCGGTAGCATGACAGTTCAGTTTGGGAGAGCGTTCCAGTGTATAACTGATCTTCGGAAAAAGCTATACTTGCTATAGTTGATCTGGGTGGGGATTTGCTTGTATGCCAAAGGGTGAATAAATTTCGACTCTCTGCGATTTGGTGTGAGGTAATCTGAGGCAGGGATTGCAACAAGGCCATATGTGACCATGTATAACATGATAAGGCGATTGTCGATGCGTCTCTGATCTAGTGGACGCCACTGGAATTTGCAAGCATAGATGCAACCATTGTTAACGTGATTGGTAGATAGTTTGCACTAATGATAGTTTACTTAAACGCAACTGCGTTGAGGTTACTAAAGCCCTTAAGAGTTTAGCTAGACGCATTTATTGCAGTGATATATCTTGTCTCTATTTTATCTCCAAGACGAAATACTTAATTTGTTCGATACGAATTCCATACTCACTTGGGAAATTTGACTGGAAAAAATAAACAAGAAAATCAAATAAATAGAAGGAGTGATCAACCATAAAACAATGTTGTTGATGGTGATACAGTATCATAATGGATTAAGGTTAAAAGTTAAAGACAGTTTATCATATGACGTCGTTGATAAGCAGTGGATAATGTCGTGTAATAAAAATCGTATGACCACACGTGTAATAACACTTTGGCGGGATTAAATAACGTCAAGCCGACGTTCATGTCTACCATGCATTTTTGCGGAGAATTTTTCAAATTTAAAGGCGATAAAATCCAATTTAAAGTGGTCATATGATAAACAGAATCCAATTTAAAGTGGTCATATGATAAACAGAATCTTACACTCGTGGTCATTTCATATGAAATTTATGAAACTCGCCTAAGGCCAAATTTATGAAGGCTCGTTTCATAAATTTCATATGAAATGACCACTCGTGTAAAATCCTCTATTTATCATATGACGTCACTGTTATTTGGGCCCCGTCAAGCGATTTTGGTACTTATCGCCTATGCGAGCAGCGAAGGTTCAGGCGAGCCTGCGCATCCGCGTAGTCTCGCCAGAACCTTCGCTACTCGCTCATACAAGCAGTGAATCAATAGGAACCTTCAGACAGAATGCCATATCCCTGGCCCCTCTGAATGGCTGGGCATACGCAGTTAAAATTTGTCATGACGGAATGCTCGAAGACACAAATTCGCTTCGCGGGGCTCATTTAGTGGATAACGTCATGTCTTAAAAATCATACATGTATTACCACACGTGTTATATATATACTGATTGGTGGATTGATTGATGATTGAGTGATTGATTGATTAGTTTGAGGTTTAACGTCTCCCTCCACACTGTTTAGATCATTTTGGAGACGTTGCTTCTAAGTTTATTGGACTTTTACCCGACATTGAGATGAAATGACATCTCAAGCCCTGTCGCCCAAAGAAACCAATGGGGTTTATAAGCATGCACGGTCCGACTCGCACCACTTTGCCTGGACAGGCTTAGATCCTCTAAGCGGTTTATCAGTACTCGTGTGCGTTCGGTTTCAGCACTGCGTGGAACATCATGCAGCCCATTTATTTCTTCAAGCCCCAACGAGTGTTGCCGACCCCGGCTGGTATCGATCCCACCAGTCAGACGGGCATCCGACTGAGCTACCGAGGCCGGCCGTATAATAACATGGTTAAATAACTTCAACAACCATATGCTTTCTTTTTGAACGTCTCTGGCGATGCAATCCTTTTAAATATCGGTGATGATACGCTCGTGGTCATTTCATCTGAAATTTATGAAACTCGTCGAAGGCTCGTTTCATAAAATCATATTATGAAGTTACCCCTTTTGACATGGCAGACAAAATACTTTTGGATGGGGTTGCCTCCCCTGAAGGTGTTCCCATTTCTCTTAAGGCCACCTCACATTAAGTCTAATTCTGCTTTAAAGGCGTCTTTAGTAGTTTACAGTTATTCTTTCTTTCTTTCATTCATTTATTTTGTTTTACATGCATGCAGTGTCCTCTGGCGAGATACCACCTTTGGGCTATTCAAATGTAATATTGGAATTTTGCTGTGCTTATTAAATTAAAATCGCCTCAACGAGACGATTCTCATAAGTACACACAAATACCTTTGATACACAGAAAGTAGAAGTAAAACAAAGATAAGGAATCGATACAATTAACTTACTCCACCCATCAAAGACACCAAAGGGAAAGAAACACAAACATGAAGCGACCAGACCATACGTGTAATGGTAACCTAAACAAAGGAAGGCCATAAGGACAGTTACTTTCCCACAAAATGGCCGAATGGCCATCCAAAATAAAAGACACAAGTGATACAAACAGTAAGTAACAAACAACAACATAAATAAACCGCCACAGAATAACCGCCTTGGAACGGTCAGTGGAACGAATTGCACTGGGGGGGGGGGCTTAAATTGATTTTACATGGCCATAATCCTCGCCCTTACCTCTTTCGCAGTATACACTAATTTTGTTTAGTCCGCATGAAGGCTTCCTAACTCATCAGTGTAACATCTCCGAGAACATACAAATAAAAAAACTACAGAGATGAAACAAGGTTGAGGACTCGACAGCATACAACAACAGAATTGCTGGAGCAAAAGAAAACCAACAGTTAGACTCCGAGGGGCCCGACCAAAGACTGAAAATACATTCCTAAGTTAACCTATATATGCCACATGACCTGATTCTAAGGCTAATCCTCAGTTTTTCGAACTACCCCTATCTCAAACATATTGTCATGACATTACGAAAACACGCCTATTGTACATTGTAAGTTTGACCGCCGAAAACACGAAGATTTTCAGATGAAAAATTGTATTATTGTTCTTATTTCTGCTCAAAATATAGATTGTGGGTACTCGTTAGAACCGCCTCATCGAGGCGGTTCTAACGAGTACCAACAACAAACAGTTTAGAGCAGAAAAGAGAAAAAATAAGGTTTACCCCTGCAAACCCCAGTTTTACTATATTAAAGTGAGGTTCAAGGGGGTCAAAATTATATAGGCGTTTTTTCGTGATGGTCCCATAGATATTGTATTTATTAAAGTTCTTCTGTAACTTTCAGAGTTAAAGCTCCTGTAGTTTTAAGATATGATATTGTACGATACGTAATAGTGCCACACCGCAGTGCCGTGCCACGCCGTGCCGTACAGCAGTACAGTACAGTACAGTGCAGTACAGTAAAAAAGGACTTTTTTGTTGTTTCAATCTCACCTTGCAAGAAAGTAATATATACATAAAACTTTTATAAATGAGTAGCCATGAGAGACTATGCATACATATGCACACAATTACCATGAAACCATACAAGCCTTAAGCTTAGCACAGAACATTATTTCAATTATCAGTTAACCCCTATATTATATGCATTGAAACACATTGACCTGATAAAGATATGCTACCTCAGGAAATGTGAGCTTAATCTGGTCCACGTGACATTGCACTTTTATTAATGAACCGGACTAGTCCAACTGCCAAGCAGTATTTCTGATCCAAATCATAGGTTGTGAGTACTCGTTAGAACCGCCTCATTTAGGCGGTTCTAACGAGAACTCACAACCTTTGTTCGGCGTATAAATAAGTAAAATATCACAAATTTAAATAAAAAAAGAACATTTTTGAGAAATGAAAGGAAACATGACTGACATTAGTGACATCTCACTTCACTTTGTATTTCGGCATGTAATGTTTTGTGATGGTTTAATAGTGACATCTGCAAGATGATAACTATCAGTATATGCTATTTTACAGTTGCTTTGTGCAGCTACTGTTACTTCTCATGAAAATGCACTCGAAATCGCTTTATGGTGTCTTTATCGTGTCCGATACTTGACAAGACATCCCATGAAAAAAGGTCATTATCATTCACGATTTACGGATCAGGAGGGCAAGGGTTTAATACCTGCCGAATCAGCAACCTTCTTTCGTGGAGATTGATTAGGGAAACTTTCCTAAAGTCGTTCTCTCCCTTACGCTGATTTGGGTGGTTGTCGATTGTGAAATGTACTGCCTAGCCTGCATAGGTCTGCCAAGGAATAATGTGTGGTTAGGTAAACTGGCCGGCTCGGAATCTCCTATCTTGTCTGGGCCATTAACTGCAAATCAAACCGAACAAAATGTTCTCCAATTGTGCACGCGTGTTCAGCGAACTGATAGGGCTAGACGCATGGCGTCTACTACTATCTGCCCTAATGTCCCTTCTTCACGTCTATCATTATCTGCCTAGATGTCTCTTCTACTCGCCTACCATTATCTGCATGAATGTCTCTTCTACGCGTCTACCATTATCTGCCTAGATGTCTCTTCTACGCGTCTACCATTATCTGCCTAAATTCCCTCTAAGTGTCTACCAGTATCTGCTTAAATGTCTCTTCTACGCGTCTACCATTATCTGCTCAAATGTCAATTCTACGCATCTACCATTACCTGCCCCAGTGTCTCTTCTACTCGTTTACCATTATCTGCCTCATTGTCTCTACAACGCGTCCACCATTATGCTTAAAAGTTTCTCCTACGCATCTATCATTACCTGCCTCAATGTCTCTACTACGCGTCCACCATTACGCCTAAACGTTTCTTCTACGCATCTACCATTATCTGCCTAATTGTCTCTTCTATTCGTCTACCGTTATATACCTCAATGTCTCTTCTACTTGTTTTGAATTACATTCTGGGCTAGGAAAAAGTCTCTGTTTAATTGAAAGCTCTTCAAAAGAGGTAGCCACAGAACTCCATTTTCAAAGATAACTAGCACTGGCCAAATTGTAAACAAGAAGATCATCCCATGACAAAAGCAGAGGATCTTGCACGGGTGCTCATTTTGTTGGAAATTTACATGCATCACGAAAACAGGCCTGTATAATTTTGACCCCCTTGAACCCCACTTTTATATAGTAAAACTGGGGTTTCCGGGGGTTTACCTTATTTTTCTTATTTCTGCTCTAAAATTTAGATTGTGGGTACTCGTTAGAACCGCCTCATCCAGGCGGTTCTAACGAGAGCCCACAATCTATATTTGGAGCAGAAATAAGAAAATTATCGCAATTTTACATCACAAAATGTTCATGTTTTCGGCGATAATGGTGGCAATGTATTTGTTTAGGCGTGTTTGCGTAATGTACGAAAGAAGCATTCGGCTCGTTACATAAATTTCATATAAAATTACCAGGAGTGTAAGCTCATCATATAATTTGAATAATCGTCTATTACGTAATCGCAAAGGTTCAGGAGAACCAGCGAATAAACGCAGATATTACAATAACACATCCGTGTAATATATAGAGGATCTTACATGAGTGTTCATGTGTTAATGAATTTATTAAACGAGTTCAGGAAGAGGGATAAAATGCTTTATCCCTTTTCCTCAACGAGTTTAATAAATTCAATAATACATGAGCACGAATGCAAGATTCTATTTATCATATGGGGCGTATCTAACTAACTTACATATTTAATCCACTAGTGGATTACGGAATTTATTACATGTCGTTATTACTCTCTTAGACGCGACGTCATATGATAAAGTGCATTTTTCATCCCTATTAAACAGTCATTTTTGTGATAAAAAATGTTATATAATTTCTTTTATACCGCAATCAGGCATTCTGGAGGTCGAATAACTGCACGCTATAATCGATAGTGACCTATAATATCTTCTACTGACCTATAATACATCTAGTGACCGTTTATAGACCGGACCTACCTTTCAGGTCCCTAATTTACAAGTGTAAACAATAACATGCAACCTTTTTTACATGGGAAAACATCGAAACTTCAAGTTAAAATCTTTGATATATTTATTTAAACAGATTTTTAGAAATTTCATCTAAATTACACCCCAGTTACACAGACGGTCGGTCCCCAATCGGTCATTGTATATCAAATTTCTCGCTATTTTGATCGGTTGTCATGCGTGATTTTATTTCTGGTTTTCTGTGTAAAAGGCCAGCGGTGATGGAAAAGTATTCAATCGGCTAACCAAACATTTCATGGGTTGCTGGTAGGTGACCGAAAGCAACTCAAACGGGGTTGGATCGGTAATAAGGATGTTTTCATCGATAAAATACTGAAATACTAACCATTTTTATCGTTTGTAAATCGGAACTAAATCGGGCGTATCGCTGAATAATCGGTATTTGATAGTTAGTCATCGGTGGTTAAACACTCTTTCGCATTCACGCGGTTTATCTTCACTTACCTGTCTTATTCTTATTGGTTGGAATTCTCTCGCAAAGAAACGCGTATTGAGTTAACCTAACGCGTTACGGATAATCACTTTTATTGGCTGATATTAAACGCGATGCAATCGCGTATGAACGCGATGAACCGCGCATTGAAACCCGAAAGTTTTACACGCACGCAATGCGCGTGTGTCACGCGGACAAAACGCGAAAATGGTTAAGTTCTTCTCGAGCTTATCTGTAGACGTCACCAGATGTCGCCTAACGGTAAAATGGTAAAATTCGAAGGCGTCCAAGAAATCAAAGCACGGACAGCACAGGTAGGTCGATTGTCTCTTAGGGTAGGCTGGGAAAATGGTCCTGATCGGGCACTAAGACTGTTTCATTTTGCCCTGAAACACCGTGTAGACCCTGATAACGCATCGCTTTCTCTGGCACCCGATCTCGGTCTACACCGTTTGCCAGTGTCGCAGTACACATTTTACAAATAACCGACCCAACCCTATTATTTCACACCTCGAAAAAGACTACTTTTCTGATGAAATTCCGTGATATTTTTTTTTCTTATTTTTACTGGAAAGGTAGCTGGTGGGTGCCTCGACGAAGCGATTCTAACGAGTATCCACAACCTACGTCTTGCAACAGAAATAAGAAAAAAATGTAGATCCCGTAAATCGAGTTTTCTCGATATAAAGTGGAGTTTAGGGGTAGTTCACATGTTCACGTGATGTGTTTCAAATTACAAGTGCATGACAACTTTTTCAGCATTTGTTCTTGGTCAATCGACCCAGCAGTGCTGCAGTTCTTTGATTACGATGCTTTCTTAGACTCGTAGTGTTGTTAAATCATGAAGATGTAAATAATTCCAAAATTTGCTTTGGTCAAGTTCAAAGGCGAGCAGTTTACATAGGAGATATAAAGGACCAGAAAAATTATTCCATGAGTTAAATCTTGTGTCATCAGTCCGAGACAGTATTTATTGATTTCGGAAAATTAATGAATGCTTCCAGTAAATCAATGTCCCGCTTATCTAACAATTTTGGTATGAGCGGAATAATCCACTTCTTGGCCAAAAATCAGGAAAAAGCTAAGTTCGACCAGCATACTAGCGAATCAAACTTTTTTTTTTTTTTTCAAATTCTCTCTTGTGATGATTACGAAACACAACCGTGTAATATAACGCATTCTTTCATACCTACAAAATGGTTACTTTTCGGATGAAAATTTGCGATATTTTTTGTTCTTATTTTTGCCCCAAATATAGGCCGTGGGTGCTTGTTAGAACTTCCTGATCGAGGCGGTTCTAACGAGCACCCACAACCAGGTTCGAATCAAAGCGGTGAGAGTCTAATGATTAAGAATTGAGAGTCAGCGCTCTTATCCACTAGGCCACGGAGGACCTCCAATCTATATATTGTAGCAGAAATAAGAAAAATAATGTATACCCGTGCAAACCCCATTTTGCTCCATATAACATCACGTGAACAAGTCCGTGAAATGAAGACCCCTCTAAACCCAACTTTATATAGAGAAAACTGGAGTTTACGGGGTTCTTCATTGTTTTTCTTATTTCTGCTCCAAGACATAGGTTGTGGGTACTCGTTAGAACCGCCTCAATGAGGCGGTTCTAACGAGCACTCACAACCTATGTTATGAGCATTTATAAGAAAAATATTAAGGATTTCCATCAGAAAAGTAGCCATTTTGGAGATGTGAAAAATGCACTATATCGTACGGGTGAGTTAACGTAATGAATTGGGGTTTATAGGGGTGTTCGTTTCACGGACTCGGTAGACTGGTGAGCTTTGAAGGTAGTAATCATGAACACGTGCGTAGCCATTACGATATCTCACCCATGCGACATAGTGCATTTTCTCACCTCCGAAATGGCTACTTTTCTGATGAACATACGTTATATTTTTCTTATATATACTGCAAACATAGGTTGTGGGTGCTCGTTAGAACCGCCTCATTGAGGCGGTTCTAACGAGTACCCACAACCTATGACTTGGAGCAGAAATAAGAACAATAATGTATACCCCCTTAAACCCCAGTTTTCTCTATATAAAATTTGGTTTAGGGGGTCTTCACCTCACGGACTTGTTCACGTGAAGAAAATTTAGGTCTCACTTCTGGCTCTTCCGGTCTCTTGGAGAGATGGTCGATACTCTAATTGTTCTGAGACAGCTGAATAAAACAGCGGATGTCTGTGTTTTGTTATAAAAAGAGGCAGCATGAGTGGATCTATAAGTGTTGTAGACAGAGAAACTATCTCTCTCTATTTAGAAAATGTCACTGTGCCAGTGACCCTGTTTCAAATGAATGGCCTATTCTTCTATATAGGTATAACGCAAAAGTTCATTTCAATATTTAGGGGTGTCTGGCTGAGCTAAGTCTGATAGAAAAATAGCTGAGCGTATGCCCTGATCAGCGGCGACTGATCTTAACCTGCACTGTTTGCAAGTACACTAGGCCAACATATCCGTGAGACATAGTGATTTTTTTCATTTGTAAAAAAAAGAACATTTATCTGATGAAAAATTGTGATATTTTTCTTTTATGTACTCCAAACATAGGTCGAGGGTGCTCGTTAGAACCGCCTTATTGACGAGTATCCACAACCTATGTCTTGGAGCAGAAATAACGAAAATAATGTATAACCCCGTAAACCCATTTTTTCTCTATGTATAAAGTGGGGTTTAGCGGGGTATTCATTACATGGACTTGTAATATGTACACATGCATTACGCAAACACGCCTATACAAATACATTGCCACCTTTATCGCCGAAAAAATGAGCATTTTAAGCTGAAAAATTGTGATATTTTTCTTATTTCTGATCAAAATATAGATTGCGGTTACTCGTTAGAACCGCCTCATCGAGGCGGTTCTGACGAGTACCCACAATTTATATTTTAGAGCAGAAATTAGAAAAATAAGGTTTACCCCTGTAAACCCCAGTTTTACTAAATAAAAGTGGGGTTCAAGGGGGTCAAAATTATATAGGCGTGTTTTCGTGATCTAACATGATAACATATCCGTTTTGTCGTTGCCTGTCTGAATTAGGTTAAGTAGCAGACACGCGTGTCTTTCTTCTGTTTACTGTTGATCGGTAGGCTATCCTTACGCTCTTCTTATAAGCCCCCGCCCATAGGGGCTTGAAGAAATATATGGGCTGCATGATGCTTCCACGCAGAGCTGAATACGGCCCGCACACTAGTACTGGTAAACCGCTTAGAGGATCTAAGCCTGTCCAGGAACCGCGGTGCGAGGCGGACCGTCCATGCTAATAAACGCTATTGGTTTCATTGGGCGACAGGGCTTGAGATGTCATTTCATCTCAATATCGGGTAAAAGTCCCACAAAATTGGAAGCAACGTCTCCAAAATGACATTTACAGTGTTGACGGGGACGTTAAACCTCAAATCAAACAAAACAAATACGCTCTTCTAATTATTCCTGGTATGGCATAAATATGTCATCTCAACAGCTCATCACGTATCACTAGATCCTTGGTCCTCTACTTAAGTTTTTGTTTCATTCCGACGCCAATTCAAATATATTGAACATTTTACCACCATAAATGACTTTTTTTTTTTCAGTTAAACACTTATTTCTACCCAAAACATAGATTGTTGGTACATGTGAGAACCGCCTCGGTGAGGCGGTTCTTGTTTGTTTGATTTGAGGTTTAACGTACCGTCAACAATGTCAAGGTCATTTTGGAGACGTTGCTTCCAATTTTGTTGGACTTTAACCGACATTGAGATGAAATGACTTCTCAAGCCCTGTCGCCCAATGAAACCAATAGAGTTTATAAGGATCGACGGGCCGACTCGCACCGCTTTGCCTGGGCAGGCATAGGTCCTCTAAGCGGTTTACGGTGCGGGTCGGTTTCAGCTCTGCATAGAAGCATCATGCAGCCCATATATTTCTTCAAGCCCCGATAGGTGGGGGCCGTGAAGTCTCCCTGCCCTTCATCATAGTGCAGTTTATATTTTTATGTCCGTTGGGATCATTGACTCCATTCATCGTTGAAGGAAAAGCATAAAACGCCCGGCGGAGCATCCCATTTTCCTCAACTCATGTAATAAATTTAATAATGGAAAGGGTCGGTTATACATAAAGTATAGTTTATATTTTCTTGCCCTTTGGGATCATTGATTCCAGTATTGAATTTTGAAAATATTTGAGGGTCACTCATGAGGCCAAATTGATCGAAACTAGCTAGCCTGGCCCGGAAAATAGTGTATTCCTTGTTTCCAAAGGATAGCCCTTTCTAGAACACATTTTACGTTACAATTGATGTTACCAGTTAACTGACAGACGGTGCATTACAAAATAGCATTGTATTTATCGTGCATCGGCTCAAACAACGCCTTTTATTTTGCCTCTATTCAAGAAAGCAATAATAAATTTGAGCCAGCGCACGGCAAAATCTCAAATAAGACCTATGCGACCAGCTAAGACTCAGATCAGACTCGCGCAGTCTGATCAGAGTCCTCGCTGTTCGCATGAGCCTTCTATAGCCTCTGGTCTATTTTGTGGGCAACAAAAGAATGCTCCGACCAGGCTGACCTGACGAACTGGGTCTTCGACTATAGCACGGGTCTTATTGTAGGTTTTGTCATGCGATGGCTCATTATTACCGTTAGTGCGTTGTATTCTTGTAAATATCCTGTTGTATGAAGAGACTTCTTACAGCCAGCATGATGCAAGACCGAGAAGATTGACATTGTCACCCCCGCCCATCGGAGCTTGAAGAAATATATGGGCTGCATTATGCTTCCACGAAGAGCTGAAACCGACCCGCACACGAGTACAGGTAAACTGCTCAGAGGATCTAAGCCTGCCTTGGCAAAGCTGTGTGAGTGTCGGACCGTCCATGCATACACCTGTGGACACAAAAGCGTTCAAACTCCTGTGAAATAACTTTCAATGAATCTCTTTGCATCAAGTTTGACAAGCAAATGTCATTCATCAAAGAATTCTAAATCTAGATCACGCAATTGATTGGTCTCATTTTGGCAAAACAATTTCCGATTGACATCTATCTATCTATCTTCATATACTGAGTCGGTCAAACTTGGCCATTACCTCAGTTGGGTGGTGCGCTAAATTTAGAATTTAGCAAAAAAAAAAAAAAAAAAAAACACATCCACTGGATGAGTTCTTAAAACTATTTACAATCTGCTTTCAGAGGTGTACTAAAACGCACACCTCTGGCTCCCAATCTATACCATGCGGGCTTTGAACTCCTCTGCAGTTTTGGCATTTACCACAGAGGAGGGAAGACTATTCCACTGAGGAATAGTTCTAGGGAAGAAAGAATTCTTCAGGGCATCACTATAGGCCTGGTACCTACGATATTGACTGTTGTTTAGTTTTGATGCCCTTGTTTGAGTTGAAGTAGTCACAGGGGTCAAGTATTTATCTTTATTAAGAGACACTGTGTCAGAGTGTATCTTATAAAAGAAGGTTAAAGAGGACTGCTCGCGACGGGCCTCCAAGGATGGCCACTCCAGCTCATCGAGCATTTCACCAACACTGCTTCTGTTCCGCCATCGCCTGCAGGTCCATCGGGCAGCCGTCCTCTGAACCTTCTCAACCTGTTGAACCTGAGTTTTAACATGGGGATGCCAAACAGGTGATGCATACTCTAATTGAGGTCTAACCAAAGTTTTGTATGCAACATCCTTTGTCTGCCTAGGTGCAAAAGCCAAATTGCGTCTAAGAAACCCTAATGTCCTAGTTGCTTTGGAGGTAATCTCAGAAATATGTTGACCCCAATCAAGATTATCAGTAATGGTGATACCAAGATATTTTGCGGATTGGACATGTTCCAAAGTATGATGATGTAATGAGTAGTTGAATTTAATCTGCTTGTCTGGAGGGTGCCGTGACACCCTCATTGAATGACATTTGGCCACATTGAACTTCATTTGCCAATCGGCCTCCCAACGTGCTAGGCTATCCAGGTCATCTTGTAAGATAAGACAGTCAGAAGTAGTATATATGTTCCTATACAAAACACAATCATCAGCAAACAAGCGAACAGATGACCTGATATTATCAGGAAGATCATTGATAAATATCAAGAAAAGGACCGGTCCAAGTACCGAACCTTGTGGGACACCGGACAAAACAGGGACTGGATCCGACGCTTGGCCGTCAAGTACAACTTGTTGAGTGCGTCCAGAGAGCCATGAGCTAACCCACTTAAGTGTGGATCCTCTAATCCCATAATGATCTAGTTTGTACAATAGCCTCCTGTGAGGTACCTTGTCGAAGGCCTTGGCAAAATCCATGATAATCAGGTCAGTCTGTTTGTGGCCACGATTAATGGCCCCATCCAGATTGCTCACTATGTCATGGTAGAACTGAACTAATTGAGTTTCACAAGACCTTCGACTTCGGAAACCATGCTGGCAGTCAGCAAGAATGCTTTCAGAGGCTAGGTGCTTGGTAATGTTGCTAACTAATATATGCTCCAGGGTTTTGCAACAGATGCATGTGAGCGACACCGGTCTGTAATTCGCAGCATCATATTTTTCTCCTTTCTTAAAGACCGGGGTTACGTTTGCTTGTCGCCAGTCATCTGGTACAGTGCCCCGAGCAAGTGATTCATTGAAAATAAAGGCCAGCAGGGGAGATATTTCAGCACTACATTCCTTAAGCACCCTGGCATGCAGACCGTCAGGCCCAGATGCCTTATGTGTGTTGAGCTTGTCCAACAGTTTTGCGACCCCTTTGGGGTCAACTGTTATGTCCCCCATAGAGGGGAACGGACTTGTACCTTTTGATGGTAGCTCACCGTCAGCTTCACGTGTAAACGCCGATTGAAACTGCTTATTACATATATTTGCCTTTTCGCGCGATTCAGTTTTCAAAATTCCATTTTCCCTAAGTGAAGTGATCCCAAATGATTCTTTTTTCAGGGACTTTACAAATGACCAAAATTTCTTAACTTTTCCATTCTTCTGGGGGTCCTCGGGATCAATATTTTCATCATCAAAGGTAAAGATGCTGGAAACATGCTTCCAATATGCATCTCTAATTACCTTTTGTACATGTGCTCTGAACCTTTTGTAATGGTTCTTCACGTCTGGATTGCTAGACTTACGAGCACGAAAGTACATTCTGTCACGTCTTCTGATTAGGTGTTTGATCGTGTTATCGATCCATGGTACACTATGCTTTGATTTGGTCATTTTTATTGGTATGTACCTTTCCATGGCCGTCGTAAGTTCGGTCTTAAAACTGACCCACAAGTCATTTACTGACATGCGAGAGAGGTCAGAGGAAAGGAAGGAATCCTTAAACCGCGCCATATGGTCTCGCAGACCATCCATATCCGCACGCTTATATAAATATATTTTACGCGGGACTTGTCGGATTCGCTTTGCTTTTATGTCATACTCAATGTAAACTATATCATGATCGGCCTTGCCGATCGGGGGCATCCCTTTGACACGACTAACTGGGGATGGAGAATTTGTAAATAACAAATCTAGGGTTTTTTCCTGCCGGGTGGGTATATTTACGACTTGAGAGAGGCAATGTTCTTTTACTATATCCAAAAGCTGTTGTTGTGTTTGCCTTTTAGACATTTGAGATGTATTTTGATTGGACAGTGCAGGAGTCAGCAATGAAATGTACACCACCTTGTGTTTTGAATTAATTTCTGTTTGGCAGTTGACTGATAGGCTGTTATGATATATTGAATGTTTCAAGTCAAACTGAAATGAAGCTCATTAAAGTTTGAACGGTTTTGTGTCCACAGGTTTTGTTGTGATTGAGCGGCAGGGCTTGAGAAGTCATTTCATCTCAATGTCGGGTAAAAGTCGCACAAAATTGGAAGCAACGTATCCAAAATGACCTATACACTGTTAACGTGGACGGAAAACCTCAAATCAAACAAACAAAAACTATCAGTTTATTCAAGAAGCCAATTCCTTGGTGCACTGTATTCTTGTAATTGTTCAGTTCTATGAAGAGACTTCATACAGCCAGCATGATACAAAACCGAGATGTTAAGCGCTTTTAGATTGACATTGTCGCCTAAAAAGGCATTACGAAACGGATATGACATCTTGTCATCTGTCAAGAGACCCAGTTATCTTAGAAAACTATTTGTTATTCTCGTCTAAGAAAGTGCTTTTAAAGTGATGCTTTTATAGCGATTGACATAACGTGCTATTTTACAAAGATTTTGTAAACAGGCAACCTGGAGTTAAACCCACATAACGAAACATATCAGTAGAAAACAAGACACTGTACACGGTATTCATTAGAAAAACAAATCCGAACGAACATACGTGAAGAAGGCAACCAAGCACGCAGGCACACACAAACTTGCGCACGCACACGCGGTTCTAACGAGTACCAACAACCTATGTCTTGGAGTAAAAATAAGAAAAATAATGATTCCCCCCCATAAACCCCAGTTTTCTCTATATATAGTGGGGAGTAAGGGGGTGTTCATTTCACGGACGAGTTCACGTGATGAGATTGATATAAAGTGGAAATTAAATGGGCCCCGTCAAGCGATTTTGGTACTTATCGCCTATGCGAGCAGTGAATCAAGAGGCGAGACTACCTTCGCTGCTCGCTCATACAAGCAGTGAATCAAGAGGAACCTTCAGACAGAAAGACATATCCCTGGCCCCTCTGAATGGCTGGGCATGCGCAGTTAAAATTTGTCATGACGGAATGCTCGAAGACACAAATTCGTTTGGAGGGGCTCAAATGAGTAAGGATGCTTCAGGAACTAATCGAATCAGAACCTAAAGCATATCCGGCAAAATATCAAAGGGAAAGACGGAGAAACGTATCTTGACAAGCAGCAAAACCACAGGCGACAAGCCCTGGTCGACGTTATTTAACAAGAAATCTTGAATTTGACAATTCCATGCATTTTGTGCATTGTTGCGTGAATATACTTCCATTAAATGCTTTCTGCATTTTTGGCACCTCTTTGAAAGCATGACAGAAGATTGTGATTTTGTTTTCTTCGATTTTAATCTTCTTTCTATGTTGTAGTTTGTTTGTTTGTATTGGAGTTTAACGGCCAAGGCAATACTATTTTAGGTCATTTTTGAGCCGGTCAGTTTACCTATACGCATTTCCTGGGCAGGCTCAACCAGTACAGTGAACATTCTTTCGCCAGAAGCTGACAACTGCCCTTCTTCAATCAGAGGAAGGGAGGGAATGTTGTCATGATCAATCTCCACGAACCAATGTTGCCGACCTCAGCAGATATCGAACCCGCGACCACCTGATCACCAGTCGGACGAGCATCCGACTGAGCTAACGAGGCCGGCTTCTGTTGTATAAGTATTGCTTGTTGATATTTGTGGGCCGTGTATTTTATTGTATTTATCCAGAGCATTTCGTCTCATGACCGTTACGCCAACACACCCCTGTGATATAGTGCGTTCTTTCATACTTCCAAAATGGCCACTTTTCTGGTGATAATATATGATATCTTTCTTACGAGGACTGTTCAAATATGAATGCAACTAAGCACATAGATATGATTCCGCGATAGATTTCGATGAAAAATTTATTTTGTCCCCTCAAAGTATTCCCCTTTAACAGAATTACAAACTTTCAGTCTTCTGATCCAATCATTGAATGCATTTTGGTAGTCTTTTCGAGGTATACTATGAAGGCACTGGAATATTGCAGAACCGAGGTGTTTGCGCTGTACAAATTTTCGACCAGAAAGGTAATTTTTCATCCGCGGGAACAAAAAGGTCAAACGGGGCAAGGTCAGGGGAATACGGGGGGTGAGGGAGTTCAACAACCTTTTCCTGCTTCAGATAGTCTTGCACAATGAACGCCTTGTGCGATGACGCATTGTCATGTAGCAATCTGACATTGGCCAAACCAGTTGCGGGTCTTTGTTCTTGAAACATTTCTTCAATTTTCGAAGAACTTTATTCTTGTAAAACTTCGCATTTACAGATTTGCCTTTAGGCACAGCGACCTGAATAGCAGGGCCCTGATTTGAAAAGAATATGGCATACATTACCTTCTTGGTGCTCATGGTCCGCTTTGCACGGCATGGTCTTTTGCAATACTTTGTTGCCCATATTTTGTTCTGAATCTTTCGTTTTGCCTCAAAAAAGTGAACCTTTGTCTCTTCACCTTTGACGACATTAGCAAAAGACCGTGCATTGTAATTTGGAAACTTTTAAGCAACTTCTTGGCGCACTGAACGCGTGTCTTTTTCTGCTCATCTGTCAACAGATGGGGAATCCATCTAGCACAGATCTTTCTCATTTTCAAATCCCGTTTCAGAATTGTAAGAGCTGCTCCTAATGAGATGCCAACCATACTAGCTATTTGCCTAGTGGTGTATCGTGCATCGGTAGCAACTATTTCTTTCACTCTAGCAACCATCTTGGCAGATGTTGCTCTTTTCGGCCGACGATCATGTGGTGCATCTTCTGTTGAGCCTAGCCCACAGCTGAATTTCTTACACCAACGAAACACTGTCGGAAAAGACATTTCATTATGCCCATAAACCGAACATATTTCATCAAAAATGTCTTTGCACCGTATACCAAGAATACAACGATTCTTAATATAGGACCGTATTTCAACGGCGTACTCTGACCTTCTTCCAACCATGTTGTGTATTAGTATACAAGAGTAGACAGTGTTTATCGAACGATATACATGGCTGAAGTGGACGGATTTTAACAGGTTTGGTATCACTGTATAGGTAAAATGTTTTTCTACGCTATGCTATTTATTTCCAGGTGATTTCCAGGTGATTTTCGCATTAATGCATGAGAAAACGTTCTACTTGCATTCATATTTTAACAGTCCTCGTATTTATACTATAAACATAGGTTGTGTACTCGTTAGAACCGCCTCATCTAACGAGTACACAAACCTTTGTCTTTGGGCAATTATATAAAACTGTAGACTATAGACCACAGTTTTCTCTATATAAAGTGAGGTTTAGGTGATGTTCATTATACGGACTTGTGAAAGTGATGCGTTTTTCCGCAGAGCATTACGATAAAAAACCCGTGAAACATAGTGCATTTTTAACATTTCCAAAATGGCTACCTTTCTGATGAAAAAAGGATATTTTTCTTATTTTACTGAAAAACTTGGTTGCGAATGTTCGTTAGAACCGCCTCAGTGATTCGGTTCTAACGAGTACCCACAACCTATATCTTGAAGCAGAAATAAGAAAAATAAAGTATATCCCCGTAAACCCAAGTTTTCTCAATATAGAGTGGGGTTTAGGGGGTGTTCATTTAAAGGACTTGTTCACGTGATGATGTATTCGTTCTTTCTGACTCAGTTGGTTAACAAATCCACCTGACATGGTGAATTGTTTCCTGTCACAAAAATAACCGGTTTTTTTTTTCATTATGAGAATTATTGATATTTTTTGTCTGTCGCAAGCATAGATCGTGGATACTTATTCCTCAAATCCTATGATTTTAGCAAATATAACGAAATCAATGCACATCCTTGTAATCGCCACATCTCTCTATAAAAGGTGGTGTATTTATGCATACATTACCGGACCTCGTTAACTTGGAACAGGCGAAAACACAGCGGCAAAATAGTTAACAGTCTAAAATTATTGACCAAGCCTCACACCGGTCTTGCAGTACATTAATCTTTAGATATTTGCAAATATGACAAAATCGTTTATAATCTAACTGTAGGATTCCATGATAAGTCACAACGTTCTGTAAAGCCAATATGATCTCGGCTGTGAAAACCATGTCTGCGGGTTCCCTTTTTTTGACGAAGTACATTTAAGTAAACAGGATAGAGGAGCAATAGTATTATATAGAAATTATAGAAAAGTGGTTTTTACAGGGTTGTTTTTTGCCTGATGCTCTTTCTCTGGTCGGGCCTATCGGAGACTAACTGTTGATTTTCTTTTGCTCCATCATGTCATTGGTTTCTTGCTGCCGAGTCCACACCTTTGCTTCTTCTCTGGGGTTGCTTGATTTCTGTGCTATCGGAGATGTTGCACTGATGAGTTACGAGGCTTTAATGCGGACTGAACAAATTATTTGTCTAAATCTCGACAGAAGTATGGGGGAGGATCGCGGCCATGTAAACTCAATTTAAGCATCCCCATCCCATTCTCCCAAGTGATATTCTTTTCACTTACCATTTAAGCCCCCGCCCATAGGGGCTTGAAGAAATATATGGGCTGCATGATGCTTCCACGCAGAGCTGAATCGGGCCCGCACACTAGTACATGTACTGGTAAACCGCTTAGAGGATCTAAGCCTGTCCAGGAACCGCGGTGCGAGGCGGACCGCCCATGCTAATAAACCCTATTGGTTTCATTGGGCGACAGGGCTTGAGATGTCATTTCATCTCAATGTCGGGTAAAAGTCCCACAAAATTGGAAGCAACGTCTCCAAAATGACCTTTACAGTGTTGACGGGGACGTTAAACCTCAAATCAAACAAACAAACAAACACTTACCATTCTGTCGCTGTTTATTTTTGTTAAGATTTGTCTTTTAGTGTATGCGTCGCTTATATCTTTTCGTTTTGGATAGCCAACTGGCCTTTTGTTGGAAAGAAACTGTCCTTGCTTTCCGCTATTGACGTTTCCATCAGGGTCTTGTTATTTCATGCTTTGTTTCTTTCCCTTTAGTGTCTCTGGTGGAAGCTGCGGGTTAATTGTATCGATTCCTGATCACTGTCTTCACTTCTGTGTTAGCTATTTTTCTCATTTAACTTAAAATAAAACTCGCCAGCTGGGTTGTAGCGAGCATCCACTGTTAACGTTTGAAGCAGAAATAAACATAAACATTTTCCTCAATTTTCAGCTAATAAAGAATCCACTATGCCACATTATACACTATTTATATTAACCGTGGGGGCATCGTTTGATCAATCGAGCAAATCGGATGTAATCAAGCCTACACCCTCTGCTGTTGGAGAATCTCTAAGTCCCGACCACGGAAGGTTTCTAGTCCCAAGTTGGTCGTTTCGATGCTGTGCCTTGTATGCTAATTGCATTTGCGTGTATTTGCACGTTTCGCTTTGTGCTTTCTTTTTGTCTCTTACCATTCTTTTTGGTAATTGAGATGGCTGTGTTAATTGGCTTTGTGTTGTAGTCGGGCATATCGTTTTTGTGCGTTACTACCGTAAGCCTATGGGTGATTTTGTGGTTCGTGATTTCTCTTGTGTAATTTTTATTACTATTTTCAACATCAATATGACGATCCTGCAGTATCGTACATGTCAATTGCTGTTTTTTATTATTATTATTATTTTGTTTTGTTTTGTTGCTGGTATCCGCAATATTGTATTTTGTTGTATTTGTTGTGTGTACCTCCAAAACCTCTTTACATCACGTGAACAAGACCGTAAAATAAAGACCCCTCCCAAACCCAAATTTATATAAAGAAAACTGGGGTTTACGGGGGTAAACATTATTTTCCTTATTTCTGCTCCAAAATATAGGTTGTGGGTACACATTAGAACCCCCTCATTGAGGCAGTTCTAACGAGCACCAATAACCTACGTTTGGAATATAAATAAGAAAAATATCACAATTTTTCATCTTAAAATTTTCGTTTTCTTCGGCGGTAAAATTTACAATGTATTTGTATATGGGTGTTTTCGTTATGTATACTCGGTATCTGACGCACACTGGTCGTCGACCGGCTTTCTAATCTAAATCTTAATGATTGCTGCTGGAAGGTTCATCCACGATTTCCTTATTATGCTCTCGATGACTGCATCATTAGTGAATCATTAGTGTTTGACGACTTACAGAAGTTATAGTTCTCAAGAGTGCTCTACGTTTTCTTTTGAAAGAGTGATTAGGTTATATAGGCTAATTGTTGCAAGAAAATATCTTAAAAAAGATAACAATCTCGACATTAATAGAAGACCGTTTGTGTGACTTGAGACAAGCCCTTTCTCCTGCAAAAAAAAAGTGGAGGCAATGATCAAGAATCGATACAATCAACCCACAGCTCCCGTCAGAGACTCCAAAGGGAATGACACACAAACATACAAACATGAAACAACAGACCCTAATGGAAACACCAACAGCGGAAAGACAAAAGGACAGTTACTTTCCCACAAATTGGCCAACAGGCTATCCAAAATAAAATAACATAAGCGACACAAACACCCAAAGACAACCCATAACAAAAATAAAATAAAAAAAAAAATAAATAAAAAAAGAAAATAAACCATAAAGTCATTAACACTGCAATAACTGATGCAAGTATACATTGAAGCCCAAATTTCTTAAGTAACGTTATGGCGGTAAGGCAGGTCATTTTTCACGTCTTTAAAATGTTGGTGTAAACACTATTTATTGACTTCTTTTGAATTACAAGAATACAATTACACGTTGTATGAAAAAAAAAAGTTCCACAGGATTTGAAAACAAGCATAAATGCTTATACTAATCATCTCCTGAAACACGCGTCGCTTTAAAATGTTGATTTCACATATTTTAACATGTTACCAAAACGTTATGCGTTCTTTTCGCATTTATTAATACGTCAGTTTTTTGACAGCAACATGTGCAATCGCAAGTCATGTGACGCCTTTGTTTTATTTGAGCCGCGTCGCATTACGATAATACATCCGTGCGAAATGATATAGTATTTCTATACATACCGCCAAAACGATTAATTTTCTGATGAAAAGTTGTGATATGTTTAAGTTGTGGGAGCTCGTTAGAAACCGTTTTAGAAACTGCGTTAGACCGACAAATTGTGATGTACTACTAAACTGATCTATTTCGATTCTAACACGCTGAAAATCAACAATCATGTTCTTGTTTCCTTCAAAATCTCACAGTTTTTCGCCATTGTAAGAAGAACTCCCGCAAAAATTATTGGCTGTAACACTTGCATTTGTGTCCTTTTGTAATGTTTTCGGTGCGAGAAAGTAACGTTACACCGTCTAACGTCAAGGAATATATGAGTGACGTCATATGTTTGCAGTTTTTAATGACGTCACTCGTCACTCTCTTCCGCACCGTGATTTGTTGCATATTAATAAAACACAGTTCCTTCCCATTGCCTATATAGGCGAGATGTGTTACAATAAGAGACAAAGACGATGTTTTTTTTTTTTTTTTTTTTCGCTTGGATTACTTTCAAAGATGGCAGATGCCATCGGAGTCTAACTGTTGGTTTTCGATTGCTCAAGCATTTCAGTGGTTTCTTGCTGTCGAGTCCTCACCGTTGTTTCATCTCTGTGGTTGTTTGATTATTTGTGTTCCCGGAGATGTTGCACTGATGAGTTAGGAGGCCTTCATGCTGACTGAACAAATTATGTGTCTAAATCGCGACGGAAGTAAGGACGCGGATTGTGGCCACGTAAAATCGATTTAAGCGTCCCCCCCCCCCACCGTGGAATTCGTTTCACTGACGGTTTCAAGGCGGTTCTTCTATCGCGGTTTATTTTTTATTTTTGTTATGGTTTGTCTTTGGGTGTTTGTGTCGCTTATATTATTTTATTTTGGATAGCCTATTGGCCATTTTGTGGGAAAGTAACTGTCTTTTTGGCTTTCCGCTATTCATGTTTCCATTATGATGGGAGCTGTGGGTTGATTGTATCGATTCCTGATCATTACCGCCACTTCTATTTTCTAATTGAATGATCATTCTGCCGTGGCCGTTCGTAAGTTCATTCATGCGCTTTCGAAAGAATTCCTAAAATGTACCATTGTGTTGGCATTTTTAAACATTTCGATGGCAAAGTTAGAATTATAAAGATATTAATTATCATTTTTGTGACTAACTCCAGCGAATCACTCACAAACTTAGCATAAAGCCCATCATGAAAACTGACCTATACAGTTGTGACGCCCTTGAACCCCACTACTCACAATTTATATTTCGAGCAGAAATAAGACAACTATCACAAATTCTCATCTTAAAATTTCATTTTTTTTTTCGGCGATATTTTCGTAATGATGATTCGCCGGGGTGTGTGTGTGTGTGTGAATTTGGGTTTAACGTCGCTTTCAACAATTTTTCAGTCTGTCACGACGGTGTCTGGTTGCGACAGGGAGCTTAATGCTCACTTTTATAGTGCTGCCTCACTGAAGTATCATGTCCCAGACACATTACATGATACCACACCCAGTCACATTATCCTGACGCTGGGTCGACCAGTCCTAGCTCTACCCCGTAAATCTGAGTGCCAAGCGAGGAGCAGCTAGTACCATTTTTAACGACTTTGGTATGTCGCGGCCCGGGATCGAACCCGTGACCTCCCGTTCCCCGGAGCGGACACTCTACCAACTTAGCTATCGGGGCCGGTCGCCGGGGTGTACACATCGATAAAATCCACTAAAATGAAATTCATTTTTACATCGTGCATAATATGTGTCGTTTCATATTCTCAGGAGAACATTAGGTTCTTCTTTATAAGTATTATCCAAGGAAGAGCTTGGTCTCTCCTTCTCTAAGCTCACACGTGATTGATATTTGACGTGATGCAATCTCATATATTGGCAAGTTTGACGCGAACTGATTACCACAGAGATATGATGTTTGACTCTTGTTATTGAATACACTAAATAAAGTGATTAATGCCAATATTTATAAACATACAGAAAAGTGCTTCTGATATTTCGAGTCTTGTGGGACAGATTTATGAAATTGCCCAGTATTAAGCAGACATAAGAATGCAATGCAATTGCCGGTAAGATGCAAGAATGTATCAGCGATTTTGTATTCTCTAGCTGATTGTAAGATCTGATTCATCAGGTTAATAATTACAAGAAACGAAGACCCCCGTAAACCCACTTTATATAGAGATAGAGAGAAGAAGGGATTACGGGGCAATTCATTATTTCCTTTTTTTTCTCTCTCTCTAAAGTACTCGTTAGTACCGTGTATAATTATATACACCACAATAAAATAGAGACTTTTGATTGTTTTTCATTCATTCGGTACTTTATTTCATTTTTCTGTTATAAAACCCTCATTTAAACATGACGTAAACATTTTCCCACTGAGCGTCGTGATCAACGTAGTGCGTGCAGAAAGGTGCGTTTAAGACGTCACGTATGAGTATCTACTTCTTCCGCTATAAAAGAAAACATTGGAAAGATGTACAAAATGTCATGTAAAAGCTTTGCAGCGAAACAAATGCGTTATTTTGATTCTTGACGGGGAATTTGGGCTCATATTTCCCGCCTGAAAGTGATATTTGCCCTCGCCTAAAGGCTCGGGCAAATATTGCTCTCAGGCGGGGAATATGATCGCATGTTCCCCATAGCTTCAAAAGTTCAAAGGCGATGCTTTCTCTGTGGTTCTCCTGACTTACTGTGTGAGTTTTGTGTTTATTTTACTTCTTTGTGTCATTTGCGCTTGTGTTAAATAATGTGAATCCAAATTGCTGTGTAAACAGGATATGAAACGCTATATAGAAAGCTTGTCTCTGGGACTTTCAAACGGGTATGGCACAGATGGGCCTACTTAGCTACACATATAAGCAATGGTCTTGAAGTTTTATATTTATGCATTATTAAAACTGCGTAAGCAATGGTTCCACTCAGACTATTCAGATAGGCAGACTGTTCTGTGTCTTTGTTGTTTACTTAGGTTTCCTTATGACGTGGCTGACTGTATTTCGAGGAATGACTTATTGACTTTTAGGCTATTTGTCAGAGGTCCATTTGCATGATAAAGGCTGTCAGTAAACCAATATCCTTTGTTAACAATTTGTATGTTTCTTGTCAGATTTAGATCTAATATAACATATCATAATAATTCCATAGCACTCTTCGAAAAACTACCAAACTTACATTAAAAATTGGGCCACACTACTTGTAATCAACACTGCAGCAAATAAGTACGAATATGGCCTAAAAATAGCCGTGTTTCCGGTAACCCGACAGACCCTGCTTCAGACCCCCAACCCCACCCCGACTCTACTATTTTTATCAATAAACGAACAAAATAAAAATTAAAACACCGATCCTACCATTTTCAATTTTGACCCTACCCTGTGTAGTCTTTGCATTTCCCCATAGTAATTTCGCGTTTTAAGTATTTTTTTTTTTTATTGTTGTTTTTGGCGTTTAGTACCTTCAAAAATACAGAACTGACTTTTTGGAGCATCTAAAATGAATTATGATATACTCTACACGTCATAACATGACAATTGTATTGACAAAAACATGTACGAAAACAAAATCACATAAAATATACAGGCTTTTGTTTCGGGAGAAATAATGAAAAAAAAGCTTCTCCTACCTACCGACCAAAACGTTTTACGCATGTTATTAGAAACACAGCTATTCATCACGTGAACAAGTCAGTGAAATGAACACCCACTAAACCCCATTTTATATGGAGAAAACTGGGGTTTACTGGGGTATACATTATTTTTCTTATTTCTGTTCCAAGACATAGGTTATGGGTACTCGTTAGAACCGCCTCAATGATGCGGTTCTAACAAGCTTCCGAAACCTATGTTTGCAGTAGTAAATCAGAAAAATATCACGGATTTTTCATCAGAAAAGGAGCCATTTTGGAGATCTGAAAAAAATGCATTACTTCACACGGGTGTGTAATCGTAATGTTTTACGCCTAACAGTGAAAATAGAAAAGAGAAACGAACAGAGAAACCGCAAAAACTCTTCATCACGAAAACACGCCTATATAATTTTGACCCCCCTTGAACCCCACTTTTATATAGTAAAACTGGGGTTTCCGGGGGTATACCTTATTTTTCTCATTTCTGCTCTGAAACATAGATTGTGGGTACTCGTTAGAACAGCCTCGATGAGGCGGTACTAACGAGTGCCCACAATCTATATTTTGAGCAAAAATAAGAAAAATATCACAATTTTTCATCCTAAAATGTTTTATTTTTTCGGCGATAAAGGTGGCAATGTATTTGTACAGGCGTGTTTGCGTAATGTATAATTTTGAAATCATGAAATTGTATTCGAGAAAGGGGTAGTTCGAACTACTGAGGGTTAATCATAGTGCCGGGCACAAACAATAATTGGGATGACGTCAAGACATAGTTTTCTTGCACACCAGACAAGGAAATTCGTGATTTTACCCTGGGATAGAAATTTATGTTCTGACCCCGCTGTTCCGACCTTAAATCGAATATTATCGCGTTTTTGATAAATGCACTGGTTGATTACAACCTCGTATGCGCCGTCGTTAAGGTTTACGTCACAGCAACGTCATTAAACACTCTTGCAGTGTCAACACAATATGGCGGACGTTGGTAACCGAAGTGACTGCAGCATTAAAAATCTGCTTTAAGAAATGGAAGGTATGCAAGAAAAAATATCCAATATGGGTGTGAGGGTTGAATAGAAAAATCCGTCAATCTCGCCAAGCCTCGTGATGCCGGACAGTGTCCCTCGGGACGGATTTTTCCATCCACCCCTCACACCCATATAAGATTCTTATATTATCTCTCTATAACAATGAAGGAAGGTTGTGTGTACTCATTAGAATCGCCTCATTGAGGCGATTTTAATGAGTACATACAATACATGTATACCTTTTTCAGATACAATCAAACAAAACGTAATAAGCAATATATACCTGGGAGTCTTCTAGGTATTACTACGTTTTATCTACGGTTTACTACGTCTAACTACATTATTCTACGTGCTATTAGGTTTTGGTTTCAATTGCTAGGTATAACTTCACAGTAAAACTTCCTAAAACGTTGCAAACACGTACAAAAAAACCTAATACGCAATATACATGTACCTGGAGATCCTCTAGGTATTACTACGTATTATCTACGGATTCCTAGGTCTTGGTACGTTTTCCTTCGTTTTATTCTACGTTTACGTATTTGCGAGGTATACGCTACATTTATGAAATGCCACCTATGTTTAAAAAATAATCAAAACAAATGTAGCTGGGTCAAAAACGTATTCATATATAGCCGTATGTAATAAGTTTTCATTACATTGCCATTCCGCTACGTTTTAAAAACGTCGTAAAACCTACCCATCAATACGCGACAGTAACGTGTACCAACAAATAATATTTTGAACAGAAATATATCACTATTTTTCGTCTTACAATTTTTTTTTTTTTTTTTTTTTTTTTTTTTTGGCGGTAAAATTTATCAATTATATAGGCGTGTTTTCGTAATGTTAGAATAATTTAGAGATAATATAGGGATATTTTCCCATACGTATCTGCACCTAATTATTTCCAAAGAAAACTTACTCAACCTGTTCATCATGTTATTAAGTCCGTGTAAAAACATTTTGAAAAAAAAAAACTTTAGATAGAGAACAGAAGTGACAGCAATGATCATAAATCAATAAAATAGCCTTACCGGCCCGACAAAGTCCAACTGTTTGTTTTCTATTGCTCAGCTATTTCAGTTATTTCATGCTGTCGATGCCTCATCGTTGTTTCATCAGAGTGTTCGTTTGAAATTTATGTTCTCGGAGATCTAGAAATCCTTCACTCGAACTGAACAAAATATTTGCCTAAAGTATGACAAAACCAACTGCGAGGATTGTGGCCACGTAAAATCGACTTAAGACCCCCCACAGCCCCACGTAAAAATATTTCTTATTGGCCTTTCCAAGGCGGTTCTTCTGTCCTGGTTTATTATTGTCGTGGATCGTTTTTTTTTCATGTATTGCTAATCATGTATATGTTTAGTTTGGATAACCGTTTGGCCATTTTATGGGGAAGTAACTGTCCTTTTGGCTTTCCGCCTGTGACATTTTTACTACAGAGATGTTAATGTATGTTCGTGTCTCTTTTTCTTTCTATTTCTTGGATGGGAGGTGTGAGGTCAGTGTATCGATTCCTCATCATTGCCTCCACTTCTATTTATTCAAATTCTTCATCATGTAATTAAATCCGTGTAATAACCACTTTGAAAAAAACAACTTTATGTTGAAAATAGAAGTGCAGGCATTGATCAGGAATCCATAAAATTACCTTTCCACCTTCCATACAAGGTATCAAAAGAAAATAAGCTCAAACGAAAGCAACGTCACCTGCATTAAAACAAATAAAAAGCCAAAGGGACAGTTTCTTTTCCACAATTGACTAACCGGCTACACTAAACACATGCAAAGCCAAGCAATGACATCAAAGCACTTTTTGTCGGCGAGTAAAAATCTTAAATCGGATGTGTGTTTGTGTGTGTGTGGGGGGGGGGGTGGGCGGGGGCAGTTTTAAATTGATTTTACACAATTGAATGATACCGAAATCATTGAATGCCCATATCTATTAAGTCACCACGAAATGGCCGTGTTAGGTATACAACATTAACAGCTTGGGTTTATATGGGTATGCGTTATTTATCTTATTTATGCTCAAAATATAGCATATGAGTTTTTATTACAACCTTCTCTATGAGTCGTGTTCAACGAGCACCCACACTCTATGTTTGCAGCGGTAATAAAAACATATGTCACAAATATTTCTCGAAAACATGAAATGGTTTGAATTATGCACGACTGATCAGTGCGTTCCTAAAAATTGTCTGATAGGATCATTAGACTATGTACGGTCACTATAGATCACATGTTCGGAGATATGTATGTAATACTCGTTAATACAAACAGAACAGAAGATGGCTTTACATAATATTAACCAATATAGGACAATCGGGGTAACGTCACTTAAGGTCCATCATTTTTGGAGGTGAAAACAAAGGTATTCTGCTATATGACCTTACCAAATGTGCACAAGAACTGTTTTAAATCAGGCTCACTCCTCTGACAATGACTTTCTCTATATTATTGTTCCGTATATTTCCTTTTATTCCTGAGGATTGTCGATAGCAAATCAGACACATTTTGCTTTTAAAACTGTTTAAAAATTATCAAATTTTAGCGATAAACACCGAAACTCTCCCTTCCACCAAATGAGAAAACTGGTGGGAAAGACAACCGTTCTTTGTTTCTTTTTTTATTGAAGGGTTCATGGCCTACTATCCTTATAATAAACTCTGTAGAACCCGACCTCACTGCTCCTAGGAGTTAAATGATGTGGGTGAGAAAGTTTGCAGAGACTCTTTAGACGAAAAACATACCACATAATATTTTGGATAATTACACGATATGGGACAATAAGACAGTAGAAAACAATCGATAATCAAGTTCATTGTCCTATATATCTACAAATTGACTATTCATATATTCAGCAGTCATAGAAAACGACAATAGTTGGTACTTGTCTTTTGAGCGACATAAGAACAAGTGCTCACTGAGTTGTTCAAAACCAACGGTGTCGTTTGTTAAAACATCGTTAAAACTTAGATCCTTTAATAGAATGGCAAATAAAAATACATGTATGCTAACATTGTTGCTGATAAAAATGTGAGAAGCTTTAACAACTGCAAAAGCTATGCAAAAGCTATTCACATTTTTTCATCGACAAAAACCAGAGTATTGGAAATTGTACTTGCAAGAACCAATAACATTTTGATCACTAACAAGCTTATTCAGGGTTATCGGTATCATCCTTTTCAAACTTTTATAGACGTCATTCCGATTTAATTTCAAAATTCAATGTTGGATTCAAATCTCTACTTCAACAAGGTCTATCGGAACCCGAATTTTATGATGACTTAGTATATCTATAATTGCAATGACTTCAGTACCCAATTTCATAAAATCATTCCATTCTTCGATATAAAAAGATTGGACACAACATAAATGTTATACGAGAGGCTGCATGCATGGTAGTTAACCCTATCACGGTTGATAACTTTGCTCCCCCCCCCCCTTTAACTGCACGTCGGTGGGTTAGGGGACGGTTCCAGCGTAAAGGCTTACTTCTGTGACGGTTCCAGCGTAAAGGCTTACTGAGAATTAGAGAGAATCTAATTTTAAGTAATGTTGGTTGGTACCTGAGTGTGATTATAATGTTTGCCGGCTACCTCTCGATATCTAATCCGATGCTTTGAACAGTTCGACATTATAATACTCTCGAAAACTGTTTATGCTGTTACGGTGTACGTACGTAAGTACTTGTTAGAACTTTATTTTAGTTGTCTCTTATGCTATGGTCACAAACATCGGCCGGTATCCGGGGATTGGGGGTAATCAGGAGAACACCGCTGGTTTTGGCCTTTTTTCCGACATCGGACAACACCGGTCAAAAAAATTGTCACACACCATTTACATAACTATCACCGCCCGGAGGCCGCGCGGAGGCCGTCCGAAGACCGTCTGGTAATCGTACGGCACCTGTTTCCAAAGAGAAATGTTTTGGGGTCCGGAATACCGACCGAACATCTTATACTAATAGGCCGATTATCCTATGATGTCCGGGCGATCACCGGCCTATTCACCGGACATCGTACGAATATCGCCCGAGTATCCTGCGGACAACGAACGATGCTTATACCAGGCCCGGCCGAATGTCGGGCGATTGTTGGGCGGTGTGTTGGCCGATGGCTACGTTATGGGTCAAGAGGTATATAATGGCCGCCCTACCTGGCATGGTTAAAATGTTACTATGGCTGCACCAAGAAGACTACGACTGAAGATGCTGGAACATGAATTGGCGCAAGCAAGTACACGGCGACTGACGGGAGTTTATATAGTCCGCCCGATGCTCGGCCGATGTCCGGTTCTAGCCGGCCGGTGACCGGACGATGTCTGAAACATATCTGGTCCACACAGGTTCAAGCCGATCGGACATGGGTGGGTTACTTCCCAATGTGTAAAAAGACATCGGCCGGATATCGGCCCATGTCCGGTCCCAAAAGTTTCTCCTCTGAGGCTACATACACCGTTCGACTACCGCTCGATTCCAGGCCGGATATCGGACGATACTTAAACGATGTGTGAAGGATATGTGGCCGATTATGAAAATGTACGGGACACAGGAGAAATTTTAACTTCGAGTTAAAACTCGTCGGGCACCTCCCCGATGCTGTCTGAGAGACCGGCCACCGGTCGGCCAAGTCTAGTGTCCGGCCGGGGACCAGGCCAAAATGGCTAAAATTCATGCCGGGAGTACATCCTAAGCCTAATCGGAATGTGTTGTGGCCAAAGCATTACCAACGGACGATGTATTCAAATTTATGTATCTGTAAAACCCATTCTTCCAGTTATTTTAATCATTGTCAAGTGGTTTACAGTTTTCTCGCTAATTCAAGTTTTTATCTGCACTACAATTATGTAATGAAACCCGGTGTAGTTGAAATTAACTGTCGGAATTTATTGAACCAGAGCACAATAAACACATTAAGAAGAGCGCAACAAACAAATTAAGAATCATGCGAGAGCAGTTGCGAAACAGAACAGCCTCCATATCCCTATAGTCTTATCAGAGTATTAAGGGGAATGCGAAAACCTGGCGGATTTTTCTCCCATGTTTCGAAGGGAGATATCTTTTGCGACTTTCTGTTCGGTTTTCTATAAGTCCTGTCCCACTGAAAAAGGGGTATTCTTTCAAAGGAAAGAATTTGCATTCTAGGATCAAATTCTTTCCTTTTAAAGTTGACCCCTATTTTTACAATGGGAGACAAAAATACATTTGCAGGAGTAATCTTCCCTGAAAATGTATCAATTCCCCATAAGTAATTTCACTTTGAATAGACTATAGGCATAAAATACTGCAAAGGAGAAGTGAATACGCTGATCATGCTGTGTCAATATGGAAGCTGATCCGAGTCTTTACTAAACACAAAGGTTTCTTTTTCTGTAAGTTCTGTTGTGCTTTGACTCGGTCATTAATGAAATTGTAAATTTATTGAATTTCTCGAGATTTGCAATAAGATGTTCAGTTGAAACTTGTTTGGAAGACATATTATTCATTTATTACATCGAAGAGGCCAGAATTAGAAAATATAATCGCTAACCTATAGAATTTGTGCAGTTAAATTTAGCAGTATAATTCATTTTCAATTGATTATTGCATAATCCTCATTGCAGCAAGATCCGGTATTGAGAGCTATTAATTTGCTGAAATGTTAACGTTTATTTCCAAAATGATTTGTTTTACTGAGGCATGATTGCTCTGGAAGGGCAAATATTTTTAATGAAACAGTAAAATTTCACTGTTTAAACCAACTAAATTTGAGTCTTATTCAACCTTAATCAGTCTCTGGTCAGGCCCATCGGATCCTAACTGTTGGTTTTCTTTTGCTCCAGCATTTCAGTGGTTTCTTGCTGTCGTGTCCTCGTCGTTGTTTCATCTCTGTAGTTGTTTGATTTTTGTGTTCTCGGAGATGTTTGGAGGCCTTCAAGCGGACTGATCAAAAACATTTGTCTAAATCGCGACGGAAGTAAGGGCGAGGATTGCGGCCGGGTAAAATCGATTTAAGCCCCCGATTGGAATTCGTTTCACTGACCGTTCCAAGGCGGTTCTTCTGTCGCGATTTATTTTTGTTATTGTTTGTCCTTGAGTGTGTATATCGCTTGTAAGTTTTTTTTTTTTTCATTTGGATAGCCAATTGGCTATTTTGTAGAAATATAACTGTCCTTTTGGCTTTCCGCTATTGTTGTTTCCATTAGGGTCTAGTTGTTTCATGTTCATGTTTCTTTCCGTTTGGTGTCTCTGATTGGAGCTGTGGGTTAATTGTATAATTGTATCGATTCCTGATTATTGCCCTCGCTCCTATTTGACCCTTTTCCAGTTGAATAATTATGGGATACGTGTATTCAAAATCGTCATTTATTGTATTTTTCGGTTAGTCGTTTGGTCATTTTGTGGGTAAATAACTGTTCTTTTGGCTTTCCGCTTGTGACGTTTTCATTGTGGTGAATTTGTGTTATTTTGGTGTTTCTTTTCCCTTTGCTGTCTTCTGTCGCGGTTTATTTTTGTTGTTGTTTGTTACTTACTGTGTGTATCACTTGTGTCTTTTTATTTTGGATGGCCATATGGCTATTTTGTGGGAAAGTAACTGTCCTTTTGGCCTTCCTTTGTTTAGGTTTCCATTATGGTCTGGTCGCTTAATGTTTGTGTTTCTTTCCATTTGGTGTCTTTGGATGGGTGGAGTAAGTTAATTGTATCGATTCCTGATCTTTGTTTTACTTCTACTTTGGACGGGAAATGTTAGGTAATTGCATCGACTAATATTTTATGCTGGGTTATGGGTTTCTTTGTATCTGAAAACAGGTACATGTAGTAGACAGCATTGTTTTGAAGGCATTACACACACGTGAACAAGTACGTGAAATGAACACCCCATAAATACCTATTTATAAAGAGAAAACTGGTGTTTACGGGAGAAAACAAAGTGTTTCTTATTCATAGAAAATATTAATTTTCAGGGCCACTGATGAGGCTTAATTGACCGAAACTAAATACCAAGGCCCAGAAAAACTTTTATACTCTGCACTTCCCAGTTCTGCGGCATATTCCTTGCATCTGCAGGATTTTTCAAATAACATACTTGTTTGTTCGCGGGCACAATACGAAGGATGTTCTACCGTGTACCCACAGTCTATATTTTGAGCAGAAATTAAAAAAAAATATGTCACAATTTTTCATTGTATTTTTTTTTTCGAGACTAAAATCTACAATGTATTAGTATAGGCGTGTTTTCGTAATGTCACTATATCACGCCAGTAACCCTGGATACTTAACTTCCTTGTTAACCCCACATTATACAGGAAAAAGTATGGTTTACATGGATCTTCCTTGTTAAGTATTATTTAAAAAAAAAACAACAACATATTTTGGATATACAAGGGTATACAATATTGTCCGTATGTTTTTCACCAAATGCATACGCTATGATAACACATTGAACCTGATAGCCTCCCGCCGATCGGGGGCTTGAAGAAATAGATGGGCTGCATGATGCTTCCAAACAGAGCTGAAACCGACCGCACACGAGTACTGGTAAACCGTTTAAAGGACCTAGTCCTGCTCAGGTAAAGAAGTGCGAGTCGGACCATCCATTCTTATAAACCCTGTTGGTTTGGTTTTAACATATTTATATCAGAAGTAACAAGTTAACATACACACATATACAGGTACATACTATGACAGGATTTGGACGGAAGCTAAAATGCTTATAGAGTCCACGACCCCGTTGGTTTCATTGGGTGACAGGGCTTTAGATGTCATTTCATCTCAATGTCGGGTAAACGTCCAACAAAATTGGAACAACCTATCCAAAATGACCTATACAGTGTTGACGGCGACGTTAAGAAATCAAACAAGAGAACAAACATTTTACCTGATGGATATGTATGTACTCATTGAGGTAAATCTAATGAGCACTCACAATCTATTTTCGGAGCAGAAATAAGAAAGTAAATATTCCTCTTATAACTGCTAGCTCTAAAAAGACGGCACACGCCTTTGTATCAAACTAGTGTGTTATCGCAATAGTCATAAAGGGGCTGCACTCTGTAAAAAATAGACAATGAAATGTACAAAATGTATATAAATTGAGCAAAATTTATAAGGAAAATAATATATGGGCCCCGTCAAGCGATTTTGGTACTTATCGCCTGTGCGCGCAGCGAAGGTGCAGGCGAGCCTGCGCATCCGCGCAGTCTCGCCAGAATCTTCGCTGCTCGCTCATACAAGCAGTGAATCAAGAGGAACCTTCAGACAGAAAGCCATATCCCTGGCCCCTCTGAATGGCTGGGCATGCGCAGTTAAAATTTGTCATGACGGAATGCTCGAAGACACAAATTCGCTTGGCGGGGCTCATATATCACTGTAAATCCCAATTTCCTTTATATAACGTGACATTTACAGGGGTGTTCCTTTGCCTGACGAGTACCCACAGTTTTGTTCGGACTAGACATCAGAAAAATATCCCATTTCATTTATTAAAAGTAAATATTTCCGGAGACATGAAAGACGCGTTTTCAGCACTGTAGTTTTTGAAACGTTATCTGTTATAAGCTTGTTCAAGGCAGGCAAACGTGTCCGGCTGAGCTAAAGCTGCCGATTTGTTTGATTTGAGGTTTAACGTCCCCGTTAACGCTGTAAAATTCATTTTGGAGACGGTGCTTCCAATTTTGTGGGACTTTTACCCACATTGAGATGAAATGACATCTCAAGCTCTGTCGCTCAAGGAAACCAATAGCGTTTATTAGCATGGACGGTCCGACTCGGGCAGGCTTGGATCCTCTAATCGGTTTACCGGTACTCGTGTGCGGGTCGGTTTCAGCTCTGCGTGGAAGCATCATGCAGCCTATCTATTTCTGCAAGCCCCGATGGGATGGGGCCGGCGTAAGGCTGAGACTATAAGAACCTAATATGGGGTTTTGTTGTACATGGGCGCTCCAACCCCCCTGCATGACCGTGCTGAGCGAAATCTCGGCTGCTACGACTACCGAGATTCCGCTCAGCACGGTCATCCCGAAAGTTGGAATCGCCAACCGTTTCTTGAAATTTAATTTGATTGATTTATTTTTTTTTACCGTTTTATGTTTCGTGCACTATACTTGTTTAGTTTGGCTGGGTAAGAACAGATTTCCTTATCTGTTGTGCAAGAAAACTTATTTCGCTGCTATCAACTTGATGACAAAGCTATTTCGTTAATAAAGAAGGAATCGTTTGAGTGAGTGAGTGTTTCAGTTTTACGTCCCACCAACAGCTAAGGTCATACGGAGACGGGACCTCGGTTTAAAGACTCATCCGAAAGTCTGGAGAAGCCCGGGATCGAACCTGCGACCCCTGGTTTACAAGGCGAGTAGCGTAACCACTCGACCACGGAGGCTTCTAGGAATCGTTTGAATGTGTAGCCTTAGGTGCTGTTAAATTTAGCCTTTCTGCAAATGCAACTGATTTAATGTAATTTAAAATCATATGAGGATTACATCTGCGAACTAATCGACATCTTCCGATGCTAAATATGTCGCAAAGGAGCAGATGAGGTGTGAGTTTGTTTAAAATACAGCGAAATTCCTATATTAAGACCACCTTTGGGACTGTTCAAAAGTGGTCTTAAAGACCACTTTTGAACAGTCCCAAAGGTGGTCTCGCAGTAAATCACTCTGGATGTAGAAAAACCCCAGAGAAAATATATCTGAAACCATCGAAACATCTCGTGAACAAGTCCGTGAAATAAAGACCCCCCTAAACCCCACTTTATATAGAGAAAACTTGGGTTTAGGGGGGGGGGTATTTATTATTTTTTCTTATTTCTGCTCCAAGACATATGTTGTGGGTACTCGTTAGGACCGCTTCAATGAGGCGGTTCTAACGAGCACCCACAACCTATGGTTGCAGTAATTATAAGAAAAATATCATGGATTTTCATCAGAAAAGTACCCATTTTGGAGATGTGAAATAATACACTATGTCACACGGGTGTTTTATCCTAATGATATGCATTTAAAAGCATAATTCGTCTCAATTTCATGTGATGTTAATAGCGGGATTTCACTTCACTGTACTCTCAAAGATCCGTTTTTACCGCAATGTGTCACCAGATAAACAAGTGTCTTTAGAGCACCGCTGTAAACCCACTTCTCATCACGAAAATGGAAATGGAGTCTGTGGCGCTCCGGTTTCCATTGTACATGTAGTAGGTGGAATATACCCACTGTTTCGTGTTCTGAATTCAAACCTCTGTTATCTGATTACAATTACAAAATAGAAGTGGAGGCAATGATCAGGAATCGATACAATTAACCAACAGCTCCCACCCGAGACACCAAAGGGAAAGAAACACAAACATGAAGCAATAGACCTCAACGGAAACACCAGCAGCGGAAAGCCAAAAGGACAGTTACTTTCCCACAAAATTGCCAATAGGCTATCCAAAATAAAATAATATAAGCGACGCAAACACCCAAAGACAAACCTAACAAAAATAAAATATAGAGAAAGTTAGATTCAATGTGATACGTGTATACCTTATTTTGTCTGCTTTTGCGGAAAACACAAACACACATACACATATTGTCAGTACTTGCTACAGCGCTAGCTGTGATTTATTGAGTAATAAATCTCAGGTTGGAGATCAGTTGTAAAGTAGACAAATCACGAGCGCGTAGCGCGCCTGATTTGTCTACTTACAACTGATCGACAAACTGTGATTTATTACCCAACAAATCACTGATTAGAGCTGATCTAGCTCAATTCAAACACGCTGAAAATCGGCAATAATGTTGTTGTTTCCTTCGAATTCTCACAACTTTTCGCCCTCGTTAAAAGAACCCGCAAAGATTATTGATTGTTACATATACATTTATGTCCTTTTGTAAAGTTTTCGGTGCAAGGAATGAACGTTACATCGTCTAACGTCAGAGAATCTACGTTTGACGCCATAATTGACAGCTTTTAATGACGTCACTCAGCACGCTCTTCCGCACCTTGATTTGTTGCATAATAGTGCCTCAGACATTTTCATCGGGAAAATATCTCTTTTATGTCAGACTGATGTCACGTGATGTGTCTGGTAGTTTTCTTCTCCACTGACGTCAAATTGTTGTTGAGTCTTCAACATGGATTTTGCGAATCTTCGTTTAAGAAATGGGTTTATTTCACGTTCGTTTAAGTACAAACAACATGGTGTCAGAGGCAAACTGTTTGCCACCCATTGTAACTAAGCACAGAAGCTGTACGTGTTGATGTGGTTAAGTAAACTTATCCGCTCAACATGACTTCGATTTGTTGATACAAACCAGAACTGTGAGTAGCACAAAACTGTTTATTTTCTGTCATGGCCAATTATTAAAGTAATGTCATCCAAATAAACAAAGGCTGTTATGGCCATTAGTAATACAGTACTTCTCTTTGCGAGTCAATGCCTAAAGTTTGTCAATATTCCGATATTCATTGTTTTTGTTTTATGCCTGTTTCTTGACGGGCCTAAACAATAATAACGTACTAAGTATCTATTAATGTGAATCGATACACCTTTCAGGCTAAATAACTTTTCCAACTACAATAGGAGCCTTTTTCGTGACTTACTGCCGATTCTAAAAACATAAAGTGGGGAAGCCCTGGCCGTCTACGTCTAGTCAAGCTTTCGTATTTTGCGAGATAACAGGACAAATAAAGTGTTAATTCCATTATTAAATTTCTATTTTCTGCACCTAATGATATACTGTACACACTCGTGGGTCATCTCGCTGGGACTCTCTCTCTCTCTCTATCAACTAGCAAGAAAATGTTATTTTTGTATTTATTTAATATTTAAAGAGGATACGCAATTAGCTTCGAGAGCCAGTCTACCTTGCGGTCCTCTATAACATATCAAATATAAAAGCATGCAAAATATATACATTAAAATAGTACAACAATATAACAGCAGATATGTTGTGACTATGCAAGAGAATTATCACAAGCAAGAAGACATTCAACATAGTAGCGTAAGCGAATTTCGCCAATAATCGAATTTCGCCAATTGAACACAAGATCGGTATTTTCGTATGCGTGACGTCACAGGACATTATCAACACAGGGAATCCAAAGGTCACATTTACCGCTATCTGTCACTCATGTCAAACTGAGAAGAAATGGCAATCCGAGGGGTAATACATAATTTCCTACCTGTAGCAATGTATTTCCCGCCATTTTTGCTATGCCATTTCGTATCTCACTTTTTTATTTTATTTCTCACGAGATTTGTTAGCTGCCAAAACAATCGCCAGCGTCTGTTTACATTTTGACCTTTCTAGTATGGAGCTGACATATCCGTATTTTAATATTGGGGCTCCCAAAAGGGAAATTAATTATTCAACTATTTGGGGGTTCTTATCGATGTTTAATGGAACACTGTAAATTTTCACAAGAGTTTTGAATGTAGGAGTGTATTTAATTATTTGCTCTCAATTGTACCTATCCACTTTTAGCCAAAATAATAAATATGTGTCAAAGTATGTACTTTATTTTTTTTTTCTTTTTTTTAAGTTACCTCCTGCATAGGGAACACATGGTATTGGGGGCTCGAATTTTACTCCAAACTTTTAATGACAACAAAGATGGTGGTATTCCATTGATATTAACATGATGATATTTTTACATAATATGATAAAAATGAGTAGTTATCATTACATTCTGTTTGTCTTGCAAACCAATGTGGCTCAAATCACTCATGAAACACATTTCTGTTCTGATAAAGTTGATAGCAGATAATTTTACCCCCTCGGGTGCCCCTTTCACCAGGATTTCAAAAGTTGGCGAAATTCGCATACTATTTTTCAAGATGGTGGATTTTGAGTGGTCTGAAATAACGAAGGTTTTGATGATAGACATCGCTATTTTAATGCTGTAAAAGCTTCCCTTGTGTTGAATCAGGTTAGTATTTTTTGATGAAAGGGTTTTCTATCAGCTAAATATGGGTACATGCATACCGCACCAGTGCTTAAGGTAGCGTTGGCGAAATTCGATTACCCCAGTACATGCTTTAAATTTGTAGTAAGATTTTAACAAAAGACCTTAAGACTAATGGGAAAATAAAACATTTGTCACAGACTAATTACAAAGTAGAAGTACGGAATATCGCAATTATAAACATTGCCCTAATGGCATATTTTTACGCCATTTTTCAAAAAGGAGACACCTTACGGGAATTCCTGTTTGCTTTTCTATAAGCCCTGTCCCACTGAAAAGGGGGTCTACTCTTAAAGAAAAGAATTTTCTCCTCAGGAGCAAATTCTTTCCTTTAAGAGTTGATCCCTATTTACATGGGAGACACAAATACTTTTTCAGGAGTTGACTCCCCTGAAGGTGTTCCCATTCCCCTTAAAAGTACTGAGTATAGGATGCTAATCGATACGGATGTTCGCTTACTTATAATTGTGTGTCGAGAAGGTTTACGACCTTTTTGGAAACTTCATATGGTATCTGGCAAGTTCATTGATGTCTTCGTCTATTTTTTGACACATTGCTGTCAATTGTAGTAATCAAGTTTGTTGTTGCCTATTTCTTTGAGACAACACGTCCGCGTAATATAAAATCTTACTTAAGCTGAACCTTTGGAGTGGAAATATGTTTCAAGGCAAAGATTTTGGTATGTTAAGTAAACTGTGCAGACCCTGAAAATCATCACCTACCTCTTGTAAGGGCAGATAATTGTTTTCATTGGGCCATTTTTATCCTAAGACGTTTTTTTCTTTTTTTTTTCTTTTGTTTCAGCTCAAAATTGAGCAGATTCGCCATACCTACATGTACCCATATAATCTATATATCAAAGTGTCGGCATTAACCTAAAACAGAACCGATTACAAACAAATGACAGTTGTCGAGATATTAACGATTAACTGGTTCATTTATTAACATTGAGCCTGTGGCTTGTTTTGTATACCCAACTACCGGTTGCAACGTCATTCACTCAGTGCGATAAAAACTGATGAGTATGTATGGCATACTATATGCGATGGAACAGCGAAAGTCTAGATAACAAACTGAAGTTTTCGTGATTTATATAATAAACAACACCAATTTAAACCAAACAACCTGTCACCGAAAACATCCCTAGATCCATTTTTGCAGCGCTGCCTTTTCGATGGGACACCCAGGAAGCATAGCTGCACATCAGTCAATTGAACTTGAATGGACCAACGCAGTTAAAATGAAAGATTTTACTGAAGGATTATATAGATCCATGAATTACATGACACTGACGACTGCTACATGTATTACCATAATTTCACACCCGACCTTCGCCGGCTTTCCGCTATTGATGTTTCCTTTAGGGTCTGTTGTTTCATGTTTGTGTTTCTTTCTCTTTGGTGTACCTGATAGGAACTGTAGATTAATTGTATCGATTCCTGATCATTGCCTTCACTTCTATTTTTATCCACTAAAATGCATGTTTGAAGTCCTTTTGGGGTATACTGTTTATACACTAGAACAACGCACTATCCGTTGCAAGACGGCTTTAAAAAAGACGTCTTCGACATGTTTTGATATATATGTGGATTCAGAAATCACAGAGAGAAAGGTCTGAACTGTATGGAGGATTTGTTAAAGGTTAAATGTTCACCTACTCCAAATATTCTATCACCACGGCTGCTCTGTGTGCAAGGGCGTTATGTTGACGAATATGAAAATCACGCACCCCTGCATTTGGGCGCTTTCTTTTTTATTCTTCTGATACCGAGGCCCCGTTTTTGGATTTACATCTGTCTATTGTAGATGGATTTGTTTCGTGCAAAATTTATGATAAACGCGATGACTTTGATTTTGAGATTGTAAATTTTCCTTTTTTGGATGGTGATGTTCCTCGTGCGCCATCCTATGGCGTTTATATTTGGCAATTAATTCGATTTGCTAGAGTGTGTAGTCATGTAACTGACTTCAACACTCGTAATAAATTATTAACGGCTAAACTCCTTAATCAGGGTTATCGGTACCATAAACTACGCAAAGCCTTTTCAAAATTTTATAGACGCCATTCTGATTTAATTTCAAAATTCAATATTGGACTTAAATCTCTTCTGCAACATGGTCTATCGGAACCCGAATTTTATGGTGACTTAGCATATAAATTCAGAAAAATATATAACCGCAATGACTTCAGCACCCAATTTCGTAAAATCATTCTTCGATATAAAAAGATTGGGTACAACATGGATATTATACGAAAGACTGCATGCATGGTAGTTAACCCAATCACGGTTGGCAACTTTGCTTCCCTCTTTAATTGCACGCCGGTGGGTCAGGTCTCAGATTCTATGACGGCTCCAACGTAAAGGCTTATTGAAAATTAGAGAGATAATGTCGGTTGGTGCCTGATGCTCTGTCTCTGGTCGGGCTCATCGGAGTCTAACTGTTGGTTTTCTTTTGCTCCAGCATTTCAGTGGTTTCTTGCTGTCGAGTCATCACCGTTGTCTCACCTCTGTGGTTCTTTGATTTTTGTGTTCACGGAGATGTTGCACTGATGAGTTAGGAGGCCTTTATGCGGACTGAACAAATTATTTGTCTAAATCGCGACGGAAGTAAGGGCGAGGATTGTGGCCACGTAAAATCGATTTAAGTCCCCCAGTGGAAATCTTCCACTGACCGTTCCAAGGCGGCTCTTCTGTGGCTTTTTTTTTTATATTTTGTTGTTTGTTACTTACTGTGTGTATCACTTGAGTCTTTTGGTTTTGGATGGCCATATGGCCATTTTGTGGGAAAGTAACTGTCCTTATGGCCTTCCTTTGTTTAGGTTTCCATTATTGTCTGGTCGCTTAATGTTTGTATTTCTTTCCCTTTGGTGTCTTTTATGGGTGGAGTAAGTTAATTGTATCAATTCCTGATCTTTGTTTTACTTCTACTTTCCAACAAAGTGATCCACCACAGAAGAAATATTTTTCTTTATAAAATAATCCTGTGGCATTCTTGTACTCCGGCACTTGTACTCGGGCCAAAATTCCATCTCAGTCGAAAAATGGAGCATACGTGGCACGTCTCGAAGTTTTATTTCTTCGCGAGATTTGGGTCTTTCGCGATATGCACCTACCCATACTTTATTGTTTTCTTTGCAATCGGGTTAAAAAAGTACAGCCATATTTCGTCTCTAGTTACTATTTGCCTGCGTCCCTTGGGATCCGCATCTTTATATTTTGTTAGAAGTTCTAAGGCTTTTTTTACCCCTATCCCCTTCTGTTCTGGTGTCAAAAGAAGGGGTCGACCTACGCTTAAGCACTTCTATCAATATATAAAATATGGCCGACGAATCTATGCCATATAAATCCCGTATTTCTTCCACATTGTACTGCGCATATTTTTCAATTGCCGTTTTCACAATCTCGATTTCTTTTTTTTTTTTTTTTTTTGACGCTACAGAAAGCGATCGATCGGGTCGCGGCTCATCTTTGACTGAAGTTCGTCCATCTCCGAAAAGTCGCGCTCATCTGCAAACTTTTGGATACGATAGAGCATTTTCACCATAAACTTTATCTAAATCGGTTTTGATCATGTCTAGCAATGCACGCATTTTGCAGTACGCATTTTTTTCTTCTAAGTTAACATTGCTATTTTCGGTCATATTTTGGCTCAGTGACAAAGACATGGTCATCTACAATTACCACTCTAGCGCACTGCATGCGTAAAATCGTGCAAAGATGTATGTAATTTGTGAAACGAGCTTCCCGATATTTATTGGGTCGATTGTTTATCAATCGATCCAAAGGTATAAAGGACAAAACCTCTATTAGTGCTGGAGTCCACGTGACTATCACTGATTTGTAGGAATCCACGCAGATTATTTATAGAATTTTATCGCAGTGAGGTAAGCGTGTTTACGTAAAAGGTTAACTGTAAAAATCTGGGCTGGAATCATGGATTGGGCGGGGCAAATAGTGTAGACCCAGATCAGACGCCGCAGAACGCGGCGTCTGATCAGGGTCTTCACTGTTTGCTTAGAGTATAGGAATTTAAGGGTCAGGCGCCGAAAAACGCAGTGTGATCATGGTCTGCACGGTTTGCTGTCAGTAAAGGAGGTTAAGGGTTAAACAAAACAGTCCACGCTCAGGCCCATTTTCCTACCTACACCCAGAGACAATCGACCCACCAGTACTCTCAGTGCTTTGATTTTATTAATGGTTGGTGCCTGATGATTTGTATTTGGCTTGACTCTTTGTGGTCTAACTGGTGGTTTTCTTTAGCTTGAGCTAACAGATTGCATACCAAGCTACGAGTCCTCATATTTAATTCATCACAGTTCTTCAATTAATTTGTATTTATACTGCGATGATCTATTGACTGAGTTAGTTACATTCAGGTGGACCACGTATTTTGTGGGTTGTAAATAATATAGAGGATCTTACATGAGTGCTCATGTATTATTGAATTTATTAATCAGGATGAGGAAAAGGGATAACCCCTTTTTCTTCAACTAGATGCAAGATTCTATTTATCATATGACATTTGAAACGCATTTTATTCACCGTTGTTTACAAAAATATCAATATTCCGCCATTAGTAAACGCGACGTCGTTAAGGACGCCGCACATGTAACGTTACGGGACGTATCTAGCTAATTTGCATATTTAATCCACTAGTGGATTATCGAAAATATTACATGGCGTTATGACACTCTCAGACGCGACGTCATATGATAAATTCGAATATTGAAGTTTGTGCATATAGAATCGATTTAATCTCCCCAGTGGTTCTCGCTACTGACTGTCTTAAGGCGGTGGTTCTAGATCTAATGTTGTTTATTTTAAATGTAGCTTTGTCGGAATAGCCGACGGGGCTGTTCATATTGTATGAGCTTATGGTTGCGTGTTATTATTATTATAATTATTATTATTGTTATTATTTAATTAATTTTCAATAATTTTGCCTGTTGCACCTTGATCACCTCTTGTGGAAAAGAGGGAGCTGTTGCTGATGTCTCCGTAATTTTAAATATCTTTTAATCATCGTATTACATGACATCTTTATTTGAACCGTTATGTCTTTCAAAGTCGTTGGCACTCGATATTACATAATATATATGAGCCTTTCAAGAGAAAATCTGTTTTAGCAATTTGCGAACACCAAAGATGCAGATGCAGACACTAGTTTTCGCTGCTTGAAAAGTGCAGTTCCAGTGCTTTTGCTTGTCTATAAATCTGAGCAGACTTGTTTGTACTTGGTGATCGCTGCTTTGAATAACGGGATACTCTGGGGAAGTAAATCGGCAGTTTTATGGTCGGGAATTTCGTTTTACGGCGACGCGTCTGTGGAGTCGTAAAACGGAATTTGCGACTGTAAAACCGACGATTTACCTCCCCAAATGACAATTTTCAATACAGTTGTCCCCATTCTAATGTATTGTGTCACATATATCGTTTAAAAGATGTTCTTTTGTCCCAAAATAGCAAGCATAGTGAGCTGCGTAAAACCAAATAACAACCAATGTAAAGCGAGGTTACAAGATACCGTCGGATTTCCGAAAGTATATACAGTAGACTTTCGATGGCTCGAACACCGATGGCTCGAATACCATGGCTGATACGAACCCGTTCTTGAGTCCCTAGGGAATTTCTGTACGTAAGAAATAGGGAGAGTAAAAATTAGGATATTTTCGTCTTTTATCTTACAAATGTATACTGTGTGTACGCATTAGAATCGCCTCGATGAGGCGATTCTAATGAGTACACACAGCATACATTTTTCATTATATAACACCGAAAAGATGTCCTAAAGTATGTCGTTATGCCTCCTGGCATTAGCCCTCAGTGGCTCGAACTACCCCTGTTTCGAACAGATTTTCAAGGTCCCAAAGGTGTTCGAGCCATTGAAGTTCGACTGTAGTAGAATATACTGTCGCAAATTTTTGACGTTATCCAATCAGACGTTGCGTTACATGTACATACGCAAGTGCATTAGAATCTCCAATTTCTTAGTTTCTATTTCTATCATTTCAAGCATTTTGTTAGTCTGTTTATCTGAGTAAGATGATTTGTAGTTTAGCTGGTTGCAAATTCCTCTGATAGTTGTTGCTGTTTGTTGTTTTGTCTAGGCTCATAATTACATTCTGAAATTAATGCGCTGAATGCTGTATATTGTTTTCAGCAGATCACATTTTGAAATAGTTTTTTCTTATTTTTCCAGAAAACAAGATGTGACATTTCATGGAAATTGTCTCCTATGCAATATCAAATCCTGTTTCCTATGGGAAGAATTTGCATGGATGTCTTGGGAAAATAAGAAACAAAATCAATAATTTGTGGTTTGCTTTATTAGCCCACAGAATTATAAAGGTTGGTGGTTAAACCATACGACCCCATCTGTATGATTATTTACATTGTAAAATATATTAGCATTGCAATCCGATTTTAGTGTGACCAATATTCCTGGAAAATATGTAGAGAAGTCAGCATATTATCAGATAATGCCCTCCAGCTGGGCTAATCTGCGTTCAGTCAATAAACTAAATTAATTAGCGGGTGTTTTCTTTCACAAAACCTATTACCTGCCATGCCTTCTGTCACTTCACTCAGTAATATCTAACGGCGTAGTAATCGTCCTGCCAATTGATTCCAAGTAAAACTGGGGTTTGCAGGGGTAAACCTTATTTTTCTTATTTCTGCTCTAAAATATATTTTGAGCAGAAATAAGAAAAATATCACAAATTTTCAACTTTCGTAATGTTTTCGTAATGTGAAGTTTCAGATTTGAAACGAAGTTTTTAAATTATTTTTATTTTTCTGGCATATTAGTGTTATTATTATTATTAGTAGTAGTAGTAGTAGTAGTAGTAGTTGTAGTAGTAATAGTAGAAGTAGCAGTAGAAGTAGTAGTAGTTGTAGTAGTTGTTGTTGTTGTAGTAGTAGTAGTAGTAGTACCACTATTAGTATCGATGCTGCTATTGCTGCAGCCACTTTCTCCCCGCCTTTTCTTAAAAAAAAAAAAATCCAAACAAACAAAAAAAACAAAACAAGTGGACATTGTACTGGCAATAGGTTTTCCGTGATGCATGGCTCCGAGGTTTGGTAGGTACCTTGTGAACGCAAGACCTCCTATTAATTTAAACCATTTCAAGTGTTTTAATCATGGTCTGACAATGTGCATGTGTTTTTTACAGAATCCTAAATCTATTTTGGTTTCTTCACTTATTCTAACGTGTTTCGTAAAACTTCATTTTCAATGGCTCAATTTCCGTTAAAGAGCTACATATCATATAATTCTAGCCATTAGGAACTCCAAGGATTATGACCAAAAATTGTATTGTGTAACAAGGATAAAGTGGGGCAGGGATAGAAAATTTACTACGAATTTATTAGTGTTGCATATTTAACCTCATCACGCGAACAGTAATGTTTGGCGGGCGTATTCCTGTCTGGCCGTTATATCTTTCTAAATTTTAGCGTAATAAAATTATTAACGCAATTCAGTCGCAATTCAAATTTTGTCACTCCATTTCACGAGGAAACTCGCGATTTTCGCATAAGCTACAATTTTAGTCATTGGGATTTTAGCTTGCGTGACTGTCTCGACTGAAGCTACTGTGCATTTATATCGCACTTCTAAAGTAGCCATTAATCACGCAGCACCTCATTATAAAGGCTATATTATGCGATTATTTTTCCGCGGTTCCATTGCTTAAACAGCTACGGTAAAATGAGGTTTATATCAGCATACAGGTTTCTGTTCTTACATTGAGAGTACTTGTTTGTGCACTCTTGCTTACAACCACCTCGATATACTTTTGTGTTAACGTACTGTTTGTACCAAATGGAATCTTCCTCCATATATATACCAGTAGTCCATTTCAAAATGGCCGATCTGGGCCTGCACTCTTTGCCAACTACCCGTTTAGGGGTTTCCGGCACTAAATGGGTTAAAAGGCTTTGAACGACTGGAACATGGCGTTTCGATAGACGTGGCTTTAACGTGATTAGCTTGTGGTTTTGGTTGCCGGGGCTTTTCTTTTCAAATATGCTCTGAGGTGACGGATGAAGACACCTCTCTTCCTCCCTTGCTTTATCTGTCATCATGCATCACGAAAACACGCCTGTATAAATACATTGTAAATTTTACCGCCGAAAAATCGACAATATTCAGATTAAAAAAAATGTGATAGTTTTAGTATTTCTACTCAACATATTGATTGTTGGTACACGTTATAACCGCATCATCGAGGCAGTTCTAACGAGTACCCATAATCTATATTTTAGAGCCCACATTAGAAATGAGGTGATTCTAACGTATACCCACAATCTATATTTGAGCAGAAATAAGAAAAATGCCTTCCCATTTAAAAAGGGATTTTCCCATTTGAATCCCTTTTTTGAGGTATAAAGTCCAAATATGACATTGTCATATATCAATTTTGGTCCACTTTTGGTCTGACAGCATGGATAGAACAGAGGAAATTTCCTCTCTTTAGAAGGGTCATTTTCCGATTTTGACCCTGTTTCATGCCGCACGTTAGAGTGCCCTTTTCAGTTTTTCCTCATTTTCCGTTGTACACAATACCACATTAAACAGAGGATTTTTCCTCTGTTAATGCTTTGCACAGAGTTCAGAAAGTACTTGCCAAGAGTTTCAACTCTGATCAACAGAGGATTTTTCCTCTGTTCTGATATATACAGTCCAAGCTGGCAACAGTGGATTTTCCTCTGTTGAAAGAATATGTTGCACAGAGTCAACTCTGATCAACAGAGGATTTTTCCTTTGTTCTGATACATACAGTCCAAGATGGCAACAGAGGATTTTTCCTCTGTTGAAAGAATATGTTACACAGAGTCAACTCTGATCAACGGAGGATTTTTCCTCTGTTCTGATATATACAGTCCAAGCTGGCAACAGAGGATTTTTCCTCTGTTGAAAGAATATGTTGCACAGAGTCAACTCTGATCAACAGAGGATTTTTCCTCTGTTCTGATATATACAGTTTAAGCACAGTGTCAACTCTGATAAACAGAGGATTTTTCCTCTGTTCTGGTATATACAGTTTAAGCACAGTGTCAACTCTGATCAACAGAGGATTTTTCCTCTGTTCTGACATACATGTATACAGTCAACGCGGGCAACAGAGGATTTTTCCTCTGCTTAAAGAATATGTTGCACAGAGTCAGCTCTGATCAACAGAGGAGTTTTCCTCTGTTCTGATGCATACAGTCCAAGCTTGCAACAGAGGATTTTTCCTCTGTTGAAATAATATGTTGCACAGATTCAACTCTGATCAGTAGAGCATTTTTCCTTTGTTCTGATATATACAGTCAAATCAGAGTCAACTCTGATCAACATAGGATTTTTCCTCTGTTCTGATATATACAGTCCAAGCTGGCAACAGAGGATTTTTCCTCTGTTGAAAGAATATGTTGCACGGAGTCAACTCTGATCAACAGAGGATTTTTCCTCTGTTCTGATATATACAGTCCAAGCTGGCAACAGAGGATTTTTCCTCAGTTGAATGAATATGTTGCACAGAGTCAACTCTGATCAACAGAGGATTTTTCCTGTGTTCTGACATATAGTCAACGCGTTGGCTTTTTCCTCTGTTGAAATAATATGTTGCACGGAGTCAACTCTGATCAACAGAGGATGTTTCCTCTGTTCTGATACATACAGTCCAAGCTGGAAAAAGAGGATTCTTCCTCTGTTAAAAGAATATGTTGCACAGAGTTAACTCTGATCAACAGATGATTTTCCTCTGTTCTGATATATACAGTCCAAGCACAGAGTCAACTCTGATCAACAGAGGATTTTTCCTTTTTCCTCTGTTCTGATATATACAGTCCAAGCTGGCAACAGAGGATTTTTCCTCTGTTGAAAGAATATTTGTAGAACCTTGCCCAAGGTTCCGCACATAAAATTCTATTCAAATCAAATTCAGCTCAACAGAGGATTTTTCCCCTGTCAGACATATACAGTCAACGCGGGCAACAGAGGATTTTTCCTCTGTTGAAAGTATATGTTGTTAAACCTTGCATATGGCTCAGGCCAAGTCAAGGCATGTGGTATAAAAATCGAACAGAGGATTTTTCCGCCAGTGAAAATCTGTGCAAAATCAACTCAGCACAACAGAGGATTTTTCCTCTGTTCTGATATACAGTAAATTCCGCTATTAAGTCCACCAAAACTTGAGACTGATTCTGCTTTAAAAAACTTATTTTGAGATGTAAGTTATTCTATGCTTTCTTTGTGTTGTCTTCATACAGTGTCCTCTGGTCATGGACCACCTTTCGAACTGTTCAAAAGTGGTCTTACACCACTTTAAAGACCACTTTTGAACAGTCCCAAAGGTGGTTTTAATATAGGAATTTTACTGTATACAGTCCACGCGGGCAACAGAGGATGTTTTTACTCTGTTCTAATGTTATATATCATATGATGGTGTCAGGCAAAATGTATAGGACAGGTATCGCAATCAAGTCCACGGGCAACAGAGGATTGGGCAACAATTTTGGATTCCTCTGTTGAAAGAAAGTTTTGAACCTTACGTATGGCTCAGCCCAAGTCAAGGGATCAGACATTCCCGCCCAACCCTGATGGGTGGTTGGGAGAATGGGAATTTAGATTTTGACCATCCAAATCCAAGAAACTTTTCATAACACTATGTCTACAGCCTTCAGATCATCAAGAGTATTATGTTCGCATGTCATCGATTGAATATTTTCTTCGTGCAGCTCTATAGGCGTATCCTTATCCATAAAGTGCAAACTTATTAGGTTAAAAAGATTAAACTTATTAATAGATCTAGTTTACTTATAAATAAAAAAATAAAAATCAAACGAAATGAACTTGGTGATGAATAATTTCTTTCCAGCATCATAGCATAGCAAATAACCACATATAAATAAATGGTGGCATATATTTCTCAATTCAAACAAACAAACATAACGCTGTGTAATGCCCGTGCGATTCATTAAAAATGTTTGTTTATCGGTCTGAGAAAAAACAACAACAACACATTGTATGCTATTATATTTTCGTTTGGTATGGCATGCTACCATAACCTTTCATGTCACCAAACAAAGCTATCTCATGCATCTGGTTCATAGGTTAAATGTAAAGGTATCCCTCTTTTGCACTCTCGGCCTATAGAAACGATTATAGTATAACTGTCCAGAAGACCTGAAAAATCAAAATCAGAAAAATCATCAAATACAATCGGTACATAAAACGAAATATGCAATTTTGTTTAATTGGACGGGAACAGTAGAAGCCTGTGGCCTTCACGACGAATAAGTCGTGTTAAGCGGAAACGTGTCTTCGGATGTGTTTGCCCAGAAGAGTTTTTGTAGGTACGCAGGCTGATTTGACTGTTCAGTGGACGGGCATGTCCGAAGACGCATTTCATTTTGTGCATATATTACCTTTGTATGTTTGTTTATTTGATTTGAGGTTTAATGTCTCGGTCAGCACTGTATAGGTCATGTTGGAGACGTTGCTTCCAATTTTGTGTGACTTTTATTCCGACATTGAGATGAAATGACATCTGAAGCCCTGTCGCCTAATGAAACCAATAGGTTTTATAAGCATGGACGGGCCGATTCGTGCCGCTTTGCCTGGGCAGGCTATGTTTGTGTTTCTTTCCCTTTGGTGTCTTTGATGGGCGGAGTAAGTTAATTGTATCGAGTCCTGATCTTTGCTTTACTTCTACTTTAGATCCTCTAAGCTGTTTACCAGTACTCGTGTGCGGTCGGTTTCAGCTCTGTGTGGAAGCATCATGCAGCCCATATATTTCTTCAAGCGTAACTGGTTGATTCTAACATGAACTCTAGTGAGACAACTGTGAGACGTCGCACAAAGCGATATTCTTGTCCCACAGTAGACTGATATCAGTCGTAGATTTTTGTCCTGGCTTGTGCATCATGACACTCAAACATCTGCTTCACTCGCTAGTTAGTCGCAACAATGGAAAGAAGCACACCCGCCTATTGGGGGATTCGAACCCGGGCCGGTCGGGTTCAAATCCAATGCTCTATCCACTGAGCCAAAGAATCGACTTCCTGACACCAATCAGGGATTGGTGATAAACCAACTAGGTATGCATATAAACTTGTTTGTTTGATTTGAAGTTTTACGTCCCCGTCAACACTGTAAAGGTCATTTTGGAGACGTTGCTTCAAATTCTGTGGGACTTTTACCCGACATTGAGATGAAATGACATCTCAAGCCCTGCCGCCCAATGAAACCAATAGGGTTTATAAGCATGGACTCGCACCGCATCGCCTGGGCAGGCTAGATCCTCTAAGCGGTTTACCAGTACTCGTGTGCGAGTCGGTTTCAGCTCTGCGTGGAAGCATCATGCAGCCCATCTATTTCTTCAAGCCCCGATGGGCGGAGGCTAATGCATATAAACTACCAAGGTAGATAATTAAAGGGTGGCAATGCGGTCAGTAACATACCCACCACTTCAAGAGATGGCGAGGAGCCAAAATATTCGGCATGAAGCCATTTTCGGCGCAATAAAGTCCGATCGCGGACGATCCCCAGTCTTAAGAAACAAAAGCCGTAACAAAGGAACGAAGCATAGCTGAAAAAAAAAATCCTGTTGCTTGTGGGATTCGAACCAGACCCGTGCGGGAGACAGTTAAATGCTAACCATTGAACCAACGAGTAGACTCCCTGATGCAGTTCCCAGACTATTAATATTATTTTATTTTTTTTTTGGTTTGGGTTTTACGGCCCTTTCAAGATTATTTCACTCATATCGAGCCGATCGTTAATCAGAGGTGGGCGAAAACCGGAGTACCCGGAGAAAAACCACCTGACCTTCCGTTGCAGAACTTGGCGTCTCACACGTGGCCCGAGCGAGGCTCGAACCTACGGCGGTGAGAGACCTAATGACTAAGAGTCAGCGTTCTTATCCACTAGGCCACGGAGGCCCGTCTTATATATCTTAAAATACTGGTTTATAATTAAGAACCTAAAATTAAGTTTTCACACGATCTTTTTCATCCGCTACCTTAGAAGCCTCCGTGGTGTAGTGGTTACGTTACTCGCCTTGTAAACCAGGGGTAGCAGGATCGATCCCGCGCTTCTCCAGACTTTCGGATGAGTCTTTAAACCGAGGTCCCGTCTCCGTATGACCTTAACTGTTGGTGGGACGTAAAACTCAAACACTCACTCACTCATCTGCTACATTAAAAAGTAGTTACCGTTAAGTGGGATTTCTTTATTCACGTGGAACTGCTCGTTGTGACAGATTATAAGCACACACTAACAGTAACTCCATCACGTGAACAAGTCCGTGAAAAGAGCATCCCTCTAAATATGTTCTATAAAATGGCTATCCTTTGGAAGCAAGGAATATACCACAGGACTGAAAAATATGAAGTGGACTCTCTCTCTCTCTATCTCTCTTTCTTTCTTTCTCTCTCTCTCTCTCTCTCTCTCTCTCTCTCTCTCTCTCTCTCTCTCTCTATCCATCCATCCATCCATCCATCCATCTATTGAGAAAACGGTCCAACGATCTGTTTAACGATCTGTCTAGAAGTGCAGTTAAAATGTCCAACGATCTGTCTACATGTGTATGTGCAATTTTAATAAATTGAAGATTCCAGGTTGTTTTTTTCTTCAAAATTTATTTGGAAAATGGCTGAACCTTTTGCAAATAGTGTAGGCCCTGATCAGACGCCGCGTTCTGCTGCAACTGATCTGGGCCTGCACTGTTTTCCACTTACCCCTTTTTGGGGTTCCGGTACCAAATGGGTTAATGTAAGGGCTGGGATGGTTGAACAAATCTACAAATACCAGATTTTACTGTAACATCTTGCGCTTGCGAAGGAGTGTTTCATTCTCATGCACTGTGTTTGTTCCAATCCCACTGAGAGAGAGAGAGTCGTACGTACAATATATCTTTAAGAACAGTTAACTAAGAAAACAACACTTGGGATTTGCCATCATGAAAACACGCCTATGCGAATTTGACCCTCCAAAACCAAACTTTTATATAGTAAAACTGGGGTTTTCAGGGGTAAACATAATGTTTCTTACTTCTGCCCAAAAAGGTAGATTGTGGGTACTCGATGGAACCTCGTCGAGGCGGTTCTATCGAGTCCCCGCAATCTATGTTTTGAGCAAAAATAAGAAAATTATCACAATTTTTCATCTTAAAATTTCCATTTTTTGGGCCGAAAAATTGATAATGTATTAGTATAGACTGAATAACTGACTAACAGACGAACGGACGGACTGTTAGACAGACAAATAAACATACTGACAGTCGAAAAAAATACAATAACCAATGAGTGGACTTACAGACGGGCGTCGAATCAACGTTGGCTCGACGTCATGCCGTCGACAACCACTCCAACTCACTTCAATGGCACGTGACCGTTGAGATGGTTTGACTGATCCCTGTATCCAAGAAGCCCATAACCCTTTTTGAACCAAATGGAATCTTCCTCCTTATATATAGCAGGAGTCATTTTCAAAATTAAGGGGCGTCAGGTTGTGTTTTCTTCAAAATTTATTTGGAAAATGGCCGAACTTTTTGCAAACAGTGTAGGCCCTGATCTGGGCCCGCACTGTTTGTCACTTATCCCTTTTGGGGTTTCCGGTACCAAATGGGTTAATGTAGACCTAAGGGCTGGGCAGGTTGAACCAATCTACAAAATTAATCTACCAGGTTTTACTGTAAAATCTTGCACTTGCAAAGGAGTTGTTTAACATTCTTATGCTCTGAAAGGGTGTTCTACGTTTGTTTTGAATTTAATGTTCCAATCCCACTGAGTCTTGATGGGCCCGAGCACTATGCAAATGACATTTTATTGGACAACGCCGTGTTATCGCCAACGAAACGTTTTGACGTTTCATCGACGTTGCAATGACAAATTCAATTCATTGCTTTGAAGTTGGTTTGATGTAGACACGACGTTGTTGTCACGCTACATGTTGGTTGACGTAGCGTCGTTTAATGACAAACTGTAATTTACATTTGCCTGCGCTCGCTAATTGTCGGTGCGCTAAGAGAGAGAGAGAGAGAGAGAGAGAGAGAGAGAGAGAGAGAGAGAGAGAGAGAGAGCTGTTGGGCCGTATGTACAATATATCATTTTCGTAATGCGAAATTTCACATCTGGCAGCATATCGGTGTTACATTAGAATTCCCCAAAAGTTTAAAAGAATTCCACTGTTTTACGCTGTAATTAACACTTTATCTGTTCCACTGCCTTTGAAGAAATATCGACAGATGACGGCCAGGGCGTTTCCCGTTCTATTTTTAGAATCGGCAGTACGTCACGAAAAAAGCTCCTATACATTATAAGTGTGTTTGGATTTAATGTATTGGAGTTTAGTCAACACTATTTAGGTCATAAAGAGCCGGACTGACTACTACAAATTCTCATTTTATCCATTAGCAATTGTTCAGTGGAATAATCTCTCTCCAACCATCACTATCCTGACCAGCCTTGACAGTTTTAAACAGGCTGTCAGTCAGGTGTGCCACTCCAAACCCTAATGTACCACCACTGCTTTTATACTCACTTTTCTTTCTTCTGTATAATACACTAACACTATGCACTTTTATTCATTCCTTACTATCCCGCTTGTTTTTTTTTTTTTTTGTTTTTTTTTTTTGTTTTTTTTTTTTTTATCCTCTACTTTATCGCATGTTGCGGGGTACCCGGCACATAATACTCAGTTGAGGGTGTATGCCGTATGAATAGATAGATAGATAGATAGATAGATAGATAGATAGATAGATAGATAGATAGATAGATAGATAGATAGATAGATAGATAGATAGATAGATAGATAGATAGATAGATGGATAGATAGATAGATACGGTCAGTTTACCTATCCACACTTTTTCTGGGCAGGCTTATGCGTAAGCGGTTAACCAGTACAGCGCACATTCTTTCGCCTGAAACTGACAAGTGCCCTTCTTGAATCAGTGAAAGAGAGAGAATGACCGTAGCAAAGATTTCATGATCAATCTCCACGAAATAATTTTGCCGATCCCGGCAGGTATCGAACCCGCGTTCTCTCGATCAACACGCAGGCGCGCATCCGAGGCCGCCAAAGATATTCATTATATTGTGCCCCGCCCATCTGGGCTTGGAGAAATAGATTTGGCTGTATGGTGTAGCCAGAACCTAACTTGATTACTGATACTAGGTCTCCAAAATCACCTGAATAGTTTTGACGGGGACGCCAAAAAACGACAGCATATTAAACTAGAGAAAGTGACCAGTGGGTCACGTATACCCCCGGCCAGCGCCATACTCTGATATAGCTTTCAAGCTTGTATGTAATATGAATGAAGATGTCAAGAAGCTATAAGAATCTATAAATGTGCTTGTAAAAGCTAAACTAAACATAAAATTTCTAAATGGACCAAGGGAGTGGGCGTATCAATGTTACAGAAGCAGCAGGGTGGGTTATGCGTCAATTCAATCTTTGGACTGGTATGCAACATCGATGCAAGTATGAATTGAATTTGTCTTAGATAGAGTTTAGAACATACAGGCATCTATAAACTTTGTCATAAAACTTTAACCAAATGTAAAATTTCTAAGTCCATGACCTTGAGGTCCAGGTCGCCGTGGGTGGGTGAAGGGACATACATCACAAAATGTTGGGACTGGTACATTGATTCAAGTATCAAATGGATTTGTCTTAGAGTTTAGACCATAATAGGCATCTATAAACTTTGACGCAAAACTTTAACCAAATGTAAAATTTCTAAGTCTGTGACCTTGACATCAAGGTCAGTGTGGGGGTGGGACATGCATCAATGAAATCTTTAGACCAGTATGTAACTTCAGTGTAAGTATCAACTAAATGTATCAAAGGGTTCAGAAGATACAATCAATACAAACTTTGACGCAAAACTTTAACCAAAATGTTAACGGACGGACGGACGGATGGATGGACGGACGGACGGAAGGATGGACGGACAGACAGAAAACCGGACACACGGACAGACGGACGGACGAACGGCAAGACGAAAACTATATACCCCCATAGTATACTTCGTATACCGGGGGTATAAAAAAAGAAGAACAACAACCGCGGAATGTCTTTTGAAATAGATCTATACTCTTTCCTTTCGCAAGTTCCAATCATATTTTCGCAAGTTTAAATCTTATTTATAGACAAAATGCGCTTTTTGTTTCAAACACGTTTGCGTAATAAACATTCCTGTAAATACCACTTTATATAGACAGAACTGGGTTTACAGGGAATATATAGTCCTTCTTATTTTTGGGCCAGAACATAGATGGGGCCGTACTAACGAGCAGCTACGGTACTCGTATGTTTGGAGCATAAAAATATGACAATCTGTCATCACAAAAAAAATATGCTTGTTGGAGATACGAATGAATGCAGTATATCACATGGGTGTGTTACTTCAAATATTTTGATCAGAATTATAGATTGTGGGTACCAGTGAGAACCGCCTCAATGAGGCGGTTCTGACGTGCGTGTGTGTGTGAATTCGGGTTTAACGTCGCTTTCAACAATTTTTCAGTCATATCACGACGGTGTCTGGTTGCGACAGGGACCTCAATGCTCACTTTTATAGTGCTGTCTCACTGAAGTATCATGGCCCAGACACATTACATGATACCACACCCAGTCACATTATCCTGACACTGGATCGACCAGTCCTAGCTCTACCCCGTAATTCTGAGTGCCAAGCGAGGAGCAGCTAGTACCATTTTAACGACTTTGGTATGTCGCGGCCCGGAATCGAACCCGTGACCTCCTGTTCCCTGGAGCGGACACTCTACCAACTGAGCTATCGGGGCCGGTAGGTTCTGACGTGCACCTCATTCTATGTTTGCCATATATATATATTTTCTTATATCTGCTCTAAATATAGATCAGACTTTCTATGTTTTTTTTTTGTTTTTGTTTTTTTTTTCAGAATCAAGAAAACCAATGTTTACTTTAGTCCCCAGTTTTACTATTTGAAAGGCGGGGGTGGGGGTGGTGGTTAAGGGGCTTAAAAATTAATTAGACGTGTTTTCGTGTTGGAATAGAGAAACCCGAAGGCTCTTATCAATTAATCAAGCAATCAATCAATCAATATTGCAAAGATGATATTGTTTTAAAGAGTATGTTGGTATAAAAAATGTACATACCCACTCGAAACAGCTCACAACAACGACGTCAAATTCATTTTGGCAATTTCGTCATTTACAGAAAGAATGACCTGTCTAGTAAAAGCGTAGCCTGATTGAAATCCATCAAAAAAAAAAAAAAAAAATAAAATAAAATAAAAAAAAAAAAACTTCGGCATAAACGAAAATTATTTTCTGTTTTGCGACTTATTTCCAGTGATTATTTGTTATAATGACCATTGATTTCAGTAATTATCGATTTTGAATATCTCGTAAAATCTCGTAAAACACATGGCCAAACAGATGGCTGATGTTACGTAATACATGGGGTGGGAAAAATGACAGATATAAACAAAAGTAAACTGATAGGTATGTTAGCGGATTAGATTATTAAGAGCAGAACTCGCTGTTGACGTAAAAAGAAACGGAAAACTAAATATTTATGTTGTGCTCGAAGACGGATTATATGTTACATTTTTTGTTGTTGTGTTTTTTTTTTTGTTTTTTGTTTTTTTTGTTGTTTTTTTTTTTTTTTTTTTGTTGTTTTTTTTTTTCCATTGGTTTAGAGTTTAACAACTCGAGCCGGTCACTTTACTTAATCGGTGTGCGGAAAAAGTCACAGGAAAAAAGTCACGGAAATAAGATTTTTATCGTTAATAATCAATTGTTATTATACAAAAAACAATATAACGTTAAAACTATGTTAAAAATGTTCACCTTCGGAAATAAGCACATTGGAAATGGATTTAAAAATGTCTGACATCCCTTTAGTACCGGAGCACAGCCAATCCTACAATTAACACTTGCTTCAAGCACAGGCTCAGAGCAGCCTGTGAATACGCTCAGTCTGATCAAAGCCTTCCATGTGCATTCTGTAGAACAGTGATGGAAAGTATAGGGTGTAAGGCTTTTCATGCCACCAGTGAATATTCTGATCTGACTGTTTGAATGCGCAGGCTGACTTGTCTTCAATGGGCACACATTTAAATTGCAAGAATAGCTGTTTCCGGGGCGTTTAAGAGTTGCGAGCGAGAACACACACACGCACACACACGTCTGCATGTACGCAAGAAAGCTATTTAAAAAAGATTATAATAGTTAAAATAAAAATCACACCCCTATTATCAAAATAATAATTAAATTAGCAATTCTCGCCAACTTGAAGTGCGTACATTAGGCTTTTCTAATTGGTCAGGATTTTTGTCCGAATAAACACAAAAGTCAACTGGGCGTGACTTGGCACACCTGCAGTGCGTATGAGACTTTTTAATTGGCCAGGATTTATGTCCGAATAAACACATAAGCCAACTGGGCGTGACTTGGCACACTTGCAGTGCGTATGGGGCAGTATTTATGTCCGAATAAAAACAGAAGTTTTACATTATATAAATGTTATTTATATTTTATTTATATCGTTTAACGTAATTCCTTTAAATAAATAAATAAAAATGATGATGATGATAATTTTAATAAAAAGATGATCATGACTTTCATCATTTTTTTATATTTTTCTTTAAATATTTTATGTCTGTTATCATGAACTTAACTATGTTTCTTTGTTTTATTTGAGGTTTAACGTCCACGTCAATACTATTTAGGTTATTTTGAAATGACACCTCAAGCCCTGCCACCCAATACCCCCGCCTCCAATAGTGTGTATGTATGGAGGGCCTAACTTAGATCTTCTAAGCGGGTTACCAGTACTCATGTGCAGTTTCAGATCCGCGCGTGGAAGCACCATGCAGCCCAATCTATTTCTCCAAGCCCCGATGGGCGGGATCTATGACCTTATTGTGACTATGCGTGTTTAACAGCCTAGGAAAGGCCGAAAAATACGCAATTTACACCCCATCTCTTCAAATCAAATAAAACATAAAAGTGGGAGTTACAAGGGCAGAAATTATTGTCCAAAATGGCAGATCAGTTTATTGTTTATTTCAGTTTATTGTTTATTTCAGTCTCATCATGGTACATTAAATGCACATATAAATACATAAAATACTGACAGACATTAAAACAGTACCATGCCATTCTTAAACAGAATTATAAGAGACCACTTCAGTTTCACCAACATACAGTGCATTAAAGCTTATGCCTAAATCACTTCAACATGCCCATGCCATAATGGCCACCCCACTAAAACTGCTTAAAACGATAAAAAGTAAAATCTTTTTTCCCCTACACGGCCTAGGCACCATATATCCGCCCGAATCAACCCAACGTGGCAGCCCCCATAAGCCAGGCAAGCCACAGCACAAACGACAGTTTAAAATTTGCTATTTTTCACCGAATAAAATAGGACCCACAATCGTGCTCATCGCATGGACATGTTGACTCAATAAGAAAATAAAATATACAATATATATACAAACAGGCATTCTTCCATATTTTAACACTGTTCATTTAAAAAGGAAGAAATGTTAAATAATAAATAAATAAATAAATGAATAAATAATAATAATAGTAATAATAATAAAGATACCACCACCGAACAACACATGCCTTCCATCGCGAAGAAGAAAACAACAAACAAACAAAAAAAAAAACACGCCTATTCAAATAAACCGAAAAAGTTACAAAAAAAGAACAACCCGGACCGCGGGAACTCGCTAGAACCGCCTCGACAAGGACGAGGTTGACAAACGAGCACCCTCACTCTATGTTTTGACTGGATTTTTTTCATCTTAAAAATCCAAATGCTATTTATAGAGAAATATAAGGAACAATTTTTGCAAATTTGATGAGGGTGTTGGGGAGGGGTGCGATTCTAATGAATGTCCACAACATTTCTTTCTTGTAGTAATTAGAGGAAAAAAGTCTATTGCATAACCTTATTTTAATTTTTTACGCCAAAGTCCTAATAACGGCCAATATTTAGGGAACGAACATTACCGTTATAAAGAGGGTTATCTGTAACAACAACAGCAGCAGCAGCAATAGCCACAACAACGATAGTGATAATAATAGCAACAGTAATATGAACATAGTGATAATGTAATAATAATCACCATTCTTTGATTGTACTCGACCAAAGGCATATTAAATACTTTTTGTCCTTGTTTTGCATCAACATTGAAACAATGTTAGAACAACGTCAGTGGCGCACATGAAAACTCGTTCAGATCCGATACTGTTTGTACTTGTAGTCATTCAGAAGCCTTGGTGCAGTGTAGTGGTTACGCTACTCGCCTTGTAAACCAGGGGTCGCAGGAACGATCACGGGCTTCTCCAGACTTTCGGATGAGTCTTTAAACCGAGGTCCCGTCTCCGTATGACCTTAGCTGTTGGTGGGACGTAAACTCAAACACTCACTTGTAGTCATTCATCAGCTGTTCATACCGGAGAAGAGCCACCTTATAGCATTTTTTGAGCCGGGCACGATAAAATTTACAAAGATATGCTCGCCCTGCGAAGAGTGGAAGACCCAGACCAGGCCGCGTCTCCGCGCAATCTGATTAGTGTTTTCGATGGCACCATAAAAACAACTAAGATTTCCTAGCCACCGACAAACCGACTACGATCAGACTGCGCTTCATTTAGCGCTTATTAAAATACTAAAACTAGCGTGTTTTTTTTTTTTTTTTTTTTTTTTCAGGTTACTTCTTATTTCTACTGCAAATATAATCAAAGCGCCAAAGGCACTGAAATGACAGATTCTATGAGAAAATCAAAACACTGTGAAAACTTACAGACAACCTTTCTAAAAAAATCTTAAAATTTAGAAAAGTAGTTCTGCTAATTCCATTGTATGATATGTTTGCAGATGTCTATACACCGGTGGTATCATGAAATGCCATTCAATGTTTCAAATTTTGGAAAGAAACTATTTACGTTTTCAAAACCAAACATTAAAATTCAAGTTTTAACATTACTACTGGCAATTAGTAACATTTTTGTCTGGTCGGTTGTGGATACCTCCCCACAAAAGATACTCTATTTTTCACAAAGAGATCGGAGGAGAAAGGCTGGTCAGTCCAGTACATGAATTCCATTGGCTTGAAGACATTTTTGAGTAAGAACAGCACTATAAACCCGCGCGTAATCCTGCTGAATTAGATATCCCGGATTCTGAGCGTAAACAAATAAATGAAACCACGTGAGTAGTGTAAAGTAAGGTTGATGCCCTGATGATCGATTTTTTGTAAGGTTGATGCCCTGATGATCGATTTTTTGTAAGGTTGATGCCCTGATGATCGATTTTTTGTAAGGTTGATGCCCTGATGATCGATTTTTTGTAAGGTTGATGCCCTGATGATTGATATTTTGTAAGGTTTGTGCCCTGATGCTTTCCCTTTGGTGTCTTTGGAGGGAGTAGTAAGTTAATTGTATCGATTCCTGATCATTGCTAGCTTACTAGGTAAAATCAAACTTGCTGTGTTTGCAACTTCAGGACCTTTCATTTTAGTTGCGAAATATACTTGCTGAGCTTCTTGTTTTTTTTTATTAGCATCAATCAAAAACTGTACCTTATGGTACATTCGAACTTTTCAGCGTTGGTAAAATCAAACTTGCTGTGTTTGCAACTTCAGGACCTTTTAGTTGCGTAATATACTTGCTGAGTTTGTCTTTTTTTTTTTTTTGCATCAATCAAAATTGTACCTTATGGCACATTCGAACTTTTCAGCGTTTATGAAAATTGTGAGCCATTAAAATATAGGGATTGTGCATACACTCAATTTTGAATTAATGTTGATCCAACGGTTACTTTTACTAACAGTTGGTATGGAGCTGAGATTTATTCATGTTTTTTTAACAGACTGACGTAAGGGAAGAAACTCTTACTAATGTGTCAAAGCCATCTGTTCAATTCGCTTTCACACTGTTGTGAAAGATACTATCCATTCAAAATTGTCAGTGCATTAAGAATAAGAAGTATTGCTCACTTTTTTGTCATACCTACTTTTGCCTATTTAAAATGGCTCGGTAATCCACAATTTGCATTATATGTCCAGTCCTCATCTTGAAAACGATAACAGTAAATATGCATGCTATACATTACATCAACTGTCTTCTCATAAGCATCGACTTTCTTGAAGATTGCATGCAGAGTATGCCTCCATGCAAACTCAGAAAAGAGCTTGAGGAGGTATGTAGACTGTGTAGAAATCACATAACAAGGGACTACTTAGTTCCGATAGAGTCCATGCGAGAGTTACCAGCATCGGATCCTTGGTTTGACATCTTTAAAGAGCCCGCAATAACAGACTTTAAAATGATTCTAACCTCCATTATCTTGTCAGCGGTGAAGGACGCTGAGAGGAAAAGTGCTTTATTTACAAGAGATTTTTCTCTCAGGTGCTTGGATGTGAGGATATGGCGAATAGCTTCGATGAAGAAAGACTTATTTCAAAACTTTTGTCTCTATATCAATAACATTTACTTACAGAATGTACCTTCTATGTCCAGTATTGCTACAGACGGCGCGATAGAATTAGAAAAATACTTTGATTTTATATAAGAGGCTGATTCCACTATATCAATAAATACTTTAGCACACCTTGTTGACGCTTTCTTTAACCCCCCCCCCCCCTTTTTTTTTTTTCTCTCTCTCCGATTCTAACCAGTACACACAATCTAAGAGCTAGTGGTTAAGAGCTCTGACTTTTTGACCATTAGATCTTTCACCGCCGTGGTTCGAGTCTTGCTCGGGTCACGTATGAGGCGCCAAGTTCTGCAATGGAAGGTCAGGTGTTTTACGTCCAAGTCAACACTATATAAGGTCATAACGAGTCGGTTTTATTTGAGGTTTTAAGAGTCCCACAAAATTGGAAGCGACGTCTCCAAAATGACCTTTACAGTGTTGACGGGAACGTTAAAATTAGTGGAAGGTAGAGAGTGATTGTAGAAAAAAAAATTATGGCCAAAGAATGTTGTTGAACCTGGCAGGGTATTGAACCCAGCGTATTCCTGCGGGAAAACCTTTTGTTTTGTTTGATTTGAGGTTTAACGTCCCCGTCAACACTGTAAAGGTCATTTTGTAGACGTCGCTTCCAATTTTGTGGGACTTTTACCTGACATTGAGATGAAATGACAGCTCAAGCCCTGCTGCCCATTGAAACCAATAGGGCATGCACGGTCCACCTCACACCACGGTTCCTGGGCAGGCTTAGATCCTCTAAGCGGTTTATCAGCACTAGTGTGCGAGTTCGCTATCAACTCTGCGTGGAAGCATCTTCCAAGGGTCAGGGCATGGGTATGTGTCTAATTTTTTTGATTGATTAGGTCAGCCCTGTTAAAGAGCCGATTTTTTGTCTAGGTCATATGAAAGATGTGCTTTATACAACCGGATATGAAGTAATTACATCTTTCTCATCTAGCTGAGCTTTGTCTATGAAAATAACTTCAACTCCAAAGCAAGTACGGCCATTGTAAGATTTTCCCACTTTATGCGGGAAATACTTTCTCGCCGTACACACGGGGGTGTTGTTTTTAAACCCCCTCCTAACAATCTTCCCACAAAAAAGCGTCTGAAGGGTGACATCCCTAGCTTGTTTTTCATTAAAAAACAAGCTACAGCGTCTAGAACCCTTAGCTGATATGCATTTATAAACATGCTTTTTTATATAGTGTGGCACGTTTTTTGAAGTCATTTTCATATGTAGCAAAACTTTATATAATATGTCAAAGATGTGGAATTTCAACATCATTTATACCTAACTAGCCTTTCCCCCCACAGAGTTTTTTCAATACGTCTAGTTTTTTTTTTATTATTATTTCTTATGTAAAGTTCGTTTTGCATTTTTTTTCAATGCATTAACGAGTTAACCATGGATATTTTGAATTTATGAATTTACAAATAAAGTATATTTTAAAAAAAAAATCGGTCAACTTTCTTCGGCGCCTTATCTAAAAATTGCTCTTTTTTTTTTTTTTTACCCAAATACTTATCGGTTAAATATGTCAAAACTCAACGCAACTTTACATGTTATTTGCTCACTGAATTGACAATCTGCACTTGAAGAAATACATTGCGCTGCTTGATACTAGCCCGCCTTGAGGTCCGAAGCATGTCCAAAAAAAAAAAAAAAAACAGTAACGTGAGCTGGAATGTGCTCACATATAAGCCCATAATGGCTTAATTGGGCAGTAGGGCTTGAGATGCCATTTCGACGTAATGTCGGGTAATTTGTTTTTTGTTTGAGGTTTAACGTCCCCGTCAACACTGGATAGGTCATTTTGGAGACGCTGCTTTCAATTTTGTGGGACTTTTACCCGACATTGGGATGAAATGACATCTCAATCCCTGCCGCCCAATAAAACTAATAGGGTTTATATGCATTGACGGGCCGACTCGCAGCAGTTTTCCTAGGAATTAAGTACTGTACTGAATACCCCGTTACGTATAAGCCTGCCCTTGATAAACCGCTTATTGGAGGGGGAAAAAAAAAAAAAAGACTATTTCTTGCTCATCAAGCTTTCACAAACGCTTAAGAATAAACGTCAAGGCAGGAACCAATGTCTTAGAAAGATTACACACATGAAACAAATGAAAATGCAGCAACTGCCCGTTGCGTATACCTCAAGAATAATCGTTTGTGAAATACGACGTCACAAATAAGATACATTTTCTACTGGCTCAATATTGTACCGTTTTGACTCCCCTTCACCACAAAGATATGCGATGTCGTTTCTCACAACCGCTTATTGGAGGGAAAAAAAAAAAAAAAGACTGTTTCTTGCTCATCAAGCTTTCACAAACGCTTAAGAATAAACGTCAAGGCAGGAACCAATGTCTTAGAAAGATTACACACATGAAACAAATGAAAATGCAGCAACTGCCCGTTGCGTGTACCTCAAGAATAATCGTTTGTGAAATACGACGTCACAAATAAGATACATTTTCTACTGGCTCAATATTGTACCGTTTTGACTCCCCTTCACCACAAAGATATGTGAACTATCTAGAACCATGTATTTGTGACATCGTTTCTCACAACCGCTTATTGGAGGGGAAAAAAAAAAAAAAGACTATTTCTTGCTCATCAAGCTTTCACAAACGCTTAAGAATAAACGTCAAGGCAGGAACCAATGTCTTAGAAAGATTACACACATGAAACAAATGAAAATGCAGCAACTGCCCGTTGCGTATACCTCAAGAATAATCGTTTGTGAAATACGACGTCACAAATAAGATACATTTTCTACTGGCTCAATATTGTACCGTTTTGACTCCCCTTCACCACAAAGATATGCGATGTCGTTTCTCACAACCGCTTATTGGAGGGAAAAAAAAAAAAAAAAGACTGTTTCTTGCTCATCAAGCTTTCACAAACGCTTAAGAATAAACGTCAAGGCAGGAACCAATGTCTTAGAAAGATTACACACATGAAACAAATGAAAATGCAGCAACTGCCCGTTGCGTGTACCTCAAGAATAATCGTTTGTGAAATACGACGTCACAAATAAGATACATTTTCTACTGGCTCAATATTGTACCGTTTTGACTCCCCTTCACCACAAAGATATGTGAACTATCTAGAACCATGTATTTGTGACATCGTTTCTCACAACCGCTTATTGGAGGGAAAAAAAAAAAAAAAAAGACTATTTCTTGCTCATCAAGCTTTCACAAACGCTTAAGAATAAACGTCAAGGCAGGAACCAATGTCTTAGAAAGATTAATATGATAGACGACGTCTTCTCGCTGCTCTTGTTCGAGATGACACAGGTGACGAAGGAGATTCCTCCTCAGATATTATCTCCAGATGTGCTACTGGTGTAGACCCCGACCCAGCCGAGCTTGTGAAGCTCGTCTCTGTCGGAGCCTCACTCAACATGCTACTGTCTGGAGATAACACCCGCAGAGGAATAGGAGACTCTATGCGTTGTTGCCGTCTTCTGCGAATGATGATGATGATGATGACTATGAGTAGGATTACAACACCTCCTCCAGATGATGATGATATGATGATAACATGATCATCTAAAACAAAATAAAACATAGGAATACTATGCAAGTATAGACCTGTTTTTTTTTTTTTGTGACTATCACGATTAACTTGTGTAAATTATTGATCGCCCCTCAGATTGCTTGGTCAGACAGTGTCTTCTATTGCGTCCGATGTAAATACACTTTATCGCTATTGTATCGCGTCAAGTAATAAACTGTCTTCGACCCTCTTAAACACAGAATGCGGATACTCCGCCTGAACCTTCGCTGGTAGCATATGCGATAATTAGAATTTATTTTTACGACCATAAAGCAATCAATGTATTTTGGATAGACAACTAGCTGTGATGCATTTTTTCCTAGAACCACATAGGCATATTTTATCTACTGAATCGCTCACATTTGCTAATTCAACTGACGCACTCTAAATAACAATGTTTACATTACATGTAACCTCTTTTAAAAATAGTTCACATTATGAATTAGTAATTATTATCTAGACAACAAGCACATGCAGTGAACAGTCTGGAGACTTACAATATTTCATTACGCTATTTGTAAAACCATACATTTCCAGCAAGATATCTGTATGGTAAAACATAATTTTTTACTTTTTATGAAGTTTAGACTATATAGGTCATTTTTGGAGACATTGCTCTCAATTTTGCGGGTCTTTTACCCAACACTGAGATGAATGACATCTCAAGCTCTGCCGCGCAGTGAAACCAATAGAGTTTGTATGCACAGACTTGTCTGAAGTGTCACTTTTCCTGGATAGGCTTACATTCTCTAAGCAGTTTTACCAGTACACATGTACTAACCAGTACACATGTACTAACATTTTCAGCACTGCTTGGAGCCCATGCTGCTCAATCTATTTCTTTAAGCCCCTATCAGTGTAATTTTGTTTGACAGAATTAAGCGTTATGATAAGTCATAGATCCCCAGACAGGTGAAGGTCAGCTTTATATGTGTACAACAATCCAGATTATATAGATTTAATATGTAGGAAAAAAAAAATACACAAGCAAATGAATGTTATACTTAGATCAACTCTTATGCTGCTGCATAATTAATTTCTGTCTGAACCAATCAGATTACTTGATGTTCTTCAAATTCACAAACTTAATGTCAAACAGTGTAGATCCTGATCAGATCATCTGAATCTACACTGTTTGCAAAGAATTGTTATGAACAGCAGGGATAAGAATATAATAAAGCTTCTTTTTTAGGCAGACTGTAAACAACTAATTTGTTTGTTTTTTAATCACACTAATCATTTTTTCAAATAAGATTTATATCCTTTTCTCCTCATTACAATTTCAAAGCTTGCTCTGAATTAATCTTAAACAGTACTAATTCTTCCTCACTTGATAGTGTTCCTTTATTAATATTAAATGATTTCTGTCGTTTTCGTCTGCACAAAAACAGTGCTAAAGCTATGATTAATAAAAATATGAGTGATCCTACAATACCCAAAACCAAAAGTGCTGAAAGAGACAGGTTTAGACAATTAGTTTAGCTTAAGAGATTAAGCACAACATTTCGTACCAAGCATGCATATTACTAGTTTTTAGAAAGGGATACACTTACAAGGATAAAACAATAAATTTATGTTTAATAACCACTTACCTTCAAGGATATTAAACAATCTAAAATGATATTATTTTTTCAATAATGATATTATCTTAAATTATAATTCTTTTAAGGTTCATATATCAATGTTATCATTATGTTTATTTCTGGCTGTTCAAAGTTTGATTTTTGTTAAGTTCTGAGTCTGCACTTAGGGAAACTTTGTTTGAATTGCGGTTTAAAGTGCTCGTTAACACTATTTAGCTCATTTTAGAGACGTTGCTTTAAATTGTACCCAATATTGAGATGTGACATCTCAAGCCTATTCAAATTTACGACCAAAAGATAAAAAAAAATCTGTTTTTTTTTTCATATTTCTGCTAAATCGTAAGTAAAGGTTACTCAGGAAAAGATCACAGCCATCCCAGGTCACTAAAAACACAGTTTAGTACCCACAATCTATGTTTTTGAGCAGAAATAGTACCCACTATCTCTGTTTTTGAGCAGAAATAAGAAAAAAATAATGTAAACCCCTGAAAACCCAGTTTTACTATTACAATTTCTATTCTAGCCCAACACCAAACTTACCTAAAATAATTCCTTATTGCAAAACTGAAAAAAGAATCTTCTTTAGAAAACACAGGCCAATTATTCACATAAAATTGCTTCATCATGATTTAGCTAAATACTTCTAGTATGTAGTTTACATAAAGATTCTAGTGAGTCTTGCAAGCTCAGTCCAACGTGTACCTGATTGGTGACCAGGAATATGCAGGTTCCCTACCCTCTGCTAAAGATTGATTTTTGAAAAAAATATACTTACCAACTGAAGTAACACTGTCCTTGTTGGCAATATTTCTGAGAGTCACTGAGCTAGTGTCCTCGGGCACGTCACTGGTGCTGTCAGTAGTCAGAGCTGTACCATCAGTTGTCAGTGCCCCGGTGTTGCCCGGCTTGCTGCTGTCGACCTCAGTTGTCAGTGCCCCCGTTCTGTCTCGCTTGCTGCTGTCGAGCTCAGTTGTCAGTGCCCCCGTTCTGTCCCGCTTGCTGCTGTCGAGCTCAGTTGTCAGTGCCCCCGTTCTGTCCCGCTTGCTGCTGTCGAGCTCAGTTGTCAGTGACATGGTGCTGTCCCGCTTGCTGCTCTCCAGCTCAATTGTTGTCAGCTCGCTGGTGTGCTTAGCAGTTGTCAGTGTGCCACCATTACCATTTCTATCAGCAGTTGATACCACGGTGTCAGCGTACGCAGTTGTGGTTCTTTTGGAGCTGATCAGTTCTGAAAGTACAAAGAAGTGCAAACTTCGTGCACCACTCAGGATATAAAATATCCACATTATTTCTCATATTAAACTAAAGGATGCGATACAAAGTTCGCTCAGCAGCAGAGCCTCACAGAAAGCATAATCACTGCAACTGCTCGGGTTGAAAAAATGTTGCTTGGAATATTGTTTCTTAAAATCAAAGTCGATCAGAAGAAGCCATCTGATCTGGATCTACACTGTTTGCAAAGGTATGGGTTGTTGTGCTGAATAAATAAATCTGGATCTACACTGTTTGCAAAGGTATGGGTTGTCGCGCTGAATAAATTAATTTAGCCACACCCATTTCTGACTATTCATTCAATTCAAAAACTACATGACAAACAGTGTACATCCTGCTCAGATGGCTTCAAAGTTCGCTCAGCAGCAGAGCCTCACAGAAAGCATAATCACTGCAACTGCTCGGGTTGAAAAAATGTTGCTTGGAATATTGTTTCTTAAAATCAAAGTCGATCAGAAGAAGCCATCTGATCTGGATCTACACTGTTTGCAAAGGTATGGGTTGTTGTGCTGAATAAATAAATCTGGATCTACACTGTTTGCAAAGGTATGGGTTGTCGCGCTGAATAAATTAATTTAGCCACACCCATTTCTGACTATTCATTCAATTCAAAAACTACATGACAAACAGTGTACATCCTGCTCAGATGGCTTCAAAGTTCGCTCAGCAGCAGAGCCTCACAGAAAGCATAATCACTGCAACTGCTCGGGTTGAAAAAATGTTGCTTGGAATATTGTTTCTTAAAATCAAAGTCGATCAGAAGAAGCCATCTGATCTGGATCTACACTGTTTGCAAAGGTATGGGTTGTTGTGCTGAATAAATAAATCTGGATCTACACTGTTTGCAAAGGTATGGGTTGTCGCGCTGAATAAATTAATTTAGCCACACCCATTTCTGACTATTCATCAATCAAATTACTTGGTAAAATATATTCATTCAATTCAAAAACTACATGACAAACAGTGTACATCCTGCTCAGATGGCTTCAAACTTCGCTCAGCAGCAGAGCCTCACAGAAAGCATAATCACTGCAACTGTTCGGGTTGAAAAAATGTTGCTTGGAATATTGTTTCTTAAAATCAAAGTCGATCAGAAGCCATCTGATCTGGATCTACACTATTTGCAAAGGTATGGGTTGTCGCGCTGAATAAATTAATTTAGCCACACCCATTTCTGACTATTCATCAATCAAATTACTTGGTAAAATATATTCATTCAATTCAAAAACTACATAACAAAAACAGTGTAGATCCTGATCAGATGGCTTCAAAGTTCGCTCAGCAGCAGAGCCTCACAGTAAGCATAATCACTGCACCTGCTCGGGTGGAAAAAATGCTGCTTGGAATATTGTCTCTTAAAATCAAAGTAGAGGTGTTTGAGGACAGTCGAAATAAAAAAAAAAAAAAAATGTGCCATGTAATAAGAAATAGGCAAGGTCTGGAGACAGCTGACACTAGACCTTACAGTCTGGTGGCAGCCGGCTGTAATATAAATATGGGCAAATACATTCCCATTGTAGAACTTGTGTAGAACAGAGGACTGACAGATGAGCCGGCAGGAGGTTAGATGAGTTGGATTGGCCACCCTTGGAAACACCATGGGAGAAGTCCTACAAAATTCATACCTGTGATGTGTCTATTAATAAAGATCCCCCAGGTTCGATTTCCCTGCAGTGGTAATAACGTTGCTGTATCCAGACATGCTTCACTGGCATCATTTTGCATGGATGAATGCCAAAAATTGCACTGTCCTTTGGATAGGAATGTTAACTGGAGGCCTCCTGTGCAGGGAGAACCATATCCTCTGGGGGTGGGTAAAAGATCCTTACCATAATTACATGACTGTGTAGGATTTCATCCTGCAAACCCGGAGTATTATTACTGTGTAGGATTTTATCCTGCAAACCCGAAGTATATGTAATGTACACCTGAGGGCGAGTAGAAAGACAGACATGCACTTACCAGGACACTCGAGTTCTCGCGTTTTGTTTTGTGTTGGTAGAAATATCTTAACCCTCTGTCCACTCCTCCTTTTAATCCTGTCGCACACTACTTTGTTGTACAAGAATTCAATTTGTATGTTGGGTGCACACTCTGACACATCTAAGTGTAAGGTTGGCTGTAAAATGTCCTTGATCATAACAAATCGTGTCTGTCCACCACAAATGTTTCTGGAGATTACACACATTTTATCCTCTTCACGTCCATAAACAGAAAACTTACAATTTCTCAGAGAAAACTCTGACTCTTTCGGTGCGCAGGTAAGTATACATTCAGATTGTGCTTTGTGCAAAATAAAAAACACAAGAATCAATACGATCACCGCCATGTTTTCACTCTCGATTGTGTTGTAGGGATCGTTTCAAAACTTTTACGATGTGTCGTTTATTTAAGCCGACCGGCGTAAGGGAGGCAACTATGTTATATTCTCAACTGGTAACACGAATTAGCGGAATGCGCCTAATAAGCGGAATAGACCGAAATATATGGTTGACAACAAGGTATTAAATCAGCATAATTAAAATAGATCAGCTTCAGCGGGAGTTTTGCTGTCTATCAGTAATTAGTGTTTCCTTTCTTTTCTTTCTACTGATACTGCGATCGGTCATCTTTGACCATTACTCGCAGGTGTACCTTACGTATACTCCGGGTTTGCAGGATGAAAGCCTACACAGTAATCATGTAATTACGGTAGGGTTCTTTAACCTGCACAGGGGATGGTTCTCCCTGCACAGGGGGCCTCCAGTTAACGTCCCGATCCGAAGGACGGTGCACTTAATGACATTCATCCCTGCAAATGATCCCAATGAAGCGTGTTCGGACACCGAAATTTTATCGCCGCTGCCGGGGATCGAACCCGGGACCTCTAGCATCAGAGGCAAGTGCACTAACCACTGAGCTATCACGCTTCCTTCTTCAATTGAACCGCAAAAATTACATGCTGGGCAGCTGCTCTGGTGCACACTGTTCACATACTTCTTACAGGTCATTCACATTGTGTATGTTGGTCACTCATACATTAGACCATTTTGCTATTCACTAGCTCAGCACAACATTATTAAAACAATGCAGGTGTAGATCCAGATCAGTTTCTATTTTAAGAATATACAAACAGTAGAATTTTTATACATTGTAGAAAAAAACATGAACAAACTGCAAATCATAATTAAAACAGTACAGACCCTCGTTAAGCGCAAAACAGTGGAGATCCTGATCAACTACTGTTTTAAGAAGCCCGGACAAAAAAAAAAAGAAGACAACTGATTCATTTGACCAGAGTTTTTTTTATTTATTTTCCTGCTAGATGACAATGAATTTACACATAACATGACATAATGTTGAATTAAATTGTTTAATATATTACTGAATGATCACGTAACAAAATCAATATTAACTTTCGATGGAGATCACTAACAAATACATGAAATGTACATTGTTTATGTTTTACTCAGAGAGTAAGTCTGTATCGCTGCTATCTGATTGATTTCGTGTTTTTTTGTGTTCAGATGGTTTCCTGTAAGGTTGAGCCCTGTTCTTCGTAAGATGTTTCTTTGGAGTTTTTATTTTACGATTTGTCGTGTTTTCTGTGTCTGAGTCACTGTCATCGATCAAGAAGTGAGCTTTCTTTTGAGTCTTGTTTTTACGTTTTCTTTTCAACGTGGTTTCCGAAGAGTCGCTGTCTGATTCAGAAGCGTCTTTGCGTCTCGATTTTGAAAGCATTTTCTCCATTTTATCCATTACTGTTGGAAGCTTATGGGATATCTCGATAAATGCGTTCACTTCATCTTTGGTGAGTGTGACAGACTTTGACTTTTTTAAGTCGAATCCACCACCTCGTTTAAAGCACTTACTAACGTCAGAAAGATGTGCATAACATTTATCGTGGAAACGATTAACCGTAACATCTTTGTAATTTGATATAGAGGCTTTCATTCTAACCACTTCTCCCGCCTCATCCCGTATTGATTTAAAAGCGTGTTCTTGTGACATGATTCAAAACGATATCTTGTTTTAGTATAACCTGTTTGTTTGAAGTGATGCCTCTTATATACTTCTGAATTGCATGATTTCATTCACCCGTGTAATAGTATTTTTTTTTTGTTGCCGTGAAGTTATGAAATAACAGTGACGTAGGCAAAACTATGAAATGGAAACATGCTGACATAATGAGAAAAAGTGCTGATACCGAAAAAAACTTCTTGCGGTTTATCGTAGTTATGCAATAAAATTACATGATTTCATTCACCCGTGTAATAGTTATTTGTAGAAGAATCTGCTAATTTTGTGTTGTTGTTGTTTTTTTTTTGTTGTTGTTGCCTTGAAGTTGTGAAATAACAGCGATGTAGACAAAACTGTGAAATGGAAACATGCTGACATAATGAAAAAAAAAATGCTGATACCGAAAACAACTTCTGGCGGTTTATCATGGTTATGCAATAATATAGTAATATAAAAGAGGGGGACTGCATATGCTTATCACAAAACAAATACAACTTAGCAATGGCGGAACAGATGATAAACACGAGAAAAAGGATTACTGGCTTAAACTGGGACATAAATAAAAATATGATTAGTATCAAAACTTTTAAGACGATTCATGTAAAAAAAGGAGAGTAGTGAGACACAAATCGAATTCTTGGATGAAAATCGCAGAAGATGTCAGTTAAGTATGAGCAGTTTCAATAACTTGTGCGATTTAAGAGAAAATATCATAACAATGTCAACATTAATAGAAAATGTAAAAACAACAAAATGTGAACAGAATCAAGTTGAGCAGAATAAAACATTGCACACCTCTGTTTTTTTAGATTCTATTTCAAAAATCGAATTTGCCAAAGCCTTGATCGCAAACTTACCAGCAGTACAAAGATTTAACTGTAGAGGTTGTAATTATGAGTCAACAGAACACCAATGCCTTTCGTTATCCACTGAAGAAAAACTTCAGCTATGGTTTGATAATTTACTAGCTTTAGTTGATGAAAGCCATGTTATTCAAGAAATTGAAAAAAATAGTAGTGCTCTTGACTTTATCCACAAACATTCGCTAGAAGAGTTTATAGACAGAATTTCCAACGATGACTGGCGTATACAAATGAAAACAGACAAATGGAAAACTTCTGTCTTAGAAACGGCAATCCGTCTAACACATCTTGAATCAAGATTTCAGTGAGTGAAGATAATTAACACAAGACCTTCATTGTTGCAAACCATTTTTTTTTTTTTGCACATGCTAGCATATTGATACAACACTTTGACTTAGCTCTTGAGGTAAAAGCTGCCTGATACACAAGGTGTACCACTTCTAGGGCGAAACGCTTTAGAGTTACAACTGAATAAGACTCGTTTAAAGGCGTTTGTCCCCGCGATGAAGTGGGAATATTATTCAGACCAGTTGCGTATCAGGAGATTTCTTCATTTTGAAGAAATCAGTTGCCTGTGTGTGGCGACACACGCAGATGATTTCAACTGTGCTTTTTCCATGAAAATAAACTGTTTTCTTAATCAAGTCATACACTTTTTGAGTAAATCTGTTTTTTTTTATGTCATTATGCTAGCACACGATCTTATTTCCCTATATATCACTCTATTGTGTTTATATGTATTATACTGTACAATTTATTTGACTTAGGGCTTGAATCTATTATATTTCATAAATAAACTAGTATATATTTGTGTGTTATTGAAGTTATATGACCCATTTAACATTAAGTAAGTCACGTCAAGCCAGTCGGTTTGTAAAACCACACTTCCTGTACCACCTTTCTTCAAAAAAAAAAAAAAAAAAAAAAAAAAAGGGAGAGAGCCCATAAACCTATGAAAGGGGTGTGTGTTTATTTGCTGTTTTTTTTTTTAGAACATTTGAGATACAGATTTATAACAAATGGGAAACATTGTCGGCAGACATTTTGCAAGAAAAGATCTAACTAAAAAAACTATACATTACTCGAGTAAAATAAAACATACAAACGTAGCCTTTTAATTGTATTTCAGTGGTAAAAAAAAAAAAAATGATTTTTACATTATTGTATCTCTTTCACGAGTATGTTGCTAAGTCATTAATTCCTTATTATAAATTAAGGAGTGAATCGTTTGAAGCGGCAAACCGGCTAATTGAATGTTGGGAAAAGCAATTCGCTAAAAAGAAAAGAAAGTTTAAACAGAGTTATCTAAACAATGCCGAAGAAACTGTCAGATCGGCAAAAGAAGATAATAAACGATTACTATTTTAACATTTCTAATCCCGCTGCTTATGCTGGAGCCGAAAAGTTGTTTAGAGTACTAAACAAAAAATATCCAAAGGTATTTACGAAATCGGCGGTTGATGCATGGTTAAGGAGCGTGGATGCATATTCAGTTTCTAAAACACCCAGAAGAAGATTCAAAACACCAAAAGTAGTCGTGACACATATACATGAACAGTTAGAGATAGACTTAGCTGACGTAGAAAATTTGAGCAAGGATAACAATGGTGTACGGTTTTTATTATTCATCCTGGACGTTTTCTCGCGTTATCTATGGGTGGAACCCCTAAAAGACAAAAAGGGGCAAACTATATTGAATGCGCTGCGCTCAGTCCTTACAAGCCTGAACATAAAGAAGATCCGCAGTGATCATGGAAGCGAATTTACAAATAAAACTGTACAAAACTATTTGAAGAAAAGAAATATCTATTTTTTTACGACTAATTCACCAGTCCATGCAGCACTGGTAGAAAGAGTTCAGGCTACGTTTAAAAAGAGATTATATCGTTATCTTCGATATAAGAGAAACAATCGTTACATCGATGATCTGCAGAAACTCGTGGATAATTATAATGCAACGCCACATAGAAGTTTGAATTATACTGCACCTAAAGATGTCAATAAAGATAATGAAGCAGATCTTTGGGCATATATGTATCTAAAGAAGACGGGAAGCAAGGAATCAAGGAAAATCACACCCTTTCGTTTCAAAGTGGGTGACTACGTCCGAATTTCTTACCTCCGGCATCCATTTAGAAAGTCTTATGAACAACAGTTTACGACAGAATTATTCAAGGTTAAAAGGCGCTGGCGTATTCAGGGATATCCATTTTACAAGTTAACATCTTGGGATGGTAAAGAAACTATTCGAGGCAACTTCTATGAGACAGACCTAACATTTGTTGATGCTTCAAGTGCAGACAAATTGTTCTTCATAGAGAAAATTATTAAAAAGAAGACAGTAAATGGACAACTCCATTATCTCGTCAAGTGGGAAGGATATCCTTCGAGAATGAACAGTTATGTTTTAGCCAGCGAAGTTAAGACATTAGGATAAATCGCTAAAAAACTTACAACAAGACACAAGACAGAAAAGACACGTTCTTCCTTTTGTTTCCTTAAAATCTTAATTAATACTTCAAAATGGATCACTATATTTACATTCGAAGTGACGACAGCGATGATTATTTCAAAGATAATGAAGCGTATAGTTTCAAAATTCACTTAAAATATCCGCTCGTGCTTCCAGGAGCCTGGAAGGTGGGACTCACTGCGTTTCACACTAATATTAACGTCAAAGTAAAGTCAAATGAGTCGACATTATACCTATATTGTAATTTTTGTAAAGAAAGCGTTGTACAGGGACAGCTACAGAAACTTCTGAGGTGTATATCGATGACAAAACAAGGTAAATGGGAGCACGAGTTTCCAAATGTGTACTATCTTCCAGTTTCACGAGAAGAAATCTATGAAATGAAATTCTATATAAGAACCGGAGATGGAAATTTGGCATCATTTCTGAATAAACCGGTGGCTTTTGAACTTCATTTTAAACCATATCCGTTTTTGTTTTGATTTTTTTTAAGAAAATGGATACTTCAAAACTGTACGTGCCAAATGCAACACGTTGGATTAATTTTTTTAAGACAAAAAAGCGAGAAAGAGTCCATCAGTCAGGTGGTGGGCCTAACATATTACCTATAAACGAACTTTCATCGACAGCTGACAAGTCAGAACCGAAGCAACAGCTGAATGTGGATCTAGTGTCACCCGTAGAGGCGGCAACTAATCGGGTAAAAAAACAAGTTAAACGACGACGTCAGATGGCAGGGAGAAAATATATAAAAAGGAAAAGTAAGGGAAAAAAGAAACAGACTACACGAAAACGTCGGAAAGTGAGTAGGAAGAATAGGAGGAATTTGACTAGAAGAAAAATAAATAAAAAGGCAAGAAAAAGGTCACGAGATATTTTCGGTTAAAATCTGCAGAAGTGTATAGGTGTTTTCGCAAGATGTCTGTGGTCAATGTAGAGAGTTTTCACGAAGGACTACCCACACAGCTGTCTTTATTCGATCTACCACCTACACAGGTAGCGGTCAGTGACACTTACTATCAAGAAATTCGGCCAGTTTCTCAAATAGGCAATGACGCACCTTTGGAGTTTCACATCGCCGCAAGCAATAATTTGGACTATTTGGATTTATCGAGCTCACAGATATACGTCAAACTAAAAGTAACAAAAGCAGATGGAAGCGCTCTTGTGGCTGGCGATAAGGTTGGACCAGTCAACCTGTTTTTACATAGTCTCTTCTCAACCGTAGAGATTACATTACAAAATAAAGTTATACTTTCTTGTCCAAATTATCCATATCGAGCGATGATCCAAACCTTACTTAATTATGGTGAGAGCGCAGACTTTACACAGTTACTCACATCTCTTTTCATCAAAGATGATAACGATGCTCCAGAAGATACTGATCCATCGGGAAATAATGCAGGCTTGTATGAGAGATCTAACTTTATTGCGTTATCTAAATTGCTTGATATGCAAGGTGGTTTACACCACGACCTAACTCGAAGTTTGCCACGGTACATCCTTAACCAAGTAGATGTCAAAATAAAACTTTACCGAACATCGGCCGCTTTCTGCTTATCATCAGGTGATGCAAGTCCTGACTATAAAATTAACCTCATAGACGTGTGCTTTCTGGCTAAAAAAGTTAAAGTCAACCCAGCAGTTATATATGGTCACACTGAAATGCTAGAGACAACCAATGCAAAGTATCCGTTCACACGAACAGAATGTAGGGTCCAAAGTATTCCACAAGGAAGCACGTCATTCCACTGGGACAACGTTTTTCAAGGGCGCAAACCTTGCAGAATCGTGGTTTGTTTCGTTAAGGAAAGCGCATTCAGCGGTGACTATAAAGCGAATCCCTTCAATTTCCAGAACTGTGGTGTGAGGTCTATGGTGCTCTACTGCGATGGCGTGCCAGTGAATGGAGCGCCTTGGAACCTTGATTTCAAGAGAAATACAATAGCCAGAGCGTATTCAGATTTGTTTCAGTTTGTCGTGAAAAGCAAAGAGGACTTTGGCAATGATATAACGCTAAAGGATTTTCAGAATGGCTATTGCCTGTTTACTTTCCATCTAGAACCCTTCTTCGATGGCAAGAACACGCACATGAACCTTTCAAAGACAGGGAACCTTCGCTTAGTTGTTGATTTTGATGCAGCGCTCTCAGCTACCATGTCATGCTTGGTCTATAGCGAAATGCAGGGGTTTTTTTCTATCACAAAAGAAAGGGACATACTAGTAGAATGAACACTTCCCAGCTGATCTGTGTGTTAAACTGTGACGGTTTCTTAAAAGATATATTAAGAGACGTATTAGCGGCTGACAAGCTGCCAAAAGCTTCACTTCAGCAATTTCCAAGTGCTTTTATCGTGAACACTGATGTTTCAAGCATGAAAGGAAAACACTGGGTCGCTTTCTACTTCGATGGATATAAAAATGGAGAATTCTTTGACAGTTATGGAAAATCCCCACAGAGTTATAATCAAGCCTTTTTGAACTTCTTGACGCAAAATGCTAATAAACATCAGTTTAATGACAAAAAACTACAAAATGATCGTTCGACAGTTTGTGGCGAATATTCGGTCTACTATTTAATGTTGAAAGCGAGAGGATATAGTATGCGAGAGATAGTTGATAGTCTTTCATTTAATTATAGTGACCAATATGTATATGATTTAATAAGAAATGTATTTTACATGTGTTTTTCATCTCAGATCATTTGTCTTCATAATCAAAATTGTAAATCGTACATACAAAATATTGTTATTTAAGATTGAGCTGCTGGGATTAAAACTATTAATTTTCACATCTTGTTTGTTTTATTATTATTATTATTAAACGCCTATAAATATTGTTCCGTGTTTCATTTGAGCTCAAACTGTGTTTATGGATCATGGATCGAATAGCAGTCATTCCATTTCAAACGCCCTCAAATATCATAATTGTGTCCAGAACTGGAGGAGGGAAAACTTACCTAGTATATAAAATTTTGAAAAATGCCTCGCTAATGTTTGAAAGCGCGCCTAAGTCGATTATTTATTGCTATAATGTTTACCAAAAGCCTTTGTTCGACAAGATGAAGACTGAAATTGAGAACATCCACTTCTTCGAAGGATTGCCTGACAGAGAAAAATTATATGAATGGAATAAAATGAACAGTGGTCATAAAGTCGTTGTACTAGACGATCTTTTGCAAAAAGCCAGTGCCAGCAATGACATAGTTGATTTATTCTGTGTATTATCGAGTCATATGAACTATACTGTCTTATTCCTAATTCAGAACGTCTTCGGCGAGTCAAAAAAGATGAGAACTATTTCCCTGAATGCGCATTATTTCATCATTTTCAAAAATCAGCGCCATCAGGGCCAAGTGCAGACGCTAGGTTCTCAAATTTTTCCTGGACAAACTGTTTATTTTATGGATGCCTATAAAAAAGCTGTTTCTACACCATATGGTTATTTGCTGATCGACACGCATCCGAGAGGATCTTATAGCTTACGATCAAATATATTACCAGGCGAGACTACGATAGTATATAAACCACTAAAATGAAAGCTATAGTGGATCAAATACATTTTCTATATCTCTATGCATCATCCTCTCGAAAGCAAAGACACGCGTTGATAAAAACGTCGTCAAAGCCGCAAATGCATGCTCTTCTAGAAGTAGTTTTTAATGTGCTGAAAGGAACAGTTAAGCTTAGCAGAAACAATAAAATTCTGCTTGGACGTTATAAAAAGATCATTCGTCAAATTGTTGATCGACAAGTAAGTGCAAAAAAGAAACGAGACTTACTACAAAAATACTCGAATGCATTTGCATATATAATACATTTGGGTTTGAGGCAAATTGAAGACAGGCATGGCCCAAGAGCTAGTCGTAATACCAAAAGAAGAGTATGAATTACTGTTGTCAAAACAGAGTACACAGGATGCCGAAATCGAACAAGATGATAAAACAACAGTCAATCAACCATATAAAGAAGGCTTGAGCCAAGATGAAAATGCTCAAGTTAATGAATCAACTAAGGATAGAAACTCGAAATCAGTGAAAGATGTTCCAGAATTCAAATCAGAGATGGAAGGAACTGGTAAAAAATACGTCAAACAATCAATCGAGCAGTTTATGAAGCTTGCAGAGTCAAAAATGCAGAGAGAGAAACTAAAGGCAAAGAAAAGGCATTCCAAGTCTAAGAAAAAATTAATAAAAAAATGGATACATTATTGAATATGCACTATTTTCAGGCTGTTATAAATAAATAAAATCGAGTTATTCAAGAAAGACTTAGATGATTCTCGTGGAGGATAATAACAGTTATCTTTAATTGCTGAGCCAAACAAAATTCGGTGTTGTCACGAATAAGTGTTCTTATCATTGCTGTGTCAAACAAAATTTTATATTAGTTTAAATTGCTGAGACAGCCAAACTAGTGAAACAAGCAAAATCATTTATCATCACGTGTCATATAATTTTCATCACGTGACAGATTGGACTCAATATATATATATACATCTATTCGATCAGGATATGAAGTAAACATTCTCACAAGTACCAGAAAGTTTAAAATGGCAAACGAGAAATATATTTGTAATGTATGTAAAAAACAATTTACAGCGGCTAGAAGTCGAAACTTACATGAACAAAGCCACAGCATATCTTATATATGTAGACTTTGTGGGAAGCAGTATAGTCGAAAAACTAATCTAATAAAACACATGAAAACACCACACTTGAGTAATCAACGAGGAGGTGAAAATACACTAGAAACACAGAGAAATGTAACTGATGCTACAACACGGACAGCTATGAAAAATAAAATACAAATTAAAACATTCCCGGCGTACAAGAGCGATCGATATGACTTATTATCGTTCTTAGCAAATGTGAAAGAGAAGATTAAAGGGGTGATCAGACTTCGAGCTCGACACTCTGCAGTAAAGTGGTATCTAGTCACAAGGGTCCAACTTTATCGTGAAGATGGTGAAGGAAATGTGCACACGGCCGAACCATATTTCAGGAGTATTACATACAGACTGTTAACACCGACCGAACTGACTGATCATGAGCTAAATGAAGCCTTGCAAAAACTAATGAGTGGTTTAGAGAAATATATTCATGAATCGTCAGGATGGATTGTAAAAGAGGTGCAATATCTACAAGTGCACACAATAGACTATAGGCCGTTGTCTGCATCTACTTACATCGAGTTACCTAGAACACTGAAAAGTTCACAGTCTCTGTTAAACATAAAAAACAGAGACAACAGGTGTTTTTTATATTGTATTTTAGCAAAGTTATATCCAAATGTCTCAGCGCCTGAAAATGTGCATAGTTACTTAGCATATGAAAAAGAATTAAACGTTAGAGGGCTTACATTTCCAATGACTTTATCGCAAATAGACCAATTTGAAAGACTAAATAAAAGCATATCTGTTAATGTGTTTGGCTTCGATGCATCAGAAATAATTCCTCTTAAGATTAGCAAGAACACTAACAGAAAGAAGCATGCAGATCTTTTACTGTTCAGTTATAAAAACATATCACATTACTGTCTGATTCGAAGCTTAGACAGATTCTTGAGCAGAACAAAGAAATGTAGCAGACGCCATTTCTTTTGCAATTACTGCTTGACTGGATTCACAAAAAGAGATTTGTTGGTAAATCATAAACCGTCTTGTCAAGTGCATGGTGCGCAAAAAGTAATTCTTCCCAAACCTGGAAATGAAGATACCGTAAAATTTTCTGATCATTTGAAAGCTATGAGGATTCCCTTCATAATCTACGCCGATTTTGAAACGATTCAGGAACCCGTGTCGACGTGCGAAAATAGGAGTGACATATCACACACAACAACTAACAAACATCTAACTGTATGCAGTTACGGGTATAAGGTTGTGTGTTCTGCCGATGACAAATACACAAAACCAGTCAAGATCTATCGTGGTAGAAATGCAGCCGATAAATTTGTTGAGAACTTATTGCAGGAACAGGGTTATATCAAAGAGCTTCTTGAGAAAAACGAGCCCATGGTTATGACGGCTGAGGACGAAAAACATTTTACTGAGGCAACTCACTGTTTCCTCTGTGGCGAAGCGTTTATGAATAAACAAGAAAAATGTCGTGACCATTGTCATTTAAGTGGAAAATACCGACATTGTTTACACATGAGCTGCAATTTACTATTCAAACCACCGTCATTTATTCCCGTTGTCTTTCACGGGCTACGCAATTTCGATTCACATATCATTTGTCAGTCATTAGGGAAATACAGTGGGAATATAACGTGCATACCACAAAACATCGAGAAATATACCAGTTTTAGTTTTGAGAATTTACGTTTCATTGATTCTTTCCAGTTTCTGAATGCCTCGTTAGAATCTTTGGTAGACAACCTCAAATCTGATGAGGAAAGTATAGAATATAAATTCAGACATTTTTTCTCTGAATTCAACGACGAAGAAGATGCACATTTGTTATTGCAAAAGAATGTATTTCCTTACGATTATCTAGACAGTGAAAACAAGTTCACAGAAACTCAGTTGCCACCCATTGAATGTTTTTATTCCTCAATCAAAAATGAAGGAATAAGCGAAGATCAGTATAAATGCGCTCAACGCATTTACAAGCGCTTAAAACTTCAAAACCTAGGAGAATGGATAGATATGTATTTGAAAACTGACGTATTATTACTTTGTTCTGTCTTTGAAAATTTCAGAGATGTGACTCTTAGGGAATTCCAGCTCGACCCAGCTCACTTTTTCAGTGCACCTGGACTAAGCTGGTCAGCTATGCTTAAAATGACAGACGTTGAATTGCAACTTCTCACAGATGTGGACATGCTGAATTTTGTTAGTCGCGGACAACGTGGGGGAATAAGTTTTATCGGACATAGATTCGCTGAAGCTAATAATCCTCATGTTACAAATTACAATCCGGCAAAACCATTGTCCTATATTCAACTGTTAGATGCTAACAATCTATATGGTTGGGCAATGAGTCAACCATTGCCTAAAGGCGGATTTCGTTTCTTAAAGAATCGTGAGATCCGGAAGCTAAACATTTTAACAGTACCAGATGATAACCAGAAAGGCTACCTTCTATGTGTGGATTTAAAGTACCCCCAAAGACTGAATGTATTACACAATGATTTTCCATTAGCGCCCGAAAAAAAACACATTCCAAACGAGCAGTTATCGCCGTATGCTAAGCAATTGTGGCTAGAACAACATCCGTCAAAATCAGGCAAGATAACTGGTCGCGGTAAACAAGAAAAACTTATAACAGATTTGAGCGATAAAACAAACTATGTTGTTCATTATCGTAATCTTAAATTGTATGTTGAACTAGGCATGGAGATCAAAGCCATTCACAAGGTACTGGAATTTGATCAAAATACGTGGCTCAAGCCATACATAGATTTCAACACAAAGAAGAGACAAGAAGCGAAAACACAATTTGAGAAGAACTTTTACAAAATTCTAAACTGCAGTGTCTTTGGAAAAATGATGGAAAATCAGCGGAAGTACAAGGATATTCGTCTTGTAAACAACGAAAAAATGTTAAGGAAAGTTGTGTCAAAACCATCGTTTGAATCTTGTAAAATTTTTGATAACAATCTTGTTGCTGCACACTGTAAAAAAGCAAAGGTGACTATAACTAAACCCGTTTATGTAGGACAAGCGATTCTAGATTTAAGTAAAGTATTGATGTACGACTTCTTCTATAATTACTTGAAGAAGAGATATGGAGCAAAGTGTAGGCTTCTCATGACAGACACGGATTCTTTTTTGATAGAGCTGGTAGACACCAAAACGGATTTGTATTTAGACATGCTGGACTATATGTATCTGTGGGATACATCAGATTTTCCATCAGAGCATTTCCTTCATTCAAACGTGAACAAGAAAGTGCTTGGCAAATTCAAGGATGAAACAAATGGTAAACCAATAGAAAAATTCTGCGGCCTACGCTCAAAACTATACGTATATCGAGTTAATGAGGGACAGGAGATCAAAAAGGCGAAAGGAGTAGCGAAACCTACTATTCAGAAAAAACTTTATTTTGACTTATACGAAAAAGCGTTGTTCGCAAACACCAACCACGTTGCATCAATGGATTTAATTCGAAGCCGTTCACATCAGCTGTATGTAGAAAGAGTGCATAAAAGGTGTTTGACCGCTTTTGATGACAAACGGTTTATTTTACCTGATGGTACTACCTATGCTTTCAACCATTATAAAATAAGATATTAAATTTCGTATACTTGTATGGTATTTTGTTTTCATTTTTTCCATCTTATTGATTGTCTCAGGAAAGTAAAATGGGTCACAAAAGGCACAGCCACCAACCCATCTTATTGCTTTTCAATTCCTACACAAAATCGGCCATCAGCAAGATTCTATAAACAAATTATCATCATGATATCAACCTTACAAAATATCAATCATCAGGGCATCAACCTTACAAAAAATCGATCATCAGGGCATCAACCTTACAAAAAATCGATCATCAGGGCATCAACCTTACAAAAAATCGATCATCAGGGCATCAACCTTACTTTACACTACTCACGTGAGGCCGACGTACTTGATTGATGCAACGTCTCGCTGTTCAGTTAACGTCTCAGTCATGATCTTGAATGTTCTTAATTTCGCTAGCTACAATAGCTCGACATACCATGTCGCTTATACCATCCGATATGTCATGCTCTATTACGCACGCGTCGCCACGGCATACCTTACACCTATGTGTCGAAACATCCCGAAACGACAATCGGCGTGATTCACGCTGAAGTGCGATGTGTCACTGAAACGCATATCACGCGAGTCGTTTAGACACCAATATACATGTACGTATTTCATGCACCAGCGTAAGTGTTCCGTACTGTGTCGACGTCTTAATTTTGGTCACGACAGGGACGTCTAGCTCTCAAAAGTGCATCGCATAAGTGCGACGAACAGTGCCAGTGCTTATAAGTCGGTAGTTGAAACCCTTTGTTTATCTACAGGTACAGTGTAGCAGATGCCGGCGGAAATCTGCTTCGCATATGCGTCTGTCGGATGAATCGATCTTGACGTACTGACGTCGGTCTTCCGCTACGCCGACGTCCACTAGCGTCTTCTGTTGATAGTAAGATGTCGCTCCAACAGACAAATAGATCACACACATGTGGCACCCAAAATCAGAGTCAACGCCATCCGCTTTCCGACCAGCTTCTAACTGTCCATTAGAAGCCTCCGTGGTGTAGTGGTTATGCTACTCGCCTTGTAAAACAGGGATCGCAGGATCGATCCCGAACTTCTCCAGACTTTCGGATGTGTCTTTAAACCGAGGTATCGTCTCCGTATGACCTTAGCTGTTGGTGGGACGTAAAACTCACACACTCACTCACTCACTCTTACTGTCCAGGGTTTAATGAAAAATGTTGCAATACGTTCTCACTTGATGCTTTTTGAGAACAAAATACAATTTCTTCTTTTCTGGGCACGACCTTACATCACACATCAAAAGTTTGATCCTGAACATGTGGTTTCTATCAGTGCTGGTGTGAAGGTGGTACACAGGATCGTTGGCCCCCGCCCATCGGGGCTTAAAGAAATAGATGGGCTGCATGATGCTTCCACGCAGAGCTGAAACCGACCCGCACACGAGTACTGGTAATCTGCTTAGAGGATCTAAGCCTGCCCAGGCAAAGAGGTGCGAGTCGGACCGTCCATGCATATACACCCTATTAGTTTTGATTGGGTGGCAGGGCTTGAGATGTCATTTCATCTCAGTGTCGGGTAAAAGTCCCACAAAATTGAAAGCAACATCTCCAAAATGACCTATACAGTGTTGACGGGGACGTTAAACCTCAAATCAAACAATACAAAACACAGGATCGTGGCCGGACTGGTAACCATACGTCACAGTTTATTGATTTAACCTTTTTAGCTTAAGGGCATGGTGCCTAAGCGTGTTGTAATCAAGCAATCGTTTGGTTTCAAACTCAAAGCACCGAAAGTGTTGGTGGGATGTAGGTCGGGGTAAAAGTCCTGGGCAGAGATTAAACTGTTTAATTTAACTCTGAAATTCCAAACAAATAGTGAAGATTTTGATAACAAGCGCGTTCTGCAGCGTCCGAACTTGGTCTACACTGTTTGCCAAGCTCACCCTATGATTCCAGGATGACCCTCTTCAGTCTTATGGAATACCCTGATAACTGCGGCTATTTTCTGCAAGAAAAATGTTATTCTGAGAAGTCAGTGATAGTCACGTAGACGTTAGCTCTGAATCGCTTTTTTTTTATTAGTAACTTCGGGTCGAATGCCAAACAATCAACCCGAACATAGCCGGGTCGTTTGTCAGTCTTGGTTACATGTAAGTGTTATCTGTAAAACCTGCACTTGAAAAAAATGTTCGATCTGGCAAACAATGTAGACTAAGATCAAACGCCACAGAACACGGTGCTGATCTTGTTCTACATTTTTTGCATCAGTTACTAAACTTCCGTTAAGTTTAAACGGATCAGTCCAAATCCTCGTTCATGACCAGCCTGCATTTAGAGACAATCGGCATGAGGGTTGTCAGTGCTTTGATTTATTCACTGCCTTGAGTTTCTGGAGTGTACTCTTCCATCACTGAAGGTGGGCTCGCCCATTCTGCTAAATATGGCACCTAGAATTATATCACAGGACCTACACTGTTTGCATAGGTATCTGTACCATATTCCAGGGTTGGACAAGTTTGACAAGTTTATTCAGAAACTCAGTACACATAATATGTAATATGAGTCAAGTTATACAATTAAATATAAATAATACTTGGGGAACAGGCTATTTGGTTACAAAATAATAATCAGTAATACACATAATTGAACACACACACACACACACACACACACACACACACACACACACACACACACACACACACACACACACACACAACCCACCACACACACAGAGAGAGAGAGAGAGAGAGAGAGAGAGAGAGAGAGGGGGTTGTTTCTTTTTCAAACTATGATCATAGACAAACAACAACAAAAATTGTATACTTTGTATATATACTGTTTTTGTGACATTTGCCTGGAGTTTATTTGAATTTTTCAAGTACCTTACTCAAGAATAAACATAAGCTTTTGAGTTTTACGGATCTTTCCTCATTCATAATGCGTGAAAAGGTTAAACAGTTAAGGTTTTTTCGGTTGATGGTGGGTAAAAACGTTTTTCTTTCGTCTGTAAAAAATTGGCATTCTAAAAGGTAGTGGAATTCGTCCCCAATTAAATTACAATTACACAAATTACATTTTCTCAGGTTACGGTCTATCCCTGTCCAGCGTCCTGTTTCAATCGGTAATCTATTGTTACACAGCCTGAAAGAGACCAACGTTTGCATTTGTTTAGGGGGTAATACTGAAAAGTAAGTTTCAAATTTATGTTCTGTTTTATATATCTTATAATTTGAACATTTTGAAGAAATTTCCATGTTTTCTCGCCAGGTCTGCATATATTGTGATTCGAGGATATGTTGGACGGTTTTAGATAACCAGATACTATTTTCTGCTTTCTGTTCAAACCAGGTAAAACTTAACCCAGTATCATCGAAAATAGATTTAACGAATAAGATCCAATCATGCCTAAAGTTATTTGTTAAAACATCATCAATTAAAATGCGATATAAAGACGACGACAATCTATTGCTATTTCCATTTACCAATTTGCACCAAAATGTTATGATTCGTTTTTTAATAGTAATTGCTAAAGGGTATCGGCCAAGATCTCCATAAACCATTACATGGGGGGTACTTTTTTTGACATGTAGAATATATTTCAAAAAATCGGTATGGACTTTTTCTATGCATGATAGATCGCCGAATCCCCAAACCTCGCAGCCATACGTTAAGATTGGTAGAATTGTACTATCAAATAACTTTATTTGGCAGTCAATAGGAAGATCTAGATTTCTGATCTTTCTAAGTAGACTAAACATAGCTTTACGAGCCTGCTCAGCAATATGTTGCTTTGTTTTAAAAAAACTTCTTGTTTTGGAGAAAAGAACTCCTAGATATTTAAACGTGTCAACTTCTTCTAATACTTGGTCATTTATTTTAATATTATAAGCCTTTTTAATTCTATCTCCAAAAATCATTATTTTAGTTTTGTCTGGATTTATTGTTAGTTTCCAGTCGTTACAATATGAAACAAAATCATTGAGTATTACTTGAAGTTCACTTGCGCTTTCAGCAAACAGAACGGTATCATCGGCATACATAAGTATAAGTATTCTCAAAAATGAATCAAAATATCTATCGTGTATATTTAATCCAACTTGCATGTTTTTAGCCAAATAATATTCTACATCGTTCAGAAATAAGGAAAATAGTAATGGTGAAAGATTTTCGCCTTGTCTTAATCCAGTTTTGCAGTCGAAAAAGGCTGTTGTGTTACCGTTTATGCTGACACAAGACTTTATATTGTCGTACATATTTTTAATGATCAAAAGAACTTTACCTGTTATGTTATATTTTAATAATTTTGCCCACAATCCGGTTCGCCAAACTGAATCAAACGCTTTCTGAAAGTCAATGAAAGCACAGAATAATTTCATTTTTCGACATTTCAAATATTCTATAATTGAATAAATAACAAATATATTATCACATGTTGAGTATCCTCGCCGGAAGCCGCATTGATTTTCGTTAAGCAAATCATTTGAGTCAATAAATGTTTCTAGCCTTTTATTTAAAATAGCTGTAAATAGCTTACCCATGCAACTTAATAATGTTATTGGTCTATAATTATTTGGGTCATCCGGATTACCTTTATTTTTATAGATTGGTTTAATTACACCTACCAACCATGCGTCTGGTAAAATACCAGTGTCAAGAATTAAGTTAAATAATTTATGATAAACTGGCAAAAATATACTAGCGGTACACTTAATATACTCATTGGCTATTTTGTCCAGTCCCGATGCTTTATTATTCTTTAATCCTTTAATTGTCTTATCGATTTCCTCAACAGTTATTGCATTATTAAGATAAGTTTCTTCTAAAAATTCTGGGTAATCTGATTCAGGCATTTTGGTTTCGGGGTGCTCTGCTTCATTTACATTTTTAAAAAAGTTGTAAAATAAACTTATATCTACATCAGGGTCGGCTGCCTTCTTGTTTACACTATTTATATATTTCCAATATTCTTTCGGCGATTTTTGTCTCATGTTACGGATAGTTTTCCTAAATTCCCTTTTATAATTCAGAATGTTTCGTTTTAATGTGTTTTTATATTGTTTACTGGCATTAGACAGTGCAGCCTTGTTGTAGTCATTTTTATTAAGTGCATAGGTTTTTCTTGCTAAATGGTACTTTTGGCGTGCCGTACGACAGCTATTATTAAACCAACGTTTATTCGTTTTATTGTTTTGGGTTTTATGTTGATAAGTACCGAACGTGGTAAGCGCAGAATCTCTAAAAACATTCTCAATTTCAGTCATTGCTTCGTTGATAGTTTCTTCTCTTGAATTACCAGAATCAAGTTTTGCTAAGATACATTGTACTTTATTTTGATCGACATTTAAGTTAAAAGATTCTTTTTTTGCTTTCGTCCCATGATTTGATTTTAGTTTTGTTATTTGATATTTTATCACCTTTACCACTTCTGATGGTCCTAATACTGAATTCAACTGGGCAGTGTGCATCAGAAAATAGCTCAGAAAATTCACTTATTTTAAAATCAGAAAAATGTTTAATAGTGCTGAGAGATGACAAAACGTAATCTACAACAGATAAATTTTTACATGTGTTTTTACCTATATCCTTATCGCTAAAACTTCTGCCATTCAAAATGATCATTTCATTATATTTACAACTCTCAATAAGCATCTTACCAAATTTGTTAACACGGCCATCCTCGGACGTTCTTCTGACATTAAATTCATTTCGAGACATTTCATCAGCAGGGTCCGAGACAAAAATATCTTCAGGATCAACATTAACCTGCTCAAATATATCTTCGTCAATTTCTGTAAAGTCATTTAAGTTCGAAGTCCGGGCATTAAAATCGCCCATCATTATAACATGCTTGTAAGATCTGGCATTCTCATCAACTTCAAAGTAAAACTGTTCGATTATACTTTCTAAGCTATAGTCTGAATTTTCGGGTGGTATATAAATAGCACCAAAAAGCATATCATTTTCAGTGCCAAACATATTTTTAGAAAGAGTAAACCATAACACATACTCACAATCACTATCTACAACAGAGAAATATTTAAAGATGTCCTTCTTAATAAGAACAGCGATGCCACCCGATTTTCTTGCAGTCTTTTGCTTTCTATTTTTAGTTATACATTCAAAATTTGGGATAATAATTTCATCAAGGTCATCCAATTTTGTTTCAGAAAGAGCAACAATATCAAACTGTTTGACATAGGAAATGAATTCAGGTATAATCAGTTTAGACCTCAAACCACATACATTCAGAGAAATGAATTTTAGATCGTAATGTTCTTGATTTAATGTTATATTGCTTCCAAGGCTGTCCTAGAAGTGCGTGACAGTCACACCACTAGTAGATCCAGAAAGGGTTGATGATGAAGTGTCCATCTGCGTTGCAGTTGCTGTCTTTGCTATGTCTTTCTTGGGCGCAAGAACCTCTTTCCCTTCGACGTATAGCCTATCTTTGACTAGACTTGCCCTTTTATCCGCCTTGCGAGCTGCTTTTAGTAAAGGGTATAGGGGTTTCCTGCGCTTCTCAATCTCCTCTGGAAACTGCTCTTGGATACTATAATTGGTTCCTTTCAGCATTTTTGCCGATTTTCTGACAAGTTCACGCTCTTTAAAGAATGTAAATTTGGCAACTATTAGCCTGGGTTTTTTCACTGAATGTGGATTTGCACCTGACAGTTTTTCTTTCATTCTATGCACACGCTCGAAACTGACATTGTTTATTTTCAGATGATCCGATAAAAAATTTTTCAGCACTTCTTCTGTTTTCTCATTTGTTCTCTCTTCTATATTCCTGAATATCAGATTGTCTCTCATATTGCGAGATTTCAAATCGAGAAGTTCTTCCTTTAGCTCACTGTTAACTTTCAGGACTTCTGTCAAGGTTGACCTAAGGTCATCGGTTTCAGTTTTTACTCCAGAAACTGTTTCAACTATCCCTTTCACTATTTCTTTCTCGGCGTTCGATTCTTTCTTCATATCGTCATATTTATCACTAATGAATTGGGCACTTCTCTCTACAGCCGAAACTATTGATTCAGTTTTCTCCAGTCTCTGTTCAACGTTATCCACCCTATCGTTGATCTTTCTGACTGCCTTTTCTATACCATCAAGTTTATCCAACTTATCTAACTTTGATAGACTCTTATCTATATTAGTCAGCTTCTTCATTAAAGCATCATATGTTTTCGCGGGTAGGATAACACCTTTACTAGCAGCATTTGGACTCGTAGCTTTCTCCAATATATTCCCAGTATCAAGATCTAGATAAGATAGGCTTTCGTCTAGAGAAGAAGTATCAGAGCCGCTGGCAGGTCTGAATCGTTTCGCCATGTTCAATGTCTTTCATGCCAATCACAGTAACTTTGTCAATAATCAATTTGGGTTAATCGATCATTATCAAATTTTTATCAGATAAAGTCAAAATGTCGATTGTTTTTTTTCCTAAATTATTTTCAGTTTGTATGATTTCATGTACAAAACAAAACTCAATATTTTGGTGACAAAATCAGTATTAAGGCGGCTCTTCTGTGGCGATTTATTTATGTTGTTGTTTGTTACTTACTGTGTGTATCACTTGTGTCTTTTAGTTTTGGATGGCTATATGGCCATTTTGTGGGAAAGTGACTGTCCATATGGCCTTCCTTTGTTTAGGTTTCCATTATGGTCTGGTCGCTTAATGTTTGTATTTCTTTCCCTTTGGTGTCTTTTATGGATGGAGTAAGTTAATTGTATCAATTCCTGATCTTTGTTTTACTTCTACTTTAAATGTACGCCGTACTAAGCTCAACACAGTGATTTCAATTTTTTTTCATTCGCACACCGACACATAGCCTGGTTCCCCTACACACTCAAGGGACAGCCTTTCTCGCAAAGTCTGATATAAATGAGTTTAGGCTGATTAACGTCCTTGGTAACGCTGCGCATGCGCAGTCTTGTGTGGCAAAAAGTAATCAGTCAAGCGTGCGTGTGTACAGTAAACTAAGGAAAAATAAGATTTTTTCAAGCATAGTGTTTGTCATTTCATCCACAACATTCATAGACTTTTATACTGCAGTTCAGTGCCCCCCCCCCCCCCCCCGCCCATCAGGGCTTGAAGAAATACATGGGCTGCATGATGCTTCCGCGCAGAGCTGAACGACTACTGGTAAACCGCTTAGGGGATCTAAGCCTGCCCAGGCAACGCGGTGCGAGTCGGCCCGTCCATGCTTATAAACCATATTGGTTTCATTGGGCGACAGGGCTTGAGATGTCATTTAATCTCATTGTCGGTTAAAAGTCCCACGAAATTGGAAGCAACGTCTCCAAAATGACCTTTACAGTGTTGATGGGGTCGTTAAACCTAAAATCAAATTTCACAATCTTTTGAATCACAACAGTACTTGGCATATATGTCCGAATTTCCGAATTCTCTTTTTACTATTCCATTATACATGTACATGCTATTTGTTGTTCACCGCCGCTGCCTTTTGCTGTGTGTTTTAAATGGATGCTTGTTTAATGCTCATACTCTGAGTAACGGGGCCCTGAATAAATCTTTGACATGATTTGCCAGAAAAAAATGAGCAGTTAAGGCAGAATTTTCGAAGCGATACTTTGAAAAATCTGAACATGAAAGTCCCATAGCCAGACTGGATAGAACTTAGATTTTCGGGACGAATCTCATTAGGCAGGGGGTGGGGGATGTAAAAGGTCGAAGATGTGGCCCGGTATCTCAGTCGGTAGAGTGTTTCTACTGTATACGAGAGGTCCTGGGTTCGCAGAGCTAAAACTCACCGCACATGAGTACTGGTAAAACCGCTATAAATTCTCGCCCCGCCCATAGGGACTTGGAAAAATAGATTGGGGTGCATGGTGCGTCCACGCAGAGCTTAAACTGACCACACATGAGTACTGGTAAACCGCTTAGAAGGACTAAGCCTGCCCAGGTAAAGCGGTGTGAGTCAGACCGCCTACTGCATATAAGACTTTTGGTTCCATTGGGGGCAGGGCTTGAGATGTCATTTCATCTCAATGTCGGGTAAAAGTCCAACAAAATTGGAAGCAGCGTCTCCAAAATGACCTAAATAGTGTTGACGGGGACGTTAAACCTCAGTTCAAACAAAACCGCTATAAACATGATAAACTACATTTTTTATTTGGTGGCAGGGCTTGAGATGTTATTTAATCTCAATGTGGGTATAGGAAGCAACTTTTAAAAATGTAAGAGCACTCCCCTCTACTCTTACCTGCTGCAAGGATAGCAGGTCTTACCCAACTGCCAGCCAATATCAGGTGGACGCCCCAGTGACGCAAGACATACGTCACCTTTACCTTACGCTATATTTAAAATTGTCATATTCAAAGAAATTAATGACTGCTATCGGAGCAGTCTGAACAATGGTTATATTTTTTGCCACACAAAACTGCGCATGCGCAAAAATACGGAACCGTGGGATAGTATTTCCTTAGTGACCGGTGGCGTCCTAAACTCATCTATACACCTATAGCTGTAACTGACCTAGACTTGACCTCGAATGTCGGAAAACCCATTAATATTCTGGTCTGCAGCTGACCGTTTGGTCTTTAAGGATTAAATGTTGACAGCACTGTTAGAAAACAGTGTAAGCCCTGAGCAGACGTCTAAGCAGACGTTTATAGTTTATATGCATTAGCCTCCGCCCATCGGGGCTTGAAGAAATAGATGGGCTGCACGATGCTTCCACGCAGAGCTGAAACCGACTCGCACACGAGTACTGGTAAACCGCTTAGAGGATCTAGCCTGCCCAGGCGATGCGGTGCGAGTCCATGCTTATAAACCCTATTGGTTTCATTGGGCGGTCATGTCATTTCATCTCAATGTCGGGTAAAAGTCCCACAGAATTGGAAGCAACGTCTCCAAAATGACCTTTACAGTGTTGACGGGGACGTAAAACTTCAAATCAAACAAACAAGTTTATATGCATACCTAGTTGGTTTATCACCAATCCCTGATTGGTGTCAGGAAGTCGACTCTTTGGCTCAGTGGATAGAGCATTGGATTTGAACCCGACCGGCCCGGGTTCGAATCCCCCAATAGGCGGGTGTGCTTCTTTCCATTGTTGCGACTAACTAGCGAGTGAAGCAGATGTTTGAGTGTCATGATACACAAGCCAGGACAAAAATCTACGACTGATATCAGTCTACTGTTGGACAAGAATATCGCTTTGTGCGACGTCTCACAGTTGTCTCACTAGAGTTCATGTCAGAATCAACCAGTTACGCTTGAAGAAATATATGGGCTGCATGATGCTTCCACACAGAGCTGAAACCGACCGCACACGAGTACTGGTAAACAGCTTAGAGGATCTAAAGTAGAAGTAAAGCAAAGATCAGGAATCGATACCATTAACTTACTCCACCCATCAAAGACACCAAAGGGATAGAAACACAAACATAGCCTGCCCAGGCAAAGCGGCACGAATCGGCCCGTCCATGCTTATAAAACCTATTGGTTTCATTAGGCGACAGGGCTTCAGATGTCATTTCATCTCAATGTCGGAATAAAAGTCACACAAAATTGGAAGCAACGTCTCCAACATGACCTATACAGTGCTGACCGAGACATTAAACCTCAAATCAAATAAACAAACATACAAAGGTAATATATGCACAAAATGAAATGCGTCTTCGGACATGCCCGTCCACTGAACAGTCAAATCAGCCTGCGTACTACAAAAACTCTTCTGGGCAAACACATCCGAAGACACGTTTCCGCTTATCACGACTAATTCGTCGTGAAGGCCACAGGCTTCTGTTCCCGTACAATTAAACAAAATTGCATATTTCATTTTATGTACCGATTGTATTTGATGATTTTTCTGATTCTTCTGGACAGTTATACTATAATCGTTTCTATAGGCCGAGAGTGCAAAAGAGAGATACCTTTACATTTAACATATGAACCAGATGCATGAGATAGCTTTGTTTGGTGACATGAAAGGTTATGGTAGCATGCCATACCAAACGAAAATATATTAGCATACAATGTATTGTTTTTTTTTTTTTTTTCTCAGACCGATAAACAAACATTTTTAATGAATCGCACGGGCATTACACAGCGTTATGTTTGTTTGTTTGAATTGAGAAATATATGCCACCATTTATTTATATGTGGTTATTTGCTATGCTATGATGCTGGAAAGAAATTATTCATCACCAAGTTCATTTCGTTTGATTTTTATTTTTTTATTTATAAGTAAACTAGATCTATTAATAAGTTGAATCTTTTTAACCTAATAAGTTTGCACTTTATGGATAAGGATACGCCTATAGAGCTGCACGAAGAAAATATTCAATCGATGACATGCGAACATAATACTCTTGATGATCTGAAGGCTGTAGACATAGTGTTATGAAAAGTTTCTTGGATTTGGATGGTCAAAATCTAAATTCCCATTCTCCCAACCACCCATCAGGGTTGGGCGGGAATGTCTGATCCCTTGACTTGGGCTGAGCCATACGTAAGGTTCAAAACTTTCTTTCAACAGAGGAATCCAAAATTGTTGCCCAATCCTCTGTTACCCGTGGACTTGATTGCGATACCTGTCCTATACATTTTGCCTGACACCATCATATGATATATACCATTAGAACAGAGTAAAAACATCCTCTGTTGCCCGCGTGGACTGTATACAGTAAAATTCCTATATTAAAACCACCTTTGGGACTGTTCAAAAGTGGTCTTTAAAGTGGTGTAAGACCACTTTTGAACAGTTCGAAAGGTGGTCCATGACCAGAGGACACTGTATGAAGACAACACAAAGAAAGCATAGAATAACTTACATCTCAAAATAAGTTTTTTAAAGCAGAATCAGTCTCAAGTTGTGGTGGTCTTAATAGCGGAATTTTACTGTATATCAGAACAGAGGAAAAATCCTCTGTTGTGCTGAGTTGATTTTGCACAGATTTTCACTGGCGGAAAAATCCTCTGTTCGATTTTTATACCACATGCCTTGACTTGGCCTGAGCCATATGCAAGGTTTAACAACATATACTTTCAACAGAGGAAAAATCCTCTGTTGCCCGCGTTGACTGTATATGTCTGACAGGGGAAAAATCCTCTGTTGAGCTGAATTTGATTTGAATAGAATTTTATGTGCGGAACCTTGGGCAAGGTTCTACAAATATTCTTTCAACAGAGGAAAAATCCTCTGTTGCCAGCTTGGACTGTATATATCAGAACAGAGGAAAAAGGAAAAATCCTCTGTTGATCAGAGTTGACTCTGTGCTTGGACTGTATATATCAGAACAGAGGAAAATCATCTGTTGATCAGAGTTAACTCTGTGCAACATATTCTTTTAACAGAGGAAAAATCCTCTGTTTCCAGCTTGGACTGTATGTATCAGAACAGAGGAAACATCCTCTGTTGATCAGAGTTGACTCCGTGCAACATATTCTTTCAACAGAGGAAAAATCCTCTGTTGCCCGCGTTGACTATATGTAAGAACAGAGGAAAATCCTCTGTTGATCAGAGTTGACTCTGTGCAACATATTCATTCAACTGAGGAAAAATCCTCTGTTGCCAGCTTGGACTGTATATATCAGAACAGAGGAAAAATCCTCTGTTGATCAGAGTTGACTCTGTGCAACATATTCTTTCAACAGAGGAAAAATCCTCTGTTGCCAGCTTGGACTGTATATATCAGAACAGAGGAAAAATCCTCTGTTGATCAGAGTAGACTCCGTGCAACATATTCTTTCAACAGAGGAAAAATCCTCTGTTGCCAGCTTGGACTGTATATATCAGAACAGAGGAAAAATCCTATGTTGATCAGAGTTGACTCTGATTGGACTGTATATATCAGAACAAAGGAAAAATGCTCTGTTGATCAGAGTTGACTATGTGCAACATATTATTTCAACAGAGGAAAAATCCTCTGTTGCAAGCTTGGACTGTATGTATCAGAACAGAGGAAACATCCTCTGTTGATCAGAGTTGACTCTGTGCAACATATTCTTCCAACAAAGGAAAAATCCTCTGTTGCCCGCGTTGACTGTATATGTCAGAACAAAGGAAAAATCCTCTGTTGATCAGAGTTGACTCTGTGCAACATATTCATTCAACTGAGGAAAAAATCCTCTGTTGCCAGCTTGGACTGTATATATCAGAACAGAGGAAAAATCCTCTGTTTACCAGAGTTGACACTGTGCTTAAACTGTATATATCAGAACAGAGGAAAAATCCTCTGTTGATCAGAGTTGACTCTGTGCAACATATTCTTTCAACAGAGGAAAAATCCTCTGTTGCCAGCTTGGACTGTATATATCAGAACAGAGGAAAAATCCTCCGTTGATCAGAGTTGACTCTGTGTAACATATTCTTTCAACAGAGGAAAAATCCTCTGTTGCCATCTTGGACTGTATGTATCAGAACAGAGGAAAAATCCTCTGTTGATCAGAGTTGAAACTCTTGGCAAGTACTTTCTGAACTCTGTGCAAAGCATTAACAGAGGAAAAATCCTCTGTTTAATGTGGTATTGTGTACAACGGAAAATGAAGGAAAAGCTGAAAAGGGCACTCTAACGTGCGGCATGAAACAGGGTCAAAATCGGAAAATGACCCTTCTAAAGAGAGGAAATTTCCTCTGTTCTATCCAAGCTGTCAGACCAAAAGTGGACCAAAATTGATATATGACAATGTCATATTTGGACTTTATACCTCAAAAAAGGGATTCAAATGGGAAAATCCCTTTTTAAATGGGAAGGCATTGAATGCCTTCCCATTTAAAAAGGGATTTTCCCATTTGAATCCCTTTTTTGAGGTATAAATTCCAAATATGACATTGTCATATATCAATTTTGGTCCACTTTTGGTCTGACAGCATGGATAGAACAGAGGAAATTTCCTCTCTTTAGAAGGGTCATTTTCCGATTTTGACCCTGTTTCATGCCGCACGTTAGAGTGCCCTTTTCAGTTTTTCCTCATTTTCCGTTGTACACAATACCACATTAAACAGAGGATTTTTCCTCTGTTAATGCTTTGCACAGAGTTCAGAAAGTACTTGCCAAGAGTTTCAACTCTGATCAACAGAGGATTTTTCCTCTGTTCTGATATATACAGTCCAAGCTGGCAACAGTGGATTTTCCTCTGTTGAAAGAATATGTTGCACAGAGTCAACTCTGATCAACAGAGGATTTTTCCTTTGTTCTGATACATACAGTCCAAGATGGCAACAGAGGATTTTTCCTCTGTTGAAAGAATATGTTACACAGAGTCAACTCTGATCAACGGAGGATTTTTCCTCTGTTCTGATATATACAGTCCAAGCTGGCAACAGAGGATTTTTCCTCTGTTGAAAGAATATGTTGCACAGAGTCAACTCTGATCAACAGAGGATTTTTCCTCTGTTCTGATATATACAGTTTAAGCACAGTGTCAACTCTGATAAACAGAGGATTTTTCCTCTGTTCTGGTATATACAGTTTAAGCACAGTGTCAACTCTGATCAACAGAGGATTTTTCCTCTGTTCTGACATACATGTATACAGTCAACGCGGGCAACAGAGGATTTTTCCTCTGCTTAAAGAATATGTTGCACAGAGTCAGCTCTGATCAACAGAGGAGTTTTCCTCTGTTCTGATGCATACAGTCCAAGCTTGCAACAGAGGATTTTTCCTCTGTTGAAATAATATGTTGCACAGATTCAACTCTGATCAGTAGAGCATTTTTCCTTTGTTCTGATATATACAGTCAAATCAGAGTCAACTCTGATCAACATAGGATTTTTCCTCTGTTCTGATATATACAGTCCAAGCTGGTAACAGAGGATTTTTCCTCTGTTGAAAGAATATGTTGCACGGAGTCAACTCTGATCAACAGAGGATTTTTCCTCTGTTCTGATATATACAGTCCAAGCTGGCAACAGAGGATTTTTCCTCAGTTGAATGAATATGTTGCACAGAGTCAACTCTGATCAACAGAGGATTTTTCCTGTGTTCTGACATATAGTCAACGCGTTGGCTTTTTCCTCTGTTGAAATAATATGTTGCACGGAGTCAACTCTGATCAACAGAGGATGTTTCCTCTGTTCTGATACATACAGTCCAAGCTGGAAAAAGAGGATTCTTCCTCTGTTAAAAGAATATGTTGCACAGAGTTAACTCTGATCAACAGATGATTTTCCTCTGTTCTGATATATACAGTCCAAGCACAGAGTCAACTCTGATCAACAGAGGATTTTTCCTTTTTCCTCTGTTCTGATATATACAGTCCAAGCTGGCAACAGAGGATTTTTCCTCTGTTGAAAGAATATTTGTAGAACCTTGCCCAAGTTTCCGCACATAAAATTCTATTCAAATCAAAATCAGCTCAACAGAGGATTTTTCCCCTGTTCTGACATATACAGTCAACGCGGGCAACAGAGGATTTTTCCTCTGTTGAAAGTATATGTTGTTAAACCTTGCATATGGCTCAGGCCAAGTCAAGGCATGTGGTATAAAAATCGAACAGAGGATTTTTCCGCCAGTGAAAATCTGTGCAAAATCAACTCAGCACAACAGAGGATTTTTCCTCTGTTCTGATATACAGTAAATTCCGCTATTAAGACCACCACAACTTGAGACTGATTCTGCTTTAAAAAACTTATTTTGAGATGTAAGTTATTCTATGCTTTCTTTGTGTTGTCTTCATACAGTGTCCTCTGGTCATGGACCACCTTTCGAACTGTTCAAAAGTGGTCTTACACCACTTTAAAGACCACTTTTGAACAGTCCCAAAGGTGGTTTTAATATAGGAATTTTACTGTATACAGTCCACGCGGGCAACAGAGGATGTTTTTACTCTGTTCTAATGGTATATATCATATGATGGTGTCAGGCAAAATGTATAGGACAGGTATCGCAATCAAGTCCACGGGTAACAGAGGATTGGGCAACAATTTTGGATTCCTCTGTTGAAAGAAAGTTTTGAACCTTACGTATGGCTCAGCCCAAGTCAAGGGATCAGACATTCCCGCCCAACCCTGATGGGTGGTTGGGAGAATGGGAATTTAGATTTTGACCATCCAAATCCAAGAAACTTTTCTTAACACTATGTCTACAGCCTTCAGATCATCAAGAGTATTATGTTCGCATGTCATCGATTGAATATTTTCTTCGTGCAGCTCTATAGGCGTATCCTTATCCATAAAGTGCAAACTTATTAGGTTAAAAAGATTCAACTTATTAATAGATCTAGTTTACTTATAAATAAAAAAATAAAAATCAAACGAAATGAACTTGGTGATGAATAATTTCTTTCCAGCATCATAGCATAGCAAATAACCACATATAAATAAATGGTGGCATATATTTCTCAATTCAAACAAACAAACATAACGCTGTGTAATGCCCGTGCGATTCATTAAAAATGTTTGTTTATCGGTCTGAGAAAAAACAACAACAACACATTGTATGCTATTATATTTTCGTTTGGTATGGCATGCTACCATAACCTTTCATGTCACCAAACAAAGCTATCTCATGCATCTGGTTCATAGGTTAAATGTAAAGGTATCCCTCTTTTGCACTCTCGGCCTATAGAAACGATTATAGTATAACTGTCCAGAAGACCTGAAAAATCAAAATCAGAAAAATCATCAAATACAATCGGTACATAAAATGAAATATGCAATTTTGTTTAATTGGACGGGAACAGTAGAAGCCTGTGGCCTTCACGACGAATAAGTCGTGTTAAGCGGAAACGTGTCTTCGGATGTGTTTGCCCAGAAGAGTTTTTGTAGGTACGCAGGCTGATTTGACTGTTCAGTGGACGGGCATGTCCGAAGACGCATTTCATTTTGTGCATATATTACCTTTGTATGTTTGTTTATTTGATTTGAGGTTTAATGTCTCGGTCAGCACTGTATAGGTCATGTTGGAGACGTTGCTTCCAATTGTGTGTGACTTTTATTCCGACATTGAGATGAAATGACATCTGAAGCCCTGTCGCCTAATGAAACCAATAGGTTTTATAAGCATGGACGGGCCGATTCGTGCCGCTTTGCCTGGGCAGGCTATGTTTGTGTTTCTTTCCCTTTGGTGTCTTTGATGGGCGGAGTAAGTTAATTGTATCGAGTCCTGATCTTTGCTTTACTTCTACTTTAGATCCTCTAAGCTGTTTACCAGTACTCGTGTGCGGTCGGTTTCAGCTCTGTGTGGAAGCATCATGCAGCCCATATATTTCTTCAAGCGTAACTGGTTGATTCTAACATGAACTCTAGTGAGACAACTGTGAGACGTCGCACAAAGCGATATTCTTGTCCCACAGTAGACTGATATCAGTCGTAGATTTTTGTCCTGGCTTGTGCATCATGACACTCAAACATCTGCTTCACTCGCTAGTTAGTCGCAACAATGGAAAGAAGCACACCCGCCTATTGGGGGATTCGAACCCGGGCCGGTCGGGTTCAAATCCAATGCTCTATCCACTGAGCCAAAGAATCGACTTCCTGACACCAATCAGGGATTGGTGATAAACCAACTAGGTATGCATATAAACTTGTTTGTTTGATTTGAAGTTTTACGTCCCCGTCAACACTGTAAAGGTCATTTTGGAGACGTTGCTTCAAATTCTGTGGGACTTTTACCCGACATTGAGATGAAATGACATCTCAAGCCCTGCCGCCCAATGAAACCAATAGGGTTTATAAGCATGGACTCGCACCGCATCGCCTGGGCAGGCTAGATCCTCTAAGCGGTTTACCAGTACTCGTGTGCGAGTCGGTTTCAGCTCTGCGTGGAAGCATCATGCAGCCCATCTATTTCTTCAAGCCCCGATGGGCGGAGGCTAATGCATATAAACTACCAAGGTAGATAATTAAAGGGTGGCAATGCGGTCAGTAACATACCCACCACTTCAAGAGATGGCGAGGAGCCAAAATATTCGGCATGAAGCCATTTTCGGCGCAATAAAGTCCGATCGCGGACGATCCCCAGTCTTAAGAAACAAAAGCCGTAACAAAGGAACGAAGCATAGCTGAAAAAAAAAAATCCTGTTGCTTGTGGGATTCGAACCAGACCCGTGCGGGAGACAGTTAAATGCTAACCATTGAACCAACGAGTAGACTCCCTGATGCAGTTCCCAGACTATTAATATTATTTTATTTTTTTTTTGGTTTGGGTTTTACGGCCCTTTCAAGATTATTTCACTCATATCGAGCCGATCGTTAATCAGAGGTGGGCGAAAACCGGAGTACCCGGAGAAAAACCACCTGACCTTCCGTTGCAGAACTTGGCGTCTCACACGTGGCCCGAGCGAGGCTCGAACCTACGGCGGTGAGAGACCTAATGACTAAGAGTCAGCGTTCTTATCCACTAGGCCACGGAGGCCCGTCTTATATATCTTAAAATACTGGTTTATAATTAAGAACCTAAAATTAAGTTTTCACACGATCTTTTTCATCCGCTACCTTAGAAGCCTCCGTGGTGTAGTGGTTACGTTACTCGCCTTGTAAACCAGGGGTAGCAGGATCGATCCCGCGCTTCTCCAGACTTTCGGATGAGTCTTTAAACCGAGGTCCCGTCTCCGTATGACCTTAACTGTTGGTGGGACGTAAAACTCAAACACTCACTCACTCATCTGCTACATTAAAAAGTAGTTACCGTTAAGTGGGATTTCTTTATTCACGTGGAACTGCTCGTTGTGACAGATTATAAGCACACACTAACAGTAACTCCATCACGTGAACAAGTCCGTGAAAAGAGCATCCCTCTAAATATGTTCTATAAAATGGCTATCCTTTGGAAGCAAGGAATATACCACAGGACTGAAAAATATGAAGTGGACTCTCTCTCTCTCTATCTCTCTTTCTTTCTTTCTCTCTCTCTCTCTCTCTCTCTCTCTCTCTCTCTATCCATCCATCCATCCATCCATCCATCTATTGAGAAAACGGTCCAACGATCTGTTTAACGATCTGTCTAGAAGTGCAGTTAAAATGTCCAACGATCTGTCTACATGTGTATGTGCAATTTTAATAAATTGAAGATTCCAGGTTGTTTTTTTCTTCAAAATTTATTTGGAAAATGGCTGAACCTTTTGCAAATAGTGTAGGCCCTGATCAGACGCCGCGTTCTGCTGCAACTGATCTGGGCCTGCACTGTTTTCCACTTACCCCTTTTTGGGGGTTCCGGTACCAAATGGGTTAATGTAAGGGCTGGGATGGTTGAACAAATCTACAAATACCAGATTTTACTGTAACATCTTGCGCTTGCGAAGGAGTGTTTCATTCTCATGCACTGTGTTTGTTCCAATCCCACTGAGAGAGAGAGAGTCGTACGTACAATATATCTTTAAGAACAGTTAACTAAGAAAACAACACTTGGGATTTGCCATCATGAAAACACGCCTATGCGAATTTGACCCTCCAAAACCAAACTTTTATATAGTAAAACTGGGGTTTTCAGGGGTAAACATAATGTTTCTTACTTCTGCCCAAAAAGGTAGATTGTGGGTACTCGATGGAACCTCGTCGAGGCGGTTCTATCGAGTCCCCGCAATCTATGTTTTGAGCAAAAATAAGAAAATTATCACAATTTTTCATCTTAAAATTTCCATTTTTTGGGCCGAAAAATTGATAATGTATTAGTATAGACTGAATAACTGACTAACAGACGAACGGACGGACTGTTAGACAGACAAATAAACATACTGACAGTCGAAAAAAATACAATAACCAATGAGTGGACTTACAGACGGGCGTCGAATCAACGTTGGCTCGACGTCATGCCGTCGACAACCACTCCAACTCACTTCAATGGCACGTGACCGTTGAGATGGTTTGACTGATCCCTGTATCCAAGAAGCCCATAACCCTTTTTGAACCAAATGGAATCTTCCTCCTTATATATAGCAGGAGTCATTTTCAAAATTAAGGGGCGTCAGGTTGTGTTTTCTTCAAAATTTATTTGGAAAATGGCCGAACTTTTTGCAAACAGTGTAGGCCCTGATCTGGGCCCGCACTGTTTGTCACTTATCCCTTTTGGGGTTTCCGGTACCAAATGGGTTAATGTAGACCTAAGGGCTGGGCAGGTTGAACCAATCTACAAAATTAATCTACCAGGTTTTACTGTAAAATCTTGCACTTGCAAAGGAGTTGTTTAACATTCTTATGCTCTGAAAGGGTGTTCTACGTTTGTTTTGAATTTAATGTTCCAATCCCACTGAGTCATGATGGGCCCGAGCACTATGCAAATGACATTTTATTGGACAACGCCGTGTTATCGCCAACGAAACGTTTTGACGTTTCATCGACGTTGCAATGACAAATTCAATTCATTGCTTTGAAGTTGGTTTGATGTAGACACGACGTTGTTGTCACGCTACATGTTGGTTGACGTAGCGTCGTTTAATGACAAACTGTAATTTACATTTGCCTGCGCTCGCTAATTGTCGGTGCGCTAAGAGAGAGAGAGAGAGAGAGAGAGAGAGAGAGAGAGAGAGAGAGAGAGAGAGAGAGAGAGAATGAGAGAGAGAGCTGTTGGGCCGTATGTACAATATATCATTTTCGTAATGCGAAATTTCACATCTGGCAGCATATCGGTGTTACATTAGAATTCCCCAAAAGTTTAAAAGAATTCCACTGTTTTACGCTGTAATTAACACTTTATCTGTTCCACTGCCTTTGAAGAAATATCGACAGATGACGGCCAGGGCGTTTCCCGTTCTATTTTTAGAATCGGCGGTACGTCACGAAAAAAGCTCCTATACATTATAAGTGTGTTTGGATTTAATGTATTGGAGTTTAGTCAACACTATTTAGGTCATAAAGAGCCGGACTGACTACTACAAATTCTCATTTTATCCATTAGCAATTGTTCAGTGGAATAATCTCTCTCCAACCATCACTATCCTGACCAGCCTTGACAGTTTTAAACAGGCTGTCAGTCAGGTGTGCCACTCCAAACCCTAATGTACCACCACTGCTTTTATACTCACTTTTCTTTCTTCTGTATAATACACTAACACTATGCACTTTTATTCATTCCTTACTATCCCGCTTGTTTTTTTTTTTTGTTTTTTTTTTTTTGTTTTTTTTTTTTTTATCCTCTACTTTATCGCATGTTGCGGGGTACCCGGCACATAATACTCAGTTGAGGGTGTATGCCGTATGAATAGATAGATAGATAGATAGATAGATAGATAGATAGATAGATAGATAGATAGATAGATAGATAGATAGATAGATAGATAGATGGATAGATAGATAGATACGGTCAGTTTACCTATCCACACTTTTTCTGGGCAGGCTTATGCGTAAGCGGTTAACCAGTACAGCGCACATTCTTTCGCCTGAAACTGACAAGTGCCCTTCTTGAATCAGTGAAAGAGAGAGAATGACCGTAGCAAAGATTTCATGATCAATCTCCACGAAATAATTTTGCCGATCCCGGCAGGTATCGAACCCGCGTTCTCTCGATCAACACGCAGGCGCGCATCCGAGGCCGCCAAAGATATTCATTATATTGTGCCCCGCCCATCTGGGCTTGGAGAAATAGATTTGGCTGTATGGTGTAGCCAGAACCTAACTTGATTACTGATACTAGGTCTCCAAAATCACCTGAATAGTTTTGACGGGGACGCCAAAAAACGACAGCATATTAAACTAGAGAAAGTGACCAGTGGGTCACGTATACCCCCGGCCAGCGCCATACTCTGATATAGCTTTCAAGCTTGTATGTAATATGAATGAAGATGTCAAGAAGCTATAAGAATCTATAAATGTGCTTGTAAAAGCTAAACTAAACATAAAATTTCTAAATGGACCAAGGGAGTGGGCGTATCAATGTTACAGAAGCAGCAGGGTGGGTTATGCGTCAATTCAATCTTTGGACTGGTATGCAACATCGATGCAAGTATGAATTGAATTTGTCTTAGATAGAGTTTAGAACATACAGGCATCTATAAACTTTGTCATAAAACTTTAACCAAATGTAAAATTTCTAAGTCCATGACCTTGAGGTCCAGGTCGCCGTGGGTGGGTGAAGGGACATACATCACAAAATGTTGGGACTGGTACATTGATTCAAGTATCAAATGGATTTGTCTTAGAGTTTAGACCATAATAGGCATCTATAAACTTTGTCATAAAACTTTAACCAAATGTAAAATTTCAAAGTCTGTGTCCTAGGCCTCAAGGTCAGTGTGGGGGTGGGACATGCATCAATGAAATCTTAAGACCAGTATGTAACTTCAGTGAAAGTATCAACTAAATCTATCAAAGGGTTCAGAAGATACAATCTCCTAGAAACTTTGACGCAAAACTTTAACCAAATGTAAAATTTCTAAGTCTGTGACCTTGACATCAAGGTCACTTTGGGGGGGGTGGGACATGCATCAATGAAATCTTTAGACCAGTATGTAACTTCAGTGTAAGTATCAACTAAATGTATCAAAGGGTTCAGAAGATACAATCAATACAAACTTTGACGCAAAACTTTAACCAAAATGTTAACGGACGGACGGACGGATGGATGGACGGACGGACGGAAGGATGGACGGACAGACAGAAAACCGGACACACGGACAGACGGACGGACGAACGGCAAGACGAAAACTATATACCCCCATAGTATACTTCGTATACCGGGGGTATAAAAAAGAAGAACAACAACCGCGGAATGTCTTTTGAAATAGATCTATACTCTTTCCTTTCGCAAGTTCCAATCATATTTTCGCAAGTTTAAATCTTATTTATAGACAAAATGCGCTTTTTGTTTCAAACACGTTTGCGTAATAAACATTCCTGTAAATACCACTTTATATAGACAGAACTGGGTTTACAGGGAATATATAGTCCTTCTTATTTTTGGGCCAGAACATAGATGGGGCCGTACTAACGAGCAGCTACGGTACTCGTATGTTTGGAGCATAAAAATATGACAATCTGTCATCACAAAAAAAATATGCTTGTTGGAGATACGAATGAATGCAGTATATCACATGGGTGTGTTACTTCAAATATTTTGATCAGAATTATAGATTGTGGGTACCAGTGAGAACCGCCTCAATGAGGCGGTTCTGACGTGCGTGTGTGTGTGAATTCGGGTTTAACGTCGCTTTCAACAATTTTTCAGTCATATCACGACGGTGTCTGGTTGCGACAGGGACCTCAATGCTCACTTTTATAGTGCTGTCTCACTGAAGTATCATGGCCCAGACACATTACATGATACCACACCCAGTCACATTATCCTGACACTGGATCGACCAGTCCTAGCTCTACCCCGTAATTCTGAGTGCCAAGCGAGGAGCAGCTGGTACCATTTTAACGACTTTGGTATGTCGCGGCCCGGAATCGAACCCGTGACCTCCTGTTCCCTGGAGCGGACACTCTACCAACTGAGCTATCGGGGCCGGTAGGTTCTGACGTGCACCTCATTCTATGTTTGCCATATATATATATTTTCTTATATCTGCTCTAAATATAGATCAGACTTTCTATGTTTTTTTTTTTTTTTTTTTTTTTTTTTCAGAATCAAGAAAACCAATGTTTACTTTAGTCCCCAGTTTTACTATTTGAAAGGCGGGGGTGGGGGTGGTGGTTAAGGGGCTTAAAAATTAATTAGACGTGTTTTCGTGTTGGAATAGAGAAACCCGAAGGCTCTTATCAATTAATCAAGCAATCAATCAATCAATATTGCAAAGATGATATTGTTTTAAAGAGTATGTTGGTATAAAAAATGTACATACCCACTCGAAACAGCTCACAACAACGACGTCAAATTCATTTTGGCAATTTCGTCATTTACAGAAAGAATGACCTGTCTAGTAAAAGCGTAGCCTGATTGAAATCCATCAAAAAAAAAAAAAATAAAATAAAATAAAAAAAAAAAAACTTCGGCATAAACGAAAATTATTTTCTGTTTTGCGACTTATTTCCAGTGATTATTTGTTATAATGACCATTGATTTCAGTAATTATCGATTTTGAATATCTCGTAAAATCTCGTAAAACACATGGCCAAACAGATGGCTGATGTTACGTAATACATGGGGTGGGAAAAATGACAGATATAAACAAAAGTAAACTGATAGGTATGTTAGCGGATTAGATTATTAAGAGCAGAACTCGCTGTTGACGTAAAAAGAAACGGAAAACTAAATATTTATGTTGTGCTCGAAGACGGATTATATGTTACATTTTTTGTTGTTGTGTTTTTTTTTTTGTTTTTTGTTTTTTTTGTTGTTTTTTTTTTTTTTTTTTTTTGTTGTTTTTTTTTTTCCATTGGTTTAGAGTTTAACAACTCGAGCCGGTCACTTTACTTAATCGGTGTGCGGAAAAAGTCACAGGAAAAAAGTCACGGAAATAAGATTTTTATCGTTAATAATCAATTGTTATTATACAAAAAACAATATAACGTTAAAACTATGTTAAAAATGTTCACCTTCGGAAATAAGCACATTGGAAATGGATTTAAAAATGTCTGACATCCCTTTAGTACCGGAGCACAGCCAATCCTACAATTAACACTTGCTTCAAGCACAGGCTCAGAGCAGCCTGTGAATACGCTCAGTCTGATCAAAGCCTTCCATGTGCATTCTGTAGAACAGTGATGGAAAGTATAGGGTGTAAGGCTTTTCATGCCACCAGTGAATATTCTGATCTGACTGTTTGAATGCGCAGGCTGACTTGTCTTCAATGGGCACACATTTAAATTGCAAGAATAGCTGTTTCCGGGGCGTTTAAGAGTTGCGAGCGAGAACACACACACGCACACACACGTCTGCATGTACGCAAGAAAGCTATTTAAAAAAGATTATAATAGTTAAAATAAAAATCACACCCCTATTATCAAAATAATAATTAAATTAGCAATTCTCGCCAACTTGAAGTGCGTACATTAGGCTTTTCTAATTGGTCAGGATTTTTGTCCGAATAAACACAAAAGTCAACTGGGCGTGACTTGGCACACCTGCAGTGCGTATGAGACTTTTTAATTGGCCAGGATTTATGTCCGAATAAACACATAAGCCAACTGGGCGTGACTTGGCACACTTGCAGTGCGTATGGGGCAGTATTTATGTCCGAATAAAAACAGAAGTTTTACATTATATAAATGTTATTTATATTTTATTTATATCGTTTAACGTAATTCCTTTAAATAAATAAATAAATAAATAAAAATGATGATGATGATAATTTTAATAAAAAGATGATCATGACTTTCATCATTTTTTTATATTTTTCTTTAAATATTTTATGTCTGTTATCATGAACTTAACTATGTTTCTTTGTTTTATTTGAGGTTTAACGTCCACGTCAATACTATTTAGGTTATTTTGAAATGACACCTCAAGCCCTGCCACCCAATACCCCCGCCTCCAATAGTGTGTATGTATGGAGGGCCTAACTTAGATCTTCTAAGCGGGTTACCAGTACTCATGTGCAGTTTCAGATCCGCGCGTGGAAGCACCATGCAGCCCAATCTATTTCTCCAAGCCCCGATGGGCGGGATCTATGACCTTATTGTGACTATGCGTGTTTAACAGCCTAGGAAAGGCCGAAAAATACGCAATTTACACCCCATCTCTTCAAATCAAATAAAACATAAAAGTGGGAGTTACAAGGGCAGAAATTATTGTCCAAAATGGCAGATCAGTTTATTGTTTATTTCAGTTTATTGTTTATTTCAGTCTCATCATGGTACATTAAATGCACATATAAATACATAAAATACTGACAGACATTAAAACAGTACCATGCCATTCTTAAACAGAATTATAAGAGACCACTTCAGTTTCACCAACATACAGTGCATTAAAGCTTATGCCTAAATCACTTCAACATGCCCATGCCATAATGGCCACCCCACTAAAACTGCTTAAAACGATAAAAAGTAAAATCTTTTTTCCCCTACACGGCCTAGGCACCATATATCCGCCCGAATCAACCCAACGTGGCAGCCCCCATAAGCCAGGCAAGCCACAGCACAAACGACAGTTTAAAATTTGCTATTTTTCACCGAATAAAATAGGACCCACAATCGTGCTCATCGCATGGACATGTTGACTCAATAAGAAAATAAAATATACAATATATATACAAACAGGCATTCTTCCATATTTTAACACTGTTCATTTAAAAAGGAAGAAATGTTAAATAATAAATAAATAAATAAATGAATAAATAATAATAATAGTAATAATAATAAAGATACCACCACCGAACAACACATGCCTTCCATCGCGAAGAAGAAAACAACAAACAAACAAAAAAAAAAACACGCCTATTCAAATAAACCGAAAAAGTTACAAAAAAAGAACAACCCGGACCGCGGGAACTCGCTAGAACCGCCTCGACAAGGACGAGGTTGACAAACGAGCACCCTCACTCTATGTTTTGACTGGATTTTTTTCATCTTAAAAATCCAAATGCTATTTATAGAGAAATATAAGGAACAATTTTTGCAAATTTGATGAGGGTGTTGGGGAGGGGTGCGATTCTAATGAATGTCCACAACATTTCTTTCTTGTAGTAATTAGAGGAAAAAAGTCTATTGCATAACCTTATTTTAATTTTTTACGCCAAAGTCCTAATAACGGCCAATATTTAGGGAACGAACATTACCGTTATAAAGAGGGTTATCTGTAACAACAACAGCAGCAGCAGCAATAGCCACAACAACGATAGTGATAATAATAGCAACAGTAATATGAACATAGTGATAATGTAATAATAATCACCATTCTTTGATTGTACTCGACCAAAGGCATATTAAATACTTTTTGTCCTTGTTTTGCATCAACATTGAAACAATGTTAGAACAACGTCAGTGGCGCACATGAAAACTCGTTCAGATCCGATACTGTTTGTACTTGTAGTCATTCAGAAGCCTTGGTGCAGTGTAGTGGTTACGCTACTCGCCTTGTAAACCAGGGGTCGCAGGAACGATCACGGGCTTCTCCAGACTTTCGGATGAGTCTTTAAACCGAGGTCCCGTCTCCGTATGACCTTAGCTGTTGGTGGGACGTAAACTCAAACACTCACTTGTAGTCATTCATCAGCTGTTCATACCGGAGAAGAGCCACCTTATAGCATTTTTTGAGCCGGGCACGATAAAATTTACAAAGATATGCTCGCCCTGCGAAGAGTGGAAGACCCAGACCAGGCCGCGTCTCCGCGCAATCTGATTAGTGTTTTCGATGGCACCATAAAAACAACTAAGATTTCCTAGCCACCGACAAACCGACTACGATCAGACTGCGCTTCATTTAGCGCTTATTAAAATACTAAAACTAGCGTGTTTTTTTTTTTTTTTTTTTTTTTTTTTTTCAGGTTACTTCTTATTTCTACTGCAAATATAATCAAAGCGCCAAAGGCACTGAAATGACAGATTCTATGAGAAAATCAAAACACTGTGAAAACTTACAGACAACCTTTCTAAAAAAATCTTAAAATTTAGAAAAGTAGTTCTGCTAATTCCATTATATGATATGTTTGCAGATGTCTATACACCGGTGGTATCATGAAATGCCATTCAATGTTTCAAATTTTGGAAAGAAACTATTTACGTTTTCAAAACCAAACATTAAAATTCAAGTTTTAACATTACTACTGGCAATTAGTAACATTTTTGTCTGGTCGGTTGTGGATACCTCCCCACAAAAGATACTCTATTTTTCACAAAGAGATCGGAGGAGAAAGGCTGGTCAGTCCAGTACATGAATTCCATTGGCTTGAAGACATTTTTGAGTAAGAACAGCACTATAAACCCGCGCGTAATCCTGCTGAATTAGATATCCCGGATTCTGAGCGTAAACAAATAAATGAAACCACGTGAGGCCGACGTACTTGATTGATGCAACGTCTCGCTGTTCAGTTAACGTCTCAGTCATGATCTTGAATGTTCTTAATTTCGCTAGCTACAATAGCTCGACATACCATGTCGCTTATACCATCCGATATGTCATGCTCTATTACGCACGCGTCGCCACGGCATACCTTACACCTATGTGTCGAAACATCCCGAAACGACAATCGGCGTGATTCACGCTGAAGTGCGATGTGTCACTGAAACGCATATCACGCGAGTCGTTTAGACACCAATATACATGTACGTATTTCATGCACCAGCGTAAGTGTTCCGTACTGTGTCGACGTCTTAATTTTGGTCACGACAGGGACGTCTAGCTCTCAAAAGTGCATCGCATAAGTGCGACGAACAGTGCCAGTGCTTATAAGTCGGTAGTTGAAACCCTTTGTTTATCTACAGGTACAGTGTAGCAGATGCCGGCGGAAATCTGCTTCGCATATGCGTCTGTCGGATGAATCGATCTTGACGTACTGACGTCGGTCTTCCGCTACGCCGACGTCCACTAGCGTCTTCTGTTGATAGTAAGATGTCGCTCCAACAGACAAATAGATCACACACATGTGGCACCCAAAATCAGAGTCAACGCCATCCGCTTTCCGACCAGCTTCTAACTGTCCATTAGAAGCCTCCGTGGTGTAGTGGTTATGCTACTCGCCTTGTAAAACAGGGATCGCAGGATCGATCCCGAACTTCTCCAGACTTTCGGATGTGTCTTTAAACCGAGGTATCGTCTCCGTATGACCTTAGCTGTTGGTGGGACGTAAAACTCACACACTCACTCACTCACTCTTACTGTCCAGGGTTTAATGAAAAATGTTGCAATACGTTCTCACTTGATGCTTTTTGAGAACAAAATACAATTTCTTCTTTTCTGGGCACGACCTTACATCACACATCAAAAGTTTGATCCTGAACATGTGGTTTCTATCAGTGCTGGTGTGAAGGTGGTACACAGGATCGTTGGCCCCCGCCCATCGGGGCTTAAAGAAATAGATGGGCTGCATGATGCTTCCACGCAGAGCTGAAACCGACCCGCACACGAGTACTGGTAATCTGCTTAGAGGATCTAAGCCTGCCCAGGCAAAGAGGTGCGAGTCGGACCGTCCATGCATATACACCCTATTAGTTTTGATTGGGTGGCAGGGCTTGAGATGTCATTTCATCTCAGTGTCGGGTAAAAGTCCCACAAAATTGAAAGCAACGTCTCCAAAATGACCTATACAGTGTTGACGGGGACGTTAAACCTCAAATCAAACAATACAAAACACAGGATCGTGGCCGGACTGGTAACCATACGTCACAGTTTATTGATTTAACCTTTTTAGCTTAAGGGCATGGTGCCTAAGCGTGTTGTAATCAAGCAATCGTTTGGTTTCAAACTCAAAGCACCGAAAGTGTTGGTGGGATGTAGGTCGGGGTAAAAGTCCTGGGCAGAGATTAAACTGTTTAATTTAACTCTGAAATTCCAAACAAATAGTGAAGATTTTGATAACAAGCGCGTTCTGCAGCGTCCGAACTTGGTCTACACTGTTTGCCAAGCTCACCCTATGATTCCAGGATGACCCTCTTCAGTCTTATGGAATACCCTGATAACTGCGGCTATTTTCTGCAAGAAAAATGTTATTCTGAGAAGTCAGTGATAGTCACGTAGACGTTAGCTCTGAATCGCTTTTTTTTTATTAGTAACTTCGGGTCGAATGCCAAACAATCAACCCGAACATAGCCGGGTCGTTTGTCAGTCTTGGTTACATGTAAGTGTTATCTGTAAAACCTGCACTTGAAAAAAATGTTCGATCTGGCAAACAATGTAGACTAAGATCAAACGCCACAGAACACGGTGCTGATCTTGTTCTACATTTTTTGCATCAGTTACTAAACTTCCGTTAAGTTTAAACGGATCAGTCCAAATCCTCGTTCATGACCAGCCTGCATTTAGAGACAATCGGCATGAGGGTTGTCAGTGCTTTGATTTATTCACTGCCTTGAGTTTCTGGAGTGTACTCTTCCATCACTGAAGGTGGGCTCGCCCATTCTGCTAAATATGGCACCTAGAATTATATCACAGGACCTACACTGTTTGCATAGGTATCTGTACCATATTCCAGGGTTGGACAAGTTTGACAAGTTTATTCAGAAACTCAGTACACATAATATGTAATATGAGTCAAGTTATACAATTAAATATAAATAATACTTGGGGAACAGGCTATTTGGTTACAAAATAATAATCAGTAATACACATAATTGAACACACACACACACACACACACACACACACACACACACACACACACACACACACACACACACACACACACAACCCACCACACACACAGAGAGAGAGAGAGAGAGAGAGAGAGAGAGAGAGAGAGAGAGAGAGAGGGGGTTGTTTCTTTTTCAAACTATGATCATAGACAAACAACAACAAAAATTGTATACTTTGTATATATACTGTTTTTGTGACATTTGCCTGGAGTTTATTTGAATTTTTCAAGTACCTTACTCAAGAATAAACATAAGCTTTTGAGTTTTACGGATCTTTCCTCATTCATAATGCGTGAAAAGGTTAAACAGTTAAGGTTTTTTCGGTTGATGGTGGGTAAAAACGTTTTTCTTTCGTCTGTAAAAAATTGGCATTCTAAAAGGTAGTGGAATTCGTCCCCAATTAAATTACAATTACACAAATTACATTTTCTCAGGTTACGGTCTATCCCTGTCCAGCGTCCTGTTTCAATCGGTAATCTATTGTTACACAGCCTGAAAGAGACCAACGTTTGCATTTGTTTAGGGAGTAATACTGAAAAGTAAGTTTCAAATTTATGTTCTGTTTTATATATCTTATAATTTGAACATTTTGAAGAAATTTCCATGTTTTCTCGCCAGGTCTGCATATATTGTGATTCGAGGATATGTTGGACGGTTTTAGATAACCAGATACTATTTTCTGCTTTCTGTTCAAACCAGGTAAAACTTAACCCAGTATCATCGAAAATAGATTTAACGAATAAGATCCAATCATGCCTAAAGTTATTTGTTAAAACATCATCAATTAAAATGCGATATAAAGACGACGACAATCTATTGCTATTTCCATTTACCAATTTGCACCAAAATGTTATGATTCGTTTTTTAATAGTAATTGCTAAAGGGTATCGGCCAAGATCTCCATAAACCATTACATGGGGGGTACTTTTTTTGACATGTAGAATATATTTCAAAAAATCGGTATGGACTTTTTCTATGCATGATAGATCGCCGAATCCCCAAACCTCGCAGCCATACGTTAAGATTGGTAGAATTGTACTATCAAATAACTTTATTTGGCAGTCAATAGGAAGATCTAGATTTCTGATCTTTCTAAGTAGACTAAACATAGCTTTACGAGCCTGCTCAGCAATATGTTGCTTTGTTTTAAAAAAACTTCTTGTTTTGGAGAAAAGAACTCCTAGATATTTAAACGTGTCAACTTCTTCTAATACTTGGTCATTTATTTTAATATTATAAGCCTTTTTAATTCTATCTCCAAAAATCATTATTTTAGTTTTGTCTGGATTTATTGTTAGTTTCCAGTCGTTACAATATGAAACAAAATCATTGAGTATTACTTGAAGTTCACTTGCGCTTTCAGCAAACAGAACGGTATCATCGGCATACATAAGTATAAGTATTCTCAAAAATGAATCAAAATATCTATCGTGTATATTTAATCCAACTTGCATGTTTTTAGCCAAATAATATTCTACATCGTTCAGAAATAAGGAAAATAGTAATGGTGAAAGATTTTCGCCTTGTCTTAATCCAGTTTTGCAGTCGAAAAAGGCTGTTGTGTTACCGTTTATGCTGACACAAGACTTTATATTGTCGTACATATTTTTAATGATCAAAAGAACTTTACCTGTTATGTTATATTTTAATAATTTTGCCCACAATCCGGTTCGCCAAACTGAATCAAACGCTTTCTGAAAGTCAATGAAAGCACAGAATAATTTCATTTTTCGACATTTCAAATATTCTATAATTGAATAAATAACAAATATATTATCACATGTTGAGTATCCTCGCCGGAAGCCGCATTGATTTTCGTTAAGCAAATCATTTGAGTCAATAAATGTTTCTAGCCTTTTATTTAAAATAGCTGTAAATAGCTTACCCATGCAACTTAATAATGTTATTGGTCTATAATTATTTGGGTCATCCGGATTACCTTTATTTTTATAGATTGGTTTAATTACACCTACCAACCATGCGTCTGGTAAAATACCAGTGTCAAGAATTAAGTTAAATAATTTATGATAAACTGGCAAAAATATACTAGCGGTACACTTAATATACTCATTGGCTATTTTGTCCAGTCCCGATGCTTTATTATTCTTTAATCCTTTAATTGTCTTATCGATTTCCTCAACAGTTATTGCATTATTAAGATAAGTTTCTTCTAAAAATTCTGGGTAATCTGATTCAGGCATTTTGGTTTCGGGGTGCTCTGCTTCATTTACATTTTTAAAAAAGTTGTAAAATAAACTTATATCTACATCAGGGTCGGCTGCCTTCTTGTTTACACTATTTATATATTTCCAATATTCTTTCGGCGATTTTTGTCTCATGTTACGGATAGTTTTCCTAAATTCCCTTTTATAATTCAGAATGTTTCGTTTTAATGTGTTTTTATATTGTTTACTGGCATTAGACAGTGCAGCCTTGTTGTAGTCATTTTTATTAAGTGCATAGGTTTTTCTTGCTAAATGGTACTTTTGGCGTGCCGTACGACAGCTATTATTAAACCAACGTTTATTCGTTTTATTGTTTTGGGTTTTATGTTGATAAGTACCGAACGTGGTAAGCGCAGAATCTCTAAAAACATTCTCAATTTCAGTCATTGCTTCGTTGATAGTTTCTTCTCTTGAATTACCAGAATCAAGTTTTGCTAAGATACATTGTACTTTATTTTGATCGACATTTAAGTTAAAAGATTCTTTTTTTGCTTTCGTCCCATGATTTGATTTTAGTTTTGTTATTTGATATTTTATCACCTTTACCACTTCTGATGGTCCTAATACTGAATTCAACTGGGCAGTGTGCATCAGAAAATAGCTCAGAAAATTCACTTATTTTAAAATCAGAAAAATGTTTAATAGTGCTGAGAGATGACAAAACGTAATCTACAACAGATAAATTTTTACATGTGTTTTTACCTATATCCTTATCGCTAAAACTTCTGCCATTCAAAATGATCATTTCATTATATTTACAACTCTCAATAAGCATCTTACCAAATTTGTTAACACGGCCATCCTCGGACGTTCTTCTGACATTAAATTCATTTCGAGACATTTCATCAGCAGGGTCCGAGACAAAAATATCTTCAGGATCAACATTAACCTGCTCAAATATATCTTCGTCAATTTCTGTAAAGTCATTTAAGTTCGAAGTCCGGGCATTAAAATCGCCCATCATTATAACATGCTTGTAAGATCTGGCATTCTCATCAACTTCAAAGTAAAACTGTTCGATTATACTTTCTAAGCTATAGTCTGAATTTTCGGGTGGTATATAAATAGCACCAAAAAGCATATCATTTTCAGTGCCAAACATATTTTTAGAAAGAGTAAACCATAACACATACTCACAATCACTATCTACAACAGAGAAATATTTAAAGATGTCCTTCTTAATAAGAACAGCGATGCCACCCGATTTTCTTGCAGTCTTTTGCTTTCTATTTTTAGTTATACATTCAAAATTTGGGATAATAATTTCATCAAGGTCATCCAATTTTGTTTCAGAAAGAGCAACAATATCAAACTGTTTGACATAGGAAATGAATTCAGGTATAATCAGTTTAGACCTCAAACCACATACATTCAGAGAAATGAATTTTAGATCGTAATGTTCTTGATTTAATGTTATATTGCTTCCAAGGCTGTCCTAGAAGTGCGTGACAGTCACACCACTAGTAGATCCAGAAAGGGTTGATGATGAAGTGTCCATCTGCGTTGCAGTTGCTGTCTTTGCTATGTCTTTCTTGGGCGCAAGAACCTCTTTCCCTTCGACGTATAGCCTATCTTTGACTAGACTTGCCCTTTTATCCGCCTTGCGAGCTGCTTTTAGTAAAGGGTATAGGGGTTTCCTGCGCTTCTCAATCTCCTCTGGAAACTGCTCTTGGATACTATAATTGGTTCCTTTCAGCATTTTTGCCGATTTTCTGACAAGTTCACGCTCTTTAAAGAATGTAAATTTGGCAACTATTAGCCTGGGTTTTTTCACTGAATGTGGATTTGCACCTGACAGTTTTTCTTTCATTCTATGCACACGCTCGAAACTGACATTGTTTATTTTCAGATGATCCGATAAAAAATTTTTCAGCACTTCTTCTGTTTTCTCATTTGTTCTCTCTTCTATATTCCTGAATATCAGATTGTCTCTCATATTGCGAGATTTCAAATCGAGAAGTTCTTCCTTTAGCTCACTGTTAACTTTCAGGACTTCTGTCAAGGTTGACCTAAGGTCATCGGTTTCAGTTTTTACTCCAGAAACTGTTTCAACTATCCCTTTCACTATTTCTTTCTCGGCGTTCGATTCTTTCTTCATATCGTCATATTTATCACTAATGAATTGGGCACTTCTCTCTACAGCCGAAACTATTGATTCAGTTTTCTCCAGTCTCTGTTCAACGTTATCCACCCTATCGTTGATCTTTCTGACTGCCTTTTCTATACCATCAAGTTTATCCAACTTATCTAACTTTGATAGACTCTTATCTATATTAGTCAGCTTCTTCATTAAAGCATCATATGTTTTCGCGGGTAGGATAACACCTTTACTAGCAGCATTTGGACTCGTAGCTTTCTCCAATATATTCCCAGTATCAAGATCTAGATAAGATAGGCTTTCGTCTAGAGAAGAAGTATCAGAGCCGCTGGCAGGTCTGAATCGTTTCGCCATGTTCAATGTCTTTCATGCCAATCACAGTAACTTTGTCAATAATCAATTTGGGTTAATCGATCATTATCAAATTTTTATCAGATAAAGTCAAAATGTCGATTGTTTTTTTCCTAAATTATTTTCAGTTTGTATGATTTCATGTACAAAACAAAACTCAATATTTTGGTGACAAAATCAGTATTAAGGCGGCTCTTCTGTGGCGATTTATTTATGTTGTTGTTTGTTACTTACTGTGTGTATCACTTGTGTCTTTTAGTTTTGGATGGCTATATGGCCATTTTGTGGGAAAGTGACTGTCCATATGGCCTTCCTTTGTTTAGGTTTCCATTATGGTCTGGTCGCTTAATGTTTGTATTTCTTTCCCTTTGGTGTCTTTTATGGATGGAGTAAGTTAATTGTATCAATTCCTGATCTTTGTTTTACTTCTACTTTAAATGTACGCCGTACTAAGCTCAACACAGTGATTTCAATTTTTTTTCATTCGCACACCGACACATAGCCTGGTTCCCCTACACACTCAAGGGACAGCCTTTCTCGCAAAGTCTGATATAAATGAGTTTAGGCTGATTAACGTCCTTGGTAACGCTGCGCATGCGCAGTCTTGTGTGGCAAAAAGTAATCAGTCAAGCGTGCGTGTGTACAGTAAACTAAGGAAAAATAAGATTTTTTCAAGCATAGTGTTTGTCATTTCATCCACAACATTCATAGACTTTTATACTGCAGTTCAGTGCCCCCCCCCCCCCCCCGCCCATCAGGGCTTGAAGAAATACATGGGCTGCATGATGCTTCCGCGCAGAGCTGAACGACTACTGGTAAACCGCTTAGGGGATCTAAGCCTGCCCAGGCAACGCGGTGCGAGTCGGCCCGTCCATGCTTATAAACCATATTGGTTTCATTGGGCGACAGGGCTTGAGATGTCATTTAATCTCATTGTCGGTTAAAAGTCCCACGAAATTGGAAGCAACGTCTCCAAAATGACCTTTACAGTGTTGATGGGGTCGTTAAACCTAAAATCAAATTTCACAATCTTTTGAATCACAACAGTACTTGGCATATATGTCCGAATTTCCGAATTCTCTTTTTACTATTCCATTATACATGTACATGCTATTTGTTGTTCACCGCCGCTGCCTTTTGCTGTGTGTTTTAAATGGATGCTTGTTTAATGCTCATACTCTGAGTAACGGGGCCCTGAATAAATCTTTGACATGATTTGCCAGAAAAAAATGAGCAGTTAAGGCAGAATTTTCGAAGCGATACTTTGAAAAATCTGAACATGAAAGTCCCATAGCCAGACTGGATAGAACTTAGATTTTCGGGACGAATCTCATTAGGCAGGGGGTGGGGGATGTAAAAGGTCGAAGATGTGGCCCGGTATCTCAGTCGGTAGAGTGTTTCTACTGTATACGAGAGGTCCTGGGTTCGCAGAGCTAAAACTCACCGCACATGAGTACTGGTAAAACCGCTATAAATTCTCGCCCCGCCCATAGGGACTTGGAAAAATAGATTGGGGTGCATGGTGCGTCCACGCAGAGCTTAAACTGACCACACATGAGTACTGGTAAACCGCTTAGAAGGACTAAGCCTGCCCAGGTAAAGCGGTGTGAGTCAGACCGCCTACTGCATATAAGACTTTTGGTTCCATTGGGGGCAGGGCTTGAGATGTCATTTCATCTCAATGTCGGGTAAAAGTCCAACAAAATTGGAAGCAGCGTCTCCAAAATGACCTAAATAGTGTTGACGGGGACGTTAAACCTCAGTTCAAACAAAACCGCTATAAACATGATAAACTACATTTTTTTATTTGGTGGCAGGGCTTGAGATGTTATTTAATCTCAATGTGGGTATAGGAAGCAACTTTTAAAAATGTAAGAGCACTCCCCTCTACTCTTACCTGCTGCAAGGATAGCAGGTCTTACCCAACTGCCAGCCAATATCAGGTGGACGCCCCAGTGACGCAAGACATACGTCACCTTTACCTTACGCTATATTTAAAATTGTCATATTCAAAGAAATTAATGACTGCTATCGGAGCAGTCTGAACAATGGTTATATTTTTTGCCACACAAAACTGCGCATGCGCAAAAATACGGAACCGTGGGATAGTATTTCCTTAGTGACCGGTGGCGTCCTAAACTCATCTATACACCTATAGCTGTAACTGACCTAGACTTGACCTCGAATGTCGGAAAACCCATTAATATTCTGGTCTGCAGCTGACCGTTTGGTCTTTAAGGATTAAATGTTGACAGCACTGTTAGAAAACAGTGTAAGCCCTGAGCAGACGTCTAAGCAGACGTTTATAGTTTATATGCATTAGCCTCCGCCCATCGGGGCTTGAAGAAATAGATGGGCTGCACGATGCTTCCACGCAGAGCTGAAACCGACTCGCACACGAGTACTGGTAAACCGCTTAGAGGATCTAGCCTGCCCAGGCGATGCGGTGCGAGTCCATGCTTATAAACCCTATTGGTTTCATTGGGCGGTCATGTCATTTCATCTCAATGTCGGGTAAAAGTCCCACAGAATTGGAAGCAACGTCTCCAAAATGACCTTTACAGTGTTGACGGGGACGTAAAACTTCAAATCAAACAAACAAGTTTATATGCATACCTAGTTGGTTTATCACCAATCCCTGATTGGTGTCAGGAAGTCGACTCTTTGGCTCAGTGGATAGAGCATTGGATTTGAACCCGACCGGCCCGGGTTCGAATCCCCCAATAGGCGGGTGTGCTTCTTTCCATTGTTGCGACTAACTAGCGAGTGAAGCAGATGTTTGAGTGTCATGATACACAAGCCAGGACAAAAATCTACGACTGATATCAGTCTACTGTTGGACAAGAATATCGCTTTGTGCGACGTCTCACAGTTGTCTCACTAGAGTTCATGTCAGAATCAACCAGTTACGCTTGAAGAAATATATGGGCTGCATGATGCTTCCACACAGAGCTGAAACCGACCGCACACGAGTACTGGTAAACAGCTTAGAGGATCTAAAGTAGAAGTAAAGCAAAGATCAGGAATCGATACCATTAACTTACTCCACCCATCAAAGACACCAAAGGGATAGAAACACAAACATAGCCTGCCCAGGCAAAGCGGCACGAATCGGCCCGTCCATGCTTATAAAACCTATTGGTTTCATTAGGCGACAGGGCTTCAGATGTCATTTCATCTCAATGTCGGAATAAAAGTCACACAAAATTGGAAGCAACGTCTCCAACATGACCTATACAGTGCTGACCGAGACATTAAACCTCAAATCAAATAAACAAACATACAAAGGTAATATATGCACAAAATGAAATGCGTCTTCGGACATGCCCGTCCACTGAACAGTCAAATCAGCCTGCGTACTACAAAAACTCTTCTGGGCAAACACATCCGAAGACACGTTTCCGCTTATCACGACTAATTCGTCGTGAAGGCCACAGGCTTCTGTTCCCGTACAATTAAACAAAATTGCATATTTCATTTTATGTACCGATTGTATTTGATGATTTTTCTGATTCTTCTGGACAGTTATACTATAATCGTTTCTATAGGCCGAGAGTGCAAAAGAGAGATACCTTTACATTTAACATATGAACCAGATGCATGAGATAGCTTTGTTTGGTGACATGAAAGGTTATGGTAGCATGCCATACCAAACGAAAATATATTAGCATACAATGTATTGTTTTTTTTTTTTTTTTTTTTTCTCAGACCGATAAACAAACATTTTTAATGAATCGCACGGGCATTACACAGCGTTATGTTTGTTTGTTTGAATTGAGAAATATATGCCACCATTTATTTATATGTGGTTATTTGCTATGCTATGATGCTGGAAAGAAATTATTCATCACCAAGTTCATTTCGTTTGATTTTTATTTTTTTATTTATAAGTAAACTAGATCTATTAATAAGTTGAATCTTTTTAACCTAATAAGTTTGCACTTTATGGATAAGGATACGCCTATAGAGCTGCACGAAGAAAATATTCAATCGATGACATGCGAACATAATACTCTTGATGATCTGAAGGCTGTAGACATAGTGTTAAGAAAAGTTTCTTGGATTTGGATGGTCAAAATCTAAATTCCCATTCTCCCAACCACCCATCAGGGTTGGGCGGGAATGTCTGATCCCTTGACTTGGGCTGAGCCATACGTAAGGTTCAAAACTTTCTTTCAACAGAGGAATCCAAAATTGTTGCCCAATCCTCTGTTACCCGTGGACTTGATTGCGATACCTGTCCTATACATTTTGCCTGACACCATCATATGATATATACCATTAGAACAGAGTAAAAACATCCTCTGTTGGCCGCGTGGACTGTATACAGTAAAATTCCTATATTAAAACCACCTTTGGGACTGTTCAAAAGTGGTCTTTAAAGTGGTGTAAGACCACTTTTGAACAGTTCGAAAGGTGGTCCATGACCAGAGGACACTGTATGAAGACAACACAAAGAAAGCATAGAATAACTTACATCTCAAAATAAGTTTTTTAAAGCAGAATCAGTCTCAAGTTGTGGTGGTCTTAATAGCGGAATTTTACTGTATATCAGAACAGAGGAAAAATCCTCTGTTGTGCTGAGTTGATTTTGCACAGATTTTCACTGGCGGAAAAATCCTCTGTTCGATTTTTATACCACATGACTTGACTTGGCCTGAGCCATATGCAAGGTTTAACAACATATACTTTCAACAGAGGAAAAATCCTCTGTTGCCCGCGTTGACTGTATATGTCAGAACAGGGGAAAAATCCTCTGTTGAGCTGATTTTGATTTGAATAGAATTTTATGTGCGGAACCTTGGGCAAGGTTCTACAAATATTCTTTCAACAGAGGAAAAATCCTCTGTTGCCAGCTTGGACTGTATATATCAGAACAGAGGAAAAAGGAAAAATCCTCTGTTGATCAGAGTTGACTCTGTGCTTGGACTGTATATATCAGAACAGAGGAAAATCATCTGTTGATCAGAGTTAACTCTGTGCAACATATTCTTTTAACAGAGGAAAAATCCTCTGTTTCCAGCTTGGACTGTATGTATCAGAACAGAGGAAACATCCTCTGTTGATCAGAGTTGACTCCGTGCAACATATTCTTTCAACAGAGGAAAAATCCTCTGTTGCCCGCGTTGACTATATGTAAGAACAGAGGAAAATCCTCTGTTGATCAGAGTTGACTCTGTGCAACATATTCATTCAACTGAGGAAAAATCCTCTGTTGCCAGCTTGGACTGTATATATCAGAACAGAGGAAAAATCCTCTGTTGATCAGAGTTGACTCTGTGCAACATATTCTTTCAACAGAGGAAAAATCCTCTGTTGCCAGCTTGGACTGTATATATCAGAACAGAGGAAAAATCCTCTGTTGATCAGAGTAGACTCCGTGCAACATATTCTTTCAACAGAGGAAAAATCCTCTGTTGCCAGCTTGGACTGTATATATCAGAACAGAGGAAAAATCCTATGTTGATCAGAGTTGACTCTGATTGGACTGTATATATCAGAACAAAGGAAAAATGCTCTGTTGATCAGAGTTGACTATGTGCAACATATTATTTCAACAGAGGAAAAATCCTCTGTTGCAAGCTTGGACTGTATGTATCAGAACAGAGGAAACATCCTCTGTTGATCAGAGTTGACTCTGTGCAACATATTCTTCCAACAAAGGAAAAATCCTCTGTTGCCCGCGTTGACTGTATATGTCAGAACAAAGGAAAAATCCTCTGTTGATCAGAGTTGACTCTGTGCAACATATTCATTCAACTGAGGAAAAAATCCTCTGTTGCCAGCTTGGACTGTATATATCAGAACAGAGGAAAAATCCTCTGTTTACCAGAGTTGACACTGTGCTTAAACTGTATATATCAGAACAGAGGAAAAATCCTCTGTTGATCAGAGTTGACTCTGTGCAACATATTCTTTCAACAGAGGAAAAATCCTCTGTTGCCAGCTTGGACTGTATATATCAGAACAGAGGAAAAATCCTCCGTTGATCAGAGTTGACTCTGTGTAACATATTCTTTCAACAGAGGAAAAATCCTCTGTTGCCATCTTGGACTGTATGTATCAGAACAGAGGAAAAATCCTCTGTTGATCAGAGTTGAAACTCTTGGCAAGTACTTTCTGAACTCTGTGCAAAGCATTAACAGAGGAAAAATCCTCTGTTTAATGTGGTATTGTGTACAACGGAAAATGAAGGAAAAGCTGAAAAGGGCACTCTAACGTGCGGCATGAAACAGGGTCAAAATCGGAAAATGACCCTTCTAAAGAGAGGAAATTTCCTCTGTTCTATCCAAGCTGTCAGACCAAAAGTGGACCAAAATTGATATATGACAATGTCATATTTGGACTTTATTCCTCAAAAAAGGGATTCAAATGGGAAAATCCCTTTTTAAATGGGAAGGCATTGAAATATAATCGTTGCCTCTGAAAATCCCAATTATACTGTGTAAAACTGGGGTTCAAGGGAGTGAGAATTGTATAGGCGTGTTTTTGTGATGCAGCATGTTAACCAGTCCGTACAGTGGACGTCCCTCTAGACCCCAATTTCTATAGGGAAAAGTGGGTTTTTTATTTTGTTTTGGCTAGCCAATTGGCCATTTTGTGGGAAAGTAATTGGCCATTTTGTGGGAAAGTAACTGTCTTTTTGGCTTTCCGCTATTGATGTTTGCATTAGGGTCCGTTGTTTAATGTTTGTATTTCTTTCCCTTTAGTGTCTCTGATTGGAGCTGTGGGTTAATTGTATCGATTCCTGATCATTGCCTTCACTTCTGTTTTACGACGGTCTACGAGTACAGTATTTTCTTTATTGTTGTTCAAAAACATAGATTGTGGATACTCGTTTCGAGCGCCTATAATATATGTTTGGACTCGCAATAAGAAAAAAATTGTATTTAAAAAAATCATCTTAAAGATGCTTATCTAAAGGCAATAAAATTGCCATTTAAGCATACGAACGTGTTATCGTAATAAATAGACATTTTTGATGACATTGCCTTCCCTTCAATTTTGACATTACGAAAACACGCCTATACAAATACATTGACACATTTATCGCCGAAAAAATGAAAATTTTCAGATGAAAAAATTGTGATATTTTTCTTATTTCTGCTCAAAATATAGATTGTGGGTACTCGTTAGAACCGCCTCATCGAGGCGGTTCTAATGAGTACACACAATCTATATTTTAGAGCAGAAATAAGAACAAAATCTGCTCAAAATATAGATTGTGGGTACTCGTTAGAACTGCTCAAAATAGATTGTGGGTACTCGTTAGAACCGCCTCATCGAAGCGGTTTTAACGAGTACCAACAATCTATATTTTAGAGCAGAAATAGGAAAATTAAGGTTTACCCCTGTAAACCCCAGATTTACTATATAAAAGTGGGGTTGAAATGGGTCAAAATTACATAGGCGTGTTTTCCTAATGCTTGGTGCCATCAATCAGTTCTCTGAAAACACACAAACTGTTGCACTTCACATATTTGAGGAAAATTGGTCATCGTTGGTTATGGTACACGAACGTATTGATTCTGAAACAAAGACCCAGTTACCTTGGTCGTAAGATTAAAAGAAGCTTCCGCTGATTCAAGAAGGGCAATCTCGAACAAATTTCCACGGTCCCATAGGTATTCGAGGTATATAAATTCGACTGTAAATTGTTTGCATTGTGAAGACCATTGACCTTGTCTAAAATATGTCATTTTAGATTTTGTCTGGTAAGAAAAATATACCCCATGGACCCGAAAGCGTTTAATGTGTCTGGACGGTCAGACAACAGAAACTGTATAATAACTAAGGTAATATTATAAATCGTTTTTAGTGTCTATCTTTGCTTAAGTTTCCGTTCTACGCAATAACTCTTTTCACGCATTTCGGTTTAAATGAGACGGAGTACAAGATTTTATACTGAAGTCTAAAAGATTTTGACATTACAAATATGTGTGTGTGTGTGTGTGTGTGTGTGTGTGTGTGTGTGTGTGTGTGTGTGTGTGTGTGAATTCGGGTTTAACGTCGCTTTCAACAACTTTTCTGTCATATCACGACGGTGTCTGGTTGCGACAGGGAGCTCAATGCACACTTTTATAGTGCTGCCTCAGTGAAGTATCATGTCCCAGATACATTACATAATACCACACCCAGTCACATTATCCTGACATTGGGTCGACCAGTCCTAGCTCTACCCAGTTAATCTGAGTGCCAAGCGAGAAGCAGCTAGTACCATTTTTAACGACTTTGGTATATCGCGGCCAGGGATCGAACCCCGGACCTCCCGTTCCCCGGAGCGGACACTCTACCAACTGAGCTACAGGGGCCGGTTGTGATTACAAATGTATAATCACAGATTATACATGCCTTACTGGTACTTTACATGTACCATAAATAAATAAGCTGAAACCGACCCCCCACACGAGTACTGGTAAACCGCTTAGAGGATCTAAGCCTGACCAGGCAATGCGGTGCGAGTCGGCCCGTCCATGCTTATAAACCATATTGGCTTCATTGGGCGGCAGGGCTTGAGATGTCATTTCATCTTAATGTCGGGAAAAGGTCCCACAAAATTGGAAGCACCATCTCCAAAATGACCTTTATAGTGTATACAATTTTTCATCTTAAAAAGTTTCGTTTTTTCAGCAGTAAAATTTACAATGTATTTGTATAGGCATGTTTTCGTAATGCGCAGTCTGTGTCGTGTTATATACAGAAAAATGCGGGTTACAAGGATATCGTTAGTAGAAAACATGAAATTGTTGTAGGGTTCGAACCATTCTATTTAATAGGTTCTGATGGACATCAATAAGCATGGTTCGGAGCATAAATAAGACTACATGTCATAAATGTTCCTCAAAGATCAACGTTACCGCATTTCCACGTGGTTGCATTATCCTAAAGTGTAGGTCAAACTGACATGGAGATATACATTAACAGTGTTTTACACGACTTTGCTTTTAAGATGCCCTCACAACAAAATAACATTTGTGGCCAATAATATTCATTTAGTCCCTCATAAATTGTTATTAGTGCTTTAAATGCCAGCCATAGAAATATCCTGCAATAATCCACAAAGCTAAATTCGGTCTAGGTCTTGCTTTTTAGATTCCAGTTTTATATGTTGGCGTCTTGCTATGAACCCATTTTGTACCGGAGACCCCAAAACAGGTACCCTGGCAAACAGTGCAGACCCAGATCAGACGCCGCAGAACGCGGCGTCTGATCTGGGCCTCCACTGTTTGCTAAACGTTCAGTCATTTTCAAAATAAATTTTGAAGAAAACACAACCTGACAACCCTAACTTTTGAAATGGTTTCTTAGTGAATATACATGTAAGGCGGAAGGCTCCATTTGGTACAAAAAAGGTTAATATTAATGATTAAAGTTCCATGCTGCATCGAATTGCCTTAACGCAGACAATTCGTAATTACGACCAAACAAAATTGAAAATAATTATTCTTTAAACATCACATGTAATTATTATTATAGTTATTATTTTTTTTTTTTTTTTTCTTCAAAATATGTCCTCTAGTTAGAGACTGCCTGTTGGACTGTTAAAAACTGCTCTCAAAAAACTAGTTTTGCTCAGTTTAGGATTAAGCAAAACTAGTTTTTGAGAGCAGTTGTGAACAGTCCGAAGGTAGTCTGTAACTAGAGGTGGGCGTAATATGGAACATTTACTGTATATATTTTAGTGTGCAGAACAAAAGGCAATCAGAAACCGTTTTCTTGTTTTCCACTTGTAACACCATTTGATGTGATAATGTCGTTGCACGCATGACGATGTAAAATCACTTTATGTGATAATGCCTTTGCATGTTTGACGGTACTAAACGTTCACTTAGCAATTCAACGAGAAGCGCATTAATTTAATACATTGTAAAATCGGTTCCTTCTATTATTATGTTTACCGTTTGAAGAGTTATGAGAGAAGTGTCTAGCATTACGCAAACACGCCTATACAAATACATTGCCACCTTTATTGCCGAAAACATGACAATTTTATGATGAAAAATTGCGATATTTTTCTTATTTCTGCTCCAAATATAGATTGAGGGACCTCGTTAGAACCGCCTCATCGAGGCGGTTCTAACGAGTACCCACAATCTATATTTTAGAGCAGAAATAAGAAAAATAAGGTATACCCCCGGAAACCCCAGTTTTACTATATAAAATTGGGGTTCAAGGGGATCAAAATTATATAGGCGTGTTTCCGTGATGCATGCTGTTATCCACCATTTCAATATTAATTTTCAGATAGTTTATTCTAAAACCATAACGAACTTAAAAGGCAGGTATATCTCAATGCAATTGTCACAAAACAAGAATGAAAATCCTCATTCTAATGCACTTATATGGGCCGCGTCAAGCGATTTTGGTACTTATCGCCTATGCGAGCAGCGAAGGTTCAGGCGAGCCTGCGCATCCGCGCAGTCTCGCCAGAACCTTCGCTGCTCGCTCATACAAGCAGTGAATCAAGAGGAACCTTCAGACAGAAAGCCATATCCCTGGTCCCTCTGAATGGCTGGCCATGCGCAGTTAAAACTTGTTATGACGGAATGCTCGAAGACCCAAATTCGCTTGGCGGGGCTCATATAATTACATATTTAACGCAACATTTGATTGGACTGCGACAGTATGTCCTGTGACCCCGACATCATGATGTAACGTTGCTTTCAATCGGGTAGTGTTTGGTTTTACGTGACTCACTGCGCTTGCAGCTTGGAGTAGAATACTACCATTTTTAAATAAACAACTGAATAAGTGCATTAGAATTTAGTTAACTGTATTTAAACGTGCCATTTGGGGAGGTCAATTGTCGGTTTTACGGTCGCAAATTCCGTTTTTATGGCTCCGATGGCGCGTTGCCGAAAACCGACTTTTCCGACCGAAAAAAAACCGCTGATTAAGCTCCCCAAAACAGTTAAAAAAACTAATTATATATATTCATGTTATGCATGCCCTTCACTTACGCTTGTGTATGGGTTGTGATAAAGTCGGATAGCAGGCATGGTTTTAATTATAAGACTGAAAAAAGAAGCGTGATAGCTCAGTGGTTAGTGCACTTACCTCTGTTCTAGAGGCCCCAAGTTGGATCACCGACAGCGATGATAAAGCTTCGATGTCCGAACACGATTCACTGGCATCATTTGCAGGGATGAATGTCATATAGTGCACCGTCCTTCGGATCGGGACGTTAACTTGCAGCCCTCTTCGTGGCAGAGACATCCGCTGTGCAGGATAGCATTGTAACTCTATAAATCTTATCATGCTGTTCACGACAACCACCCCACCCCCCACACTTAGAAGCCTCCGTGGTGTAGTGGTTATGCTACTCGCCTTGTAAACAAGGGGTCGCAGGATCGGTCCCGGGCTTCTCCAGACTTTCGGATGAGTCTTTAAACCGAGGTCCCGTCTCCGTATAACCTTAGCTGTTGGTGAGACGTAAAACTCAAACTCACTCACTCACGACAACCCCTATCTTTGGAAACAGTGTAGATCCAGATCAGATGGCTTCTGAAGAAGCCATCTGATCAGGATCTACACTGTTTGACATTCAATTTATGAATTTGTAGGAATAAATTACATCAAGTAATCTGATTGGTTCAAAGTCAGAAATGGGTGTGGCTTATATGAATATTCAGCAAGAGAAGGGATAACTATCAGTTCATGATTATCGTTAACTGAGATATCTCATTTGCTACGAGGCCTGCACTAGACGGTAAAAGCATTGGCGTATTTCATTTCTCACGACCAGAGGATTAAACTAGTCTTAGACAATACTCATGGGAAACCGTTACAAATCTGACAAATGTGTCTGGCCTTCAAGTCATTATATAGAAAAGTTACATAAGATTTGTTTTTGCTTTTCCAACGCTCTTATAAACTAACAAATCAACGAGTTTCGTATTAAGACCAGAATATAATTATATGCCACAATTGTAGAACTTAGTCTTGTATTTACAAACAAATGTGATATTCTGCTCTATGCATATTGATTGGTTGTTTTGGAATGAAAGATACGTCAATCCTTGGGGTCATTTTGTGTCGTCTACCAGAGAAAGGGAGAAAAGTGATAGAAGAGATTCATTACGCAAACACGCCTATACAAATACATTGCAACCTTTATCGCCGAAAAAATGAAAGTTTTCAGATGAAAAATTGTGATAGTTTTCTTATTCAGAACGCGGTGTCTGATCAGGACCTACACTGTTTGCGAAAAGTAAAGCCGTTTTCCAAATAAATTTTGAAGAAAAAACAACTTGACACCCCTTAATTTTGAAATGGACTCCTGATATATATAATGTATATAAGGAGGAAGCTACCGTTTGGTACAAAAGGGTTTATTACGGTGTCGTTCTTTTATGGTTGTGCTTCTTTCCCTTTGATGTCTCTGATGGAACATGGATATAAGGTAATTGTATCGATTCCTGATCATTGCTTTCACCTTTGTTTTTTTGTTTTTTTTCAGCGTTACTATAAAGCCCAGGTTACACGATAGAACAAGTTGCGTATAACTTCATATTTACGACTTTGTGTTTCATATTCCTCCCAGGTCTACACAGTATCCTTATCATAATCCCATTACCCCCGCCAAACTACAAACTGCAGACTCGTGATGCACATGGAATAATTGTTCATTTATGTATTTACGTTGTGCTTGAAAAGTCAAAATGATTGATGTCTCATAACATCGGCTCCTTGCGGTACAGGTCACGGTACAAAAATCCACCTCCGCTGTCTTCAACTCTTTTTCTCAGTAAGATATTTTGACATTACTGTCTGACAGGATTCTTAAAAGAGATAGTTGCATACATGTGCTGAGTCATTAACCCATTTGACATGTCATTGGTCAAAAGGCTTGCCCTGGAAAAATATGTGTCTATCAAGCTGTATGGAATAGGAAATACTACGTTGGATCCATCTCCAAAACAAATTTTTTGTTACAAAGTTTAAGTGTGGGCTGCATGACCTATCACGATGCATCTTCTAAGCTACATGTACATGTATATATAACATATGTTCAACAAAACAAAATCCTTCCCAAAGGACTAGTAAATGAAACCAACACTGTAACGAAGGGAAGTGGAACTGTTTACGGTCGCCACACATTCCCTTAACACCAGCTGCGGTGAAGTTAAATGTTCTATAGAAATAAGTAATCCTCTGGAAGCAAGGACTACAAAACAAGTGCAAAACAGAAGTAGAGGCAATGATCAGGGATCAATACAATTAACCCACAGCTCCCATCAGAGACACCAACGGGAAAAAAACACAAACATGAAGCACCAGACCCTAATGGAAACATCAATAGCGGAAAGCCGAAAGGACAGTTACTTTCCCACAAAATGGCCAATAGGCTATCAAGAATAAAATAATATAAGCGACACAAACACCCAAAGACAAACCATAGCCATAACGCGACAGAACCTCCAGATTGGTTACAGATTGGTTACAGTTTGTCATCGCTGATTTCAAACTGCAATTAAACCAGTGTACTAGATGCTAGATTTCACAACAAATTTCTCCTTTCTCGACCTTTCATTTGGCGCTATCATCCACTCACTATAAGCGGCAATGTGTCATTAGCGAAACTGCGATAAGCCCACCCGCAATAGTCTATTTTATAAGCCCGCGCAAAACAGTATTTTAATTATCTCGAACGAATACGCAGGGATATTAAAATTTGGCTGAGCGCTCATTTGAGCCTGTCGGGACTTAGTTCTAGAACGGGGAATTGGATTAGTCGATAATGTTCGCTGTAGTATGTTCAGCATGCAGTCAACTAATTAGAACAGGTTATGATATATTACAGACAAATGAGCTTGACATTTTAGTAAACTCGTCCGTCAGCACTATTCTATCATTTGATTAACCTTAGGATTGTAATTAAAGTACAAATCCCGAAGGCCTAGAGTAAGATCAAAGCACTGAAAGCGCTGGTGGGTCGATTTCTCTGAGTGCAGGCTGGAACGAGGATACATCTCATTACGATAACACACCCGTGCGACAAACTGCATTTTTCACATCTCCACAATGGCTACTTTTCTGATGAAAATCCTTGATATATTTGTTATAAATGTTCAAAACATATGTTGAGGGTGCTCGTTAGAACCGCCTTACTAAGGCGGTTCTAACGAGTACCCACAACCTTTGTCTTGGAGCAGAAATAAGAAAAATAATGTATACCCCCGTAAACCCCCATTTTCTCTATATAAAGTGGGGTTTAGGGGGTCTTCAATTTATGGACATGTTCACGTGGATGAGCTTTATTAAACCATTGTAAATTAGTGGACTCTTACATTGCTATACGTAGGACAATAAAAAGCTAAAAGGTTGCCTTTGGGAACAAAGAACACTTAAAAGAACGAAAATCGGAGACTCGGTTTTCATAAGTCTCTTCATACACAGCAATATAGTTACATGTAGCAAGGCTGCGTACGCCTCCTAGCACCGCCTTAAGCGATATTCGATTTTCAAAGTAACCAAAATGGGCTCAATGATCCCAAAGGAAAAGAAAATATAATCACTTGGATGAATAAAGAGGAGACTTAGGGCCGCCTCTCGGCCCTTAACAGCAGCTGCAGTGAGAAAAAAAATAAAAAGCTAAAAGGTTGCCTTTTGAAACAAAGAACACATAAAAAGAACAAAAATCGGAGACTTGGTTTTATTGAGCCTCTTCATACACAGCAATATAGTTTGCAAGGCTGCGTACGCCTCCTAGCACCGGCTTAAGCGAAATTCGATTTTCAAAGTAACCAGAAGTCCATTTCCCATATAAGCGGTGTCAGGCCTACTTTTGTTTGGATTGTTTTTATTCCTTTTTTAAGGAAAATTCTTTTAGAAATAGTGCAGATCTGGGCCTGCACTGTTTGCCAATGTAGCCATTCAGGGGTTTTCCGCATGCAATGGGTTAATAAACGAAAAATCATGTTTTGCCTGCATTTCAGTAACTGTAGTCACCTTGTTTGTACATGCTGCCTGTTATGGTCCAAAGCAGCCCTTACTCACTGAAAGCAGTCTTTTCAAGCTCCGAAAAGAATATAACTACGGTAAAATTCCTATATCAAGACAACTTTTGAACAGTCCCAAATGTGGTCTCTACTTAGAAGACACTGGCTGTATAAAACTCAAAGAAAATGTATAGTAGTCGCAGATAAGATTGACTAGGCGGAGCTATCGTTTGTACCTGCCCTAGGAATATTCCATAAACAAAAAGGTAAACCAAGTCACCCGATTGTGTGAATTCAACTGTAACACAAGCATACCTGTGGCGTATATGATCATTTCGTCCGCTTGTAGAAATCGTGCGAAAGGCACTCTACCGAATCTTCTGGTGGACTCAGCGAATTTGACATATATTGACAACACCTGAATAGCTCCGCCTAGTCAATCCCATCAGCGACTACTATAGCTAAATAGAAGTGAAGGCAATGATCAAGAATCGATTAAGCTACCCAACACCTCCCATCAGAGACACCATAAGGAAAGAATAACTAAACCCTAATGAAAACATCACAAGCGGAAAGCTAACAGGACAGTTACTTTCCCACAAAATGGCCAAATGGCTGTCGAAAATAAAAAAGATATAATAAAGACTCACATGCAAAGACGAACTATAATAATAATATATAGTAGTCGCAGATAAGATTCAGCAGCAACACCTGAATAGCCCCGCCAAGTCAGTCTTATCTGTGACTACTAACTATACCACGACATAATAACCGCCTTGGTAAAGCCAAGTAAAGTAAAGGGTCTTAAATCGATTTTATGTTGTCACAATCCTCGTCCTTGGTTATGTCATGGTCTAGACAATCTGCATGAAAGCTTTCTAACTCATCAGTGCTACATGTCCCAGAACATAAAAATCAAACCACTGTCTAACAGAGATGAAACAACGATAAGGACTCGATAGCATGGAATAACTGAAATGCTAGAGCAAAGGAAAACAAACTGTTAGTCGCCGCGTGACTCTTTAAATATGCTTTTAAATGCAAAATTAATCCTAATTTTAGGACACACAGACGTTACACTAAATCACAAAAGAAGACGTGCACCAACAGCAAACCTTCATTTTTGTATATATAACAAAGAATCAAGTGCACAAGTGCCCATGGACGGTCAGCTTTGACACTTAGTCACTGGCAAAGACGCTCATCCTATTTGCCAATGCAGTGTCCTATACATATTAAGAAACTTTTTGAGGGTAGAACTCAGGACAATAAACATCGTTTCCAACTCACTTTTAAAGGATTTAGGAGGGGCCGTAAGCCCCGATCTTGGGTGTGCAGCAAAACGACGAAACAAACGTCTCCTGTGCAAAAACAACACTTGAAACACACACATCAAAACAATACAATACGAATACAAATAAAACAAGCCAGCTACCGCAATGATCATGAGTATTGGGAACAGATAGACATACACAAACGGTGGAGATCCGGATCAGACTGCTCAGTCTGATAAGGGTCTCCAATTATTGTCATTCTGTCTGTATCCTGTGAAGTCGTTGCTGGACCTTGCAATAAATTTGTTAACATGTTTTGAGAATTACAGCAAGTTCTCAAAGTGTCTGAACTTTTAGGATTTTACGTTAGCTTGCTTATATAAAGAAGTGAAGACAACGACTGTTTACGACACCAAAGGGAAAGACAAACGCACATAAAACAAAAGCATTATGATTAAAGCATTGCAAGCAGAAAAAACAAATGGCCAAACAGTTGTCAACTAAAATATTACCAGAACACACATGCAAAGACATACAATGACAAACAGAATAAATCACAACATAATCGACATCTTGGCAAGGTCAGGGAGGCCTGAATCGATATCACGATAACACGCCTATATATTTTTGACTCCCTTGTACCCCACATTTATATAGTAAAACTGGGGTTTGCAAGGTAAAGTAGAAGTAAAACGATACAATTAACTTACTCCACCCATCAAAGACACCAAAGTGAAAGAAACACAAACATGAAGCGACCAGATTATAATGGAAACCTAAACAAAGGAAGGCCATAAGGACAGTTACTTTCCCACAAAATGGCCAAATTGCCATCCAAAATAAAATGACACAAGTGATACACGCAGTAATTAACAAACAACAGCACAAATAAACCGCCACAGAACCCTATATCTCTTATTTCTGCTCTATAATATAGATTGTGGGTACTCGTTAGAACCGCCTCGATGAGGCGGTTCTAACGTTTACCAACAATCTATATGTTGAGCAGAAATAAGAAAAATATCACAATTTTTCATCTGAAAATTTTTGTTTTTTTCGGCGGTAAAATTTACAATGTATTTGTATAGGCGTATCTTCGTAATGATTTTTAGTTGGACACAACCGTTCAAAGGTAATTCAGTTCAGTCGCGCACTTTCACTGTTTAACAATTCCGATTCTCGATCATTATTTCGAGCGATTCGATTGGTTGAAATGTGAAAGGTTTATATTTTTATAAATTTCATGAACTAGATTCTCAGAACTATTTCATGCAGCGACAGTATAAGTAAGGCTAAAAGAGCACGTCTAGCACGAGGTGACGTTTTACTATAAATCCACTATTTTGTGATATCACTAAATACAATAAGTGATGCCACTAGTTCTATTTATTGATATCACTTAATAGAGATGAATTAGTGATATCAAAAAATAGAATTAGTGATATCAAAATATCGATTTAGTGATATCAAAAATAGGGGATTTATAGTAAAACGGCACCTCATAGTCTAGAATCCGCGCGTTACGGTATTGTATATGAAGGGACTTCACTAGCCTTCGATTAGAAAATAGGGAAACTGTTGAAAAAGTAATTGTTAGAAGACAAACAAACTGAATTCAAAGACTTGATTTTTTTTTCGCTCGGGTTTCTTCAAAGATTGCAGCTTCTAATTGAATAATCCTTCCGCCGTTGCCGTTGGTAAGTTCATTCTTTCGCTTTTGAAAGAATTCCTTACATTTAGCATTTCTTGTGGCATTTTTAAAATTTCGATTATCATTTTTCTGGATTTTATCGATGTGTAAACTCCGGCGAATCACGCACAGTCATAAATACGAACACAAGAATGAAAATCAAGACTCAAGCTTTTTAGGACAAACTATAGTGAAACTTCGACAGGTCGAACACCGATGGCTCGGTTACCATGGCTGTTTCGATCTCGTTCTTGAGTCCCTAGAAAATTACCCATAACTGCAGATATTAATGGAGCCAGCGCACGACAAAACCTGCAATAAGACATGTGCGCCCAACGTCCGCATCCGCGCAGTCTGATCAGAGTCTTCGTTATGCGCTCTAAGGATAGCTTAGGCGCAAATGCTCCTTCATACAGCAAGAGAAGTCTTTGGTCAGACTACAGTCGAACTTCAATGGCTCGAACACCTTTGGGACCTCGAAAATCTGTTCGAGACAAGGGTAGTTCGAGCCACAGAGGTTACTGTCAGGGGGCATAACGAGAGACATCGTTTTGGTGTTCTATAATGAAAATGTATGATGTGTGTACTCGTTAGAATCGGCTTTTCGAGGCGATTCTAATGAGAACACACAGCATACATTTGCAAGATAAAAGACTAAAATATCCTTAAATATCCCCCACTATTTCTTACGCAGAGGATTTTCCTAGGGGCTCAAGAATTGGTTAGACACAGCCACGGTAAACGAGCCATCGCTGTTCGAGCCATCGAAGTTCTACTTAATATGGATGCGCAAGCTGATCTGATTCTTCGCTGGGCGCACATGTAAAGTGTAGGAAATGCTGTAACCCGGCTCAATATATTTGGTATAAGTTAGAAAAAATTCTCATTTATCTTGAAAATATATGTGTGGTTCTTTTGAGTACACATAACATACGTTTGTACATACAGTCGAACTTCGATGGCTCGAACCCCTTTGGGACCATGAAAATTGGTTCGAAACAGCGGTAGTTCGAGCCAGAGAGGTTTACTATCAGTGCCATACCAGGAGGCATAATGGAGATAATTGTGAGATATCTTTTCAGTGTTCTATATTATAGGTGTATGCTGTATGTACTCATTAGAATCGCCTCATCGAGGCGATTCTAATGAGTACACACAGCATACATAAGCCAGATAAAAGGTTCTTCTACATTATCCCTATATGGTATTTGGAGGAATTCCCTGCGGACTCAAGAATGGGTTCGACCCATCCATGGTAAACGAGCCATCGAAGTTACACTGTATATGGTATACATGGGACATCTGTTATCTCTAAAACGTCAATTTTCAGGTGGCATAAAAATTCAAAGATGGTAAAACTGACCTGAAAGATGAGCCTCGTCCCGGCCAGTTATGAAAATCTGCTACAAAAGCCAATGTTGCCGCTGTGGCAGATATGGGCCCCGTCAAGCAATTTTGGTACTTATCGCCTATGCGAGAAGCGAAGGTTCAGGCGAGCCTGCGGATCCGCACAGTCTTGCCAGAACCTTCGCAGCTCACTCATACAAGCAGTGAATCAAAAGGAACCTTCAGACAGAAAGCCATATCCCTGGCCCCTCTGAATGGCTGGGCATGCGCAGTTAAAATTTGTCATGACGAAATGCTCGAAGACACAAATTCGCTTGGCGGGGCTCATATGGTCTAGCAAGGTGCAGTGTTCAAGGTGAAAGAAATTGCTGATAGTGTCGGTGTTTCATCGGTAGCGCTTCATAGGATTTTGACTCAGGAGTTGAAACTTAGAAAGGTGTGTGCACGATGGGTCCCGCATCTCTTGACCAAAGAACAAACGATCACCCGTATAAAAATTGCGAAATATCTTTTGAAAACGTACAAACATTTTGACAAACGTAGAATTTAGGAGCTGTTTACAGGTTATGAAACATTGGTCTATTATTCGGAGCCGCAGTATGCGGTATTTTTCAATAGTGATGGACCAATTGTTCAAATTCCCGTTCCATCAAAGAAAAGTAAAGGCGCACTATGGAAAAGCGGTTAAAGAGGTCTGTTTCTTATCCATGATAACGCACCTGCTCACAAGTGTGTTCTTGCTCAGAGGTATAGGTAGTTCAGCTCTCGCATCCACCTTATTCGCCAGACCTTTGTCCCTGCGACTTTTTCCTGTTTCCTTTACTAAAGAAAACCCTTTCTGGTCGTCGTTTTGTTTGTTTGAATTGTGGTGAATTGAGATGAAATGACATCTCAAGCCCTGCCGCCCAGTGAAACCAGAAGGTTTATATGCATTGGACGATCTGACTCACACCGCTTTGCCTGGGCAGGCTTAGTCCTAAGCGATTTACCAGTACTCGTGTTTGGGTCGGTTTCAGCTCTGCGTGGAAGAATCATGAAGCCCAATCTAATTTCTCCAAGCCCCGATGGGGGGCATTTCTGGTCGTCGTTATGAGGCCCAAAGAGCACCTGGTAGTGCAAATTTCCAGTGTCTTCAAGGTTCAAGTTCTCTGCCTTTACAGAATGGATTTCGAGAGTTGAAAAGTGTGTATCCGTAAAGGGAGATTTTTCGAAGGGTTGAAGAAAACGAAATGTGAATAGCATTGATAATGCGCCCTCGAGATTCCAAATGACGATATTAAATGAACGTCCCTCGTAAAATGGCAAACTGCCGGTTATCTTGATTATGAATCAATTTGCGAGTGTCAGATCATTTCTGTTTGGACTATATTTTGCAAAACAATTGTTTGTCACGCAACTCAATATTAAAAGCACTAGCGTGCTCGAAGATTTGTTACGCCAGTTCTAATATATCGTGTATTGCACAGTCAGTACGAAAACACGTCTATACAAATACATTGTAAACTTTACCACCAAAAATATGAATATTTTCAGATTAAAACTTGTGATATTTTTCTTATTTCTGCTCAAAATATAGATTGTGGGTACACATTAGAACCGCCTCATCGAGGCGGTTCTAACGAGTACCGACCATCTATATTTTAGAGCAGAAATAAGAAATATAAGGTTTACCCATGCAAACCCCAGTTTTACTATATAAAAGTGGGATTCAGGGGGTTCAAAACCATATAGGCGTGCTTTCGTAATGTGCGCGTATTTAATGTGGCATGAAATCAGAACTGGATAGAAAGAATAGAGTTAACAGGAAACGTCATGATTCCTCATCACGTTAACAACTTTGTTAATTGAGCACCCCTGTAAACCTCACTTTATATGAAGGAAACGACACGGTCCTCCGTGGCCTAGTGGTTAAGAGCGCTGACTCTTGATCATTAGGTCTCTCACCGCTGTGGTTCGAGCCTCGCTCGGGTCACATGTGAGACGCCAAGTTCCGCAATGGAAGGTCAGGTGGTTTTTCTCCGATTACTCCGGTTTTCGGCCACCTCTGATTAACGATCGAAATATGAGTGAAATAATCTTGAAAGGGCCGTAAAACCAAAATCAAAAAAAAAAAAGAAAGAAAAAATGGAGGAAACGGTGATATCGTTATTTTTTTTTATTTAATTTGCAAAAAAGAAGTGGAGGCAATGATCAGAAATCGATACAATTAACCCACAGCTCCCATCAGAGACACCATAGAAAAAGAAACACAAACATGAATCCACAGACCCTAATGGAAACATCAACAGCAGACAGTCAAAAGGACATATACTTTCCCACAAAATGGCCAATTGGCTATCCAAAACAAAATAATATGAGTGAGTGAGTGTTTCAGTTTTACGTCCCACCAACAGCTAAGGTCATACGGAGACGGGACCTCGGTTTAAAGACTCATCCGAAAGTCTGGAGAAGCCCGGGATCGAACCTGCGACCCCTGGTTTACAAGGCGAGTAGCGTAACCACTCGACCACGGAGGCTTCTAAACAAAATAATATAAGCGATACAAACACTCAAAGACAAACCATAACACATAATAAACCGCGACAGAAGAACCGCCAGTGAAGGGGGGGGGGGGGGGGGCTTAAATAAATTTTACGTGGCCACAATCTCCTCGCCCTTACTTCCGTCGCGATTTAGACAAATTATTTGTTCAGGCCGCTTGATGGTCTCCTAACTCATCAGTGCAACATCTCCGTGAACACACAAACGCACAAAAAACTTTATATGGAGAAAACGGAGGTATCGATATTAGTTTTCTTATTTATTTTTGCAAAACATGGGTTGTAGGTACTCATCAGAACCGTCTCACAGAAGCGGTTCTATGAGCACCCATAACTTAAGTTTGGGATATAAATGTAAATATGAAAAAATATTCATCACGAAAACACACCTATATAATTTTGAACCCCCACCCCCTTGAACCCCACTTTTATATTGTAAAACTGGAGTTTACAAGGGTAAACCTTATTTTTCTTATTTCTGCTCTAAACTATAGATTGTGGGTACTCATTAGAACCGCCTCATAGAGGCGGTTCTAACGAGTACCTACAATCTAAATTTTGAACAGAAATAGGAAAAATATTACAATTTTTCAGCTTAAAATTTTCCTTTTTTTCGGCGGTAATGTTTACAATGTATTTGTATAGGCCTGTTTTCGTAATGCACACAAAAGTCATCAGAAAAATACAGTGAAATTCCGATATTAAGACCACCTTAAATTAGGACTAATTCTGCTTTTAAAGGCTTATTATGAAGGGTGTACTTAATATTTCATTGTGTTTTCTGGCTATTATATCCTCTGATCAGGGACCACCTTTGGTACTGTTCAAAAGTAATATTTCGTTGTGTTTTCTGGCCATTGTATCCTCTGATCAGGGACCACCTTTGGTACTGTTCAAAAGTGGTCTTTAAGACCACTTTTGAACAGTCCCAAAGGTGGTCTTAATAGAGGAATTTTACTGTATCAGCGTTTGGGATAGTCTCACAGGGCTGTGTTATTGTGATTGATAACACCCGTAATGAGCCTAAGTATTGGGACAGATAGGCATACGCAAACAGTGCAGACCCAGATCAGACTGCTCATGAAGGATAAGTCTGAACAGGGTCTACAGTGTTTGCCCTTAAAAATACAAGTAACCACGTGAACAAGTCCGTAAAATGAACAGGCCCTTAAACCCAACTTTATGTAGAAAATGGGGTATACATTATTTTTCTTATTTCTGCTCCAAGACATAGGTTGTGGGTACTCGTTAGAACCGCCTCAATGGGAGTTATGGGTTGATTGTATCGATTCCTGATCATTGCCTCCACTTCTATTTTGTAACAACCATCTATAACAGAACACCATATTAGATACTTTTTAGATAACAGAACACCATATTAGATACTTTTTAGATTACAAAACACCATATTAGATACTTTTTCTTGCAGAGCACCACCGAAAATGTCCATTTTAATGTATTTAACATTTTATTTTTATGTATTTTGCCCGAGTAAGAACACACGGGTGAGAACAGAATTTCTATCCGAGGCTAAAACTACATCACGAGAACACGTCTATATCATTTTGACCCCCTTGATCCCACTTTTATATAGTAAAACTGGAGTTTACAGGGGTAAACCTTATTATTTTTAGTTCTGCTTTAAAATATAGATTGTGGTTACTCGTTAGAAACGTCTCGATGAGGCGGTTCTAACGAGCACCCACAATCTATATTTTGAGCAGAAATAAGAAAAATATCACAAGTTTTCATCTTAAAATTTTCGTTTTTTCTGTGGTAAAGTTTGCAATATATTTGTATAGGCGTATTTTCGTAGTGAAGAATTACCTTATCTGGGCCCAGGATTACAATGCATACTTAAACTTTAAATACCTACTTAAACTAAGTATTTTCTTAACTGGTGTATAAAGTGAACTACAAAGAAATTCGTTCGTTTAAGTCGATACTTAAATAAGAAAATACTTAAATATTTAAGGTAACCCAGGTAGGTACCTTAACTTTTAAGATTTGATCCTCACACATGAATGTATATATCAATGACGGCAAACGTAAGGCTTTTTATTTGTTCGAGATCAGTGATGCTCGGTAGCTCAAACGGTAGAGTGTTTTCTTGCTATGCGAGAGGTCCCGGGTTCGAGTCCCGGACCGCCCATTTTTTTCCTCCCTGTGGGGCAAGTCTACTTGCCATATAGGTGCTGGGCTGTATTTCTCCCTTGATGTGTCAAAGTGTGCGACGAACAGAGCTGTGTAGAAACTTCCTTTTACATAATACTGTTTATCATATGACGTTATTGATAAGCAGTGGATAATGTCGTGTTTGTTTGTTTGATTTGAGATTTAACGTCCCCGTCAACACTGTAAAGGTCATTTTGGAGACCTTGCTTCCAATTTTGTGGGACTTTTACCCGACATTGAGATGAAATGACATCTCAAGCCCTGTCGCCCAATGAAACCAATAGGGTTTATTAGCATGGACGGTCCGCCTCGCACCGCGGTTCCTGGACAGGCTTAGATCCTCTAAGCGGTTTACCAGTACTAGTTTGCGGGCCGGATTCAGCTCTGCGTGGAAGCATCATGCAGCCCATATATTTCTTCAAGCCCCTATGGGCGGGGGCTTTGGATAATGTCGTGTAATAAAAATCGTATGACCACACGGGTAATAACACTTTGGCGGGATTACGTAACGCCATGACGACGTCCATGTCAACCATGCATTTTCTGTGAAGCAAAGTGTCAAATTTGATGGCGATAAAATCTAATTTCAAGTGCCCATATGATAAACAGAATCTTTCACTGGTGGTTACTTCATATGAATTTTATGAAACTCGCCAAAGGCTCGTTTCATAAATTTCATATGAAATGACCACTCGTGTAAGACCCTCTATATAATACTGGTGACAGGGCAATAATTAATTGTTTGGTGCGAGAAGGTTATTATACGTGAGAGGGGATCCTAAATGACTTGGTTGTTTTTGTCAGGGTAGGTGTGTGTGTGTGTGTGTGGGGGGGGGGGGTCGGCGCATAAAACTTTTGTCTGTTTGGTAAAAACTGATCCTGTGGCACATCGGTTCCATGCTCCTACGCTTATGCCCTGCTTGTTTTACGCATACACTGTTCACAACGTTCATATGCCGTCTTTATATTCAAAGTCATGAAATGGTATGACGCCACATGCATTTATGAAATGACTTGTTTTTCTGCTGTTCATGAAAGTATAAACGAACAGGGTCGCCTGCAAAGTAAATGAACTCTGAAGGGGTTCATATAAACTTTGCTAGCGACCCGCTGTCGTTCATACCTTCATGAACATCCGAAAAAATATTTTTATATTTACATCCTTTTTCCTCATCACTCGGCGAACAAATTCTTATAAGGCAAACTGTTAAAGCTGAAAAACATTTACACGCTGTTTTTTCTTCAAAGAGCGGAACAGCATTGTCATCGTCAACGCCCATTGAGATAATAGAGAACCATGGTTTAGGGTGTAGACTTGCGACACTTGACGTCATTGAAAACCATGTGATTCGATGCGTTCATGGAAGTATGAACAGGCGTATAGGTTTACAATAGGTTTTACACTTGAAATGTAAATATTAACTTTTTTGGCGTGAACAACTGTAACGTATGTCAACGATGTACATTTGTTGGGCAAATGGTCAAGGTAAAGACAATAAAATCCTATTTAAAATCCAATTCGAAGGCCCGTTTCGTAACTTTCATATGAAAGGACCATTTGTGTAAGATTCTCGATATCAAAATTTATGAAATACAAAATATGTTGTTTTTTTTTTGTGTTTTTTTTTTTTTTTTTTTTTTTGATTGATTGCTTGATTGATTTGAGATTTAGCGTCCTCGCTATTTAGGTTTGATTTTGGAAGTGTTGATTCCAATTTTGTCGGACTGTTACCCGACATTGAGATGAAATTACATCTCAAGCCATGTCGCCCAATGAAACCAACAAGATTTATATGCATGGACGGCCCGACTTGCAGCACTTTGCCTTGACAGGCTTAGACCTTCTAAGCGGTTACTGGAGGTCGCGTGTGGTCGTTGTGTACTGGTTGGGTGAGGCGAAGGTGACGTGTATCTTGCGTCACTGGGGCGTCCAGCTGATTGTGACAAGGCCTGCTTTCCTAGCAGCAGGTAGTGGTAGAGGGGAATGTTGTTATTTCCCCTGTTTCTGCACATCCAATCATTTGCCTCTTCTCCTTGCCTGGAAATGCTCAATAAAAATGAGTTTGTAAGCTCGTGCATGTGAGTAATTAAGTGTGTTTGTGAGTGAGTGAGCGCTTTATGTCTCACCTCACTCATAAAAAGACGGGGAAATCCAAGATCGAATGTACAGTGATTTTATATTCATGTTTTATTTTTTTTATTTTTTTATTTATTTTTTTTTTTTTGTTACTCCGACTGGAGCTACGGTTTTGTCCGTGTTTGTTTGTACGATGTTTGATCGTGTCCGTAATGACTATATCAACTACATACATGTAATGATGACATCCGAAAACAATATCGTAGCTGGGGTTTAGTGTCGGAGTCTTCCCTGTTCTTCACCATAGCGCAGAATATGTTTATTTTCTATCGACTCTACCAGATTGTTTTGAATATTATCCAATACGACTAACGGCATGAGAAGGGTTGAATCATGGACAGACTCCATAAAACCGATTCTGCACCCCGCCCCTCGGGGCTTGAAGAAACAGATTGGGTTGCATGGTGCTTCCATGCAGAGCTGAAACTGACCACACATAACGTAAACACGCCTATACAAATACATTATAAATTTTACCTCCAAAAAAGGAAATTTTTAAGATGAAAACTTGTACACGTTGGGCGGTTCTAACCGGTACCCACATTCTATATTTTAGAGGAAATAAGTAAAAAAAAGGTCGACCCCCCACCCCCAAACCCCAGTTTTACAAAATAAAAGTGGGGTTCAAGGGGGTCATAATTATATAAGCGTATTTTCCCGATGCCTTAGTACTTGTAATCAGCTTGGAAGGACTAAGCCTGCCCAGGCAAAGTGGTGTGAGTCACACCGTCCACTGTATATAAGCCTTTTGGTTTCATTGTGCGACTGGGCTTGAGGTTTCATTTCATCTCAGAGTCGGTAAACGTCCCACAAAATTGGAAGCAACGTCTCCAAAATGACCTGCATAGTGATGACAGGGACGTTAAACCTCCATTCAAATAAGACTCCATAAAACCGAGCTTTGCATATTAAAATATTGTATGAGTTCTTGTTTCTGAAGGGACCACATAGAAACAACGTTTTGAATATGTCGTGGTGCTACTTTGTGACCAATGTTTGCCCGCACAATTTGAGATCGAGTATGATCCTTCAATTATACAGGTTTTATAGTATATAAAACATTTTTCATGGTTTATGCAGTGAAATGGAAACTAAACCATCATATTTTCTATTGTCTCCATCCATTCAAGCAGAAGCAGAGATTTTTGACAGATCGCGGGAAATTTGTGGGCCGCCTACATCAATGTGTAATTGAAACTTACGTGCTAATCTTCGTGAAAATTTCCGTCAAAATTACGACTTCATCCGAAGTTAAATTCTTAGCTAAGTAAATGAAATAGGTGGCTTTCGAATGCACTTTTTTAAGGAAATACTTTACTAAGATCAGAACTCCTCCTTAAATCGTTAAGTCGACCTTAACTTAAGGAACGATTGTAATCCTGGGCCCTGGTGTGCAAGAAAAAACGTTATCTGTTAAATAGAAGAGAATGCAATGATCAGGAATCGATACAATTAACCCACATCTCCCAACAGAGACACCAAAGGGAAAGAAGCACAAACATGAAACAAGTAGACCCTAATGAAAATATCGATAGCGGAAAGCCAAAAGGACAGTTACTTTTCCACAAAATGGCTAATTTGCTATCCAAAACAAAACAATATAAACGATACATGGATACACAAACTCAAAGACAAACCATAACAAAATATACCGCGACAGAAGAACCGGAACTATGCTTTTGTATTTTGACATTGGCAAACCATGTAGATCAAGTGGAAGCTTGTAGAATGTGGCGTCTGATCAGGATCTGCACTTCTGGCATTAAATACATGAATTTAAGCTTTAAGGTTGACGTTCAGGACAATATTCCCAGCCTACACTCAGAAACAATCGATCTTCCAATGAGTGAGTGAGTGAGTTTTAGTTTTACGTCCCACCAACAGCTAAGGTCATGCGGAGACGGGACCTCGGTTTAAAGACTCATCCGAAAGTCTGGAGAAGCCCGGGATCGATCCTGCGATCCCTGGTTTACAAGGCGAGTAGCGTAACCACTGCACCACGGAGGCTTCTAATCTTCCACTGATGCCAGTGCATTGTTTGTTTGTTTGTTTGTTTTTTATCACAAGTTGAAGTGCATACTTGGACAAAAAACCCTCAACATAGTAAATACATTGTTAGTGTCTTTAATAATAAAATATAACTTGTTAGTGTCTTTAATAATAAAATATAACCGGTGAGCATTAGACAATTTTATAGGGGCGAGCTTTAGCAAGCCCCTATAAAATTGTCGCGGCGAACCGATTATATTTTATTATTAAATACACTAACCATGTATTTAGTTTATATCGCAATTCAAAACATTCAAGGGGTTTTGCAATAAGTAAGCAAAAAGGACAGCAGCCAGTGTGACATGTTAAACGACATTCAGTGCTATGGCGCGCATACGTAATATAACGTGACGCCACAAAGACGTATGAAATTACATGGACGCTCGAATAAAAGTTTCTCAGCGCTTTACATTCTGTATGAAAATCTGCAAATAAATAATTTATTTTAGCTTTAGAAACTATTTTCGATGTTGAGACGTAACTGCAGAAGCAGTGCGCATTCATTCCAACGTTCCGTTCAAACCAGGAAAGGCCGAGCAGGTAGGAATTTAGCTGAAATTTCTGAAAATCTGTTCAAATAAATATTGCCAAGCTTTGAACTTGCAGTTTCGTTGTTTTCCAATGTACAAAAGGTTGCATGTTATTATTTACACTTGTAAATTAGTGACCTGAAAAGTAGGTCCGGTCTATAAACGGTCACTAGCCGTATTATAGATCAGTAGAAGGCATTATAGGTCACTACTGATTATAGCGTGCAGTTATTCGACCCCCTTTATTAGGTTACCAGAAAGCCTGATTGCGATATAAAAATATTTAAGGCATACAAAGCATTAACATACAGTCGAACTTCAATGGCTCGAACACCCTTGGGACCTCGAAAATCTGTTCGAGACAGGAGTAGTTCGAGCCACTGAGGTTACTATCAGGAGGCATAACGAGATACTTTTTGACATCTTTTCGGTGTTCTATAATGAATATGTATGCTATATGTACTCATTAGAATCGCCTCATCGAGGCTCAGTACACACAGCATACATTTGCAAGAATAAAGACTAAAATCTCCTTAATTATCCCGTACTATTTCTTATGTAGAGGATTTCGCAAGGGGCTCAAGAATGTGTTCGACTCATCCATGGTAAACGAGTCATCGGTGTTCGAGCCATCGAAGTTCTACTGTATATATTTCTAGACAAACTAGGAGACAGGAAAACACGGTATTAATATACACGTATATTTGAACAAAAACTGGCCAGGATTTTTACATCACCTACGCATTGACCAGAGACGTGATTGATTTATATGACATAAATTCGTTACATAGCCCTATATTACTTTTAACAGCAGATCTAGACAGCAAATCTAATTTTCCGACTTCGGGATTCTGTCAACTCGGTGTAAAATTAAATTAGTTCGAGGAAAAAAAAACTTGAAATGAACGATTGTGGTGTGTATGAAGAATAACAGACTATCGTAAAATTTTGCACTTACTTTTTTTCTTCTGATTTATCGCTACGAAAAGTATTTAAAATGGAGATACAGTCATCTGAGCTAATGTTATTTTCAATCGTTCTATGGGGGCATCTTTCAAATTAAATTAAAATGTGTAATAGTTTTATACTTTTTCTTCTTATTTATTCTGACTCCGTTTCAACTGAACGTTAAAAGCTTTTCCCACAAGATGGCCAAACGGATATACAAAATATAAAATATATAGAGGATCTTACACTCGTGTCATTCCATACGAAATTTATGAAACGAGCCTTTGGCGAGTTTCATAAATTTCATATGAAATGACCACGAGTGTAAGATTCTGTTTATCATATGACCACTTTAAATTGGATTTATCGCCTTTGAATTTGACTTTTTTCTGCAAAAATGCATTGTTGACATGGACGTCGTCACGACGGAACTTAATCCCGCCGAAGTGTTATTACACGTATGGTCATACAATTTTTATTACACGACATTATCCACTGCTTATCATTGACGCCATATGATAAATATTAGCATCACATACATGCTAAGAGAAACAATGAGAATAGTATCACAATAATAAACCATAACAGAAGTACGCCTTGTGGCAGCCGTAAAAAGTCGCCCTGTCCTGCCCTGCATCATAGTATAGTTTATATTTTCTTGTCCTTTGGGATACATCACGAAAACACGCCAATATAATTTTTTATCATATGACGTCGCGTCTGAGAGTGTAATAACGCCATGTAATATTTTCGATAATCCACTGGTGGATTAAATATGCAAATTAGCTAGATACGTCCCGTAACGTTACATGTACGACGTCCTTAACGACGTCGCGATTACTAATGGCGGAATATTGACATTTTTGTAAACAATCGTGAATAAAATACGTTTTAAATGTCATATGATAAATAGAATCTTGCATTCGTGTTCATGTATTATTGAATTTATTAAACTCGTCGAGGAAAAGGGATAAAATGCTCGGCAAAGCCTCGCATTTTATCCTTTTTCCTCTACTCGTTTAATAAATTCAATAATACATGAGCACTCATGTAAGATCCTCTATGACTCTCTCGAACCCCACTTTTATATAGTGAAACTGGGGTTTACAGGGGTAAACCTTATTTTTCTTATTTCTACTCTAAAACATATTGTGGGTACCCGTTAGAACCGCCTCGATGAGGCGGTTCTAACGAGTACCCACACTCAATATTTTGAGCAGAAATAAAAAAAATATCACAATTTTTCATCTTAAAATTTTAATTTTTTCGGCGATAAAGGTTACAATGTACTTGTATAGGCGTGGTTTCGTAATGCATTTATTCCATTGTTGAATTTTGAAAATATCTGAGGGTCACTGATGAGACCTAAATGGCCGAAACTAGCTAGTCTGGTCCAGAAAACGTACACTCAATATTTTCCAGTTCTTGTTTCCAAAGGATAACCCTTTCTAGAAAATATTTGGAATGGTCAGCAGAATACAGGGTAGGGGGTGCGGGGGGTTAAATCCATTCCACGTTGCCATGATCATCGCTCATGGTTTATTTCTAATTTATGTTCCACATGTACATGTATATTGTGGGAGTTTGTACTGGGGTTTATGAAGGTATGCATTATTTTAATATAATTTGTGCTAAAAAAAATATAAATAATAGACACTCGTTAGAACCGCTTAAGGAGGCGGTTCTAAAGACAGTCCATTATCTAGATTTTTAGCAAAACTTTTTCAAATCTTCTTCATCAGGTGAACAAGTCCGTAAAATGAACACCCCTGATCACCACTTTATATAGAGAAAACTGGGGTTTGCATTATACAGTCGAACTTCAATGGCTCGAACACCTTTGGGACCTCGAAAATATGTTCAAGACTTGGGTAGTTCGAGCCACTGAGATTATTCTCAGGAGGCATAACGAGATACTTTTAGACATCTTTTCATTGTTCTATTATGAAAATGTATGCTGTGTGTACTCATTAGAATCGCCTCACTGAGGCGATTCTAATGAGTACACACAGCATACATTTGCAAGATAAAAGACTAAGATCTCCTTAATTATCCCCCACTATTTCATATGTAGAGGATTTCGCTAGGGGCTCAAGAATGTGTTCGACTCATCCAAGGTAAACGAGCCATCGGTGTTCGAGCCATCGAAGTTCTACTGTATTTTCTTATTTCTGCTCCAAGACGTAGGTTCTTGGTACTCTTAGAACCGCCTCATTAAGTTTTCTAAATGAGGAGTTCTAACGAGCACCCACATTCTATGTGTAGAGTACAAATCCGAAAACTATCGCAATTTTTCATCAAAAATGTCACCATTTTGGTGATATAAAAGAATGTACTTTGTCGCACGGATGTGTTATCGTAATGCTTGTAACAGTGTAGATCCTGATCAGACGTCGCATTCAGGTGCGTCTGATCTGTGCCTACACTGTTTGCAAATTTTCCTTTCCGGTGACGCTAGGCAAATATGGGATAATGTAAAATAAATATGCGTGTAATCTGAGAAAGCTTCCTAAGGGAAATGGATACACTTTCAGGGGAGGCAACTCCCGCAATAGCTTTGTGTCTCCCATGTCAGTAGGGGTCAACTCTTAAACTAAGTAGCAAATTCTTTAAGTCGGCCCCCGCCCATCGGGGCTTGAAAAATAGATGGGCTGCATAATGCTTCCACGTAGAGCTCAAAACGACCCCACACGAGTACTGGTAAACCGCTTAGAGGATCTAAGCCTGCCCAGGCAAAGCGGTGCAAGTCAGACCGTCAATGCTTATAAACCCTTTTGGTTTCATTTGGCGACAAGGCTGAGATGTCATTTCATCACAATGTCGGTAAAAGTCCAGAAAAATTGGAAGCAACGTCTCCAAAATGTCATTTACAGTATTGACGGGGACGTTAAACCTCAAATCAAACAAACAAGAAAGAAAACTCCCTCAATTTTTCACCAGAAAACCCACCATTTTGGAGATACATTGTATAAAAGAATGTAATGAATGTGTAATGTACGTTGTCGCACGGATGTGTTATTGTAATCTTTATAACAGTGTAGAACCTGATCAGACGTCGCATTCAGGGGTGTCTGATCTGTGTCTGCGCTGTTTACAAATTTTCCCTTCAGATGACGCTAGCCAAATATGGGATAATGTGAAATAAATATTCGTGTTATGTTCTATTACAAAGCCTCTTAAGGGGAATGGGAACACCTGGCAGTTTTCCCGCCATTTTCCAAAGGGAGACAACTTTCGGGACTTCCTGTGGACATATCTATAGGCTCAGCCCCACCGAAAAAGGGGTCTACTCTAAAAGAAAGAATTTCGTTACGAAAACATGGCTATTGTAATAAGTTGTAAATTTTACCGCCTAAAAACGAAAATTTTAACATGAAAAAATGTGATAATTTTCTTATTTCTACTCAAAGGATAGAATGTTGGTACTCGTTAGAACCGCCTCGATGAGGCGGTTCTAACGAGTACCAACAATCTATATTTTAGAGCACAAATAAAAAAATAAGGTTTACCCCTGTAAACCCCAGGTTTACTATACTGGGGTTTACTATATAAAAGTGGGGTTCAAGGGGGGTCAAAATAATATAGGTGTATTTTCGTGATGTGGTCCTTAGGAGTAAATTCTTTCCTTTAAGAGTTGACCCCTATCGACACGGGAGACAAAAATACTTTTGCAGGGGTTGCCTCCCCTGAAGGTGTTCCCGTTCCCCTTTAATGTTAAAAATCATTGTGTATTCCAAGAACGTTCCGCTACTTCCTTTAATTTCTGCTTTATGACAGACAATTGGAGCAATTTCGCATGGAAATGTAATAAAAGTTCGTTTTATTGGCATCATTCCATTATGTTTATATGGCAAACGGCGAATGGTTTTATTTTCAATGATTAACTCACTGATTTCCATATTAAATGACCTCAGAAATAATACGTGCTGTTGTTTCAAGTTTTGCAGTATGAAACAACATCCGTGTCCCATAATGATAACAAACCCGTGCGACAGTGCATTTTTTCACCTTTCCAAAATGGCCACTTTTCTGGTGAAAAGGCCGTGATATGTTTCTTATTCATACTGCAAATATAGGTTGTGGGTGTTCGTTAGAACCGCCTCATTGAGGCGGTTCTACAATGAGGCGGTTCTAACGAGTACCCACAACATATGTCTTGGAGTTGAAATACGAAAAATAATGCATACCACTGTGAACCCAGTTTTCTCTGTATAATGTAGGTTTTTTTTTTTTCTTTCTTTTTTCTCCTATTACTGCTACTCGCTCACATCTGAGCATTACGAGCAGGATTTCCTTGGTGGTAACCAGTACTTTTTTTAAGAGTCTGGATGAAGTGCCTTGCTCAAGGGCACAATACTTTGGTCAGCGTGAGGATCGAACCCGCAACCTCTCGATCACAAATCCGATGCGCTACCACTGCACCAAAGCGCTCCGATTAAGAGGGGTGTTCATTTTACGGACCTGTTAATGTGATGCTAAAATTGCATCATTCATACCTCTAGAATAAGCATTTTGTGGGTATTTTCTTCTTCTTTCCAATCAAAATATACATTGTGGGTGCTCACGAGACCCGCCATAATCTAGATTTTTAGTTTATACTACAGTAAAACTTCGATGGCTCGAACTCCGATGGCTCGTTTACCATGGCTGAGTCGAAATCGCTCTTGAGCCCCAAGGGAAATCCTCTTCATAAGAAATAGTGGGAGATAATTAAGGAGATTTTTGTCTCTTATCCTGCAAATGTATGCTGTGTGTACTCATTAGAATCGCCTCACCGAGGCGATTCTAATGAGTACACACAGCATACATTTTCATTACAGAACATCGAAAAAATGTTCAAAAGTATCTCATTATGCCTCCTGGCAGTACCCCTCACCCGCTCGAACTACCGCTGGATCGAATAAATTTGCATGGTCCCAAAGGGGTTCGAGCCATCGAAGTTCGACTGTAATTTATTTTAATTCGATTGCGATGGAAGCTTCAAGCTTATTTAATTGCTCTCGAACACTCATTCCGGATGTTTTCACGCGCGCGGGAGAGAGGCAGTGACTATTACACTACTGCTACCCATTTACACCTGGGTGGAGTGAGGCAGTGTCATTACGTGTCTTGCCCAAAGACACACCTCGATACCGGGTGCCAGATTCGAACGCACAACCTCTCGATCATGAGTCGAACGCGTTAACCACTGCGCTATCGAGGCAAAAATCTAGAGTTTTGTGCAAAAATAAGTAAAATGAATAATACCCTCGTCCACGTTTCTCTATATAAAGTTGGGTTAAGACGGGTCTATACACGGTCTATACTTATTTGTTTTGGATAGCCGTTTTTGGCCATTTTGTTGGACAGAATCTTGTTACGTTTGCATTATGATTCATTACGATAACATATCGGTGTGATATAGTGCATTTTTCATACCTCAAAAAAGTTTTTTTTTTTCTGATGAAAAGTTGTGATATTTTTCTTATTTATACTCCAAATATAGGTTTTGGGTGCTCGTTAGAACCGCCTCAATGAGGCGGTTCTAACGAGTACCCATTACCTATGTCTTGGAGCAGAAATAGGGAAAATGATGTTTACCCCCCTAAACCCCAGTTTTCTCTATATAAAGTGGGTTGTAAGGGGGTGTTCATTTCAAGGACTTGTTAGCGTGATGAAGTTGTTTTTATGTTGGTGTCTCTTTCCCTTTGGTGTCTTTGATGGGAGGTGTGAGGTAATTGTATCAGTTCCAGATCTATGTTCAACCTGACGGGATATGACGGACTGCATTAATATGTTTTCTGAAATTTAAAACGCTTGAAAAACCTAATGGCACAGGTTCGCAAGATAACTCTATTAAGACAAATACAAGACTTTAATCACCTTTCCAAAACATAACATAATATAGCGCATAACACCACTTTGGGCGGTAGGACCTGAGATGTGTCATTTCATCCCAGTGTCGGGTAAAAGTCCCACAAAATCGGAACAAATGTCTTCAAAATGACTTACTGGCATAGTGTTGACGGGAACCTCAACACAAACAAACAAACACTGACAGTATGTTCCCTGACTGACACAGAGCAGTAATTGTTACCCTATTGTCTTCGGAGTTCATAAACGAACTATCTGTAGATAAAATGTTCTGACAAGCTCTGTTGCAGACGTGCTACACATCACGAAACAGGCATATATAATTTTGACCCCCTTTAACCCTACGTTTGTATAGTAAAGCTGGGGGTTTACAGAGGTTAACCTTATTTTTCTTCTTTCTGTCCAAATATATAGATATTGGGTACTTGTTAGAACCGCCTCGATGAGGCGGTTCTAACAAGTATCTATAATCTATATTTTGAGCAGTAATAAGAAAAATATCATAATTTTTTATCTTAAAATTTTCATTTTTCCGGCGGTAAATTTACAATGTATTTGTATTGGCGTGTTTTCGTATAATGATGTACCAAAGTTTGTTATTATCGCCTACGTTTGCGTCTATTTCTACTCATTACTTGACAAAAGCTTTCCAGGCACGGACAATGAGTACACGGCTAATGAGAAGAAACAATGTAACAGCTTTGTACCTGATGGAATCCTCCTCCTTAAATATGCCACGACTCCATGATTTCAAAATTTAGGGATGTCAGGTTGTGTATTCTTTAAAATTTATTTGGAAATTGGCTGAGTGAGTGTGATTCAGTTTACATCCCACCAACAGCTAAGGTCATATGGAAACGGGACCTCGGTTTAAAGACTCACCCGAAAGTCTGGAGAAGCCCGGGATCGATCCTGCAATCCCAGGTTTATCAGGCGAGTAGCATAACCACTACACCACAGAGGCTTCGGGAATTGGCTGAACTTTTTGCAAACAGTGTAGGCCCTGATCAGACGCCGCGTTGTGCGGCGTCTTATCTAGGCCTGCACGGTTTGCCACTTACCCCTTTTGGGGTTTCCGGTACCAACAGGGTTAAAGGAGTTGAAACTCTGACGTGTTTCAAAAAATACGACAGGGCACATCTATCAGCTGATCAGATTATCAAAAAATTGAGTTTTTTTTTTAGTTGTACGTCCCACCAACAGCTAAGGTCATACGGAGACGGGATCTCGGTTTAAAGACACATCCGAAAGTCTGGAGAAGCCAGGGATCGATCCTGCGATCCCTGGTTTACAAGGCGAGTAGCGTAACCACTACACCGCGGAGGCTTCTAATCAGATTATCAACTGAACGCAAGTACTCAGAAGTCAACGTTCATTCATATTCCGAATCAGAGACGCATGATTGATGAATGACATTATTAATTATTAGGATAGATTGGCCTTAGCAAACAGTGCAGACCCAGATCAGACTGCTCCTAAAGGAGCAGTCTGATCAGTGTCTACACCGTTAGCCATTCTGTCAGCGCCTTTTGGACTCCTTGTTAAATCATGAAACATATTAGTTAAAATTTTAGAACAATTACAGCACGTCTTCAAGGTGCCCGAATGTTTAGGATTTTTACGGATGCAATGCAATAGTCCCTTTTTATTATGGTTGCAATTGTCTGCTTTATCTGCTGTTTAGACGCTGTGACGAATTTAATTATACCGCAAGAACATTCCTTGGGTTACAACGCTTAAATACGTTTGTCACGTTTACAAGTGCATGGTATTCACTCTTTGCACTCCCGACAAACAAGGAAATGCGTCCCTACATTATATAAGCCGCGGTCATTTAAGAAATGAAATTTATTTTTCTGCAGTTCATGGAAGTATGAACGCAGTGGGTCGCGTGCAAAGTAAATGAACCCCGAAGGGGTTCATGTAAACTTTGCTAGCGACCCACTGTCGTTCATACTTTCACGAAAAGCAGAAAAATTAAGTTTATTTTTTATATTTATATTATATGCCCCTCATCACTGGGCGAAAAAAAATGCTTGTATGGCAAACTTTCAAAGCTGAAAAACCTTTTACACGCTGTTTTTCTACAAAGAGCGGAAGAGCGTTGACGGCATCAACCCCCGTAGAGAACAATGGTTTCGAATGACGTCACTTAACGTCACCGAGAATCATGTGATTCGATGCGTTCATGGCAGTATGAACGCAATTGTTTTCTATAGGTTTACATTAGACTTTACACTGGAAATGTAAATATTTCGAAATAACTAGACCCTAATGGAAACACCAATAGCGGAAAGCCAAAAGGACAGTTACTTTCCCACAAAAATGGCCAATTGGCTATCCAAAATAAAAAGATATAAGCGATACACACACTCAAAGACAAACCATATCAAAAATAAACCGCGACTGAAGAACAAGCTGGGCTAAAAGTAAACCTTTTTATTATGCTGGTCTTCCGTAATTTTAGTCAAACTCCAATATTTTGTAATTATCATTACGATAACACATCCGTGTGATACAGTGCATTTTCCAAACTTCATAAAAGGTACTTTTTCTGACGAAAATGTGTGATATTTTTCTTATTTATTATCCAAACATAGGTTTTGGGTGCTCGTTAGAACCGCCTCATTGAGGCGGTTCTATCAATGAGGCGGTTCTAACGAGTACCCACAACCTATGTCTTGGAGTAGAAATAAGAAAAATAATATATACCCCCGTAAACCCCAGTTTTCTCTATATAAAGTGGGGTTTAGGGGGTCTTTATTTCACGGACTTGTTCACGTGATGAACGGGCGTCACTGACCAGGCGTGGTTAGCTGAATATAGCTTTTCTTATCCAAACCCGGATCTTATTTTTATTTTTTTATTTTGTTTGAATGTGTTTTCTGTGCCCTTAAGCGTAATCTTTTCAAGCTTTCATATATATTTAATGTTATTTGGAGAAAGGAAACAAATCACTGACACAAGACCCAATTATCCTACTTCTCTGCCCATAGAAGACAATTAATTAAAAAAAAATCATATTCAATAGAAATGGACGCATCGCAGAAAAACAAAATCCTGTCTTTTCTTGCGTTTGGCAACCGTTCAGTTCAGAAGGAGTAAATGGACCCGTCGCTCTCCGCGTGTGGCCGATCCCTACATTTACCATTACGAAAACACGCCTATACAAATACTATGTAAACTCCACCGCCGAAAAAACGACCAAAGGGATTCGAAATGTACCCGAAATAACGGTCGATTTTAATTAGTTTTAATCCCCATTTACCGCTTTCCAATGAAAGGAAATAACCTTAAACTATATAAATTCATGAAATTTGGTCATATTTAAAGCATTTTAATGAGTTTTTTTCTGTTTTCATTGTTGATTTCTGTTATTTCAGTGGTGATTTCGGTTATTTCTGTGGTGATTTCGGTGATTTCGGGGTGATTTCGGTGATTTCGGGGAGTCGTGATACCGAAATAAATGAAAATTTTAAGATGAAAAAATGTAATAAATATAGATTGTGGGTACTCGTTAGAACCACCTTAATGAGTACCCATAATCTCTATTTTGAGCAGAAATAAGAAAAATAAAGCATACTCCCTGTATACCCCAGTTTTACTAAATAGAAGTGGGGTTAAATGGGGTCAAAATTATATAAGCGTGTTTTTTGTGTTGAAAAGAACAATCTACTATGTAAGCCTAAACGCCACGTCATTTTAAAACCTTTTTGGCCATTTTGCAAATAACAAAGATGCTGATCAATATGCGCACTGCGCAGACTGATCATCACCTTATAGTTTACAGTGCCTTTTGTTTCTCTATCGCATTACAATAACACATCCGTGAGGCATAGTGCTTTTTTTTTTTCATATTTCTCAAAAACGGACACCCCCGCACACTAGTACTGGTAAACCGCTAAGAGGATCTAAGCCTGTCCAGGAACCGCGGTGCGAGGCGGACCGTCCATGCTAATAAACCCTATTGGTTTCATTGGGTGACAGGGCTTGAGATGTCATTTCAACTCAATGTCGGGTAAAAGTCCCACAAAATTGGAAGCAATGTCTCCAAAATGACCTTGACAGTGTTGACGGGGACGTTAAACCTCAAATCAAACAAACAAACAAACAAACAATGAGTACCCATAATCTATATTTTGAGCAGAAATAAGAAACAATAAAGTATACCCCCTGTACACCCCAGTTTTACTAAATAGAAGTGGGGTTCAATGGGGTCAAAATTATATAGGCGTGTTTTTTGTGTTGAAAAGAACAATACCGATGGTCTCCAATCTACTATGTAAGCCTAAACGCCACGTCATTTTAAAACCTTTTGGGCCATTTTGCAAATAACAAAGATGCTGATAAACATGCGCACTGCGCAGACTGATCATCACCTTATGGTTACAGTGCCTTTTGTTTCTCTATCGCATTACAATAACACATCCGTGAGGCATAGTGCTTTTTTTTCATATTTCTCAAAAACGGACATTTTCCTGATACTTTGCGATATTGTTTCTTATTTTTAATCCAAACATATATTGTGGCTACTCGTTAGAACCGCCTAATTGAGGCGGTTCCAACGAGTACCCACAACCTATGTCTTCGAGCAGAAATAAAGAAAATAATGCATACCCCCGAAAACCCTAATTTTCTCTATATATAATGGGGTCTAGAGGGGAATTCATTACACAGGCTTGTTGTCGTGATGTAAACCTTAAAGATGCTTGTTAGTCTATGTACATGTACATGTAGCTCACCAGGCCGAATTGTGTCTTTGCTGGTCGCAAACCCCAAACATAGGTTTTCTAGAGATGTCGCTAGTATCCACGAAGCCACGAAGACAAACTATTCCAAATGAGAAGTAATATGAGTTTTAAATGTAAACAGATAATGATTTGGTACTTAGAAATCCAAAGAATTGGGGTTAGCGTGTCAGTCAGTTAAGGGTTATAGTTATTGTCCTTGGCATTACGCTAACATACCCGTGCGAAATAGTGCATTTTTTCACATCTCCAAAATGGCTACTTTTCTGATGAAAATCTGTGATATTTTTGTTATTTTTACTTCAAACATATGTTGTTGGTGCTCGTTAGAACCGCCTCAATGAGGCGGTTCTAACGAGTACCCACAACCTATGTCTTGGAGTAAAAATAAGAAAATAATGATTACCCCCGTAAACCCCAGTTTTCTCTATATATAGTGGGGTGTAAGGGGGTGTTCATTTCACGTACTTGTTAGCGTGATGGAAAAAAAATGACAGGAAGTGTTTGCTGCTGTAGTTGCTCATTACGATATAAAACACACCCGTAAGACAAATTGCATTTTCACATCTCCAAAATGGCAGCTTTTCTGATGAAAATCCGTGATATTTTTCTTATATATACGTCAAACATAGGTTGTGGGTGCCCGTTAGACCATCTACCCAATAGCATAAATGGTTCTGCTCTGATGGACAGGATGGCCGCCAAAGCTAAAATAGAACCCAATCTTTAAATACACCTCCTCCTATTCCCTTGGGTCAGTTTCATTCAAGTATCACAGGAATTTGCTAAGGCGGCCCTCTTATGAGCAAAATCGCGGTCAGTGCAAAAAGTAGAAAAAGGACAACGATTTGCTCTACATGACAACTTCTAGACTCTTGAACCAATTTGATTCACACTTCATAGGAGTTGTTGCCTAGGTGGTTCCCAATCAAAATAACTTATATCGTATTGCTCCAATGAAGAAGATTGCCACCAGAGCTAAACAAATAGACAATCTCTAAACGACAACTCCACTTTTGTTTTTACCCTGGGCTAATTTCATTTAGATTTCATAGGAATGTAATAGTGACCCTCTACCAAAAAAACAAACATGATTCCACTCTGATGTACAAGATGGCCACCGGCGCTAAAATATAAATGTTTTTAAACAACAACTGCTTGGATACATTTGAACCAGTTTCATTCAAAATCTATAGGAATGTTGAAAATGGCCGCCAGAGCTGAAAGTAGAAAAAAAAACTTCTACAATTTGCTTTAAATACGAACTCCTCCTAAACCCTTGGAAAAATTTGACTCTAACTTCCCGTGACAGTTGCTTAGCTGGTTCCCTCCGAAAATAGCTTAACTACAATTCAACTCCAATGAACAAGATGGTCTCCAGACCTTAAAATAGGAAAAAAAATCCGAAGTTTAAACAACAATTCCTATACCCCTAGGCCAGTTTCAATCAAACTCCATAGGAATGTTGCCATCACGTGAACAAGTCCGTTAAATAAAGACCCCCCATAACCCCACTTTATATAGAGAGAACTGGGCTTTACGGGGGTAAACATTATTTTCCTTATTTCTGCTCCAAGACATAGGTTGTGGTCAATGAGGCGGTTCTAACGAGCACCCAAAACCTATGTTTTGAGCAGAAATAAGGAAAAAATCACAAATTTTCATCAGAAAAAATACATATCACACGGATGTGTTATCGTAATGCTTACGTCACCCTCTAACACAATAGCTCAGATTAACAATAAGACCACCAGAGCTAGAAATCGAAGTAGCCTTAATGGCCACTTCTTCCACATTTTTGCTCCAACTCGGGAATTTTGCTTAGGAGACCCTTTATCAAACCAGCTAAAATGTTCTGCTCATTACGATAACACACCCGTGCGACATAGTGCATTTTTACCATCTCCAAATTGGCTACTTTTTCTGGTGAAAATCTGTGATATTTTCTTTATTTATACTGCAAATATAGGTTGTGGATGCTTGTTAGAACCGCCTCAATGAGGCGGTTCTAACGAGTACCCACAACCTATGTCTTGGAGTAAAAATAAGAAATATAATGTTTACCCCCTTAGACCCCAGTTTTCTCTATACAAAGTGGGGTGTAAGGGGGTGTTTATTTCACGGACTTGTTCACGTGATGTACAGTGAACAAGATGGCACCCAGAGCTTAAAATAGAAATCCTTTAAATGGAAACGTCTCCTATATCTTTGGTCCAATTTCATTCAAACATCATAGGAACGTTGCTTAGATTACCCTCTACATAAATCGCAATATAGTTCTGCTGGGATGAACAAGATGGCTACCAGAGATTTAAACAGAAATACAGGAGACCCTGTGTCAGTTCTGCTCCAATGAACAAGATGGCAGCAAGAGCTAAAAAGAGAAAACCTTTACATGTAAATGATAACTCCTATTCATTTGGCTCAATTTCATTCAAACTTAATGTGAAGATTGCTTAGGTTACCTTCTGCCAAAATGGTTATGTTAAATGAACAAAATGCCTGGTAAACGTAAAAGTGGAAAATATTTATTTAAATGATGACCTATACGAACTTCTTATGCCAGTTTTAGTCAAGAATATTGCCCAGGTGACCGTCCATGTATGTCAGCTGTTATCCTACATGGAATGAAATGGTTGTCTTGTTTGTTTGTTTGATTTGATTTGAGGTTGATCGTCCCCGTCAACATAACGATAACATATCCGTGTGATATAGTGCATTTTTCAAACCTCAAAAAAGGTAATTTTTCTTATGAAAATTTGGAATATTTTTCTTATTTACACTCCAAACATAGGTTTTGGGTGCTCGTTAGAACCGCCTCGTTGAGGCGGTTCTAACGAGTACCCACAACCTATGTCTAGGGGCAGAAATAAGGAAAATAATGTTTACCCCCATAGACCCTAGTTTTCTCTTTATAAAGTCGGGTTTAGGGGGGTCTTTATTTCACGGACTTGTTCACGTGATGACCACTGTATAGGTCATTTTGGAGACGTTACCTCCAATTTTGAGGGACTTTTTCCCGAAATTGAGATGAAATGACACCTCAAGCCCTGTCGCCCAATGAAACCAGTAGGGTTTATAAGCATGGACGGCCCAACTAGCACCACTTTGCCTGGGAAGGCTTAGATCCTCTACGTATACCAATAATATAGCTCAGTTTTATCTCAGCGTGGAAGCATAATGCAGCCCATCAATTCCTTCAAGCCCCGATGTGCGGGGACCGAAAATGATTGTTAGTTATCCACATGACTTTCAGACGCTATATGACATCTTAAAATCAGTTGAGCGATCTTGTTTATGTTTTTGGCCATCTTGGCCTCTTTGCGTGTGCCTTCATGTGACAATGACATTCGGCTCAGTAGGTGGCTTGACGTAAGGAAACGCATCCATGTGATAGGGTGCATGCTCTATATCACCAAAACCAGTATGTTTTAAATATACATGTGCTATATTTCTTATTTGCAATATAAATATAGGTTGTTGGTGCTCGATAGATCCGTCTCATTGCATCCCCTGAAAATCACTCGTCACATGCAGACAGATTCATGCTTCAGTAAATTACTATCAGTTCTCTATTTTTTCCCGATGTCCATCGTATTTTGGAATAGATTACCAGAAGAAATATTCTGGCTGACCGATCTTGACTCCTTCAAAGAAGGAGTCAGTAAGATCGCTCGCTCATTCCCATAAGCTAGAAATGTTTTTTTTTTTTTATCATGTTTTTGTATTTCGTCCTGCTAACACCCCTATCTCACTGTTTTAACTCTAACTACATGTATCACATTTTTCTTTTTCTTTTTTCTTGCGCCCTAGCATGCACCTCCACATAATACTCGTATGAGGGTGTTGGGGTATATAAAAATGGATGGACGAGTACCTACAACCTATGTCTTAGAGCAGAAATAAAACAACTAATATACAGCTGCAAATCCGTATTCGCTATCTAGGAGGCGTTCATATGGGTCCGTGAAATGAATAGCCCCCCCCCCCACAAAACACACACACACACACACACACACACACACACACACACACACACACACACACACACACTAAAACCCATTTAATAACGAGGAACTGGGCTTAACGAGAACTATTGTTTTTTCTTAACCCTGTGCCAAGACAACATAAGTTTGCAGTAAAAATTTGAAAACAAATATCACGGATTTTCATCACGCAAACACGCCTATATAATTTTCACCCCCTTGAACCCACTTTTATATAGTAAAACTGGGGTTTCCGGTGGTATACCTTATTGTTTTTATTTCTGCTCTAAAATATAGATTGTGGGTACTCGCACAATCTTTATTTTGAGCAGAAATAAGAAAAATATCCCAATTTTTCATCTTAAAATTTCATTTTTTCGGCGATAAATGTGGCAATGTATTAATATAGGCTGTTTGCGAAATGGATGTGATAAAATGCATTATTATGTCTTACTGGTGTGTAAGCGTAATGTGAACGTGATGAGATGGGGGTTGTCTTCGATTTCGATATGTTTGATCGCGGGGACAAGGCCTCTTCTCGACGTCATGAAGTGCATGTAGTACATTACGGGTTGTAGCACTGAACAAAGGATCGATATAATTGCCTGAGTAATTTTCTGTCATATTCGTTGTTGTTTCATCTGTATGTTTTCGGTAATTATTGCAATTTCCCTGCCAGACCAATTAACTAACTTTTTTGTTACAGTCCATTTAAGGGTATGAGACACAGACTCGTGGCAATGAGAGATTTCATCATTTATCATTTGACGTTGCGTCTGAGAATGCAATTACGCCATGTATTAAATTCGGCAATCCACTATTGGATTAAATATGCAATTTTGTTAGATACGCCCCGTAATATTACACAGATTAGATTAAACATATTTTATTGCCTTTTTTAGATATAGCAATGGGGTTGGGCTACAAGTTCTCGCAACATTAGTTACAGCCCTTCCCCTACAATAAAGATACAAAGCAACAACATGGCAAATGAACAATTGTGAAGATACAAACAGAGTAGACTAGACGAAAGAAGAGAAAGGAAATAAAGAAAGAGTAGAAAAGTGTGCTGTGCTATTTTGCGACCCTCAATGTTCTCATGTGTTTAAGCCGACCACAGATATGGGAACAAGTATAGCTTTTGAGCATGTCAAATTTTGAGATTAAGTAAATCTCTTGGTGTCTTTGATAAATCTATGAACAGCCTGAAAAATAAGTGTATTCTGTTCATTGGCTAAACATTGTTTACCATACAGTAAAGTATCCAGACTAAGTGGGTGAAAAGCGCGAGTTTGTCTAAACATAAGTATTCTAAGAACGTTATAATTATTGCATTCAAAGAAATAATGGTGAGAATCTTCAATTTCACTTCCACATGCACACATTTTGTCGTTGTTCAAATGATTTTCATAGAGATCGTTTTTCAGGTCACTACAGTTATTACGAATTCGCGCATGCCAGATTGATAATTTTCTGTTCCCTTCAGTAAAATAATCTGGAACGATTGCAACATTTAACATTTCTCCTTTTAACAAATATCTGAAAGACGTATATGTGTCCGAATCTTTAGATACGGATCGTAAATTGTTCCAGAGCCGAACAGAAGATGGCACACAAGATCTAGAAAAGACTTCGGTTCGAATGTACGATGTGGAAATGTTATCTCGGTTACGAAGAGGATAATTTGATATTTCTCCAACAGCAGGTGGAACGATATCAGTTATATAGTTCGGCGTAAGATTATTAACAGCCTTGTACATAAAACATAACTTTTGAAAATGTCTTCTGTTTGCTAAAGAGTCCCAGCCGCATTCTCTGTACAAATTAACAATAGAGACAGAACGTGTTAGGCCAGTTACAATCCGAGCAGCTTCATTTTGAAGTCGCTCCAGAGATGTCTTTTCATACTCAGTGCAGCCATCCCAGACGATAGATGAATATTCTAAAAGAGGTCTAACGTACGAAAGATACATTTGGTTTAGGGCTTTACGACTAAAAGTATATTTCAGTTTTCTCATAATACCAATGGTCTTACTTGCAGATGTTAAAATGTTATCGATGTGGCTATGCCACTGGCCCGTTTTTGAAAGAGTTACACCTAGATGTTTATGACTGTCTACAAATTGGACTGCAGTTCTGTTAAAATTAAGTGCCGGTAAATTTGGTATAGATCTTAGGGAAAATAAGATCGCTTCAGTCTTTTCTGGGTGGAAGTCCACCAACCATCTTGATGCCCATGCAGAGATAATAGCTAAGTCATGGTTCATGATACCTTCGATGTCATGAATGTCTGATGCAGAACAAAAGAGAGAACTATCATCAGCAAAAAGTCGAACTAGACTTAAAAGGTTCTCAGTTATGTCATTAATGTATGTAAGAAATAACAAAGGACCAAGTACAGAACCCTGTGGGACTCCTGCTGAGACATGAAGAACTTTGGAAGAAGTAGAATTGATTTGTACTATTTGTCTTCTGGACGAAAGATAGTCAGATAACCATTTTAATAGCTTTCCTTTGATTCCATTTTGTCGTAATTTGAACAGTAGTCCACGGTGCCAAACTTTGTCGAAAGCCTTCGAAATGTCACAAAATATCATGCATGAAAACTGTTTTTCATCGAAGGACTGGCATATATGATGATAGATGTCGATGAGTTGGTATGTTGTCGAATGTCCTGGCCTAAATCCTGACTGATATTTATATATAAGGTTATTACTATACAGAAAATTATACAAATGTTTGAACACAACACGTTCGTGAATTTTACCTAAGTTACTAATAAGTTGTACAGGTCTGTAATTTGACGGCATTGTCCTATCACCTTTTTTATAGATGGGAACAATACTGCCAAATACTGCTAATATTACACATTTGACGTCCTTAACAACGTCGCGTACCCTACTGGCAGAATATTCTTTAAAAAAATGTGAATAAAATGCATTTTAAATTGTCATATGATAAATAAAATCTTGCATTCGTGTTCATGCATTATTAAATATATTAAACTCGTTCAGGAAAAGGGATAAAGTGCTCGGCAAAGCCTCGCACTTTACCCCTTTCCTCATCTTGTTTAATAAATTCAATAATACATGAACACTAATGTAAGATCCTCTATGATCATATCTTGTCATGCACGTAACGCACCCATGATATATACTCTAGAATCTCTTGTGGAATCATCACGAAAACACGCCTTATAATTTTGAACTCCTTCAATCCCACATTTATACAGTAAAACTGGGATTTACAGGGGTATACACTATTTCACTTATTTCTGCTCAGAAACATGGAGTGTTGGTACTCGTCAGAACCGCCTCACCGAGGCGGTCCTAACGAGTACCCACAATCTATTTTTCGAGCAGAAATATGAAAAATGTCAGTATTTTTTATCTGAAAATTTTCATTTTTTGGTCGTAAAATTTTCAATATATTTGAATAGGCGTGTTTTCGTAATGTTGAGACGGAGACAAGGGGAATCTTAGACAAGTTTGCAATTTGTTCAAGTCTCATGTGAATCTCTGCTGAAAACGAACCTGAGATTTTCAACGTCAATCCCATCATTCATCCAAATATGTTTTTAATGTGTTTTGAACCTTTGAATGATGAAAAAGTCTTTTACAGACACACATAGTTTTATTTCTAAAAATAGTGTTTTTTGTTGTTGTTTTTGGAAACCAGTAATGATAGCTCTATATAGCGTAATCCATGTACATTGATTCACCATTCTCGTTTAAACAAATCCATATGTTCTATTAAAGGGTAATCCTTTAGAAGCGAAGACAGAAAACTAAAGATTGTGCAAGTTTTTTGTTGTTGTTTTTTTCTGGGGCGTTTTAACGAAAATCGGGAAAGTCTGATACACCGTTTGGTTCCCTGATGTGTTCATGTGACCGATAGTTGGAGTGGTAAGGACATATGCAGTAAAACAAAAAATGTCCTCAGTATTAACTGAATATCGTCAATTGCAAATGAAGAAATGACTTAACGATTAACAATACCGGCGTCATTTCAAATGGTTCTTAGATTGGTACTTCTTATTTATATTCTCAACACTTTTAACCCTGCAGAATGGTACATATATCAACCCAAACAGTATAGATCCAGACGGGGGCTCATCATATTAAGCCGTCTCTTCTTGATCGACACTATTTTGTCAACCTGTAAATGAATTCGACTTAACCCTTGTCCTGCTGAACCCGGATATGCGTTTTCTTTGAAACAATGTAGATCCAGATCAGATGGCTTCTGAAGAAGCCATCTGATCAGGATCTACATTGTTTGTCATTCAGGTTGTGAATTTGTTGTAGTAATTTGCATCAAGTAATCTGATTGGTTGATAATTGGTAGTGGGTGTGGAGGATATGAATAATCAGCGGGACAAGGGTTAAGCGCATATTTTCTACACTGGATGCGTCAAAATTCAAACAAGGAAGAATCGACACAACACACGGGTGAATAGAACGAGAATCAGAAAAGCGTGAGAGATTGTCTGTGTAGAATTTCTAATCACAGACTATCGTGCTAGAATTTTATTTCCACGCAATGCGACGTATAATAACAAATCTGTGTCCATCGCGTGATCTGTCGGTCATTGTGATTACCGGGAAGAACTGTCACGACATATTTCAATCGGATAAACACAATTATGTCTTTTTTCTCTCTCTCTGACTCCCTCTAGTGATGACATTTGTCGGATAAATGTTTGAGGGTGACAGTGGGTATTCGACAAAGCCGTTTGATGACAGAAACATAGATTTTGACATCAATTGGTTCAAACAAGTAGCCACAATAAATAGGGCCCCGTCAAGCGATTTTGGTACTTATCGCCTATGCGAGCCGCGAAGGTTCAGGCGAGCCTGCGCATCCGCGCAGTCTCGCCAGAACCTTCGCTGCTCGCTCATACAAGCAATGAATCAAGAGGAACCTTCAGACAGAAAGCCATATCCCTGGCCCCTCTGAATGGCTGGGCATGCGCAGTTAAAGTTTGTCATGACGGAATGCTCGAAGACACAAATTCGCTTGGCGGGGCTCAATAAAAGTTTTTCAAAGTGTGTATCAGGAAGTTGAGTTAAACTTTACGGCGGCTTAGAACAATGATGTGTTCCCAGAAAACGATTCCGTTTAAAGAATGTATTTTGTGTCGTTAGAAGCAAGCAATGAATAACAGAAGTGAAGGCAATGATCAGGAATCGATACAATTACTCCACAGCTCCCATCAGATACACCGAAGGGAAAGAAGCACAAACACGAAACAACTAGACCCTAATGGGAACATGAATAGCGGAAAGCCAAAAGGACAGTCACCTTCCCACAAAATGGCCATTTGGCTATCCAGAACAAAATTATATAAGCGATACACACACTCAAAGACAGCCCATAAAATAAAATAAACCGCGGCAGAAGAAACGCCTTGGAACGTTCAGTAAAACGAATTCCACTGTCGGGGGCCCAAATCGATTTTAAGTGGCCACAATTCCTCGCCATTATTTCCGTCGCGATTGAGACAACTAATTTGTTCAGTCCGCATGAAGGCCTCCTAACTCATCAGTGGAACATATCCGTGAACACAAAAATCAAACAACCACAGAGTTGAAACGACGAGGACTCGATAGCAAGAAACCAGTGAAATGCTGGACCGAAAGAAGACCAACAGTTAGACTTGGATGGGCCTAACCAGGGACAGAACATCAGGCACCAACCAACATTATATAGAATTAGATTCTCTCCAATTCTCAGTGTGCCTTTACGCTGAAACCGTCATAGAATCTGAGACCTGACCAACCGGAGGGAAGCAAAGTTGTCACCGTGATTGGGTTAACTACCATGCATGCCGTCTGTCGTATAACATTTATGTTGTACCCTATCTTTTTATATCGAAGAATGATTTTACGAAATTTGGTGCTGAAGTCATCACATTTATATATTTTTATGAACTTATATACTAAGTCACCATAAAATTCGGGTTCCGATAGACCTTTTTGCAGAATAGAATTAAGTCAAATATTGAATTTTGAAATTAACTCAGAATGACGTCTATTAAATTTTGAAAAGTCTTTGCGTAGTTTATGATACCGATAACACTGATTAAGAAGTTAAGTAGTTAACAATTAATTACGGGTGTTGAAGTCAGTTACATGACCAGACACTCGCGCAAATCGAATAATTTGCGAAATAGAAACGCCATAGGATGCCGCACGAGGAACCTCACCATGCAAGAAAGGAAAACTTACAATCTCAAAATCAAAATCATCGCGACTATCATACATTTTGCAAGAAACAAACCCATCTACAATAGATAGATGTAAATCAAAATAAAGGCCTCGGCATCAGAAAAATTTGCTTTATTTAGCTGAAATTCTGGGGAGGGGGTAAATCTGACTGATCAAACCATCGAAATAGGTATTGTCAATATTTAATACATCATCCAAATATCTAGAAGTCGATCTAAAGGCTTCAATGATTTTAGATTCAATGAGATCAGCCACACGGGATGCGCAATTTGTACCCATCGGAATATCCACAACTTGTCTAAATAACTTAGTAACAAATCTTATGTAAATTTTGCCAAGTAGAAAGGTGAGAGCTTATCACACTTTCTGGCATGACCATAAAGTATAATCATTGTGCGCTTCAGAAGTGAAAAAAAAAAACATTTCTTACATTACATGCAATATAGAGGGAATCTTCCCTATGAAATGACCATTCAATAAAATCATTATGTTTCCCTTTTATATGAGGAAGTGTAGTGTAACGGATGGAAAAATCATAAGTAGACAGACTTGAAGCACGAAAACTTCAGGATTTCAATTTATTTAAATCTTCATTAGAATTTTTTTATAGACCAAAACAGATTTCTACATGATCTTTCGATGACTGTGTCGCAATATTTTATCACATGTTTTTTGATGGCAGTAAAGCATGAAGATAATCATTTGAAGAGTTCGGTGGTGGTACAAGAGCTTGACTTTGCAATAAACCGTGCTTTGTATGGTCATTTATGAAGTTTAGGTAACCAATATAACGTAGGAAGCTTGTCTTGGCCTTCTGTAACACAGGCAACAAGCATGGTGGCTGAATGACAAATGTGGCCATCAAAGCCCTCTCTACAGCTAAAGGCTGAAGTTCATAGGCCTTAGTGCCACCAAGTTCTTGCTGAAGACTGTTAACATAGTGAATATGTTCTACAAAAGGGTTATCCTTTGGAAGCAAGGAATGCACGACAGAACGGGAAAATATTAAGTGTACATGTCTTCTGGGCCAGACTAGCTAGTTTCGGCCAATTAGGCCTCATCAGTGACCCTCAAATATTTTCAAAATTCCAGAATGGAATCAATGATTCCAATGGACAAGAAAATATAAACTACACTATGATGTAGGGCAGGGAGCCTTTTTACGGCCGCCACACAACCGTCAAACAACGATCACATTTTTAGCGGCCTTACCTGCTGGAGCCAAAACAAACTTCTTATGAAATTCTTGAATACCTAGTTTAAGGTGACGTGAAGGCATCTTAGGTTTAGGGGTTAATAGGTTCGTATTTTGAAAATCTCTAGCTCAAGAAAACAACACTTGGCGCTTGCGGGGATCGAACCGGTTACCTCCCGATCTGAAATCCGATGCTTTACCACTGCACCAACTTAAATGATTATTACTTGATTCTGTTGAAATATTTACTAAGGGACTCAGAATGTTTCAAAGCGGCTCTTTTGTTGTGGTGTATTATTGTTGTAGTTCGTCTTTGCATGTATGTATTGCTGATATCTTTATATGTTGGATAGTCGTTCGGCCATTTTGTCATCACTTGAACAAGCCCGTGAAATGGAGACCCCCCTAAACCTCTCTTCATATAGGGAAAACTGGGGTTTACGGGGTATACATTATTTTTTCTTATTTCTGCTCCAAGACATAGGTTGTGGGTACTCGTTAGAACCGCCTCAATGAGGCGGTTCTAACGAGCACACACAACCTATGTTTTGAGTATTTATAAGAAAAATATCACGGATTTTCATCGGAGAAATAGCCATTTTTTGAGATATGAAAGAATGCTCTATATAACACGGGTGTGTTATCGTAATGTGGGAAAGTCCCTGTCTGTTTGGCTTTCCGCTTGTCAGTCGATCAGCTTACTACTCTGTTGATACCAGTAAATGGTATTGGCACACAGGTGGTGGATATCAATCATTCACCCAAACCTGCTTGCAATATTTATTTAATTTTTGCATGGTCTCAGCTCTGTTAATTTCACTACTGGAATATATACTGTTCAGTGCAGATTAGTGCCTTATGAGCAGATTCTCAGATCATCCTGCTCATCTGCTTTTAATTGTTTACAGTCAATCTAAGCAACACACATACAGTTGTGTTTACCTATGAATTTTAGCAGTTTGGTGCATACTGTGGGCAAGCTTTCCTGTTTTTAGAGATTCTCAATGAGCTAACGTTTCACTTGATATGACTCAGAGAAATATGAGTCACAATAAAAATATACCCTCAAACGTGAGCCTTCAGATTGCCATCATTACAATCGCTAATCAGGAGGTAGTAGTGAAAAGTAAGTATCTCAGGATCATAGAGAAAACTTGAATTTTGTTGAAACAACCACCTTATTAATACAAAATATTTAGCTACATTGGTTGCTGCATGCAATAATGGGTGTTAGATAAACTAATCATGAGTGTGTGTGAAATCTTATTCTAATACACTTTCGTATGTAACGCGACGTCTGATTGGATAACGTCAAAAATTTGCGACAGTATATTCTGCGATATACTGTCGGAAACCCGACGTCATCACGTAACGTCGCTTTTTATTGGCTGCCCTTTGGTTTAACGCAGCTCACAGCGGTTGCCGCTATGTGCAAAATAGTTCAAGTTTTAACAAAACAAGTGAATAAGTGCATTAGAATGGGAATAACTGTAATCAAAATTGTCATTTGGGGAGGTAAATCGTCGGTTTTACGGTTGCAAATTACGTTTTACGGCTCCGCTGACGCGTCGCCGTAAAACGAAATTTCCGATCGTAAAACCTCCAATGTACCTCCCCAAATGACAATTTTTAATACAGTTATCCCCTAAACATGATAAGGTTCTGACAGCTTCTTATATCACCAAAGCATGCGGTGGTAAGCTATTAAGGACTGTTGTGACGTTTTCATTTTGGTGAAGTGTTTTATGTTTGAGTTTCTTTCCCTTTTGCGTCACTGATGGCAGTTGTAAGGTAATTGTATCGCTTCTTGATCATTGCCTTCACGTGTATTTTGATAGTGTTGAAAATATTGTCGTGCATTGTTTCAGACTTTAGTCTTTTTGGCCGAAACTTACTAGTCTGGCCCAGTAGACATGTGCACTTCACATTATCTAGTTTTGTGGTGTATTCCTTGCTTCCAAAGGATAGCCCTTATATAGATTATAATATTTAGTTGCCTTTTGTATTTACACAAGTTTCGGAAAAAATGAGTAAGTTAACAAAGTAGAAGTAAAACAAAGATCAGGAATTGATACAATTAACTTACTCCACCCATAAAAGACACCAAAGGGAAAGAAATACAAACATTAAGCGACAAGACCATAATGGAAGCCTAAACAAAGGAATGCCATAAGGACAGTTACTTTCCCACAAAATGGCCATATGGCCATCCAAAATTAAAAGACACAAGTGATACACACAGTAAGTAACAAACAAGAACATTAATAAATCGCCACAGAAGAGCCGCCTTGGAACGGTCAGTGGAAGATTTCCACTGGGGGGCTTAAATCGATTTTACGTGGCCACAATCCTCGCCCTTACTTCCGTCGCGATTTAGACAAATAATTTGTTCAGTCCGCATGAAGGCCTCTTAAACCCCCTTTTCTGCTAAGCTACATGCCTTACATTGCTACTGGGGGCAGTTTCGAACAGTTTGGAAAGATTTGTTCATTGAAATTTTATAGTCGATACTAAGACCATCCCGCTAAGATTTCCACTTTCGATAGTGGAGCAAGCGACCTTTATAGCCGTAGAAAGATTAAGAACGCAGCCAATATCCCAACAGAGTTTATCTCCCTATTAGACGCTGCGGAACTGATCATTGATTGGCATTTTAGACACCACTGCTGGAATTGACATTTACAAAGGGTTCTTTCTACCTTATTACCATTAGGTTCCATGTCCTCCGCTGAAGGTGTAAGGACATTCCAGCTAAGTTTACCTCGTTTGTGAGAGTTAGAAACTAATTGCCATGTCCCAAAATATGGCTATACGGCTATCCAAAATAAATATAACCAATACTCACCTACAAAGACATACAATAGAAGTAATAAACCACGACAGACGCAACGCATTGGAACGGTCAATTAAAATACTGGTTGGGAGGGTTGGGGTTGCTTAACTCGATTTTACGTTGCCACATTCTTCGCTCTTATTTTGGCATGGTTTATATATATAATTTGTTTAGTCCGCGTGAGGGGAGTGTACAATCTAAAAAGATAAAACAAATCAGATAAATTCGGGGGTTAAACAGCGACGAGAACTCAAAATGGCGGAACTGCCGAAGAAAACAAACAGTTGGATTCCGCTGGGTCCAACCAGAGACTGAGAATCGGGGACCAGCCGACTTTTTTACTGGAGCAATCATAGAATATGAGGCCCGACCCGCCTATTATGGCAATTCTGATACAGATCTTCCGGTATATTCCCTCATTTAGGGCCAGTCTGATCTGTTAACACGCTGACAAGTCGGGCAGAAACCTGTCCTGTTCGTTTAAAGTTGTATTATGTAAAACAATTCCTGTAAGCCAATGAAAGCCAATAAAAAGAGCAATTAAAGGACCGAAAGAAGACGAAAAACTCGTTTATTGTGTGCGGCGTTCGTTAAACCTAGACAGGCATTAGTACAAGTTTTTTTTCCGCAATGACCTCTAGACATTTGATTGATTTATGAGACATAAATTCGTTACAGCTAGTTATCTAACATCTAAGGATAGATCTGGAGAAAAAGCAATCAAATAGTCTAATCTGTGGATTCTACCATATTCTGCAGAATTAAATTATACGACATTTAAGCCGCCAGGGGTGAAAAGGTATTTTAGCAACTGAGCGCACAGGGAAGACTCAGCTAAATAGACTAGTCTCTGTCTTCGCACACGGTTTTCTGTGACTGAGTGACCGGTAATCTAAAATGTGTTCTATGAAACGTTTATCCTTTGGAAGCAAGGAATACACCACAAAACTGAGAAGTATGGAGCGTACCAGTTTTTCTGGGCCAGACTAGCTAGTTTCGGCCAATTAGGTCTCAAACGTGGTCCTCAGACATTTTCAAAATTCCACAATGGAATCAATGATCCTACAAATGACAAGAAAATATAAGTTACACTAAGACCAAGGGCAGGGAGTCTTTTAACGGCCGTCACACATTCCCTTAACATCAAAACTTCTGTATGAGCCATCATAATAGTTCGTCTGCCATTGCTGAAACTGGGTGGTTTTCATCCATTGAGTAAAATGCTACTGTTTGTGTGTTCTAAGATGTCTGATAAGACCAAACATAGCTCTACATCGCCTGATGCAGATGGAGCTAGAGAGTTCTGAGGATATAAGCTCTGTCGGTGATGCCTTGTCTCTGGCATTGCGCTGAGAACGTTTCTGCCTGGCTTCGCTGATTCACCAGCATGCCTCCTGCATAAGCCTCAGCACTTTGCTTGATCCTGTGCAAAATTGTTCTAATGACTCTGTTGGTATATTCAAGTCTTTGTATATTCAAGTATGTAACCGCAATGACTTCAGCACCCAATTTCGTAAAATCATTCTTCGATATGGAAAGATTGGGTGCAGCGTGGATCTTGTGCGACAGACTGCATGCATGGTGGTTGGCCCAGTCGCGGTTGGCAACTTTGCTTCCCTCTTTAATTGCACGCCGGTGGGTCAGGCCTCAGATTCTATGACGGCTCCAACGTAAAGGCTTATTGAAAATTAGAGAGATAATGTCGGTTGGTGCCTGATGCTCTGTCTCTGGTCGGGCTCATCGGAGTCTAACTGTTGGTTTTCTTTTGCTCCAGCATTTCAGTGGTTTCTTGCTGTCGAGTCCTCACCGTTGTCTCACCTCTGTGGTTCTTTGATTTTTGTGTTCACGGAGATGTTGCACTGATGAGTTAGGAGGCCTTCATGCGGACTGAACAAATTATTTGTCTAAATCGCGACGGAAGTAAAGGCGAGGATTGTGGCCACGTAAAATCGATTTAAGCCCCCCAGTGGAAATCTTCCACTGACCGTTCCAAGGCGGCTCTTCTGTGGCGATTTATTTATGTTGTTGTTTGTTACTTACTGTGTGTATCACTTGTGTCTTTTGGTTTTGGATGGCCATATGGCCATTTTGTGGGAAAGTAACTGTCCTTATGGCCTTCCTTTGTTTAGGTTTCCATTATGGTCTAGTCGCTTAATGTTTGTATTTCTTTCCCTTTGGTGTCTTTTATGGGTGGAGTAAGTTAATTGTATCAATTCCTGATCTTTGTTTTACTTCTACTTTGAGGGAGGCTTTGAATCTGTCCTTGTTTCACTTATTTCGACTACCATATGAGACTTTTCCCGCTTGTTATTCTTCATAGAAGATTTTCTTTGGCAAGCATTTATCAAGCATTTTAGTAATATGGCCGGTCCATATTAATTGTGTCAGTTTTTAAGGGTATGTACAGTCTACAGCCCTGTCCTTTTTGTCTTTCTACTGGAGAAAGGAGTGAAGGCAATGATCAGTAATTGGGCCCCGTCAAGCGATTTTGGTACTTATCGCCTATGCGAGCAGTGAATCAAGAGGAACCTTCAGGCAGAAAGCCATATCCCTGGCCCCTCTGAATGGCTGGGCATGCGCAGTTAAAATTTGTTATGACGGAATGCTCGAAGACACAAATTCGCTTGGCGGGGCTCAATCGATACAATTGGCTCACACAACAAAGGGAAAGAACCACGAACAAAATTAACTTCACTATAATGAAACCGCATTCCGAAAACACGCCTATACCAATACATTGTAAATTTTACCACCTAAAAAATGAAAATTTTCAGATGAAAAATTGCGACATTTTTCTTATTTCTGCTCAAAACATGGATTGTGGATACTCGTTAGAACCGCCTCGGCGAGGCGGTTCTAACGAGTACCCACAATCTATGTTTTTGAGCAGACATAAGATAAATAATGTATACCCAAGCAAACCCCAGTTTTTTAAAGTGGGGTTTAAGGGGGTCAAAATTATATAGGCGTGTTTTCGTGATGGTCACATGCGAAATGCCAAAAGGACAATAACTTATCAACAAAATGGCCAAACGGCTGTCCAAAATAATCAGATATTATCAATACACCCACGAAAAAAATAACTATAACAATAATAAACCATATCAGAAGAATCGCCTTGGAACGTTCAGTAAGAAGTTTTTAATGGAGGGAGGCTTTAGAAGTTTTCTTAGCATGTATGGAAGTGGTTCAGGCTTTCGGCATGTCGTTAGTAATTTATCCAGGATTTGCATGTGTATAATAATGTTGGCAGCACCACAGTTCTATAGACTTTCAGCTTTGTGTTCAGGCCGATTCCACTTCGATCTCCAAAGCTTCCACGCCTTCGTCAAAAATATGTACTAGCTTTAGCCATGCTTGTATTGCCTTCATCATCAATGGACACAACTCTTGAGAATATGCTTCTACGGTAGGTTAACTTGTCTACCACTGACATTTTTCTTACCTTTCTCTGCCACGGTAGACCCCTTGTAAGTTTTCTTCAGGTGCTTGTTGATATAAGACCTCAGTATTTTGTATGTTGACTATAAATCTATAGCTGTCACATGAATCAGATACTCTATCCGCAACTTTTTGCATCTTCCCTTCCATTGGAGCACCCTTTTTCATGGCATCAGCAACAGCAACTTGGCTTGCACATTTGCATACACATTGGATTTAGCGTGCAAGCTTCTTTGGTTGAAAAACCTAGCATCAAAGCGATACCTGATTGGTATATCATTGTAACCATCATGGAAAGCATCTGTAAACATAACAGAAAATGTCAAGCTGAACAGCATCGGTGCTAGAATACAACATCGCTCAATTCCATTTGTCACAGGTAATGGGCCCATGCACGCATATCATCGTAGAACTACCGCACCATTATTATGACGACACTGTAATATCTTGTCGTAACTTTCCAGTTCCTCACAACTGACAATGTCAAATGCTTTCTTCAGTAAACATCATGTAGAGTTGGACATTCAGTTCCTGGCATTTCTATTGAAGCTGCTTTGTTTTGGAGATAAATCGTGTCGATTTTTCCTCTGTCCCTACTGAACCAATGATGGCTGTTTTGTAGAAGCCCCCACAGATCAATGTGCTCATTCAAGTGGTTAAGAAGCACACTTGCCAGGATATACCCAGCATTTTTACAACACATACATGTTCTTATGATATTCACAAACTTGAGGATATCCCCTTTCGTTGGAGAAGGCGGATAATTTATTTATAATTGATTTTTACGGCTTTCTACTTTTCCACACAATCTGAAATAATTCTCCAAAGAACCAATTTTCTCCAGGAAACATTTATCGCAATATAAAGAAGGTGACCTGTCAAATAGCCTCCAATAAATAGTTCTTCGGACGATAACGCCCATCAAAGTCTTATCTTATCTAAGTGCATATGGCGAGATAGAAGCTTTTTTAATGATTTTTTTCCCAGTAGAATGTTTTAAAATACTTTTTTTTTACTTTAAAACATTTCAACATAAAAACAAAGTACAAAAATTACTGTGAACTATTGTTTCATTATCCCATATCGGATAAGAACTAAACAAAACAAGATTAAGTAATCGATTAATCTTAAAATTTAATGACTAAATTAACCTTTATTTATTTATTTATTTATTTATTTATTTATGGTGCATTTTATCACGAACACGTAATATAATGTCTAGAAAAATATCAATTTGTAGTTTCAGACAAGAACAAACTGTAAAATGATCCTAGTTCTGAGAAAAGCATGCCAGAGAAAAAAACTAACATTTTAATTTTCTTTTCTTCTTTTCTTTTATAAGTCTAAAACCAAAGTAGCAAGTACAGTCGAACTTCAATAGCTCGAACACATTTGGGGCTCGAAAAATCTGTTCTTGACATGAGTAGTTCGAGCCACTGAGGGTAACTACCAGGAGACATTATGAAATACTTTTGGACATTTTTTCGGTGTACTATAATGAAAATACATGCTGTTTGTACTTATTAGAATCGCCTTATCGAGGCGATTCTAATGAGTACACACGGCATACATTTGCAAGAAAAAATGTAAATCTCTTACATTTCCCCCCACTATCACTAATGTATAGGATTTCCCTAGGGGCTCAAGAACGGGTTCGATTCAGCCATGGTAAACGAGCCATCGGTGTTCGAGCCTTCGAAGTTCTACTGTACGTTAGAATTTGTGATCAATAACCCAAATGTAGCTTATGTTCATTACTTTTATAAAATAGAAGTGGAGGCAATGATCAGGAATCGATACAGTCAACCCACAGCTCCCATCAGAGACACCAAAGGGAAAATAGCACAAACATGAAAGAACAGTCCTAATTGAAACACCAATATCGGAAAGCCAAAAGGACAGTTACTTTCCCACAAGATGGCCAATAGGCTATCCAAAATAAAATAATATAAGCGACACAAACACCCAAAGACAAACCATAATAAAGATAAGCCTGTGCTATGTATATAGAGGATCTAACATGTGTGTATTATTGAATTTATTAAACGAGGTGAGGAAAAGGGATAAAATGCGAGGCTTTACCGAGCATTTTATCCATTTTCCTCAACGAGTTTAATAAATTCAATAATACAAGAACACGAATGTAAGATTCTACTTATCATATGGCATTAAAAACTCATTTTATTCACGATTGTTTGACAAAAATGTCAATAGTCCGCCATTAGTGAATGCGACGTTATTAAGGACGTCGTACATGTAAAGTTACGGGACGTAACTAACTAATTTGCATATTTAATCCACTAGTGGATTATCGAATTTATTATATGACGTTATTACATTCTCAAACGCGACGTCGTATGATAAAATCATATAAATACCATTGTATTGCAAAACGTGGGTTTTCGGGCGAATACCATAGTTACCATTGTTTGCTCTAAACAGGGATAGTGTGTACTAGTTGGAACCACCATGACACAGCGCTGATGTTGAGACCCATCCAAACACACGTAGATAGAAAAATGCACCAGTCCTGTAACTGTAAAACTCATCCTTAAGTACCCTCTCTCGGTCTCCTACCTGCATGACAGCCAGAATACACTGAGTGTGTCTTATTAGATAAATAACCGGTCATTGGGGTGTTATGCAATCCAAAAACTTGTCTTTAGGATGAACAAATTCCTTTGTTCGAGAAAAGTCCTTTTACTATTTCAGAACAACAAACAAGAAATCACAACAGAAGTTTCCCTTGTAATCAGCCATATTATGGTCACAGTAATAAATCATGTGCTCTGAAAGAGTTCTCTTTGTGAATACATTTAATACGCCTTCTTGGGTGCCGGGTATCATTTTGTGTGACCTAGTTTCATGATCAGCCTTTTGAAAAAAAGTCAATATATAAACCTCTATTTGGGCATCACATTTCGAGAACACGCTTATATAATTTTGACCCCCTCATACCCCACTTTTATATAGAAAAACTGGGGTTGTAGGGGTATACTTTATTTTTCTTATTTCTGCTCAAAAACAGAGATTGTGGGTACTCGATAAAACCGCCTCTTCGAGGCGGTTCTATCGAGTCCCCGCAATCTATGTTTTGAGCAGAAATAAGAAAAATATAACAAATTTTCATCTTAAAATTTCTAATTTTTGGCCATTAAAATGGCAATGTATTTGTATAGGCGTGTTTTCGTAATGATATAAACAAGTCCCTAAAATGTACACCCTTGAACCTTCAAGTTGCGATACGAGTACTTGCAAGTGGAGTATTATTAAATTTTTAGTTTTTGTTCAGAAACACTTACTTTAAAAGTAAACTAGAGCGCGCAGTCGATGGCAAGCCATCGCAAATCCCCACGTTTTCTCCACAGTAGGTCAAACTTTGACCTTTTGACCCCTCCCCAGGGCCCCTGGGGGCGGGGACAAAAATGTGCTCTTGCGCAAGCCATTCATGTAAGCAACTCGCATACCTAATTTGGTTGAATTCCGGCTAACGGTTTAGGAGGAGATAGCCGGACAGACAGACGGACAGACGGACAGACAGACAGACGGACAGACAGACGGAGGCGATAACAATATCCCCACTTTTCGTTGAAAAACGTGGGGATAAAAATGCGGCCGTAAAAAGACTCCCTGCCCTACATCATAGTGTAGTTTATAGCGGCCGTAAAAAGTCGCCCTGCCCTACATCGTAGTGTAGTTAATAGCGGCCGCAAAAAGTCTCCATGCCCTACATCGAAGTGTAGTTTATCTGGATAATTGATTCCATTGTGGAATGTTGAAAATATTTGAGGGTAACTGATGAGGCCTTATTGGCCTAAACTAGCTAGTCTGGCCAAACAAAAACATGTGCACTCAATATTTTCCAGTTCTGTGGTGTAGTCCTTGCTTCCAAAGGATAACCCTTTCTAGAACATACTTATTGAAGCGGTTCTATTGAACACTCACGATGTGAACATATGTAGGCAGAATAGAAGAGACAAGGCAGAACAGATTAGATGAGTACAGCTTGAACAAACTACAGTTTCTCGTACAGCGTATATAACATGAGGCATGTAGTCAAAAGTATTATAAGAATCTTATATGGGTGTGAGGGGGTGGATGGAAATATCCGCCCCAAGGCTCACTGTCCGGCATCACGAGACTTGCCGAGTGATGCCGGACAGTGATTCCGAGAGACGGATTTTCTATCCACCCCTCACACCCATATAGGATTCTTTTTCTTCCATACCTTCCATTTCTTAGCACGGACTTTTAATGCTGCAGTCACTTCGGTTACCGACGTCCGCCATATTGTGATGACACTACAGGAATGTTTAGTATTCAATCAGTGCATTTGTCAAACACGCGAGAATATTCGATTTTTGGTAAGAACACCAGGGTTAGAACAGAATTTCTATCCCAAGCTAAAACTACGGATTTCCTTAATAATATCTTCTTACCGAGTAAAGAATCGAATAACAGTTTTGACCTGGATCATCTTCCACGTTCTTCGGCGATTTATACGGGTCTAGGCTATTTTCCGATGTCCGTTTGATGGGGTGTTAGGCATATTTGGATTAAAAAGACACCAGACCTTTATCCTGCCTAATGTTCAATTTAGCCACACCCATTTCTGACTTCGAACCAATCAGATTACTTGATATAATTTATTCCAACAAATTCATAAATTGAATGTCAAACAGTGTAGATTCAGAAGCCATCTGATCTGGATCTACACCATTTGCAAATATAGGGATTGTCGTGAACAGCAGGAAAAGGGTTACATGGGTTAAACGTGATAATACTGTAGTTGACTCAGTACAACAAAGTGGCTGGAATCTTCAGTCTGCCATGTCAAAGACAGTTTTTCAGAAATTCTGCATAATTGTATTCTTATAGGATCGCAGCTGAATAATCAAATAGAGGCATTACGCAAGAAATGATAAGATGAAGTTGTTTGATTGATGACCGGTCATGTGCATTCCTTCAGCCACAAAATCAAGTCACGTTCACCACGAACAATATTAACAACTCCATGTAACGAATACCCCTGTTTAACCCCACTTTATTTCGTTAATTAGGGGTCCACAATGAACACGGTCATCTTCTTCTTTATTTTTTATTCTTTTAATTTCTTTCTACTCAAAGTATACATACCATCCATTTCGATGAGGTGGTCCTAACGGGCATCTACACTGTATTAATGTTGCAAAAATAGTAAGATCATAGCGAAAAAAGTTGGTAATAAGGGATTGCGTGGCGGTCGTAATAAGTCTCCCTGCTAGTGCGGATTATAGTTCTAGCCTTTCGGAAACTTTGATACCATTGCTGAATTTTGGACATATTTGATTATATATTTCCCAACTGACGCTCTGCAACGGTTTCATAAATGTTGGTTTTTGTTTGTTTGATTTGAGGTTTAACGTCCCCGTCAACACTGTAAAGGTCATTTTGGAGACGTTGCTTCCAATTTTGTGGGACTTTTACCCGACATTGAGATGAAATGACATCTCAAGCCCTGTCGCCCAATGAAACCAATAGGGTTTATTAGCATGGACGGTCCGCCTCGCACCGCGGTTCCGGGACAGGCTTAGATCCTCTAAGCGGTTTACCAGTACTAGTGTGCGGGCCGGATTAAGCTCTGCGTGGAAGCATCGCGCAGCCCATATATTTCTTCAGGCCCCTATGGGCGGGGGCTGTTCATAAATGTTGGTATATACTGTAAGTAAAATGGCCCGTACTGATGAGGCCTAACCTACCGAAACTAGCTAGTCTGGCCCAGAACAAAAGTTGTACACTCCATGTGTTTCAGATCTGCGTTGTATTATTTCCTAACAATTGATAACCCTTTTTATAGACCATCTGATCGGACAAATGCTATTTCTAGATAAGAATCGTACATAGGTGGAGGGGTGGATAGAAAAAATCCGTTCCCAGAGTACACTCCGACGTCACGAGGCTTGCCGAGTGATGCCGAACTGTCATCCCGAGGGACGTATTTTCTATCCACCCCGTGTGAGGGGTGGATGGAAAAATCTGTTCAAAGGGTCACAGTCCGGCATCACGAGGCTTGCCGAGTGATGCCGGATTGTAATACCGAGGGAAGGATTTTCTATCCAACCCTCACACCACGTACGATTCTATTTCTTGCATATCTTTCATATCTGGACTTGCCGTCGTCGATCATATTGTGATGAAAATTGTTTGATGTTATTGACGTCACGTAACGTGTTATGACGTCAACCTTAACAAAGATGCATATGAGCTCCCATTCACGAAGTGCATACCAAACACGTGAGAATATTCTATTTTTACCCTGTCCCTTGGTAAGAACACCAGGGTAAGAACATAATTTCTATCCCAGGATAAAACAAAGGATTTCCTTATTTGGTGTGCAAGAAAATATTTTCTCACGCGGGAGTTGGCTCTTCGACTGACATTGACCAAGACAGCCACTCGTGTTATGCATGATAGCAATCAAGGTTCTATATACATAGGATCTAATTGCATATGAAACCTAAAGCCTGACTGTTTGCCTTGCAATAAAACAGTCGTTTGCCTTAGGCCAGTACGCCTAGATCAATCACAGCGTGGAAAAATGTTATCTCAGCCCTTCTTAGTTGTGTTTTTGTGGAGTACTTATTTTATGTCCCCATGTTCATCTGGCAGCGTATTGTATACCGGCGGACAAGGACGATCCCGGTCAGCTTTGCGCGTTCGCGCAAAGCTGACCGGGATCTTTCTTGCCCGGTTACATGCATATCTGAATGATCGTTTTTTTGTGTTGTCGATCATTTTTAACGATAATGGGTTCGGTCTGTTAAAATTACGATCAGTTGTTATCGTGACAGACTTCGTTCTAGTTTATGGTGGTTCTTAGAATCGAATCGCCTCGATGAGGCGATTTTTATGAGTACACACAGCATACATTTTCATTCTAGAACACCGTAAAGATGTCAAAAAGTATCTCGTTATGCCTCCTGACAGTAACCTCAGTGGCTCGAACTACCCCTGTCTCGAACAGATTTTCGAGGTCCCAAAGGTGTTCGAGCCATTGAAGTTCAACTGTATGTTTTTATACGCCCGTTTTGAAAAAAAAAAAAAAAAAAAAAAAAAACGGTCGTGTTATGATATGGCTTTTTCGTTTCCGGATAACTCCTCTTACAGATTTCATTTGATCAAGCTGAAACGTAGTAGATAGTAAGACTATGCTGTGGAGTAGCGAGTAAGATTTAGAGGTTAACCGTCCACCAAAAATATCAACAGAGTTATGCCCCTTTGAAATAATTTGTAACCATTTCGCTTTCAGGGCCATGTTTGCTTATGTTGGCTCGGTGGGGGACGCCTATCTGGATCGGGCGTCTCTTGTCTGATGCCTCCAGCTGACATGTCGCATGAGCTACGTCGGTCGGTGTGTGCTCGGTGGGGATGTGCTGTGTTTGCCGGGTCTTGTCCATCATCCGTTTAGGTTTCAAAACTTTGGGGTTAAGACACACGGATGAAGATTAAATATCAGAAAGGCCTCTGTGTCACTAAATTTGGTATAGTTACACCTTAATTTCAGCTTACTTTTTCCTACAATTAAATTCGATCAAGTTGATATACAGTTAGTCCATTCCATGATGTGGAGCGTCGCATATTGCTTCGAGGATACTGGTCACCAAACAAATACAAAGCCATGCACCTTTGAAAATTCCTGTGAATAGTTTACCCCGGCTAACTCCGCCTGCAATTTAGATCCGGCGAAGCTGAAATTTGATAGCCTTAGGACTGCCAGGCATTTTTGAAATCATGACTAACATGGGGGTAGGGAAAAGATTTCGCCCTAGAACCCGATCTTTTGGGCCAATTAGCATTGTTTGTCCATTTTCAATAGGAGACATAATATTCTGTACGATATGTGAAAACAATTTTTCTTACATTTTTGTTTTGGTTTTGTTTTTACTCTCCCTAAATTTCCTTTCCTTCTCTCTCTTGTCCCTCGTGTACATTGCACTCTTTTATACCTATTTTCGACATGCCTTCATTGTGGCCGCACTTGTTTGGTACCGACAGCACGCTGTCCCAAAGGTCAGAATGACAATTTCAGAGACTATTTGTTTCGATATTTTTGCCAGGTTGGGAGCCTGCAGTCCTCTTCCAGTTTTATAGCATTGATGTGCATGCTGTGGAGAGTTGGGGGGATACCGTATTTAAAAACATCCTTGTTATAAGTATGGATGCTTATGCGAAAGAATGAGGGTCGTTAAAAACGTTTTGGGTAACAATTACGCAATAGTATGTTATGGTAGTGGAAAGGATATGGTGACGATTTTTAGGATAGCCGAAGTAGCATTTTTATCTTGAAGACTTAATCTTTTGATATATTTCCTGGAAATGAGAGAAAATCAGGACAATTTATTAAGGATATTCACTTTTTCACCATATCCTTGGGACTGCCAGTGCAGTGTTGAAATCATGACTAAAATGTGGTTAGGGAAGAACATTTCACACTAAAATGTAGGTCAGAATGACAATTTCAGAGGCATTTGATTCGACTTTTTGCCCGGTTTGGAAGCATGCAGTCCTCTTCCAGTATTTTGAAGAGCACTGATGTGCATGCTGTAAAGAGTCGTGGATATACCGTATTCAAAAATACACTTATCAAAAGTATGGATGAATATGCAAAAGAATGAGGGTCTTTCAAAAAGTTTTGAGCAGCAATTACGCATTAGTACGCTATGGTAGTGGAAAGGATATATAGTTAGAACATGATATGGAGCAGAGCATATTGTTTCAAGGTTACGGTCCACCAAATATTAGCAGAGTTATGCCCCTTTGAAAATCTTTGTAAACATTTTGTTTCTGGCTATCTCCTCCAAAAGTTAACATTCGATCACGCTGAAACTTGATACTTTTTTACCACAATGTGGAGCAGCGTATATTGTGTCGAGGTTATGGTTCACTAAATATTAATAGAGTTATGTCCGTTATGTAAACATTTTGTTTGTAGCTAACTCTTCCTACAGTTAAGATCCGTCCAAGCTGAAACTTCATATATTGTTAGACCATTTTGTGGAGCAGTTCATAGTGTTTCGAGGTTACGGGTTGAGTTAATTGAAAATTTCTGAAAATATTTTGTTTGTGGCTAACTTCTCTTCTAGTTGACATTCGATCAAACTGAAATTGACTATGATGTGGAGCGGCGCATATTGTTTCCAGGTTATGGTCCACCATATATTAATAGAGTTATGCCCCTTTAAAATTTATATAAATTTAAAAGAGAAACGATGGGGAACTGATACATAGAGATTATCATATGGCACTTTTCATATCATACCCCATATCAGCCCGAGACTCCTATATCAGCATCTGCCTAATACCACAGGCGCTTGGCCCGTTGATTTGTCCGAAAAATGTCAAAATATGAGTAAAAAAAATCCAGATTTCAGATTTTTTTTTATGCTGGTATAGAAAGCTAGACGGTCTAGCTTTCTATTCCAGTATGAAAAACACATTTTTTTACTCATATTTTGACTTTAAACCCATTCGACATGTTTTTCGGACAAATCAACGGGCCAAGCGCCTGTGCCTAATACCAAAGTTACAATGAGAATCTCATTATCTTCGGTCTAGCAATGTTATTTAAGAGATCCTTGAGATTTGACAGATGAAAAAGTCTGTCAGCAATCCCCTGCATCATTCTTTTGCCCATTTTCCTCTCGTATTCGCTGCGACGGGCCATATTTTTTTATTTATTTTTTTTGGCCAAACAGTTCGAACAGACGAAAATATTGCAACTTGCAAATGGCGTCCTGTACAACAAATGCGAAATGCCGCAAAAGGTAGGAAGCCGCGTGTTCCGAATAGGATGACGTCAGAGGTACATGTATGATAAAGGCTTAGGGGTGCGATAAAGGGTTGTGATATGGATTTTTGGGGTATGATAAAGCCCATGCGATATGGCAGCACGTGCAAGCGTGATACGTGCATTGGTGTCACGTTCGTATCGCATATTCAAAAACTGAGTATTTTATACTAAATGTATGATAAAATCAGATCCCAAATTCTTCCAACAATATCACTAGGGAAAGAAGTCGAAATACGTAGCCACGACAGTAAACAAAACGGACAACAGGCAAACCGATTCGTTTCCAGCTAACTCCTATAATTTAGCACCGATCAAGCTAAAACTTGATTTATAGTTAAATCATGATATGGAGCAGTGCGTACTGTCTCGAGGTTGAAGTCCCACAAATATTAACTTGCCACGAGTGTATGATGCTCTTGTTTTAGATATGAAATGCTGTACTATGTCAGGCGATTTGTTATCATTATGTATACCGTATTATATATTATGTATTCCGTTAGACAGGGCTGATCAAACATTGTTGAGCCAGACGATTCACCACAAAACGTGGCGTCTCATCAGGCCCTACATTGTTTGCCGCTCATCCGGCCGAGTTAAGACAAAACGTTGCGTAGTAAATTGTACCCATTACGCAAAAACGCCTATACAAACACATTGCCACCTTTACCGCCGAAAAAATGAAAATTTTATGATGAAGAATGTGATATTTTTCTTATTTCTGCTTAAAATATAGATTGTGGGCACTCGTTAGAACCGCCTCATCGAGGCGGTTCTAACGAGTACCCACAATCTATATTTCAGAGCAGAAATAAGAAAACTAAGGTATACCCTGGAAACCCCAGTTTTACTATATAAAAGTGGGGTTCAAGGGGGTCAAAATTATATAGGCGTGTTTTCGTGATGCTGTTTAAATATTAGAACAAGTACGTGTTTAGTAAGGAGTTAAGGTGTCCAAATACTTAGGGCAAATACGGCATTTCCAGCAGACTTTCATTCCCTCAATAAATTCACTTATGTTTACTATAAACTACCTATTAAAGTAAAAGAAAATAATATTCTTCGAAACTATAATATTACTAGACTACATCTGAGGGCGATGACTGCTAAAAATAGGTAGCGTTTCTTAGTCTCTTCATTCATCACGTGAACAAGTCCGTGAAACGAACACCCCCCTAAACCCAACTTTATATAAAGAAAAGTGGGGTTTACTGGGGTATACATTATCTGCCTTATTTTTGCTCAAAAACATAGATTGTGGGTACTCGTTAGAACCGCCTCATTGAGGCGGTTCTAACAAGCACCCTCAATCTATGTTGAAAGCAGAAATAATGAAGATGTTATCATTTTTACCTAATATTTATCATTTTCTGACACCATGTTGGACGCCAGTATTTCTTACGGACATGTTTTCCTAATATTAATCTGCGGAATAAAAGAAGGGTTCCGTTGCCTCTTGAGTGTAGAGTCCGAGGAATATAGGTAGCTTTTCTTTTTCTCTGGAGTGTAGACATTACGAGAACTCGCTTATTAAATTATATTGGTAAAATTTTACCCCCCAAAAATGATTTTTTTTCAGCTAAATACCCTGATATTTTTATATTTCTGCTCAAAACATAGATTGTGGGTACTCGTTTGAACCGCCTCGGTACCCACAATCTATGAGAAAAAACATAATGTATACCCCTGTAAACCCCAGTTTTACTATATACAAAAGTGAGGTTAAAGGGGGTCGAAATTATATAGCCGTGTTCTCGTGATGGTCACACGTTTTTTTATCTTTATTTACCTTGGAGTTTAATGGCCCAGTCAACACTATTTAGGTCATATCGATCCGGTTAGTTTACCTATCCACACTGTTCTTGGGCAGGCTTATATGGAAGCGGTTGACCAGTATAGCATACATTCTTTCGCCAGAAACTGACAACTGCCCTTCTTGAATCAACGGAAGGGAGAAACTCGCCATAGAAATTAATGCATGATCAGTCCCCGCGAAAGAAGTTTGCCGGCCCGTCACATTACGCAATCATGCCTACACAAATACATTGCCATCTTTATCGCCGAAAAAAAAGAAAATTTTATTATGAAAAATTGTGATATTTTTCTTATTTCTGCTCATCTGTTCTGTGGGCACTCGTTAGAACCGCCTCGATGTTTCGGCTCAAAATATAGACTGTGGGCACTCGTTAGAACCGCCTCATCGAGGCGGTTCTAACGAGTACCCACAATCTATATTTTAGAGCAGAAATAAGAAAAATAAGGTAAACCCCCGGAAACCCCAGTTTTCCTATATTAAGTGGGGTTCAAGGGGGTCAAAATTATATAGGCGTGTTTTCGTGATGAGGTAAATGAACCGACGACCTCCTGATCACCAACCAGACGCGCATTCGATTGAGCTGCTGAGACCTGCCTTTGTCTTTTGAGCGCAGAGTCTTTTGAGTGTAGAGTTTGGGGACTATAAATAGCGTTTGTTTATCTCTTGATTGTAGGGTCTATAGCAAAATACAAGCCACTTTATGTCTCTTGAGTGTACAGCCGATATTTCTGATGACCATCTGCCTCAATCAGACATGTAATTTGGTCAGACTTGGCATCCTGAACACTTGCTAATGTAGTTCTGATAGTATGTCGGAATAAGGCATGGCCTACTGATTAATCCCGTCTTGTTATTAGATTTCTGGAGAAAATATTGGATGATCTATCACTTGAAGGACATATCTGTGACCTGTGCGCAACTGATAATCTTGCAATATGTGCTAGGAAACTAATTGGCCAGCGACAAGCAATAAAGCACAGAGAGTACTGGTGGGTCGATTGTCTCTGATTGTAGGTTAGGAAAATAGTTCTGAACTGAGACTTGAACTGTTCGGTTAGCCCTTTAATTACAGTATTTCAATCAAGCAGAGTAGTCCTGTTCAGACGTCTCGCTATATGGCATCTGATAAGGCATCCACTGCGTTAAGCCCCCGCCCAGAGGGCTTTAAGAAATATATGGGCTGCATGATGCTTCCACGCAGAGCTGAATCCGGCCCGCACACTAGTACTGGTAAACCGCTTAGAGGATCTAAGCCTGTCCCGGAACCGCGGTGCGAGGCGGACCGTTCATGCTAATAAACCCTATTTGTTTTATTGGGCGACAAGGCTTGAGATGTCATTTCATCTCAATGTCGGGTAAAAGTCCCACAAAATTGGAAGCAACGTCTCCAAAATGACATTTACAGTGTTGACGGGGGCGTTAAACCTCAAATCAAACAAACAAAACATCCACTGCTTGCCAATGCCCCAGTGAACGAGCTCAGTCCAGATCTATTTTACACTGCGCTCTGGCGTCAAAAGGGGAAGACCGTCGTTGCTTTGAACAACCTGTATCTACAGTTTGTATACCTCGAACAAATTGACCTGAGACTGGTGAACTCTATTAACATAATTTCACACCCGACTGAACGCATGTATTTATCTTCGCCTTCTCCCGAAATTAGCGATATTGTTATTCAATACACAGAAATCGGTAAATGGGTCGCAATTCACGAGATGCCGAAACTTCACGAGAAGTTTACGTAAGTCGACGTATTAGGCGATAACATGGACTAATTTATTCCTTGCATACAGGTCAGTCTCATGTCAAATTGTTCAAACTGTACATGGTCAGCGGCAGTAACGTGGACAATAGCAGGCGGGAAGCTTCTGTTGTTAGTAACTTTTTGTCGGCCCCTATACACGAGCCCAGTACAGATTTTACCTTTTACACAGCGCTCTGACGTCACATGGAAGACTACCGCTGATATAGATAACCGGTACCTGGGTTTTGAACATGTCAGTGATAGCAACGTGCACAATAACAGCCGTTGAGAAACTCTGCTCTATAATGCAGACTGTGGTTACTCGTTAAAACGCCCCAATATAAGAAGTGTATTCAGTATAATTTTTGCCCGAAAATAAGACGTTCGTTGTATTGCACTGAAAGAATTTTCCATCAAGGTTTTCTACGGAACCCGGGAAGGGACATGACTTTTTTATAAGTTGTGCGCACAACATATTATCTTGCTTGCACAACATAGGTCTTGGGAAGTTGTGCGAATAGGATATTATCTTGTGCGGACAAGATAATATTTTGTGTGCACAAGATATTAAGTTGTGCGAACAACTTAATATCTTGTGCGGACAATATAATATGCTGTGCGAACAAGATATTACGTTGTCCTCACAAAATAATATCTTGTGCGCACAAGATAATATGTTGTCCGAACATATTAAAAAAAAAACATGTCCCTTCCCGGGTTCCGTAGTTTTCAGACTATTTACTTTTTATTTATTTATTTATGTATTTATTTATTGTCTTCCGCTAGCCCACAGTCTTTTCAGTTTCATCCTGGACCCTTCTGTATACATGCATATGTATATTCTAAATAAGACCAGCATAACAGAGTCATCTTTCTCAACTAACAATATTTCATTGATAATGTTGAAGTGCATATGCAAAACAAGAGTTGCTGGAAAAGTTATTATTTTTGTCATATTGAAACATTTTTCACACTTAGCATGAAACTTTCAAAAAATTAATGCAGACGCCTCTTAAATTGAATTGGTTTTGTTTGTTTGTTTTGAGGTTTAACGGCCCCGTCAACACTGTAAAGGTCATTTTTGAGACGTTGCTTCCATTTTGTGGGACTTTTACTCGACAAATTGAAATGGGCCTCTACGAAGTTATAACCTGATTAAACTTAAAAGAATTCTGTCATTCATATATAGCACTGAGCCAATGAAATTCCCGCGGCTTGCAGACGGGAACCAAACTATCAGTTCAAACGGCACGAAACTTTAACCCTTAATATGTCAATCACACCAGTTGTCGTCTGCTCTGTTGTCTGTTGGTTGCTTTGAAGGCCATTGGTGCAAACATGCGGATCCCAATCAGACAGCTCCTCTACGAGCAGTTTAATCAGGATCCACACTGCAACGGTTTGACAACATGAACAAAAATGAAACGTTTGGCAAGCATATGAGGAAGACGACATAAAGGTACGACATTTTCAGATGTAGTTTTTTTTTCCTGGCATCTTAAGGGTGAAGTTGACAGCATTGATTGGTCAAAAGTTCTGTACTTAGACTTACTCTGTTCCCTTTAACCCAGTATTTTAAGCAAACAGTGTAGGCTCTGAGAAAACGCCACATTCCACGGCATCTGATCTATGTAAACATACTTTGCCAAACCCAACACACGAATCCTGTCCAGGTTCTAAGATAGACTGATCTACGGCCGATAAAAATAGCGCGACTATTGGCAGTAAAGGCGTTCCATAATTTTCTATTAATAAACATAATCTTGGTTTCCCAAAATCAGCGACAGTCACATGAACTGCAGCACTGACAGAGGAGGAGAGGAGTGTTTGAGTTTTACGTCTCACCAAAAGCTAAGGTCATACGGAGACGGGGCCTCGGGTCTCGGTTTTAAGTCTCATCCGAAAGTTTGGAGAATGCCGGAAACACCACTGACAGAGATTTTGTTCTTAGTGACTTTGGTTCAATCCAAAAAGGCTCAGCGAAGACACAAATCTTGCGCGCCATTCAATTTTATATATGATTATATACACAGTCCCACATCGAAGATTCAGACCAGTCTGCGCGGCTGGCCGAGGTCTTCGCTGGTCGCACATGCCCAAATAAGGATAATAGAGATCGCTGAGGAGCCTGTCAGTCCCTTTTCCACGGCGAAACGCTCACTTGCAAAATATTTTCCATTCGGTGAACACATCAAACAGCAAAACAACCATGCATATCGTAGATCTCGTGCGATGCCAAAAATCCATACACTCGCGTGATCAATAGCATCTCAGTAGGCCACTTATACAAACGCTGATCGTGACTTTATCACTGTTTATCCACATTAATTTTCTGTTAATCAAGTTTCTTCTCACTGTAGTAAACTGTTTTACAGTCACAATGCATCATAGTCATAAGGCTTGCTAAGTCTGGTAACAAGTTGCTGTGGCACTTTAAACACCCTGTACTTGTGTCATTCATGTAAAAGACAATGCATCCAGTTAGCGCATCATCACGTTAACAAGTGCATGTAAAGGTCATCGAAAAAAGTCACCGAATATAGAGATCAATTGATTGTTACATTTCTAATTTTTATTATGTTTTTTTCTCGTTACATTGGTTTACGGGTACTCGATAGAAATGCATCAATGAGGCGGTTTAAACGTGCGGCCACCATCTATGCCTGTTTTGTTTGATATGAGGTTTAACGTCCCCGTCAACACTGTAAAGGTCATTTTGGAGACGTTGCTTCCAATTTTGTGGGACTTTTACCCGACATCAAGATGAAATGACATCTCAAGCCCTGCCACCCAATGAAACCAATAGGGTTTATAAGCATGGACGGGTCGACTCGCACTGCTTTGCCTGGGCAGGCTTAGATCCTCTAAGCGGTTTACCAGTACTCGTTTGCGGGTCGGTATCAACTCTGCGTGGAAGCATCATGCAGCCCATATATTTCTTCAAGCCCCGATGGGCGGGGACCACCATCTATGCCTGGAGGTATGGGACTATGCTAGGGATTCACATCACGTGATCAAGTCCGTGAAATGAACACCCCCTAAATAAGACCTCATATAGAGAAAGCTGGGGTTTACGGGTGTATTTATTTTTTTTCTTATTTCTGCTCCAACACATAGGTTGTGGGTACTCGTTAGAACCGCCTCAATGAGGCGGTTCTAACGAGCACCCACAACCTATGTTTTCAGTATAAATAACACAAATTTTAATCAGAAAAATAACAGTTTTGGAGGATTGAATGAGATCGAAACAACTACCATAAACAAGCCTTCAGAGTTTGACTGATTGACGTTTACTGTTTTACATTGTATTTTTCAGGCATTATGCTATGCACGGAGTTTCAACTACGCACACGAATCCTAGAACAAGCAGCTGAAAAGAATATGCACATTCACCATGCGTTCTTCACCTTTGTTATGAGTCCATATGTCCTACACACAGAGGACAGCACCGTTTTACAATCCGGTAAACATAAACAAATATTGGAAAGTATATTTGAAATACATCCGGACTTCCTACGTGCTGACAACGAGGTTGAAAGACTCTGTAATACAGGAAAAACGTGTACGCTTGAGGATCGGTTCATTCTTGACACTTTGTTTATCCTAGATCATGTTCACAGCTCAGATAAAAATATTTCAGATGTAAATTTTAGGTTTGATAGTCTGACAAATAGGACGTTTGAGTTGTATTCCGGTGAAGTTACAACGGATATAAACAATGAGATAATGTATGATTTTGTGCTATACGACTATGACGCTGTACAAATGAAATATTTTAAAGTACAAGAAGTGATTCAGTCAAGGGATGGAATCTGGAAATTGCTGGGAATAGCGGAGGCGAAGTGGCCCAATGGAATAAAATTGCCACCAGATGAATGTTTCCACCCAGAATCTTGCGACAATCAAGAAGGTAAATTAAGAAATAGATCGGCTCTAACAGTGGTTTGTTTAAGAAATAGATCAGCTCTAACTGTGATTTGTTGAGTAATAAATCACAGTTTGGAGGTCAGTTGTAAAGTAGACAAATCACGAGCGCGTAGCGCGCGTGATTTGTCTACTTACAACTGACCGACAAACTGTGATTTATTATTCAACAAATCACAAACTAGAGCTGATCTATTTCGATACTAACAGGCTGAAAATCGGCAATAATGCTGTTGTTTCCTTCAAAATCTCACAACTTTTCGCCATTGCCAGAAGAAATCCCGCTAAACTTATCGACTGAAACACATGCATGTATGCCCTTTTATACCGTTTTCGATGGGAGAATGACGTTACACCGTCTAATGTCAAGGTAATCGACTAGTGACGTCATAAATTTGCAGTTTTTAATGACGTCACTCGTCACGCTCTTCCGAGCTCTGATTTGTTGCAGAATAAAACACATTTATTTTCCGTTGCCTATATAGGCGCGCTGTGTTAGAATCAGTAATAAATCAGTTTGGAGGTCAGTTGTAGGAGAATCAAATCACGAGCGCGAAGCCTGTGTGATTTTTTTTACCGACAACTGACATACAAATTGTGATTTAGAACTCAACAAATCACGCAGTCACTAGAGCTGAGTCAGACCTAATTCGATTCTAACACACTAAAATTGGCAATAATTATGTTGTTTTCTCAGCCTTTCACCATTATTAGAAAAAAATCCCGCTAGCATTTTTGTCTAAATCACACATTTTTGTGTCCTATTGTAATGCAAGAAAATAACGTTTCACAATCAAAGGCTATAAAAATAGAAGCGGAGGCAATGATCAGGAATCGATACAATCAACCCACAGCTCCCATCAGAGACACCCAATGGGAAAGAAACACAAACATGAAACAACAGACCCTAATAGAAACATCAATAGCGGAAAGCCAACAGGACAGTTACTTTCCTCATAATGGCCAATAGGCTATCCAAAACAAAATAATATAAGCGACACAAACACCCAAAGAAAAACCATAACAAAAAAAAAAAAAAAAAAAAAAAAAACGCGACAGAAGAACCGCCTTGGAACGGTCAGCGGAAACGAATTCCACTGGGGGGCTTAAATCGTCACAATCCTCGCCCTTATTTCCGTCGCGATTTAGACAAATAATTTGTTCAGTCCGCATGAAGGCCTCCTAACTCATCAGTGCAACATCTCCGTGAATACAAACAATCAAACAACCACAGAGATGAAACAACGGTGAGGACTCGACAGCAAGAAACCACCGAAATGCTGGAGCAAAAGAAAACCAACAGTTAGACTCTGATTGGTCCGACCAGAGACAGAGCATCAGGCACCAACCAACATTACCCTGAATTAGATCTCTCTAATTCTCAACAAGCTTTTACGTTGGAACCGTCATAGAATCTGAGGCCTGACCCACCGGCGTGCAATTAGAGAGGGAAGCAAAGTTGTCAAACGTGATTGGGTTAACTACCATGCATGCAGTCTGTCTATATAGCATTTATGTTGTACTCATTCTTTTTATATCGAAGAATGATTTTACGAAACTGGGTGCTGAAGTCATTGCGGTTATATATTTTTCTGAATTTATATACTAAGTCACCATAAAATTCGGGTTCCTATAGGCCTTGTTGCAGAAGAGATTTAAGTCCAATATTGAATATCGCCAAAGTCATGCATAAAACAAAAAAAAAAAAAAAAAAAAAAAAAAAATTTACTCTTTTTTTTTTCGACAAATATCAAAATCATCTCGTGTGTATGAAACATCCGACTGTTCACACGTGCTTTAGACTCGTGAAAATTCTAATGTTTTCAACTCACTCGATGAAATATTTTGCTATCCATTTCAAAAAATAAATATTTTCTATACAGTCCTAATAAATCATCCCGCAAAACGTCATGACCTGGCACTATGATGACACCTTTTTGCTAGATCCACCTCTATCACGAACAAATTGTCTTGGTCTCAAATATGTACCAGGCATTGACGTTCAATTGCATTTATTAGAACCTTGTAGTAGAAGTGTTCAGTTTTCCCTTATATTAATTGCATTGCAACATCTTGACCAGATAGAGATATGCTATCTCTGAACAAGTGAACTTTATCCGGTCAACGTGACATTGCAATTTTATTAATAAACCGGACTCCTGAAAAAAAGGAAAAAAATATATATTATAACTGGAAAAATGGAACAGTTTCATAAAACAATACTATAAGAAAATATACGGCCAGATGATACATAATATATGTACCGATTTTTACACGCCAGAATCGAAAAACGCACTGAGTGCAATCGATTAGGGATCGTCAATTGTATACATGTATTTAAACAGTGAACAAGGGGATAAGCTGATAAATCGAACAACAGATTGGTGTCATTTGATATCAAGTTTATCAGGCTGGGCATGGAGACCGCGTGTAGAATCGCTCGGCAAGCCTAGCGAATCTACAAGCGTTCTTGAAGCCAGGCCTGAAAAACTCGATATCAAAAGACACGAATCTTGTATTCTCGGTTAAACATATAGAGGATATTTGATTTTTTCAGTGTAAGATCGAATTTTATTTCATCGAATGAACACCAAAACTGTTATTTTCACGAGTGGCGTAGCCACGAGTGAAAATAGCAGTTTTGGTGTTCATGAGTGAAATAAAATTTGATCCTGCACTGAAAAAATCAAATTTTCTGTTTCTTACATGCTTCAAAAGGCAATATTTAGCGTCTTTAATGGTGTCGCTCACATTCGGAGAAAATTATCTTTGTTCCCGTTCGTTTCGCGTCAATTTAGTGGTGTCCATCGTGTTTAGTGGGTATACTATTGGGTGTAAACTGAAAGTTTGCACCTGAGAAATGGCCTGGGATGGTATTATTATGAATGATTAATGAAATAATTGAGAGAGTAGTTTTCCAAAGAAGTTGCTGGCAAGTCTAACGTCGCGCGACAAAAGACGTGACGTCAGCGTCATAAATGACGTCAGTAACGTCCCCGTCACACATGAACGGGCTATGCGTCAATTAGAACACATTTCAGTATTGTTCAATTATCTGACAAAGATAAAATTGAAATTAGAGTTAGATTTGAAGAAAGAAGTAGTCCCAAACAGTGAAAAATAAAAAATCGTATTTTCACTGTTTGAAACAGTGAAAATATCGATTTATATTTCACTGATAAATCTCTATCATTCATTGAAAAGCATGTAAGAAGTCATGGTGATCTTTGTTACGAGGGCACCTCAACTCACATGATAATCGATGGGTTCCCCAAATGTTGACCAAGAACCAATAGTTGAAAAGACTGGATATTTTACGAACAAATTCAACTTGTTTTCAGGGTGCTGCAGCAAACTTCTTCAAGAAATTAAAGATTAAAACACATGTTAAAATTCTGAATCATAGTATCAAAGCATACAGGGAAAGTTTTAGGGGTCTGCGCATCCTAACATGTTCTAGACAGTTGCGTATGATTGCAACGTGATGACATCTGTTTGTTTTAGTTTACCAGTACCGAAGGGTCCGGGGGAGCTTATAGGATAGGCAGTCGTCCGTCGTTAACTGCGTGGTCTGCGTCGTCTGCGTCCATCAACACTTTCAAACGACATCTCCTCTGAAGCCACATGGCCGATTGGGTCCAAATTTAATCTGTAGCATCCTTGGGCTGGGGGATTGAATGTTTATGTTTCTTGTGAGAATCGTCTAATTAGTTTGTTTGCTATGGCAACTTATATTTTCCATAGACTTATAATGGGAAAAATAGAAAATGGCATTTGCTACCAAGCCTCTGCGGATATTTTGACAAAACTTTCATAGAAATGTTCCTTAGGCAGTCTACTATCTGCCATATGATTTCAGGCCTACTGCTCATTTTTATTGGTTGTCATGGAAACCTAAGGCCAAAAAAAAAAAATATAAAAAAAACTTAAAAAGTCATTTTCTTAAAAACCATATGATCTAGGAGGCAGAGACTTGAAGAAAATATTCACCATATATGCCTTTACAGGTTTGGTGTTTTTATGAAATTCGCCGGCTCTTTAGTTTGGTTACTTTGGCAACTTAGATTTTCCATAGATATATAATGGGGAAAATTGAAAAATGGCATTAACTGCCAAACCTTTGAAGATGTTTTGACACAATTTTCATAAAAATGTTCCTTAAGCAATCTGCCACTTGCCATATGATTTTAGACCTGTTGATCATTTTTACTGGTTGCCATGGAAACCAAAATGAAACAAATAAAAAAAAAACTTAAAAAATCATATCAGAATCCAAGTTGTTGTTGTTTTATGAAAATCGGCTTTTTAGTTTGGTTGCTATTGCAACGTAGATGTTCCATAGACTTACTGTGATCTGTTCTTGTATTGTTATGAAAGAGACTTCATTTTGTCGCTTTCCATTGATAACCAATCTGAAATTATTGAAGCTTTTAGCTCTACTTCTAGATATTTAGATGATTTATTAAATATTGATAATACCTATTTTGATGGTTTGATCAGTCAGATTTACCCCCTAGAACTTCAGTTAAATAAAGCAAATTCTTCTGATACCGAGGCCCCGTTTTTGGATTTACATCTATCTATTGTAGATGGATTTGTTTCGTGCAAAATTTATGATAAACGCGATGACTTTGATTTTGAGATTGTAAATTTTCCTTTTTTGGATGGTGATGTTCCTCGTGCGCCATCCTATGGCGTTTATATTTCGCAATTAATTCGATTTGCTAGAGTGTGTAGTCATGTAACTGACTTCAACACTCGTAATAAATTATTAACGGCTAAACTCCTTACTCAGGGTTATCGGTACCATAAACTACGCAAAGCCTTTTCAAAATTTTATAGACGCCATTCTGATTTAATTTCAAAATTCAATATTGGACTTAAATCTCTTCTGCAACAAGGTCTATCGGAACCCGAATTTTATGGTGACTTAGCATATAAATTCAGAAAAATATATAACCACAATGACTTCAGCACCCAATTTCGTAAAATCATTCTTCGATATAAAAAGATTGGGTACAACATGGATATTATACGACAGACTGCATGCATGGTAGTTAACCCAATCACGGTTGGCAACTTTGCTTCCCTCTTTAATTGCACGCCGGTGTGTCAGGCCTCAGATTCTATGACGGTTCCAACGTAAAGGCTTATTGAAAATTAGAGAGATAATGTCGGTTGGTGCCTGATGCTCTGTCTCTGGTCGGGCTCATCGGAGTCTAACTGTTGGTTTTCTTTTGCTCCAGCATTTCAGTGGTTTCTTGCTGTCGAGTCCTCACCGTTGTCTCACCTCTGTGGTTCTTTGATTTTTGTGTTCACGGAGATGTTGCACTGATGAGTTAGGAGGCCTTCATGCGGACTGAACAAATTATTTGTCTAAATCGCGACGGAAGTAAGGGCGAGGATTGTGGCCACGTAAAATCGATTTAAGCCCCCCAGTGGAAATCTTCCACTGACCGTTCCAAGGCGGCTCTTCTGTGGCGATTTATTTATGTTGTTGTTTGTTACTTACTGTGTGTATCACTTGTGTCTTTTGGTTTTGGATGGCCATATGGCCATTTTGTGGGAAAGTAACTGTCCTTATGGCCTTCCTTTGTTTAGGTTTCCATTATGGTCTGGTCGCTTAATGTTTGTATTTCTTTCCCTTTGGTGTCTTTTATGGGTGGAGTAGGTTAATTGTATCAATTCCTGATCTTTGTTTTACTTCTACTTTACAATGGGGAATATTGAAAACTGGCGATAACTGCCAAACCTTTGCAGATATGTTGACGTAACTTTTATTTCATAGAAATGTACCTTGAGTAATCTACCATCTTCCATATGCTCACGTTTACTGGTTGCCATGGAAACTAAAATTAAAAGTAAATGGAGAATAAAATCGTCTCAGAAACCATATGCTCTATGAGGCTGAGAGTTTATGGAAATATTGACCATATTTGCCTTTACAGGTGTTTTTTTTTTTTTTTTTTTTTTTTTATGTAGTTCGGATCTTTATTTTGGTTGCGATGACAACTTAGAGTTTCCATTGACTTATAATTGGAAGCATTTAAAAATGGCATTTACTACCACACCTTTGCAGAAATTTTGACAATTTTTTTCATAGACATATTCCTGAAATAATCTACCATCTGCCATACGATTTAAGGCCTATATCTCATATTTACCGGTTGCCATGAAAACCAAAATGAAAAAAAAAAAAAAAAAAAAGAAAATAAAAAATCATCTCCCCAGAAACAGTATGCTCTATGAGGCTGATTTTTATGGAAATATTGACCATATTTTTTTTTTGCAGGTTTTAGTTTTGTTGCTATAATGGCAACTTAGAGTTTCCATTGACTTATAATAAAGTAAATTGAAAAATGGAATTTACTGCAACGCCATTTCAGATATTTTGACAAATATAGAAATATTTTAAGCAATCTTCTATCTGCCGTATGATTTTAGGCCAACTGGTCACTTTTATTGGTTGCCATGGAAAGCAAAATGCGCCTAAATATATAATAAAAACAAACTTAAAAATCGTCTTCACAAAATCCATGTGCTCTAGAGGCTGAGACTAATTAGAAATATTCACCATATATGCTCGACAGGGTTTTGTGTTTGTTTTTGTTTTTGTTTTTTTGGTTGTTTGTTGTTGTTTGTTTTTTTTTTTTTTTTTTTTTGTTATTTTATTTTTTTATTTTTTTTATTTATATATTTATTATGAAATTCGGCTCTTTAGTTTGTTTGCTATGGCATCTTAGCGTTTCTATAGATTTGTAATGGGGAAAATTGAAAATTTGCATTTACTGCCAAGGCATAGTAGATATGTTGACTAAACATTCATAGAAATATTTTTTAAGTATTTAGGCCTACCGCTCATTTTTATTGGTTGCCATTTGAAACAAAATAAAAAAATGAAAAAAATAAAAAAAAAATAAAAAAAAAATAAAAAATAAAACAATCATCTCCTCATAAACCATATGCTCTATGAGGCTGAGGCTTTCTAGGAATATTCACCATACTTGCCTTTACAGGTTTTATGTTGTTGTTGTTTTTTGTGCAATTTGGTATATTTAGTTTGGTTTCTATAGGGAGTTAAGAGTTTCTATAGACTTATAATGTGGAATTTTGAAAAATGACGGTTACACCTTTTATGGTATTTTAAAAACTTCCATAGAAATGTTTCTTAAACAATGTTCTATATGCCATATGATTTTAAGGGTAATTGGTTGCCACCAATGTTTGACAATTGTCGTTTGTTGTCTTGCAACAACGCATTCAAGAGACATCAGACCTATGAAGCCACCAGACTGATTGGTCGAAATTTTATCTGTAGCGTCTTTGGGCGCATGGCTTCCATGGTTAATTAAAATACATGACTGCCAATTGGTAGAGCTCCATGAGCTCTGCTCCCTGAGCTCTGGTGAGAATAGTGGCCCATTGGCCTCTTGTTATTTTTTTTTTCTCTGAATGTGAGTGAGTGCTCATGAATGACCTCTTGCAAAAGGGCCAAACTAATATCGACGCCGAGTAGGCATCATCGAATCGACAGGTGAAAGACGCATTCAAAATAAAACGAAGTGGACAGCCTCGATCAGGCTTTCTGTTCCAGTCAGACAATGCTCCGGGTGGCAATGTCAGAAGTTAAGGTGTGTGGCTTTCTTTCAAAGTGATGGTGACGTAATTTAGGGGTTGTTTCAGAAGATACAGTCTTGTTCCTAGTAGAGATTCCTAAGCTTGAATGTGAATGCGCTTAATACATGGAGACTCTCAATTCATGGGGAGAAGGTTTTGAAATGCTCTCGTACATGAACATAATTGCGTGGTACATCATCAAGAGAACAGGGCCCCAGGATTACAATGCGTACTTAAATTTTAAGTACCTACTTAAACTAAGTATTTACTTAACTGGCGTATAAAGTGAACTACAAAGAAATTCGTTCGTTTAAGTCGATACTTAACCATAGAAAATACTTAAATATTTAAGGTAACCCAGGTAGGTACCTTAACTTTTAAGATTTGACCTTGACACATGAATGTATATATCAAAAACGGCAAACCTTAGGGCTTTCATTTGTTTGAGATCACCAGTGATGCTCGGTAGCTCAAACGGTAGAGTGTTTTCTTGATATGCGAGAGGTTCTGGGTTCGAGTCCCGGTCGGGCCTTTTTTTCCTCCCTGTGGGGCAAGTCTACTTGCCATATAGGTACTGGGATGTATTTCTCCCTTGATGTGTCAAAGTGTGCGACGAACAGAGCTGTGTAAAAGCTTCATTTTACATAATACTGTTTATCATATGACGTTATTGATAAGCAGTGGATAATGTCGTGTAATAAAAGTCGTATGACCACACGTGTAATAACACTTTGGCGGGATTACGTAACGTCATGACGACGTCCATGTCAACCATGCATTTTCTGTGAAGAAAAGTGTCAAATTTGATGGCGATAAAATTTAATTTCAAGTGGCCATATGATAAACAGAATCTTACACTCGTGGTCACTTCATATGAATTTTATGAAACTCGCCAAAGGCTCGTTTCATAAATTTCATATGAAATGACCACGAGTGTAAGACCCTCTATATAATACTGGTGACAGGGCAATAATTAATTGTTTGGTGCGGGAAGGTTATTATACGTGAGAGGGGATCCTAAATGACTTGGTTGTTTTTGTCAGGGTAGGTGTGTGTGTGTGTGGGGGGGGGGGGGTGGGGGTGGGGGGGGGTCGGCGCATATCACTTTTGTCTGTTAGTTAAAAACTGATCCTGTGGCACCTCGGGTCCATGTTCCTACGCTTATGCCCTGCTAGTTTTACGCATACACTGTTCACAACGTTCATATGCCGTCTTTATATTCATTGTCATGAAATAGTATGACGCCACACGCATTTATGAAATGACTTGTTTTTCTGCTGTTCATGAAAGTATAAACGAACAGGGTCGCATGCAAAGTAAATGAACTCTGAAGGGATTCATATAAACTTTGCTAGCGACCCGCTGTCGTTCATACCTTCATGAACATCCGAAAAATATTTCTTATATTTACATTCTTTTTTCCTCATCACTCGGCGAAAAAATTCTTATAAGGCAAACTGTTAAAGCTGAAAACATTTACACGCTGTTTTCTTTTTTTTTTTCTACAAAGAGCGGAACAGCATTGTCGTCGTCAACGCCCATTGAGATCATAGAGAACCATGATTTAGGGTGTAGACTTGCGACACTTGACGTCATTGAAAATCATGTGATTCGATGCGTTCATGGAAGTATGAACAGGCGTATAGGTTTACAATAGGTTTTACACTTGAAATGTGAATATTAACTATTTTGGCGTAAACAACTGTAACGTATGTCAACGATGTACATTTGTTGGGCAAATGGTCAAGGTAAAGGCAATAAAATCCTATTTAAAATCCAATTCGAAGGCACGTTTCGTAACTTTCATATGAAAGGACCATTTGTGTAAGATTCTCGATATCAAAATTAATGAAATACAAAGAAGTTTTTTTTGTGTGGATTGATTGGTTGATTGATTGATTGATTGATTGATTTGAGATTTAAGGTCCTCGCAACACTATTTAGGTTTGATTTTGGAAGTGTTGATTCCAATTTTGTCGGACTGTTGCCCGACATTGAGATGAAATTACATCTCAAGCCCTGTCGTCCAATGAAACCAACAAGATTTATATGCATGGACGGCCCGACTTGCACCACTTTGCCTTGGCAGGCTTAGACCTTCTAAGTGGTTACTGGAGGTCGCGTGTGGTCGTTGTGTATTGGTTGGGCGAGGCGTGGGTGACGTGTATCTTTCGTCACTGGGGCGTCCAGCTGATTGTGACAAGGCCTGCTTTCCTAGCAGCAGGTAATGGTAGAGGGGAATGTTGTTATTTCTTCTGTTTCTGCACATCCAATCATTTGCCTCTTCTCCCTGCCTGGAAATGCTCAATAAAAATGAGTTTATGGCGTTCCACCTCCGACCTTTGTAAGCTCGTGCATGTGAGTAATTAAGTGTGTTCGTGAGTAAGTGAGCGCTTTATGTCTCACCTCACTCATAAAAAGACGGGAAAATCCAAGATCGAATGTACAGTGATTTTATATTCATGTTTTTTTTTTTTTTGTTTTTGTTTTTTTTTTTTTTTTTACTCCGACTGGAGCTACGGTTTCCCCCGTGTTTGTCTGTATGATGTTTGATCGTGCATGTCCTTAATGACTATATCAACTACATACATGTAATGATGACATCCGAAAACAATATCGTAGCTGGGGTAAAGTGTCGGAGTCTTCCCTGTTCTTCACCATAGCGCAGAATATGTTTATTTTCTTAATTATCGACTACCAGATTGTTTTGAATAATATTCAATACGACTAACGGCATGAGAAGGGTTGAATCATGGACAGACTCCATAAAACCGATTCCGCCCCCGCCCCTCGGGGCTTGAAGAAACAGAATGGGCTGCATGGTGCTTCCATGCAGAGCTGAAACTGACCACACATAACGTAAACACGCCTATACAAATACATTATAAATTTTACCTCCAAAAAAGGAAATTTTAAGATGAAAAATTGTGGTATTTTTCTTATTTCTGCTCAAAATATAGACTTTTGGTACACGTTAGGCGGTTCTAACCGGTATCCACATTCTATATTTTAGAGCGGAAATAAGTAAAAGCAAAGGTCGACCCCCCCCCCCCCCCCCCCACTAAACCCCAGTTTTACAAAATAAAAATGGGGTTCAAGGGGGTCAGAATTATATAAGCGTATTTCCCCCGATGCCCTAGTACTTGTAAACAGCTTGGAAGGACTAAGCCTGCCCAGGCAAAGTGGTGTGAGTCACACCGTCCACTGCATATAAGCCTTTTGGTTTCATTGGGCGACAGGGCTTGAGGTTTCATTTCATCTCAGAGTCGGTAAACGTCCCACAAAATTGGAAGCAACGTCTCCAAAATGACCTGCATAGTGTTGACGGGGACGTTAAACCCCAATTCAAATAAGACTCCATAAAACCGAGCTTTGTATATTCAAATATTGTATGAGTTCTTGTTTCTGAAGGGACCCCATAGAAACAGCGTTTTGAATATATCGTGGTGCTACTTTGTGACCAATGTTTGCCCGCATAATTTGAGATCGAGTGTGATCCTTCAATTACACAGGTTTTATAGTATATAAAACATTTTTTCATGGTTTATGCAGTGAAATAGAAACTAAACCACCATAATTTCTATTGTCTCCATCCATTCAAGCAGAAGCATAGATTTTTGACAGATCGCGGGAAAGTTGTGGGCCGCCCACATCAATGTGTAATAGAAACTTACGTGCTAATCTTCGTGAAAATTTCCGTCAAAATTACGACTTCATCCGAAGTTAAATACTTAGCTAAGTAAATGGAATAGGTGGCTTTCGAATGCACTTTTTAAGGAAATACTTTACTAAGATAAGAATTCCTCCTTAAATCGTTAAGTCGACCTTAACTTAAGTAACGATTGTAATCCTGGGCCCAGGTCCGTGAAATCAACACCCTTAAGTTTGTATTATATGACATAAGCCTAGCAAACCCGGTTTTCCTGAGAACAAATCGGTTTTGCAAGGCCTTATGTCACATACAGCAAAATTCCTATATTAAGACCGCCCTTGAGACTGTTCAAAAGTGGTCTCTAAGTACACTTTTAAATCAGGATTAGTCTCGATTTTTGGTGATCTTAACAGCGAAATTTTGCTGTATTTTGCCCTGAAAAATAGATTGCGGGTACTTATGTGAACAATGTTTGAATTGGAAAATAATAAAAAAAAAACGGCAAAAAGCAATCGAAGAAGGCCCTATGAGCGACTTAACTATGTCATTATCTCACATGGAGAAGTGTTCATAATGTTATCATTCTATTTTAGGTTTGGACGCATTTTATATTCTTGCCATTGCTATATCCGTCCTTGTGGTTGTGGGTGTTGCCATAGCGATTGTTATAACAGTTTGGTAAGTACACTCACATATGCCACGTCATTATAAAACCTGTCTTTCCACTGACCGTGCCAAGGCGGTTCTTCTGTTGCGGTTTATTTATGTTGTTGTTTGTTGCTTGCTATGAGCATCACGTGTGTCTTTTTATTTTGGATGGCCATTTGGCCATTTTGTGGGAAAATAACTGTCCTTATGGCCTTTCTTTGTTTAGGTTTCCATTATGGTCTGGTCGCTTCATGTTTGTGTTTCTTTTCCTTTGGTGTCTTTGATGGATAGAGTAAGTTAATTGTATCGATTCCTGATCTATGTTTTACTTCTACTTTGTAGTTTGCGCCGGGTAATCTAGAAGTGTAGGCAATGATCAGGAATCGATACAAATAACCCACACATCCTATCAGACACACCAACTGGAAAGAAACACGAACATGAATTAACTCATTACGCAAACACGCCTATACAAATACACTGCCACCTTTATCGCCGCAAAAATGAAAATTTTATGATGAAAAATTGTGATATTTTTATTATTTCTGCTCAAAATATAGATTGTGGGCACTCGTTAGAACCGCCTCATCGAGGCGGTTCTAACGAGTACCCACAGTCTATATTTTAGAGCAGAAATAAGAAAAATAAGGTATACCCCAAGAAACCCCAGTTTTACCATATAAAAGTGGGGTTCAAATTGGTCAAAATTATATAGGCGTGTTTTCGTGATGTAGACTGTAATGGAAACACCACGTTCGCACAAAAGGGCCAAATGGCTATCCAAAACAAAAATATATTTTGTTTGTTTGATTTGAGGTTTAACGTCCCCGTCAACACTGTAAAGGTCATTTTGGAGACGTTGCTTCCAATTTTGTGGGACTTTTACCCGACATTGAGATGAAATGACATTTCAAGCCCTGTCGCCCAATGAAACCAATAGGGTTTATTAGCATGGACGGTCCGCCTCGCACCGCGGTTCCTGGACAGGCTTAGATCCTCTAAGCGGTTTACCAGTACTAGTGTGCGGGCCGGATTCAGCTCTGCGTGGAAGCATCATGCAGCCCATATATTTCTTCAAGCCCCTATGGGCGGGGGCCTAAACAAAAATATATAAGCGATACACACATTCAAAGACGAACTGTAACAAAAGTAATCCGCGACAGAGGAACCGTCTTGAATCGGTCAATGAAGAGTATTTCACTGTGTGTGTGTTGGGGATGGGGGTGCGGGGGGGGGGGGGGGGGAGTGGGGAGGGTAAAAGTGGCTTAAGACGTAAACCGCGCTGCATTTTGTTTGTTTGTTTGATTTGATGTTTAACGTCCCCATCAACACTGTAAAGGTCATGTTGGAGACGTTGCTTCCAATTTTGTGGGACTTTTACCCGACATTGAGATGTAATGACATCTCAAGCCCTGTCGCCCAATGAAACCAATAGGGTTTATTAGCATGGACGGTCCGCCTCGCACCGCGGTTCCTGGACAGGCTTAGATCCTCTAAGCGGCTTACCAGTACTAGTGTGCGGGCCGGATTCAGCGCTGCGTGGAAGCATCATGCAGCCCATATATTTCTTAAAGCCCTTGAATCGGTCAATGAAAAGTATTTCACTGTGGGTGTGTTGGGGATGGGGGTTGGGAGGGGGGGGGGGGGGGTGTAAAGTAGCTTAAGACGTAAGCCGGGCTGCATAGAAAAACTTGAAGCATTTTACTATCTAAATTGCGAACAAAACTACTCCGATCAGACTTTTAAAGATGCACAGGTTGATCTGAATCTTTGTTCAGAAAAGGCGAAACCATGTTTTCTCATGATGGGGCTCGTATAAAAATGCTATTGGCCCATTTTTACGGGAAACTCTTTACATTGTACAACAACACACCCGTGCCACATAGCGGATTTTGTCACATCTCTTAATTGCCTAGTTTTCTCATGAAAATCCATGACATTTTTCTTATTTATACTGTAAACATAGGTTGTGGGTGCTATGTCTTGGAGCAGAAATACGAAAAATAATTTATTCCCACACCTCCCGTCCGTAAACCTCAGTTTTCTCTATGCAACTTGGGGTTTCGGGGCTGTTCATTTCACAGGGTTATTTACGTGATGACTGTCCTCGGGGTTAGGGACCAGCCCGTTTTTATACAAATTACAATAACACACCCGTGCGGCATAGTGCATTTTTTCACATCCCCAGAATGGCCATTTTTCAGATGAAAATCCGTCATATTTTTCTTATAAATACTGCAAACATAGGTTGTGGGTGCTAGTTAGAACCGCCTCGTCGAGGCGGTTCTAACGAGTACCCACAACCTATGACTCGGAGCGAATATAAGAAAAATAATGTATACCCCCGTAAACCCCAGTTTTCTCTATATAAAGTGGGGTTTAGGGGGTCTTCATTTCACGGGCTTGTTAACGTGATGAATCAGGGTGCTCAATCACACAGACAAGTTAGAGTCTTGAAGTTTTAGGTTACTGTAATGTCCCAGTAGGGCCCACACAGTGCGCAAACATCACGAAAACACGCCATTATAATTTTAACCCCCTTGAACCCAACTTTTATATAGTAAAACAGGGGTTTCCGGGGGTATACCTATTTTTCTTATTTCTGCTCTAAAATATAGATTGTGGGTACTCATTAGAACCGCCTCGATGAGGCAGTTCTAACGAGTGCCCACAATCTATATTTGAAGCAGAAATAATAAAAATATCACAATTTTTCATCATAAAAGTTTCATTTTTTCGGCGATAAAGGTTGCAATGTATTTGTATAGGCGTGTTTGCGTAATGTATATAGGCTGATCTGCACACACAACTATAACACACCCATGCCACATAGTATATTTATTCGCATCTCCAAAATGGCTACTTAGGAGGCCTTCATGCGGACTGAACAAATTATTTGTCTTAATCGCGACGGAAGTAAGGGCGAAGATTGTGGCCTCGTAAAATCGATTTAAGCCCTTAGCCCCACCTTCCCCCCCCCCCCCCCACCACCACCAAGTGGAATTCGTTTCCGCTGACCGTTTCAAGTTCGGTTTATTTTTCTTATGCTTTATCTTTGGGTGTTTTTGTCGCTTATATTATTTTTGTTTTGGATAGCCTATTGGCCATTTTGTGGGAAGGTAACTGTCCTTTTGGCTTTCCGCTGTTGATGTTCCCCTCAGGGTCTGTTGTTTCATGTTGGTGTTTCTTTCCCTTTGGTGTCTCTGATGAGAGCTGTGGGTTAACTGTATCGATTCCTGATCATTGCCTCCACTTCTATTTTCTGATGAAAATCCGTGATATTTTTCTTTTTGTACTGCGCACACATAGGTTCTGGGTACTCATAAGAACCACCTCATTCACAAGTAATGATAAATAAAGCAAAAAAAAAAGTCCCGCTGTGACATGCACTTGTTTCATAAAACGTATTTTCTGCAGCTATTTATGATTCCATCTTTTGTCTATAAGTGACCTGGCATGCCAATTGTCCTATTTTCACTGAGTTAAATGCATGCCATTAGCACATGTATATGAAAGCCTACACTATAAGCCTACAATAATCATTGGTTATTACAAAAGATCATTTATTACGAAAGTAGAACAGTTCTCGAACAGGATTTGTATTGTCGTATTTTTCCCTGATTACGACTAATAAAATCACACTGAAAAAAAACTGAATATGAAATTATAGATGTTTTATGAGAAAAAAACGACCATAATTAACCTACATGTAGCTTAAGAGACACTAGTTGCTTAAAGTATGTGGATTTTTTTTTGTAGATGTTGTATTTTTTTATATAATAATAAAAATCTGACACCCTCTTAAATTAATATGATGAAAGCTATTAGATGGACTATTTTATGTGTCTTATATGGGTTAATCCTTTGACACATGTGCATAAAATACTTTATATTAAATAAGATCAAACTAAATTGGCTCACTAAGAAGTACATTTACTATGGACTCAGCTGTTTGACCTGTATCTGCTAGAAATATATGTTCATTTACATGAACTAGTTTAGTTGCGCGAAATAGTTCATTTACATGAATGTTCAGTTTCATTAGAACATAAATTCAATTCAACTGCATGAACTTTTGTTTGATTTGAGGTTTAACGTCCCCGTCAACACTGTAAAGGTCATTTTGGAGACGTTGCTTCCAATTTTGTGGGATTTTTACCCGACATTTGGATGAAATGGCATCTCAAGCCCTGTCGCCCAATGAAACCACTAGGGTTTATTAGCATGGACGGTCCGCCTCGCACCGCGGTTCCTGGACAGGCTTAGCTCCTCTAAGCGGTTTACCAGTACAAGTGTGCGGACCGGATTCAGCTCTGCGTGGAAGCATCATGCAGCCCATATATTTCTTCAAGCCCATTTGGGCGGGGCTAGAACTAGTTAAACTTAAGTTCAGTTCGTGTGTAGTTTTATTTTATTTTACTTCACCCATCGTCGATACCATCCTAACGCTTTTTTTTCTAATCACGATAACAAGTCCTTCAAATGGCCCCTCCCCCTAAACCCCAAAACGGGGCTTTGCAGGGGTAAACATTGTTTTTTCTTATTTCTGCTCCAAGACATAGGTTGTGGGTACTCGTTAGAACCGCCTCGATTAAGCGGTTCTAACGAGTACCCATGATCTATATTTTGAGCGTCAATAAGAAAAATATCACAATTTTTCATATAGAAATTTTCTTTTTCGGCGGTAAATGTTACAATGTATTTGTATAGGCCGTAATTTCGTAATGAGAAGGAATATTTTATGTGTCTTATATGGGTTCATATTTTGACACATGTACATTAAAGTCTTTCTAATTGGCTCATGCACTGAAAAAGTACATTCACTACATGAACTTGCACATGGACTAAGTTACACACAAAATCATCATCATCATCATCATCATCATCATCATCATCATCATCATCATCATCATCATCATCATCATCATCATCATCATCATCATCATCACATGGACTAAGTTATTTGACCTGTTACTGCTTGAAACATATGTAACTTCAAACTCAATGAATTTGCTTTACTTTAACTAGTCCAGTTACATGAACAAGCTTCAGTTCAGTTTCATCAGAACATAAATTCAGTTTCAGTTCAATTGCATGTATTAATTTAACTTCAGTTCAGTTCGTGTGTTCTTTTATTAGGGCCCCGCAAATTATTGCGGGTGCTCTATGGTAATCACCCTGTCTGTCCGTCCGTCCGCCGTCCACATTTTTCTCTTTTTTTTTCTTAATAACTTACAAACCATCAAACGCATCAACTTCAAACTTTAAATATAAGGTCACTATATAATTACACAATTTCACGGCAAGGTACGTAACTCTAGCTACTATACTGTCTGATTTATGGCCCTTTGAAAAATTTATAAATGCAGCCTTTTTCATCTTTTTTTTTTTTTTTTTTTTCACGTTTATTTCAAAACCGCTATAGGTATTCACTTTAGTTTCGGAGTGGCTATTGACAGTCGACTGGTAATAGCCAAAATACGTTAAAATGGCTAGTGACAGTCGACTGGCAATAGCCAAAATACGTTAAAATGGCTAGTTACAGTCGACAGGCGAGAGCCAAAATACGTTAAAATGGCTAGTGACAGTCGACTGGCAATAGCCATTTTAACGTGTTTTGGCTATTACCAGTCGACTGTCACTAAGGGATTTTAACTGTTTTTGGCTATAACCAGTCTCCCGTTGGCGGTAAATATGTTCTATAAAAGGGTTATCCTTTGGAAGCAAGGAATACACCACAGAACTAAAAATATGGAGTGCACATGTTTTCTGGGCCAGACTAGCTAGTTTCGACCAATAAGGCCTCATCAGTGACCCTCAGATATTTTCAAAATTCCACAATGGAATCAATGATCCCAAAGGACAAGAAAATATAATCTAAACTATGATGTTTACATCAAGTTCAACTCTTGGATGCTGGCGATTTTCTCAGAAAACACAGTAACAGAAACCCGCTGATCACTCGAGAATTCCTCTGTCAGAAATTGGGTCCGATAAGCCAATGCAATTTATATAGATAAAAGGACTGGGGTTGTTCAGGGTTAAACATTATTTTAACGAGTACCACAACCTACGTTTGTAATACAATTAAGAAAAATATTACAAATTTTCATGAGATAAATATATGTTCTTTTTTAACCTAATAACATAATGCTTGGGTTTGCACGAGTAAACATTACTTTTCTTATTTCTGCTCCGAGACATAGGTTGTGGGTACTCATAAGAACCGTCGCAATGAGGCGGTTCTAACGAGCACCACAACCTATGTTTGCAGTATAAATAAGAAAACTATCACGGATTTTCATAGGAAAAGTAGCCATTAAATGAAAGAATCATTACGAAAACACGCCTATACTAATATATTGTAAATTTTATCGCCTAAAAAATGAAAATTTTCCGATAAATATTGTGCTTTTTTTCTTATTTTTGCTCAAAAATATAGATTGTTGGTACGCGTTAGAACCGCCCCGATGAGGCGGTTCTAACGAGTACCCACACTCTATATTTTAGAGTAGAATTAAGAAAATTGAGGTATACCCCTGTAAACTCCAGTTTTACTATATAAAAGTGGGGTAGGCCTTGTCGTGATGACATATTAGAATGCTTTTGTCTATACATGTTTTGTTCACAGGGCTGAAATGAAGAAAGAATTAGTTAAATAATTGTTTAATGTTAAATGTATTTTAAATTTGTTCCAAAACAAAAATCAATCTTAATTCATTACGGAAACACGCCTATACAAAATACATTGTAAACTTTACCGCCGGAAAAAAAGAAAATTTTAAAATGAAAAATTATGACATGTTTCTTGTTTCTGCGGTTCTAACTAGTACCCACAGACTACATGAATATCTTTGAACAGAAATAAGAAAAATAATGTATACCCCTGTAAACCCCAATTTTACTATATAAAAGTGGGGTTCAAATGGGTCAAACTTATAAAGGCGTGTTTTCGTGATGTTTACATTTAGCTAGTCTTACTGTATATGCGACTGCCATCAGGAAAAAAGTCTATATAATTTTGACCCCCTTGAACCCCACTTTTATACAGTAAAACTGGGGTTTCCGGAGGTATACCTTATTTTTCTTATTTCTACTCTAAATATAAATTGTGGGTACTCGTTAGAACCGCCTCGATGAGGCGGTTCTAACTAGTACCCACAAGCAATATTTTGAGCAGAAATAAGAAAAATATCACAATTTTTCATCTTAAAAATTTTCATTTTTTCGGCGTTAATGGTGGCAATGTAATTGTATAGGCGTGTATGCGTAATGGCCCTTGACGTCTAAGACTGACTTTATAGCTGAAATCTGAATTTACACCAAATATCTGCCGTCACCACTAGAAAAAGATCGGCTTAATCTATAGACGGTTCTGTATTAGTACACGAAATGTCTGTTTCTATTACTTTATTATTATTATTATTATTATTATTACTATTGGTTTTATTATTTGATGGACGGACACATGTTTAGCGTTTGTGATAAGGTTGTGTAGACATAAAGCATACGGATCAAACAAAACCGTCAACAAATTCTATGTGTAACACATACTACGTGTGACAAATATTGTACCCGGGTACGAAATGACAAAAACGGTTACGAAATGACTTGGGTACGAAATGGTTGTTAGTGGGTACGAAATGACCAAAGAACAGGTACGAAATGACCAAAATGGTACGAAATGACTAGGGTACGAAATGACCGGTTACCAATCATATGCGTAGCTCTCATTACGCATTACGCAGATTAAGCATGTGCGTAAGGAAAATATGTGCAGAAAAGGAAAATCACCACAATATACAGTATTTATTTCTATATCAACAGGCTGCTTTTAAAGGAACATACATCACAAAAACACGCCTGTACAACTATGTTGAAACCTTTATCGCTGAAAAAAATGAAAATTTTAAGATGAAAAATTGTGATGTTTTTTTTTTTCTTATGTCTGCTCACAATATAGATTGTGGGTAACGAGTACCCCAGTCTATATTTTAGACCAGAAATAAGAAAAATAATGTTAACCCCTGTAAATCAAAGTTTTACTATATAAAAGTGGGGTTCAAGGGGTCAAAATTAAATAGCGTGTTTTCGTGATGTATGCTCAAAAGTAGTCATTTAATGAATTTATTTATTCATTATTATTATTATTATTATTATTATTATTATTATTTCTAAATTGCCCATATTGTTCATGATAATATGTGCTCTAGTGTCGCCATTTCTGTTGCATTTAATCCATTTTAACTACAGGCGAAATGTGATCAAGAAAGAGATGCTTAAGGGCCATCATAAAATCCTACTTACTTCCCAAGATCTTGTCTTTCTACAGCGAAAAGATGTTCTAAAGGGCTCAAAGGTAAAGTCGATTTGATTATTATTTTTTTTTTCATTTTATTTGATATACATGTAAGTACTTACTACACGCCCGTGGAATTCCATTTCCAGAATCACCGTGTTGAAAACTTGCAATCATGGCTGAAAGGTAAGATCTGTAAGTTTATTTTTTTTAATTTCGATGGTAATGGGAACGCCTGGCAGATTTTTCCGCCATTTTTCAAAGAGAGACAACTTTCGGGACTTCCTATTCGCTTTTCTATAAGCCATGTCCCACCAAAAGAAGGGGTCTACTCAAAGGAAAGAGTAGGTCAGCCTTGATAGCTATGTCAGCGGTTAGCGCGTTCGACTTATGATCGAAAGGTTGTGGGTTCGAATCCGGCCACCGGAGGCGATGTGTGTCCTTGGGAAAGACACGTTATGACAATGGCCCACTCGACCCAGGTGTAAAAAACAGTGGTGTAAAGTCACTGCGTATCTCGCGCGCGCGAGTGATAACATCCGGCATTAGTGTTCGAGAGCGATTCAATAAGATTTGAGCTTTCATCGCAATCGAACTAAAAAAAAAATAGTTTAAACTAAAGGTGAGAATTTTCTCCTCAGGAACAATATTTTTCCTTTAAGAATTAACCCCTATTGACATGAGTGACGAAATACATGTACTTCCAATGGCGTTGCCTCCCCTGAAGATGTTCCCATTCCCCTTAAATCAGCAGAAAGGGAGGTAATGACCGTAAAAAAAGATTTCTTGATCAATTTCCGCGAATGAATTTTGGCAACCTGATAGGTATCGAACTTCTGTAGTATAGCATTTACCGTGTCGTACACGAATCCAAATCAGAGGTCACAGGTCAGCCATCCAAGTACTAACTGCGCACCAGGTTGCTTAGCTTCATAAATAAGCCAACCACTCAACGAACGTCACTAACAGAGCCGGCCCCTACAGCAAGGATACATCAGAAAACGTTACAGTAGGTTTAGTCATCGTGTTAACACGTCCATGTAATGAACCTCCACCCCACTCCATCTCTAAACCCAATTTTATGTTTACAGTGACATGCATCATTTAAAATTTTCCTTATTTCATCTCCGAGACATCGGTAGGGGGTACTCGTTAGAACCGTCTAAATGAAGTGGTTCTTAAGAGCACCCACAACCTATGTTTAGAATATAAATGAGAAAAAATGTCACAGATTTTCTTCAGAAAATTAAGCATTTTTGGAGATATAAAAGAATGCAGCATGTCAAACAGGTATGTTATTTATATGTGGTTATGATATTTTTCTAAATTACAGTCGAATTTCGCTGGCTCGAACACTTTTGGAACCTCGAAAATCTGTTCGAGATAGAGGTTGTTCGAGCTACTGAGGTTACTGTCAGGAGGCATACCGAGGTACTTTTAGACATCGTTTCGGTGTTCTATGATGAAAATGTATGCTGTGTGTACTCATTAGAATCGCCTCATCGAGGCGATTCTAATGAGTACACACAGCATACATTTGGAAGATAAAAGACTAAAATCTCCTTAATTATCCCCACTATTTCTTGTATAGAGGATTCCCCTAGGGGCCCAAGAATGGGTTCGACACATCAGAGGTAAACGAGCCATTGGTGTTCCAGCCATCGAAGTTCTACTGTATACACAAAACATACGTGATGGGTGCTTGTTAGAACGACCTCACGTTCTACCGAATACCCTAAACCTATGTGTAGGAGCAGAAATAAACAAAAATGTGTGCCCCATATAAACCCAGTTTTCTCTATATATTGTGGGGTTTAGAGGGGTGTTCATTTCACGGACTTGTTATCTTGATGGAATGTAAAAGCGCAGTTCAAGTCATCTTTTGATCAGTTCGAATCGATCGCGGAATGAAGGAGAAAATGACAGCTATGCTGTCACAGGTGCTAAAGCATTTATTTTATGAGCAGAAAAATTATGTAGTTTGACATACACATTGTAATATCTTGGACTGAAATGTTTCAAGAAAATAACTCTTTATGCGGCGTCTGATCAGGACCTACACTATTTGCAAAAAAAGTTCAGCCATTTTCCTAATAAATTGTGAAGACAACACAACCTGACACCCCTCAATTTTGAAATGGGCTCATGTTATATATAAGGAGGAAGATTCCACTTTGTACACAGAGGGTTAAATAGGTAATAATCACACATATTTGTTAACGTGATGGTACAGTTAACCTTTAGCCTGCTGTAGGCGACAAGCCCTATCTTTGCAAACAGTGTAGATCCAGATCAGATGGCTTCTGAAGAAGCCATCTGATCTGGATCTACACTGTTTGGCATTTAGTTTATGAATTTGTAGCAGTACATTACATCAAGTAATTTGATTGGTTGATAGACAGAAGTGGGTGTGGCTTAATTGAATATTCAGCAGGTTAAAGGTTAACGTAATGGTACCGTTTCTTTTTCAGATGATAAGCACAGCTGCCATACCTGATAAGCCAGATCTCCTTAAAGCGTCCGAGAAACCAAATAGATCCCTGGCTAGTTTACATGAATACTCTGATATCACGGACACTGCGAGATACAACGTGAGTATGACGTATTAGCACATTCAGTCCTGTGAACACTACAGACAACTATGGAATCAGTAGAGGTTTAACGTCCCCGTCAACACTGTATAGGTCAGTTTGGAGACGTTGCTTCCAATTTTGCAGGACTTTTAACCGACATTGAGATGGAATGACTTCTCAAGCCCTGTCGCCCAATGAAACCAATAGGGTTTATAAGCAAGCGGTTTACCAGTACTCGTGTGCGGTCGGATTCAGCTCTGCGTGGAAGCATCATGCAGCCCACCTATTTCTTCAAGCCCCAAAGGGCGGGGGCCTGCTATGCAATCAGTGTGGATCAAAATGGGACGGCCGGTTATAAGCCGTCTCAGCAGGATCAGAACTGTTTGCCATCCTATGAACGGTCTTCAAAAACTCCCCTTACCTAAGAATGGACGTGTCCAAATTCAAAGTTGAAAAGTCCGTTTTTTAAATGCAGGGATGAAAGGGTCAGTTATTTGGACCGCTCCAAGCGAAGCTGAATCTTCGCACCTGAGCACCCAGCGAAGACTCAGATCAGACTGCGCTTGCGCGCAGTCTGATCTGAGTCTTCGCTGGGCGCTATTTAGATGCTTATTGACGCACAACGTCTCAATACAGTCAAAGAAGGCTTTATTCAGATTGAGTATGTGGGAAGGCTGATTTTTTTTTTGTTTTCGCTGAACGCACGTGCTCGAAGACTTCATTTTCTAGATGCGGCCAAATTTTAATGTAATAATCCGCCACAGTTGCTTTAGGTTGTTGTTCCCTAGGTTACAGTTATTTGTTGCCGCGCTATTCATATCGTTGTGACATCAGGGTGCTGTGTAGTATGGGGCGCCGTTTTACTATTTAATCCGCATTTATAGATATCCAGAATTATTTATGGATATCCATAATTCGAATTATGGATATCCATTATTCGGCTGTAATGGTACTGAATAATAATACGTGAACCTATAAAATGTCAATCTCGACAATTGTCATCTGCTTTGTCGCCTGCTGGTTACTATAAAATCGTTTGTACGAACAGTGTGAGCCCAGACCAGACTGGGAGCAGTCTGATCTGGGTTCACACTGTTTGCTTGTATGCAAAAATATTTTTATAAAGTTTGCAAGAAGATTCAGCAGACGACCTAAGCAGACGACATTTTAAAATGTGAATTTTCTCGGCGTTTAAAGGGTTCACACATATAATTTCAGGGAGATTTAGTCCACATCAAAGACCTGAAGGTTAAAGGCTTTGAAATGAAGAGCAAAGTACTAAACATTATGAAAACAGTAAGTACTAATCGTAATTTATACATATGTTTGTTCACACCTAGTCCGATATTATGAATAAAATCTGTTATGTTGTAAACCCTTTCATATCTCTGAAACGAAACCAGCAGGCACACGTCGCTCAGCATCGGTGCAACGTCGCGTGGATCTGACGTTGCATATACGTCATGACGTTGCACCGACGTTGATCTGACGCCACAATTACGTTATGGGCCTGTTTGAAAAGTTTAGTATATTGTTTTTCAATTCCTGCTGCAAACAGAACTTGTGGCAGTGTTTTGTTTGTATGAATTGAGATTTGATGTCCCCGTCAACACTATTTAGGTCATTTTGGAGACATTGCCTCCAATTTTGTGGGACTTTAACCAGACATTGAGATGAATTCACTTCTTAATCCCTTCCGCCCTAAACAAACCAAAAGGGTTAATATGTAAGGATTTTCTGACCCGCACCACTTTGTCTGGGCAGGCTCAGACCCCTAAACGGTTTAGCGGTACACATGTGCGACCGGTTTCAGCTCTGCGTGGAAGCATCATGCAGCCCAGTCTATTTCTTTAAGCCGCGATGAGGGGGATTGGGAGAGGGGGCTACACTAGAACAATATCATGAGTTTGAGGACAAATATGGGAAATAATCAATTCTCTTGTGGACCAGACTTTTCTTTGGATAGTGTGACTTTACAATTCCACCCGTTCTACATAAAACACTCGCATGTTGTTTTTGTTTCAGCAAAAATACCAGAGTAGTATATATTGTACATGTTAGAACTTTTAACATTTTGACCTCTAACAAACTCGTTAAGCTGACAAGCCATGGGTGGGGGCTTGAAGAAATATATGGGCTGCATGATGCTTCGACGCAGAGCTGAATCCGGCCCGCACACTGGTACTGGTAAACCGCTTAGAGGATCTAAGCGTGTCCAGGAACCGCGGTTCGAGGCGGACCATGCTAATAAACCCTGTTGGTTTCATTGGGCGACAGGGCTTGAGATGTCATTTCATCTCATTGTCGGGTAAAAGTCCCACAAAATTGGAAGTAACGTCTCCAAATTGACCTTTACAGTGTTGAAGGGGACGTTAAACTTCAAATCATTCAACCAACCAACTGACAAGCCATGGATCTTTACGTGTCCTTAACCTAAATTTCTGAGCTTTCCAGGACGTTGTCGTAGTTTCTAAAACTTTGATTACGCAGACACGACCTTTGAATAAAAAAGTCTCCAACCAGGATTTCTTTCTTTTTGTAAAAGAACTTGAGTTTGCACAGTTGGAGTTGTGGACTGGGATAGACTGTCAAAAACATGCATAGCATTTTTGTTGCATAACAAATATCCCCTATACATCACGAAAACACGCTTATATAATTCCGACCCCCACACTTTTATGTAGTAAAACAGGGGTGTACAGGGAATACATTATTTTCCTTATTTCTTCTCTAAGATATAGGTTGTGGGTACTCGTTAGAACCGCCTCTTTCAGGCGGTTCTAACGAGTACCCCAACCCATGTTTGGAGTAAAAAAAGAAAAATATCATAAAATTTTCATCTTAAAATGTTCTTTTTTTCCGCAGTAAAATTTACAATGTATTTGTAAAGACGTGTTTTCGGAATGAAAATGCAATAGCTACAACATAGAACCGAACAGCGTGGCGCGAACAAGTTTAGTCTGGTTTCGGCTGATTTGGCCTCATTTGTGACCCTCAGATATTTTCAAGCATTACGACAACACATCCGTGTTACAAAGTGCATGTTTTCACGTCTCCAAAATGGCCATTTTTCTGATGAAAATTCGTGATATTTTTCTTATAAATACTGCAAACATAGGTTGTGGTGCTCGTTAGAACCGCCTCATTGATGCGGTTCTAACGAGTACCCACACCCTATGTCTTGGACCAGAAATAAGAAAAATAATGATTACCCCCGTAAACCCCAGTTTTCCCTATATAAAGTGAGGTTTATGGGGGCGTTCGTTTCACGGACTTGATCACGTCATGTTCCGCAGTTGAAGCAATGATCCTCATGGACTAAAAAAGATAGCCTAACTTTATGTAAATTCATGTTTTCTTTCAGTTGAGGGAGGTGCGACATGAAAACGTAAATGCTATAATTGGATGTTTTGAAGACCCACCAAACAGCTACATAATTTCTGACTACTGCAGTAGAGGGAGTCTGGAGGTAACTCACATTTAAACCCTTGTCCTGCTGAATGAATTAATATTGACACACCCATTTCTTACTATCAAATAATCACAGTACTTGAAACAATGTACAGTTGTATTCATTCAAATTTGCAAAAGTGAATCACAAACACATTCAGAAAACACGCTCATACAAATACACTGTAACCTTTATCGCCGACAAAATGAAAATTTTAAGCTAAAATTTGCGATATTTGTCTTATTTATACAGCAAACATAGGTTGTGGGTGCTCGTAAGAACCGCCTCATTGAGACGGTTCTAACGAGTACTACAACCTATGTCTTTGAGAAGAAATAAAAAATAACGTATACCCACGTAAACCCCAATTTTCTCTTTGTAAAGTGGGGTTTAGTGGGGTGTTCATTTCATGGACTTGTTCATATTATGATTCACATTTTTACACCACGGGGGCTTCTCTTATAAAGTTAGATTGTGTGTTTTCGTTAGAGTAATATGTAATCTTTCAGCACTCCAACATTTCATTTCAAGGGCAGATGTCGTTTAAATGAATCCTTACAGTCGATCATATTTCATATATTTCAATAAAACATTTCCCTAGACTTTTGTTGGTTTCTGTACTGATAACAGTTGTTTTCGTCGGAAAACCATTAATCTTCCTATAGGCCAATACATACTCAACTCAACTCAACTCATCTTTATTCAAGCTTAGGTTACATAGGTAACGTGAAGCGATAATCAAAATATGCAAACAAAACATGCAAACAAATGGCGTAGTCAATAACAGATACTAGTTGGAACGAGAATTATCATCAGCAGTTTTTTTTTTTTTTTTTTTTTTTGTGGGGAAAACAATAAAGTGTCAAAAAATGCTAAATTTGTAATAATGTAGTTTAGGTCAGCTGGGGTCAAGTCGAGCCCGCGCGTCTCGGCAGGACCCCCGCTGAACTTACTCAGTATAGCCAAACCTTAAAAAAATAATCATTGTAGATAAGCAAGGTCACCGAACAGGACCTGCTCTTGAAAAATGAGCTTACAATAAGATAAATATAGAACTGTCGTGCGAGGAGCCCCGGTCCGAGTTTCTTTCTTTCTTTCTTTCTTTCTTCCGATACTTCTAAACCTCATAAGAGGACAACAGAAGGGTATCCGGTATACCAAGTGCTAAAGGGGGTTAGCTGAAATAAAAGTTAAGCAAATAGGTGAAATGAGTTTATACAGTGCGAAAAGAAAGTTAATATAGTTAAAAAATAAAAACAGAATCTGGTGGCTTAGGGGGACACATGCACCACCTGGCAGACAGCATGACAGAACTGTGCCAAGGTTGGTAGCAAAACAATATAGGCTGGAAGAGCGTTCCAGTGTATAACTGATCTTGGGAAGAAGCTATACTTGTGATAGTTGGTCTGGGTAGGGATTTGCTTGTATGCCAAAGGGTGGATAAATTTCGACTCTCTGCGATTGGGTGTGAGGTAATCTGAGACAGGGATTGCAACAAGGTCATGCGTGACCTTGTATAGCATGATAAGGCGATTATCGATGCGTCTCTGATCTAGTGGACGCCATTGGAGTTTTCCAAGCATAGCTGTAACACTTGATGTGTACCTATAGTCTCGTGTGGCCCACCTGGCAGCTCTGCGTTGAACAGATTCAAGTTTGAATATTAAAAGAATTACCAAATTTAATCCGTTGAGGTGGTTTATATGGTCATATCGACTGTGCATGTCTATTGTCTCGCTCATAAACCGAAGATGCCAACTCATGCCATCCTCAAGTTTATGAGCAGGAAAAATCTCACGCTCCGAACACCAAAAAACTCAAGTACGATGCGGCCCTAGTAAGACACAGCAAAATTCTTATGTTAAGGCAACCTTTGGGACCCTCAGAAGTGTTTTTTAAAATCACCCTGGAACAGTCCCAAATATGGCCTCTTATAAGCAGACATTCGGTATAGAGAACACAAAGCAAGAATAAATGAAACCTTCACAGTAAGCTTTTAAAACCATATTCAGTGTCACCTTTTGGTGGTCCGAATAGCGGAATCTTACAGTATTTGGGAACCCACACGACACGTTTAGGAATTTATACGTCATATTAGCCTAGGCTCGGTTGAGCGTGCAAAGGCAACGCCTACCCATGCACTCCCACCGAAACCCGCACTGAAGTTTCACATCATATAGTAAGCGAATATATTATGACGGTTAAGCAGAGACCTAGACGAGCATGCTCGTATGCTAAGTCCCGCTAGAGCATACGCTATTTTTATTTCTTATGTGAGTCTGTCTAGGTCCGAGGCTATAAAGCCCCTCCCAGGCCCTGCCCACTCGAGCACGAAATTCGTGCTGCTCATAAACCTGAGAATGCCAACATTTGTTGTTGGCATTCAAAAAACTCACGAGCAGGACATATAACATGATGTGCTGATCGGAACATGATTAAAAGAAAGAACTGTCACTTTGGATTTTAAGTGTTTATGGGTATTATAAATTTCATGCTCAGCCAGGCTGAGCACGAAAACATCTGTATCATATGACGTCGCTGACAAGCAGCGGAAAACGCCGTGCAACAAAAACAAACCACATGACCACACTTTGGCGGTATTAAGTACCGTCACGACGACGTCCATGTCAACCATGCATTTTTTGTTGGAACTTTGTCAGATTTAATGGCGATGAAATCCATTTTGAAGTGGTCATATGATAAACAGAATCTGACCCTCGTGGCCATTTCACATGAAACCTATGAAAATTCGCCAAAGGCTCGTTTCATAAATTTCATATGAAATGACAACTCATGTATGATCCCCCATTTATAACCCTGTGTTCTGGTCTAAAATTAAAAATATTCATGCGGTATTTAATAGGCAAATCCGTGCAATACAGATTAACTGTCGTTCAAGTAGCTCAGTCACGCCTCTGGACAAATTGTAACAAGAATACGTCAAACCAGAGTGTGCACGTGCAGTGTTTTGAGCTATGATCAGTTTACTTGTCAAGTGATATCAAGCAGTAATGTGAGTGTATATTCAGAGACAATGTGTGTGAGTGATATTTCTGCAATATGTTGGATTTCAAACGGAATAATAGCAGCAATATGAATTTTTTTGTGATTAATTCCATGAAAGCATAACATTTTGGCATTATGTAGCTCTATTGGTACTTATAGTTCGCCAACAAATAGCTGGCAGTGACGTAGCTGACTATTTGAGCTATTTTACCGTTAGCGCCATAAGCTTTGCACTGTTCAGAACAAAAACAAGTCGTGACGTCACTGTCAACTATTCCGCGACGAACAGTACATTTAGTTTTCAAAAGGCAAAAACAATCAGGATGAAAATTATCAAATTTCAAACGTCACTGCTGAGCTGTCATTTCATCCAATGTTTCTTTTTAGCACAAATCAGTCCTTTGTATAACCTCTGAATTGGTCATAACCTCTTGAGAGTTTGTTTGATCTGAGGTTTAATGCCCCATCAGCACTATTGAGGTTATTTTGGCGATGATGCTTCCAATTTTAGGGGAGTTTACCCTACATTTGAGATGAAATGACATCTCAAGCCCTGCCACCCAATGAAACCAAAATGTTATATTCATTGGAGGGTTTGACATACACCACTTTGCCTGTGCAGGCTTTGTTCTTCTAAGTGGTATCAGTACTCGTACAATGTGTGGTCAGTATCAGCTCTGCGTGGAAGCACCATGCAGCCTGATGTATAAATCCAAGCCCCTATCGCCGGGGCCCCAACCTCTGGAGAGTACAAAATGTACTGTTTTCATTCTTTACCTATTGTATACAAAATCGAATCTTCCACTTCACATGCACTTGTTAACCGGCCCCGATAGCTCAGATGGTAGAGTGTCCGCTCCGGGGAACGGGAGGTCTCGGGTTTGATCCCGGGCCGCGACATACCAAAGTCGTTAAAAATGGTACTAGCTGCTCCTCGCTTGGCACTCAGATTTACGGGGTAGAGCTAGGACTGGTTGATCCAGTGTCAGGATAATGTGACTGGGTGTGGTATCATGTAATGTGTCTGGGACATGATACTTCAGTGAGGCAGCACTATAAACGTGAGCATTGAGCTCCCTGTCGCAACCAGACACCGTCGTGATATGACTGAAAAATTGTTGAAAGCGACGTTAAACCCGAATTCACACACACACACACACACACACATGCACTTGTTTCAAAGAGAAAAAAATCTACACTCTACCTTCTCAAGGTAGATGGTAGATTTTTTTTTTTCTGTTAAATAAGTGCCTGTCTTAAGGTAGAGGGTAGATTCTTTTTCTTCTATGAAACAAGTGTCTGTGTTCCACTTTATATATTAGTGCAAGTCCATTTTTTTTAAATTTAGGAATGCCAGGTTGTGTTTTTCTTCAAAATGTATCTAAAAAATGGCTGAACTTTATGCAAACAGTGTAGGCCCTGATCAGATGCTGCATTATGCTCTCCTTCTTTTGTGATGTGAGTTTCCACACTGTCACCGACTTTATCCTGTGGATCAAAAACAAACTTTCATGGAGACTGACTGTGAATTTTTTTCTACTCTCATTCTATCACTTCATCTGATTCAAGAAGGGCAGTTGTCATTTCCTTACATTAAATTACTTTGCACTAATTAACAGCTTATGTACAAGCCAGCTCAGAAAAAGTTAACGTCCCCCATCTGAAGGAATTAGGATGCTGCCTCTGGTGCAAGAAACCCCCATCCCTGGTTTGATCCCCAAAAGCGGTAATTTTCGTGTCGGATCATGCTCCACTGGCATCATTAGCAGGGATGAATGCCACATAGTGCACTTTCCTTCGGGTCGAAATGTTAACTGGAAGCCCTCTATGCCCCCCCCCCCCCACCCACCGTGCAGGTTAAAAAATCCCTGCTTTAATTACATGACTGTGTACGCTCCTGCAAACCTGGAATGTATTTAATGTACACCTGCAAATCTGCTGCGAGTAATGGTCAAAGATGAAAGACCGTCACCGATCACATTATCAGTAGGAAGATAACAGTTTACCATGGCACAATGCAACCACCATACATAATAATAAATTCCCTTGTTCAAGAACCGTGGCTAATTTTCAAAGGAACTTTTCCAGAAACAGTTAAAATAAAGAAATATTCCGGTCTGAAAAATATATCGATAAATGCTGTTTGTATCTGTTTTAATGTTGCTTTTCATATTCATAAAATTTGTCACGTGACAACAAATCTTCAGTTTCTGTTTACACTGCTAAAATACGCGGTTTCCATCTTCATTTCCAAAACCCATAGTGTGTGACATCGCTCCCGGTGTGGAATTCGAAAAACTAAAATGATATCCCTATTACCGCAAAACTGATTTCATGATCAATGCCAAAAACACTTACAAATACGAAGAAAACGTTATTGCTTCTGTCTGCTACATGTGGGTTTTTTTCGCCATTTATATTCTGCTGGATCCCGGGTGCTTTAATTCGACCCGTTTTATGACAATGACGCTTTCTAGTGCCGAAAACCAGTCAGAGAGAAAGCGGATACAACCGAATTACCATTTAATGGAAAGTACATACGCAAAAAAGTAAAACATAAAAACAGTCATAATGCCGATAAAGGTGGTCGTTAATCATTTTGCTAAAACAGAACTTAAAGAGCTTTATTAAATTGTAATTTTTGTATGTTATTCATCAAGTTTTATCCCGTTTTTTAATGCATGCGCAATAACACAAATCAGCTGAAACAGTGATGAGGTCGTCAAGAAATGTGACAGATTTCGACAGATTTCTCTATTGTAAACAAACGGAAGTCAGTATTTTGAAAGACGTTTAAAACACCTGAAGCAAAAAGACATGAAGATCAGGTTGATGGTTCTGCAAAGCCATTGATTAAGCAATTGCAAGATGTAACTGTCATCATCCGATCTCGACTGACAGGGAAATACTTGGGGTTTGAATTTCACTAAATCCAGGGTAAGAATTTCGTCGAAATCCAAGATGGCGATGAAATTTACCATGTGGTATTCGGTGAAATTTTCACAAAAGTGCTTAAAAATGTAGAAAGTAAGAATATTATGCCTCGTCTGTGCTACTTCAGAGTACATAACAACTGAAAATGATAATATTTTATGGATAAGTGCTCCTGCCTTGTCGGTATCCTTGTTTGAAAATTTAGGGGATTTTTCCTCATTTTGGACAATAAATCTTCGTCTAGTGGTCTTATAGGACCATTATTTGGTCTTAAACTGTAGTTTTTGAATTTGCTTTACATAATGTATTTGGTTTTTGAACTTATATTGCAACCCACACTGCTGGGTAACAATTTGGAAAATCTTAGTTTATTTTGCATTGCAGTCTAGATGTGTGATTACTATATACCTTAATTTTGAAATACGTTATTAAGGTTCCTCAATACAGTTACTAAGCTATATTTGAGGTACTAAAAAATCATATTTGCAAATAATTACCCAAAAAGATTTTTCATCAGATGGTAGTCCATGTAAATGTAAGAATATGGAAGCCAAAGATTTTTATTCGAAAGTCACCATTTTTGTAATAAGGGCCCCGCACTGAAAGTGTGGGTGCCCTATAGTAATCACTCTGTCCGTCCGTCTGTCTGTCTGTCTGTCCGTCTGTCCGTCCACAAATTTCTGATAGCGCTGCCGGGGCCCTAGTCAGTTTCACTGACAGCTCTAGTTTATTGCATTTTTCCTTGGTTTTGCAAAAAAAAATGATATCTCAATCCACAGAACCACAATGTAAGTAAGTAAGTAAGTAAGTAAGTAACGACTTTATTTTAAGTGGGTAACTCAATTGGCGAACCAATTTTCATTGAGGCCCTCTAACAAATAACTACTACGTAAGATACATCATAAACAACAATATAAAGTGCATTATGCCATTCACACATCCACACATACATACATATTCATACACACTCTTAAAGATGCATTTTCAAGAGATAAAATTCAGCTAATGGCGGCGGAGGTCCAAATGTGAAAAGACCTTAATGTTTCAACCAAACAGTACATTTATTTACAAAAGAACTCAAGGTAGTAGCATTCTTTATTTCAAGTGGGATACTGTTCCAGATCAAAGCACCTGAGTAGGACATGCTGTTTTTAAACAAATCGATTTTAGGTTTGGGTATCAAAAAGTTCCTATTGCTTATGGAACGTAAACTCGATATGGTGTCATCCGTATTACATGACCTCATTTGAAACAAATCTGTCAGATATTCTGGTGCAATATTGTTAGCAACTTTATACATCACTTTGGCTTTTTGTAAAAATACACTTTCGGTAAAAGACAGGATTTTTAATCTATCTCGAGCCTCTTCAAGAGTTAGATAATCATTTCTTAATATTAACTTGCATGCCCGTCTTTGAAGTTTAGTAATTTTATTGATGTTGAAACAAGTAGAATTTCCCCAGATAACAGAACAGTAATCGAAGTGGGGTCGGATATATGCATTATAAAAAAAGTAATCTGTGCTCTATTGTCAAATATGATGAAATCTGTGATAAAAGCCATAAGTGAGAGGATACTTTCTTCACAACCTGTTGGAATTGTGAATTCCAAATTAAATTTTCATCTATATTGATCCCTAAAATTTTATCATTATTTACTACTTTAAGATCCAAGTCGTTATATTTTAACATGAGAGATTTATCCTGTAAATTAAGTCTTTTTCGCCGACTTGTAATGAGCATAACTTTAGTTTTATTAGTGTTTAAAAGCATTCCATTCTCTTTACACCATTGCTTAAGCAAATTTAAAGATTTTTGTAGATTATTTTCCAGTGTCTGTTTGTCAGACTGCACGTCATATATGGTCTATCGTCCGCATATAAGTCAGTGGCTGCGACTACATTTTGAAGTATAAGAGGCAAGTCATTGATGAAAATTAGGAAAAGGAGTGGACCTAGAATAGACCCCTGTGGGACACCACAAATGATGTCTTTACTGTCCGATTTAGTATTTTTAATTGACACTTGTTGTATTCGTTGTGTTAAGTATGATTTAAACCAAAGTAAACTATTTGAGTTACATTTATAAAGTGCAAGTTTTTGCAATAAAATGTCATGATCAACCAGATCAAAAGCCTTTCGGAAATCAACCATTACGCAACCTACTAGTTTTCCATCATTGACAGCTTTTAACCAAGAGTCAGTCATAAGAAGTAAAGCCGATTCAGTTGAATGTCCATTTCTAAAACCGCTTTGCGTTTGATGAAGTAGTCTATGGTTATTTAGAAATGTCATAAACTTTATATGTACTATTTTATGTGTAAAATAGTATCATAGAAATGTGGCTCAAGGTTGCCTTTAGGTACTGCAACAGAGGAATTTCAAGTAAAATACCTAAATAGTACTGAAAATTAATGATTCTCAAAAATTAAAAAAATGTAATTATCTCACCTGGTACTATTTTAAATTCAGTATATGGTAGCCAAAAATGACCAGTTCTACCAATTTGGCAACACTCTCATTGATTGGGTTGAGGTGTTGAAATCTCTTGCATTTAGCTTGTAAAATGATTGCCCTTCTTTGGTGCTTTCAGTTATTCATTTTATATATTTCAGTCATGCAATTTATAACAATTCATGCAATCACTGCACCAAAGTTTCCCTGTGTTACTGATTGTGTTTACTTGTGGATGGGTGATTTGATACTTGATAAATCAAAAACAAAAAAAATGAAATTAAGAGAAGCCAACAGTCTATCCCCATATTTGAACTGAAGGACTGAAAGCAGCCTGTTCAGCATCAGAAACTTTGTGCAACTGCCAATAACTGCAATGGTATAGAAATGATTTTTACCCATTGGTTTGTTACATTGGTTCACATGAGCCACCATAAACAAATCAGTGATTTTTTGACAGGTGAACTTCTGGACAACACAAAGGTTATATTTATCTATTCTATTAAATGATCTGTTGTGTCACCTACCTACCAATGTGTAGGCTGGTTAAAACTCACAGAAGCCCAATGCTTGTAATATGTTTTGATGAAAAAAGCTTGAAAATTTTATTTTTTTCAATGTGTTTACTTGCAGCTGGACCGAACAACACAATCAGGAAGATGTTACACAAAAAATAGTTCGGAAAATGAATGCATACTTTTCATAAAGTAACAAACAAATTATGTTAGAAAGTATCTGAAATTTGTTGCAAAACAGTTTCAAATTTGAATATTACGTTCTAAATTAAAAACAATGGTGTACCATTGTTATTTTTGGGAAATTAGTTCCAAGGCGTATGAATACAATTTTAGTTGGCAAGATGGATAATTCCTCAATTTGACAGCTACACTAATTTATCAGTGATGACAGGCTTCCAAGATAGGCGATGTCATAATGCTGTATGCAGGGAGAAGGCTACATAGCTGAATGTTCAAGGTATATTCATTGATGATGGGCAAAATTAAATGTGGAATGCATAAATGATGAGCATTCTGAGCATTCAAATTTACCACAAAAAAAGAAGATGGCGGCGCCCATGACGAAAAACATGTCAAAGTTTTTTTTTCTGTTTTTCAATTTACGTAGGCTTTTTGATAGAAAGCTTGGTCCGAGTCACTAGTATTTGATTTGAACTATTGATCTACACCTGTTTTAGTAACTTGTAAAAAGGCTAGAAAGCAGTTTCATTTTTTTCCTGGTAAAAGTGAAAATACAGAATTGCATTTATTTTCAAAGGCACAGAGATGTAGCTAATGCAAGAAAGTACTTGCTGTAATAATAATAATTATTGTTGGTATCTCAAGACCTTTTTCTTCTAGGACAGGCACTTTAAAAGGAAATCAGGGTCATATTTTGGGAAAAAATAACATGCATATCTCACACCTATATTTTTCTTGTGCAAATGTATTGAGGAACCTTAACAACTATTTATTTCTACCAATTACATGTCGACCATCAATCTATGAGTAACACCTGACTACAAAACCCCTTTTTTGTCTAGAATAGTATATCTTGAGGGGATGCAACTGTTCGAGTGCGTAGAATTAGCGGACAAAATTGATGGCAACTAAACATGGGGGTGGGGCTGTGGTTCTTTTAAAAGACTGACTACAACATAATTGCAACAGAGATATCAAATGTTGCTGTTGCATGTACCTTTACCAAGCTAAGTCAATAAGACAACTTTATGCAACAGATTTTGGTTCAATGGAAAAAAATAGCCAATCTCATCAGGATTTTCATTACTTACCATACGGTTGATGATTTTGATAAAATATAGTGTTGGAAATAATGGTTTTTTCCAAGTTCAATCGGCCCCGCCCATAGGGGCTTGAAGAAATATATGGGCTGCATGATGCTTCCACGCAGAGCTAAATCCGGCCCGCACACTAGTACTGGTAAACCGCTTTGAGGATCTAAGCCTGTCCAGCAACCGCGGTGCGAGGCGGACCGTCCATGCTAATAAACTATATTGGTTTCATTGGGCGACAGGGCTCGAGATGTCATTTCATCTCAATGTCGGGTGAAAGTCCCACAAAATTGGAAGCAACGTCTCCAAAATGACCTTTACAGTGTTGACGGGGACGTTAAACCTCAAATAAAACAAACAAATTTCCAAGTTCAATCAAAGCACTGACGGCACTGGTGGGACGATTGTCTCTGAGAGTAGGCTGGAAACATGGTCCAGAATGGGGGGCGGGTGTGTGTGTGGGTGGGGGGGGGGGGCTTATACACGTACCATTACGATAACTCACCCGTGTAACATAATACATTATTTCATATCTCCTAAATGGTCATTTTTCCTATGCATTACGAAAACACACCTATACAAATACATTGCAATCTTTATCGCCGAAAATATGAAAATTTTCATTGGAAAAATTGTGATATTTTTCTTCGAGGCGGTTCTAACGAGTACCCACGATCTATGTTTTGAGCAGAAATAAGAAAAATAAGGTTTACCCCTGCAAACCCCAGTTTTACTATATAAAAGTGGGGTTAAAGGGGGTCAAAATTATATAGGCACGTTTTCGTGATGACAATTTATGATAATTTTCTAATTTTTACTCTGAAAACATAGGTTCTGGGTGCTCGCTAGAACCGACTCATTGAAGCGGTTCTAACGAGTACCCACAACATATGTCTAGTGGCAGAAATAAGCAAAATAATGTATACCCCTGTAAACCCCAGTTTTTCTCTGTATAAACTGGGGTTTAGAGGGGTGTTCATTTCACAGCCATGTTATCATTGATCCTGTTTCCTTTAATCTTTCAATTCATATAATGTAAGCGTTCTGCAGCGTCTGATCAGGGTCTTAACTGTTTGCCACTGTCCCAGTACACGAGCACAGTCCAGATTTTTTTTAACATACCGTTCTGACCTCACAGAGAGAAGACTATTGCTGCTATAAATAACTGGTACCTGGATTTTGTATATGGTTAGCATTTTTCATGTGGACAATAGCAGGCGGGAAGTTTCTTTGGTTTTTTTTATATTTGTTCGAATGATAAAAAAATATCATCACGAAAACACCCCTATATTAATTTGACCCCATTAAACCCCACTTTTATATGGTAAAACTGAGGTATGCAGGGGTATACATTAATTTTCTTATTTCTGCTCAAAAACATAGATCGTGGGTAATCGTTAGAATCGCCTCCACGAGGCGGTCCTAACGAGTACTCATAATCTATATTTTGAGCAGAAATAAGAAAAAATATCATAATTTTTCATCTTTAAATTTTCATTTTTTTTCGGCGATAAAGTTAACAATATATTTATATAGGCGTGTTTACGTAATGCAAAGCAAAAACTAAAGAGTCCACCACATTACGCAAACACGCCTATACAAATACATTTCCACCTTTATCGCCGAAAAAAATTGAAATTTTATGATGAAAAATTGTGATGTTTTTTCTTATTTCTGCTCAAAATATAGATTGCGGGCACTCGTTAGAACCGCCTCATCGAGGCGGTTTTAACGAGTACCCACAATCTATATTTTAGAGCAGAAATAAGAAAAATAAGGTATACCCCCGGAAACCCCAGTTTTACAATATAAAAGTGGGGTTCAAGGGGGTCAAAATTATATAGGTGTGTTTTCGTGATGGTATGAACTTCGTGAAGGCCCCCGCCCATAGGGGCTTGAAGAAATATATGGGCTGCATGATGCTTCCACGCAGAGCTGAATCCGGCCCGCACACTAGTACTGGTAAACCGCTTAGAGGATCTAAGCCTGTCCAGGAACCGCGGTGCGAGGCGGACCGTCCATGCTAATAAACCTTATTTGTTTCATTGGGCGACAGGGCTTGAGATGTCATTTCATCTCAATGGCGGGTAAAAGTCCCACAAAATTGGAAGCAACGTCTCCAAAATGACCTGTACAGTGTTGACGGGGACGTTAAACCTCAAATCAAACAAATGAACTTCGTGGTGTCAAGGGTCAATGTCGGCCAGCGACACATGAGTTATTACCACAGTATGGATTTTCTGTAGTACTTATAAGACTTTAAAATAACCTTAATAACACCTGCTTTACAATTTCTTATAATTTCTTAAGATTAAATGTCATTTCTGAAGCCAATTATCTGCGCGTTTTATTGCCAACCATGTTATTAGAAGCTATTGCATTCATTTAGCACTTTTTGTACCAAATGGAATCTTCCTCCTTATATATAGCAGGAGTCCCTTTCCAAAATTTAGGGGTGTCATGTTGTGTTTTCTTCGAAATTGATTTGGAAAATGGCTGAACTTTCTGCAAACAGTGAAGGCCCTGATCAGACGCCGCGTTCTGCGGCGTCTGATCTGGGCCTGCACTGTTTGCCATGGTTCCCGTTTAGGGGTTTCCAGTCTGAAATGGGTTAATGAATTTAGGTCATATTCAATTGTATGCAAGAAATGTCCTGGACGAACTATTATATTATGACCACATTGTTATTCTGTTCCAACCATTTTCTTCAAACTTAAACCACTAGCAGCACTGATGTGTCGATTGTCCCTGTTAGGAAAACTCTAAAATAATGGCGTCCAACATGGTGTCGGAAATGACAAATATGCGGTAAAGGTTGTAACATCTTTTTCAACTTTTGCTTTCAACATAGATTTTGGGTGCTCGTTAGAACAGCCTAAATGAGGTGGTGCTAATAAGTACCCACAATCTATGATTTTGAGCCCCAGTTTTCTCTTTATAAAGTGGGGTTTCTAGGGTCTTCGTTTCACGGACTTGTTATCGCGATGGGGAAAATGGTCTTGGGTGGGGTCTTTGACTATTTAGAGCTTTCAATTCATGTTCTTTAACCTTATCCTGCTGAATAGATTAATTTATCCACGCCCATTGCTATCTCTCAACCAATCAAATGACTTGATAAACTGTATTCTTTCATTTCACAAACTGCACTCAAATCAGACACCACAGTATGAGGAATCTGATCTAGGGCTATCCTTTTTGCCTACACAAGGAAACCATGTCTATGTGAAATATGTCCAACATGGTGTCAGAAATTACAAATATTAGATGATAATTAAAACATCTTTCCTGTTTCTGCTTTCAACATAGATTGTTGGTGCTCGTTAGAACCGCCTCAACGAGGCGGTTCTAACGAGTACCCATAATCTATGTGGCTCTAACGAGTACCCATAATCTATGTTTTGAGCAGAAATAAGGCAGATAATGTATATCGTGATGCCCAGCACATGAGTCCAGTCCAGGTTTTAGATATAACCCTCTTTATCATAAGACGTCGCGTCTGAGAATGTAATAACGTCATTTATCATATGACGTCGCGTCTGAGAGTGTTATAACGCCATGCATTATTTTCGATAATCCACTAGTGGATTAAATATGCAAATTAGCTAGAAACGTCCCGTAACGTTACATGTACGACGTCCTTAACGACGTCGCGTTTACTAACGGCGGGATATTGACATTTTTATAAACAATTGTGAATAAAATGCGTTTAAATGTCATATGATAAATAGAATCTTGCATTCGTGCTCATGTATTATTGAATTTATTAAACTCGTTGAGGAAAAGGGATAAAATGCTCGGCAAGCCTCGCATTTTATCCCTTTTCCTCAACTCATTCAATAAATTCAATAATACATGAACACTCATGTAAGATCCTCTATGTAATAAATTGGGTATTTCACTGGTGGATCAAATATGCAAATTAGTTCGATACGCACCGTAACGTTACATGTACACGTACAACGTCTTAAGAACGTCGCGTTTTCTAATGGCAGACTTTTGACTTATTTTGTTAAAAATCGTAAATGAAAAGCGTTTTCAAAAGTCATATAATTAATAGAATCTTGGATTCGTGTTCATTATTTTTTTTATATTACGAAAACACGCCTATACAAATACATTCAAAATTTTATCACCGAAAATAAACACAATTTGTGATATTATTGTAACTCGAACATTTTGATTGACCTAAACATTCATACGTTTCTTATTTGTGCGCAAAATATAGATTGTGGGTACACATTAGAACCGCCTCATCGAGGCGGTTCTAACGAGTACCCACAATCTATATTTTAAAGCCGAAATAAAAAAAAAGGTTTACCTCTATAAACCCCAGTTTTACTATATAAAAGTGGGGTTCAAGGGGTTCAAAAGTATATACAGTAGAACTTCGATGGCTCGAACACCGATGGCTTGTTTACCATGGGTGAGTCGAACCCGTTCTCCAGCCCCTAGCGAAATCCTCTACATAAGAAACAGTGGGGGATAATTAAGGAGATTTTAGTCTTTTATCTTGCAAATGTATGTTGTGTGTACTCATTAGAATCGCCTCATCGAGGCGATTCTAATGAGCACACACAGCATACATTTTCATTATAGAACGCCGAAAAGAACGTCTAAAAGTATCTCGTTATGCCTCCTGACAGTAAACTCAGTGGCTCGAACTACCCCTGTCTCGAACAGATTTTCGAGGTCCCAAAGGTGATCGAGCCATTGAAGTTCGACTGTAGGAGTGTTTTCGTGATGAACATTCTCGTGTCACCACCGACAACAATTGCCCGCATTACGATAACACATCCGTGTGGTATAGTGCATTTTTTTCATACCTCAAAAAAGGTAATTTTATGATGAAAATTTGTGATATTTTTCTTATTTATACTCCAAACATAGGTTTTAGGTGCTCTTTAGAACCGCCTCAATGATGCGATTATCTTGTCAGCGCACACTCACTTGTCTCGCGTTTGTAACGCGGGAGATACGCACGCCAAGTTCACGCGTTTCAACTGCGAATTACATTTTAGCCAATGAATTTTCTTTATGAAAAACGCGATACTGCGCATAAACCGCGATTTCCGATTAGCCAATCAGGCCTGCGTGTCGATAACGCAGATACAACCTTCTCCGCGTGTCCAAAGCAACCAATCAATACCGCGTAACTATTTCGCTCTTATCTTTTCAACCAATCTAGGTCGTTTTTTTTTTATTATCTGATTACTTCCAAAACAATAAACAGAATAAATTGAAACAGAGAAAATAAAGGTAAATGGCAAGACATTTATTCAGTTGCAGTAAAACGGTGCAATTTGCCTCGGGGTAAATGGTAAAATATAGGTACTGCATAGTGATTGAAGTTGACGAAGTTGGCTGCCAAAATGCAGGATGTTTATTGATCAACAGTTTTATGACAGCCAGGTGCACCTGGGAGCTATAAAGCTAGTTAGTTAACCCATTGTATGCTAGTGGATTCTTCCATTGCTATATGTTGGACAATTCCATTTTTGATATAAGGGGTGTCAGGCCCATTTTTACGTTTTCATTCAATTTTTGATGGAAAATTTTGTTAGCAAATAGTGCAGGCCCTCATCAGACGCCGCGTTCTGTGGCGTCTGATCTGGGCCTGCACTGTTTGCCAAGGTATCCATTTAGTGGTTTCCCGCATACAATGGGTTAAAATAACACCTCATTATCTTCACTTATTCAAGATGTCAAGACCAGAAATAAACATTTTTCATCCACTCACTCACTCACAGAAGGGCTCATTTATTTATTTATTTATTTATTTATGTATTGTAATTTATTTATTTATTGCCTTTTTCTTAATTTATTTTCCATCTGGTCAACAAGCCTATTAATGAACACCCTCTAAACCCCACTTTATTTAGAGAAAAGTTGGGTTTACGGGTAATTGAACACGGAAACACGTCCTAGTACGAAAACCGGCCTATACAAATACATTGTAAACTTTACCGCCGGAAACACGAACATTTTAGATGAAAAATTGTGATAGTTTTCTTATTTCTGCTAAAAAAATTAGATTGTGGGTACTCGTTAGAACCGCCTCGAGTGCGCAAAATATAGATTGTTGGTACTCGTTAACACCGCCTCAACGAGGCGGTTTCTAACGAGTACCCACAATCTAAATTAAGACATAGTTTGTTGGTTCTCGTTAGAACCGCCTTATCGAGGCGGTTCTAACGTGTACCCACAATCTATATTTAGAGCAGAAATAAGAAAAATAAGATATACCCCAGTAAACCCCAGTCTTTCTACATAAAGTTGGGGTTCAATGGGTCAAAAATATATAGGCATGTTTTCGTGATGTTAACCCCACGTTTATATCGCAAAACTGGGGCTTACAAGGGTATGTATATTTTTTCTTATTTTTGCTCAAAACATAGAGTCTTGATACTGGTTAGAACCGAACCGAACGTCGAGGCGGTTATAACGAATACCCAAATCTTTGTTTTGAGCATAGATGTGAAAAATATAAGATTCTTGATCTGAAAATTTTCAGTTAATTTATAACACTTCAATATATCTGAATAGGCGTGCTTCTGTGATGCCCGTCTAAATGACACTTTTCCGGTCGAGCTATGCAGTCTGATGGAACATTCTGATGACAGCCCGAAATGTGATGCCAGCATATGCGAGCTAATTTCCATATTTATTCAGGTGCAATGTCCCAGATTTATAATGCCTCGCAAAGCAAGGGTCGTTGAATCGATTCCCGACTTCTCCAGACTTTCAAATGAGTATTTACACCGAGGTCCCGTCTCCATATGACCTCAGTTGCTGATGGGACGTAAAAGTAACTCTCACACACGCAGTTTTATAGAAACTGAACAAAATCACTCCGACCACATTTGAACTGCAACAACGAGTCACGTGGCTTTTTTTCTCAGGGTACTACTCCTCTCAATAACGATCGGCCCGAAATAAGGGAAATAATTCTGAAAGGTAATTTCCAAAAAAAAAAAAAAAAAAAAAAACATAGTAAAAAAAAAAACAACTTACTTTGTTATAACAATTTTCGAGTACTGGCCAGTGGTAATTAAGGAATTTTGTTGCAAAACTTTTAGTGTGACCTTATTATTGCCCCCCTCCCAGCCCACCAAACACACACACACCTAAGGGCCTGGCCGAAGTAGCTGGTGCTATGGATAACATTGTATACTAAATAAGTATGACCTGTGTGCGTCGAGATATCAACTTTCACCCATATATTCCTAGCGGCCCTTTTTGGGACATTGACAAACAGTGTAGGCCCAGATAAGACGTCTCGAACGTGGCGTCTAATCTGAGTCTGCACTGTTTGCTCAAAGAACATACATTTTGGTACAACTTACATCAAACAGCACATACCTGACACCCTTATAATTGAAATTGAACCACTCCAAAGTGTAAGGTAGAAGATTACATTGTCATATGGGTTAAAAAATGTGTTTTTCAGGCGTTTACAATATTTTTCCTATTTCTGCTCCAAACATTGATTGTGGGTACTTGTTAGAAACAGCCATCAACACCATGACAAAGCGGTTCTGATAAGCCGCTATTAACCAGTAAATAGCGGTGGCTTGTAAATTACATATCCCAGGGTAAATAATTACCCTCACCTTGTCCCCTGCCTATATGACATTCTTCAGAATACCCCCAAGTGAGTTTTATCTCTAAAGGTGTTATGCAATACAAAATGTAGGTGTGTTTGTTTATCTGAAGGAATCACAACTGATAAGAAAGACCAATTTAATATACTGTCATTAATTCACGAACGAATTAAAAAAAAAACACCAAAAAAACAACAACATAATAGTAAACATACAAGCAACGAGGATTTTGATTGGCTCGTTTTCTCTCGCAATCACTCGTTTTATCGTCACATACCTGTTGTATTCTTATTGGTTGAAATTCTCTCGCACAGAAACGCGTATTGAATTTTCCTAACGCGTTTCGAATGATCACTTTTATTGGCTGATATTTAACGCGTTGAAATCGCGTATGCACGCGATGAACCGCGCATTGAAACGCGATAATTTCACACGCACACAATGCGCGTGTGTCACGCGGACAATACGCGTAAATGGACAAGTTTATCGCAATCTTAACTGTACCCACAACCTATGCCTTGGAACAGAAATAAGGAAAATAATTTTAACCCCGTAAACCCCAGTTTTCTTTATGTAAAGTGGGGTTTAAGGCGGTCTTTTTGCACGGACTTGTTCACGTGATGAGCTATAAATAACCATCACATTACGCGTACGACATCGTGCATTTTTACACCTCCAAAGTTGGCCCCACCCATCGGGGCTTGGAGAAATAGATTGGGCTGCAATTTGCTTCCACGCAGACCTGAAACCGACCGCACATGACTACTGGTAAACCGCTCAGAGGATCTAAGCCTGTCCAGGCAAAGTAATGCGAGTCGATCCGACTATGCATATAAACCTTATTGTACATGTATTCATTGGGCGACAGGGCTTGAGATGTCATTTCATATCATTGCGGGGTAGAAGTCCCTCCAATTGAAAGCGACGTCTCCAAAAATGACCTAATTTGTGTTGACGTGGACGTTAAACCCCCAATTCAAACAAGCAAGTAGACAAAAAAAAAATTCGCACACTCGCTATTTGCACAGTTTATTTGTACTGGCCAGTGATTCTCGCATGGTCAGCATCATATGTCTAAGCAATCGGTCCAAAAGTACCTGAGCTATTTTGTAATTTCAAAAGCATATTGTTCATCTGTATCAGTTAGTGAAGGAAGATAATCGTCTTAGTCGCATTTGTTTCCGCTATTACAACTAAGCTGATATCAGCAAATCTTTGCTGTTTAACAAGTAATATGGTTTTGATATGCAAGAGCACAACTGACATTTTATGGGCTCATTATTTTTTTCAAGACATAACATGCACAAAAAGAAAAAAAAAACAGATTAAATTGCACAAACACGCTTTCTTTATCACGAACATACACCTATATGAATCTGACCCCCTTGAACCACAGTTTTATATACATGTAGTTGTGGGTACTCGTTAGAACCGCCTCGATGAGGCGGTTCTAACGTATACCCTCAATCTTACCCACAATCTATATTTTGAGCCGAAATAAGCAAAATATCACAATTTTCCATCTGAGATTGTTGTTGTATCATTTTTATTTATTTATTTATTTATTTATTTACTTTATTTATTTATTTATTTATTTTGTTTGTTTTTGTTTTTCGGCAGTAAGATTTACAATGTATTTGTATAGGCGTGGTTTCGTAATGTTCCTTAAATGTGAAATGTCACATTAGCAAGTCTGTGTATTGGATGTCCTTGTAAACGCCACTTTGTATACAATACATTTGCGTTCACAGTGGTACATGGGTATATATTTTCTCCCTTACTTTTGCCACAAGAAAATAAATAAATAATAATAAAAAAAAAACATGGATAGTGGGTTCTGGTTCGAACCGCCTCAGTAAGTTGATTCTTAGGAGCACCAATACTCTGTGATTGAAGCTGATACATATTTTAACACGTCCAGTGGAAGTTTCAATATCATCGCATCTGTATCACACGAGACGCGTGATGCCTAATGTCTGGAAACATCCAAGAGACGTGATACTGTGCGACAGATCAAGTGACTGTGATGATGATATGTTTATATAAAAATATACATTTTGCTTCCACTAAAGTAGAAGTAAAACAAAGATAAGGAATTGATACAATTAACTTACTCCACCCATAAAAGACACCAAAGGGAAAGAAATACAAACATTAAGCGACTAGACCATAATGGAAACCTAAACAAAGGAAGGCCATAAGGACAGTTACTTTCCCACAAAATGGCCATATGGCCATCCAAAATTAAAAGACACAAGTGATACACACAGTACGCAACAAACAACAACATAAATAAATCGCCACAGAAGAGCCGCCCTGGAACGGTCAGTGGAAGATTTCCACCGGGGGGGGCTTAAATCGATTTTACGTGGCCACAATCCTCGCCCTTACTTCCGTCGCGATTTAGACAAATCTGGTCTGTTTTTTTTTTTTGTTTTTGTTTTTTTTTTCAAACGTAAATACGCAGTGATATCTGACAGTACGCTTTGCATGTAAGTGTCGTCAGCGTGTTACACGTCTGGTTCCGCATGTGACCGATTTCTATTGTCGAAATAAGTGCCGGAGCTCAGATCTAGCAAGGTCATGTGATACGAGAGTCTGCATTTTTTGTTTCGGTAAACTCATAGAAGGCAGCACTATTTTGTAGGTATGTAATAAAAGAAAACAATATGTAAATGGTTCACCTATTCTTCTGTTTGGATCCACGTAGGAATTCACTTTGCTACAGGGTGTGTGTTATCGCAATGTTTGTGCTACATGTATGAGGCTGACAAGATCTCTTTCTACCCGCAACACACCGACGATTCAGGTTCAGTCGAAAACATAGCCTAGTTTATCTTTCAATCGTGAAAACATCCTTTGCAAAAGGGACAACAAGTCTGCCTCTGTGGTCGCGCCTTAAAATTCCGGAGATCGCCGACAGTCACAAGCGTGTCCGACATCACAAATCCGGACATACTGTCAAGTTCTGGCGATGTCGAACAAACCTCCGACAGTTTACTGAACCTTTTCTAAATGTGTAAAAATAGAAAAGAAGGCAATTATCAGGAATCGATACAATTACCTCACACCTCCCATCCAATACACTAGAGGGAAAGAAATGTTGGGCCAACATAAAACAACTAAACGTCACAAGCGGATAGCCAAAAGGACAGTTACTTTCCCACAAAAAGGCCAAACGGCTATCCAAAATTAAAAAAAATATATAAACAATACATGTATGCTAAGACGAACTAAAACATTACGCAAACACGCCTACATAAATACATTGCCACCTTTATCGCCGAAAAAAATGAAAATTTTATGATGAAAAATTGTGATATTTTTCTTATTTCTGCTCAAAATATAGATTGTGGGCATCCGTGAGAACCGCCTCATCGAGGCGGTTCTAACGAGTATCCACAATCTATATTTTAGAGCAGAAATTAGAAAAATAAGGTATACCCCCGAAAATCCCAGTTTTACTATATAAAAGTGGGGTTCAAGGGGGTCAAAATTATATAGGCGCGTTTTCGTGATGAATAAGCCACAACAGACGAACCGCCTTAGAACGGTCAGTGTATGTAAAATGATATAAGCTAGATGGACTTATTATTGGGGTGGACTTATAATGTAGGTTACGTTTTCTAGTCCTTTGGTATCATTTGGAAAATAACCGAGGTTCACTGATGAGGCCTACCTAGCCGAAACTAGCCAGTCTGGTCCAAAAGGTCTTGTGCACTCCACAGTTTTCTTTTCTGTGTTGTAACCCTTTGTTCCAAAGCATTACTTTTCTATAGAGCATAAACGAAAAAATGAAGTCTATATGCCTCTGCTTGGGTACATACGGGTGGGTGCATGTGCCAAAGTTAGTCTCAGCAGAGACAAGCAGTCCTAATTGTGAATGAGACATCAAGAAAACAAGTCTATATATTTTTGACCGCTTTGATCCCCACTTTTATATAGTAAAACTGGGGTTTACAGGGGTAAACCTTATTTTTCTTATTTCTGCTCAAAATATAGATGTAAAGTTTACAATGTTTTTATATAGGCGTGATTTCGTAATGGCTCGGATCAGTCCGTTCATAAAGTCTGCGTTTTAATGGATACCCGTTTGTTTGTTTGTTTGATTTGAGGTTTAACGTCCCCGTCAACACTTTAAAGGTCATTTTGTAGACGTTGCTTCCAATTCTGTGAGACTTTTACCCGACATTGAGATGAAATGACATCTCAAGCCAATGAAACCAATAGGGTTTATTAGCCTGGGCGGTCCGCCTCGCACCGCGGTTCCTGGACAGGCTTAGATCCTCCAAGCGGTTTACCAGTACTACGAGGTAGTGTGCGGGCCGGATTCAGGTCTGCGTGGAAGCATCATGCAGCCCATATATTTCTTCAAGCCCCTATGGGCGGGGGCCGTGGATACCCGTTTGTCCTAAGCTTCTATATGCAGACAAAGACGTTTCTAGTCTGACTTAGTGGCTACATGTAAATGTATGTTTGCTAATTTGTTTCGACGTTCATTACGAAAACACGCCTATTCAAATACATTGCAACCTTTATTGGCGAAAAAATATAAAAAAAAATAAGATGAAAAATTGTGATACTTTTCTTATTTCTGCTCAAAATATAGATTGTGGGTACTCGTTAGAACCGCCTCATCGAGGCGGTTCTAATGAGTTGGGTACATCGAGGCGGGTGTAATGAGTATCCACATTCCATACTTTAGAGCAGAAATAAGAAAAACAAGGTTTACCCCTGTAAACCCAATTTTTACTGTATAAAAGTGTGTTTTTCTCTCTCTCTTTCTCCTATTACTGCTACACGCTCACATCTGAGCATTACGAGCAGGATTGCCTAGGTGGTAACCAGTTCTTTGTTTGTTTTTTAAGCAATGTGAATGAAGTGTCTTGCTCAAGGGCACAACAGTTTGGTCAGCGAAAGGATCGAACCTAATGCACTACCACTGCACCAAAGCGCTCCAGATGGGGTCGAAATTATATAGGCATGTTTGTGTGATGGAACGTATTTGTTTGTAGGCAAATTTCGCCGGTTGCAATTCATTTTTCCTTATTTAGCTTTTTTCAGGAATTACTAACAAGTGCCATTGTGTTTATTAGCACGATTTTATCCTACTTCTTTCAAATAAGTGGAGTTAATCTACGAAAATCCAATTACTCTCGTCTGACATTTAACAGTTTTGCCGAAGAGAATAAGCTATTATCGTTATGGTAACTAACTAGCGTCTCCAAATTCAGACTTATTGAAATATGATCTCCTTGTTGCACGACAGTAAGATAGAGCATTACATAAGAATGATTCTTAAATTACAGCAAATACTCTTAATTGAAATATGAGTCACCTACTAATAGTCTGTCCAAAATAGAAGAGAAGACAATGATCTTGAATCGATACAATTACCCAACACCTCCCATCAGAGACACCAACAAGAAAGCCACACGAACATGAAATACCAATATAGATAGGAAGGCAATGATCAACATCACGAAAACATGCCTCTATAAATTTGACCCCCTTGAACCCCACTATTATATAGTAAAACTGGGGTTTACAGGGGTAAACCTTATTTTCCTTATTTCTGCTAAAAAAAAAAATAAGAAAAATATTACAATTTTTCATCTACAAAATTCGATTTTTCAGAGGTACATGTTATGTGTAAAGTGTATTTGTATAGGGGTGTTTTCGTAATGAGGAATTGCTACAACTACCCAGCACTTCCCATCAGAGAGACCGGCCCCGCCAAAAGTGGATTGAAGAAATATATGGGCTGCATGATGCTTCCACGCAGAGCTGAATCCGGCCCGCACACTAGGACTGGTAAACCGCTTAGAGGATCTAAGCCTGTCCAGGAACCGCGGTGCGAGGCGGACCGTCCATGCTAATAAACTCTATTGGTTTCATTGGGCCACAGGGCCTGAGAAGTCATTTCATCTCCGTGTCGGGTAAAAGTCCCACAAAATTGGAAGCAACGTCTCCAAAATTACCTTTACAGTGTTGAAGGGGACGCTAAACCTCAAATCAGATAAACAAACAAAACTTCCCATCAGAGAGGCCATAGGTAAAGACACACAAATATGAAATAACTAAACCTTAATGAAAACATCGCAAGCGGAAAGCCAAAAGGACAGTTACTTTTCCACATAATTGCCAAACAGCTATCTAAAAATAAAATGAATAAAAAAGATATAAGCAATACATAATTTCAAAGACAAACTATAAAAAATAGAAAGCGCGACAGAAGAACCGCTCTGGAACGGTAAGTACAAAGTATTTTACTGTGGTGGGGGAAAGGGTCTTAAATCGATTTCATCACAAAAGCACGCCTATATCAATTTGACCCCCTTGAACCCCACTTTTATATAGTAAAACTGGGGTTTAAGGGGGTATACATTATTTTTTTTATTTCTGCTCAAAAACATACATTGTGGGTACTCGATAGAACCGCCTCGTCGAGGCGGTTCTATCGAGTCCCCGCAGTCTATGTTTTGAGCAGAAATAAGAAAAATATCACAATTTTTCATCTTAAAATTTCTAATTTTTGGCCAAAAAAATGGCAATGTATTTGTATAGGTGTGTTTTCATAATGTTACGTGGCTATAATCCTCACCCTTGGTTCTATCGTGGTTTAGACAACCAATTTGTTCAGTCCGCAAGATGGCGTTTATATTTTGCAATTACTTCGATTTGCCAGGGTGTGTAGTTATGTAACTGACTTCAACACTCGTAATAAATTGTTACCTGCTGGGCTTCTTAGTCGGGGATATCGGTGCCATGGACTGCACTAGGCCTTTTCGGGGTTGTGCAGGCATCGTTCTGATTTGGTTTCGGGATTCGGTGTTGGGCTTGGGTCTCTCCTGCGGCGGGGTCTGTCGGGGCCCGGGTTTTGTGGTGACTTAGTATATAAATTCAGAAAAATATATATAACCGCAATGATTTCAGCGCCCAATTTCGTAAAATCATTCTTCGATATAAAAAGATTGGGTGCAACATTAATGTTATACGAAAGACTGCATGCATGGTAGTTAACTCAATCACGGTTGGCAACTTTGCTTCCCTCTTTAATTGCAAGCCGGTGGTTCAGGCCTCGGATTATATGACGGTTCCAGCGTAAAGACTTACCGAGAATAAGAGCGAATCTAATTCTATGTAATGTTGGTTGGTGCCTGATGCTGTGTCTCTGGTCGGGCCCATCGGAGTCTAACTGTTGGTTTTCTTTTGCTCCAGCATTTCAGTGGTTTCTTGCTGTCGAGTCCTCACCGTTGTTTCATCTCTGTGGATGTTGGAATTTTTTGTGTTTACGGGGTTGTTGCACTGATGAGTTAGGAGGCTTTCATACGGCCTGAAAAAATAATTTGTCCAAATCCCAACGGAAGTAAGGGCGAGGATTGTGGCCACGCAAAATCGATTCAAGCCCCCCCCCCCTCCCCCCTCCCCCCAATGGAATTCGTTATGCTGACCGTTCCAAGGCGGTTCTTCTGTCGCGGTTTATTTTTGTTATGGTTTGTCTTAGAGTTTTTGTATCGCTTATATTATTTTGGTTTAGATGGCCAGTTGGCCATTTTGTGGGAAAGTAACTGTCCTTTTGGCTTTCCGCTGTTGATGTTTCCATTAGGGTATGTTGTTATGTGTTTGTTTTTATTTCCCTTTGGTACCTCTGATGGGAGCTGTGGGTTATTTGTATCGATTCCTGGTCATTGCCTTCACATCTATTTCTAACGCATCCGTGCTACAACTCCGAGAACATAAAAATCAAACGACTAAAGAGATGAAATAACTGAAATGTGGGAGCAAGAGAAAACCAACAGTTATACACTCCGCTGCACACGACCAGAGAAAGAGAATCAGGAATACCTGATTTGGCTAATGCATTAATTTAAACACGTTTTGATAAATATAATGTTTTTTGTTCTTTTATCTGTGTTTTTTTTTTTTTTTTTTGTCGTTTATTTATTTTATTACTATCATTATCATTATTATTATTTTATTGCTGGTGGGTGGGTCGGGGATGGGGGGGGGGGGTGCAGGTTCAGTAATATTACGAAATGTATTTAGAACATGTGATAGAATTTGGTTTGCAAAAATACTTTTTATATACTCCCAACTTATTATAGTGAAATTTGAGGCTTACTGTGGCGATTGTAAGACCGCGTATAATCGATTTAAGCCCCAAAGTTGCATTCTTTTTTACTCGTCTTTTCAATGCAGTTCTTCTGTGGCGGTTCATTTTTGTTATGGTTCGTCTTTGAGTGTGTGTATCGCTTATATATTTTTGTTTTGGATAGCCAATTGGCTATTTTTGGGTGAAAAAATAACTGTCCTATTGGCTTTCCGCTATTGATGTTTCCATTAGGGTCTAGTTATTTCATGTTTGTGTTGCTTTCCCTTTGGTGTCTCTGATGGGAGTTTTATGTTAATTGTATCGATTCCTGATCATTGCCTTCACTTCTGTTTTACTGTGACATACAGTAGAACTTCGATGGCTCGAGCACCGATTGCTCGTTTACCATGGCTGGGTCGAACCCATTCTTGAGTCCGTAGGGAATTTCTCTACATAAGAAATAGGGAGGGTAGTATTTAGGACATTTTCGTGTTTTATCATGAAAATGTATGCTGTGTGTACTCATTAGAATCGCCTCGATGAGGCGATTCTAATGAGTACACACAGCATACACTTTTAAATACAGAACACCGAAAAGATGTCCAAATGTATCTCGCTATGCCCCCTGGCAGTAGCCCTCAGTGGCTCGAACTACCGCTGTCTCGAACAGATTTTCATGGTCCCAAAGGTGTTCGAGCCATTGAAGTTCGACTGTACATTAATTTCCTTATTCTTTGTAAGAAACATAGACTGTTGGTACTGGTTATAACCGCCTCAAAAAACACTCTGAAAACCCCTGAACCTAGTAATCTTTGTGTCAGTCGCATACCTGGATAATTTAGAAAGAAGGTCTTCAGAAGAAGGCATTATGTGTTTAAAAGGAATGCACTGTACGAACTATGTACACCTAACACTTTAATCTTATTGCTTTATATAAGGTGACGATTCATAAAACGGAAAAAAATAATGTGATTTCAGTTTCCAATTTATCCGTGGTCATATCAATTAAAGACTGAGCGTCGAGGATAGTTATCTTAGTTCCAGGAATATAATAGGCCTTGATTCCATTTAACTACTTTGAAAACGCAGTTACGCACATGTATACTGTTCGCTAGAAATGTCAGAGTTAAAAACACTTATTGATTGATTGTTTTTGCATTAACGACAAGTCAGCCCTTGTGGGTCATTTTGAGTCGCCTCTCAGAGAAATGGAGAAAAGAGATAGAACAGATAGAACAGATAATAGAGGAGAAGAAAGTGAGGGACAGTAGAGAAAGATGAAAATTAATGGAAGTGTAGAGACAGAAGAATTAAAAACGCCCCCACTCCCCTTACGTGCTGCAAGGACAGCAGGTCTTGTTCAGCTGTAAACATATATCAATTGGACGCGCTAGTGACGCAAGATACACTCACCTTTGCCTCCCCCAACCACCCCTTAAAACAACTAAGGGATAACGGTTTTCAAAATTGTCATTTAGGGAGCTTAATCGGCGGTTTTACTCTCCGAAATTTCGTTTCACGGCGACGCGTAAGTGAAACCTTAAAACGGAATTTGCGACCGTAAAACCGACGATAAACCTCCCCAAATGGGAATTTTAAATAAGTTATCCCCATTCTAATGCGCCTATTCACTTGTTTGGTTGCAAAATTACTCTCGTTTCCAAAAACGCAAGCTCAGTTGCTGCGTAAATCCACATACCAACCAATGAAAAGTGGCGATACATAATGAAGTCGGGTTTTTCGACAGGATATCGGAGAATATACTGTCGCAAATTTTTTGACGTTATCCAATCAAACATCGCGTTAAATACGCAAGTGCATTAGAATTCAATTTTAAAGGCGCGGAAGAAAGTTCTATATCCTATATCATACATGTGTGTGTTACACTAAAGCGATAAAATGCAATTATGATGCATTTGAGAATGGAACGCGACATTTGGATAATGCTAAAACACTGCGGCGGTATATTTAAGAAATGAGTTTTATTTTCCTGCTGTTGATGAAAGTATGAACGCAGTCGGTCGTGTGCAAAGTAGATTTCATGTTAAATTTGCTAGAGAGCCGCTGTCGTTCATACTTTCATGAAAAGCAGAAAAAATAAGTTTATTTTTATATTTGCATTCTTTGCCCCTCATCACTGGGCGAAAAAATACATTTAGGGCAAACGTTTAAAGCTGAAAAACATTAACACGCTGACTGACAACGGTTGTCTGCAAAGAGCGGAACAGTGTTAACTTAACGTCGCCAACGCCCAATCAGATGGTAGAGAACCGCGTCCCAACGATACTGTTTCACTCTTCCATTGCGATATGTTGGACAAGTCCATTTGTCATATAAGAGATGTCAGCCTACTTTTTCGTTTTATTCTATTTTTGGCGGAAAATTATGTCAGCAAATAGTGCAGGTTATGATCAGACGCCGCAGAATGCGGCTTCTGATCTGGACCTACACTGTTTGCCAAGGTACGCCTTTGGGGGTTTCCCGCATGCACTGGGTGAAGTGTAAAATAGTGAATATCTCGAAACAATCGAAGGTATACAAATTAAGAAGTGATTTAATGATGTCGTGCCGACCTTCAGATTGCCCTGACTGAAACTTACTTTTGCCAATTTTTTGTTTTTAATTTAAAAATCTACTTTACTTGTTGTAACTCGCATACATTATCATAGTTCATGCGTCCGCATCCAACTTATTTTAACGTACGTTGTATTAGGCATGTCTTAGATGTTATACCTAACTTGAATATAATTTACTCATGTACATGTTATTGCCCTTCTCTCTCTCTCTCTCTCTCTCTCTCTCTCTCTCTCTCTCTCTCTCTCTCTCTCTCTCTCTCTCTCTCTCTCTCTCTCTCTCTCTCTCTCTCTCTCTCTCTCTCTCTGGGAACGGGAGGTCACGGGTTCGATCCCGGGCCGCGACATTCCAAAGTCGTTAAAAATGGTACTAGCTGCTCCTCGCTTGGCACTCAGATTTACGGGGTTGAGCTAGGGCCGGTCGACCCAGTGTCAGGATAATGTGACTGGGTTTGGTATCATGTAATGTGTCTGGGACATGATACTTCAGTGAGGCAACACTATAAAAGTGAGCATTGAGCTCCCTGTCGCAACCAGACACCGTCGTGATATGACTGAAAAATTGCTGAAAGCGACGTTAAACCCGAATTCACACACACACACACACACACACACACACACACACACACACACACACACACACACACACACACACACACACACACACACACACACACACACACACACACTCTCTCTCTCTCTCTCTCTCTCTCTCTCTCTCTCTCTCTCTCTCTCTCTCTCTCTTTCTGGATATGTCGTATACTACGTTTGTCGTATACAAAGTTCTGCAAATGTGCAGTGCATTATTACATGTAACTCATTATCTCTTTTAAAAATTGTTTGCTATTCATATTTTATATTTTATGTTAATATGTTATGTGGAGGGCTCCAAGGAAGACGGGGTTACCCTCGATAATAAATTATTTACTTACCTACCTTACCTTACCTTACCATACCTTACCATAACCTTACATTATCATACCTTATCTTTTACTTCACATTACTTTACTTTACCTTACCATACCTTACCTTACCTTACCATTTACATTACCTTACCTTTCATTACCTTACCTAACCTTACCTTACCTTACCTTACAATACCTTACCTTTCATTACCTTACCTTACCTTACCTTACATTACCATACCTTACCTTATCTTACTTTACCTTACCTTACCTCACCTTACCTTTTACCTTACCTTACCTTTCATTTCCTTACCATTTACCTTACCTTTCATTACCTTACCTAACGTTATATTACCTTACATTTTACCTTACCTTACATTACCATACCTTACCTTACATTACCATACCTTACCTTACATTGCCATACCTTACCTTAACTGACCTTATCCTACATGTACCATACCTTGCCTTGCCTTACCTTACCTTACCTTACCTTACCTTACCTTACCTTACTTTACCTAACCTTACCTAACCTTATCATACCTTTCCTTACCTTACCTAAACTAACCTTACCTTACCTTACCTTACCTTACCTTATCTTACCTTACATTACCTTACCTTACCTTACCTTACTTTACTTTACTCAAATCCACACCCATGAACATTTTATATGTTATGAAATAGAAAGCATTTCTTTCAGGACGTGATAAAGAACAGCGATATCAAGTTGGACTGGGACTTCAAGGTTTCATTGCTAACAGACTTAATACGGGTAGGTGGTTTTATGATCATAGAAACCGTAACCAGATCGTATATGGATTAACCACATGAAAACACCAGTTTTTATTCAGGAACTAGGATTTACTGAGGTTTATTTTGGTTTCTTATTTTTTTTTTTTTTTTATTCTTACTTCATGTAAATATGTAAAATTTAATATATTGTTAGAACTCGAAAGGAACGACTCAAACCAGCAACCGCAGTTAATAGTTTTCAGTAAAATTGTCGCAGTTATCTCAATTTGTCATCAGAAACAAATGTAGTTTAAGACATTTAAAGGAAATTGGGACACCTAGCACATTTTTACCGCCATTTTTCAAAGGGAGACAACTTTCGGGACTTCCTGTTCTACAAGACATGTCCCACTGAAAATGGGGTCTACTTTTGCCTCCCCTGTAGGTGTATCGATCCCCCTAAATAGAGAACGATATGTCTCTTTGTCGTGTTATCCTAATGACCGCGAATAATTTCCGAATAAACGGAAACTAGATCAAGGTGAAAAACTACGGTACATTTTTATTATATTCATAGACGACAAAATGTGCGGAGGTCCTAATCGTAACGAGGATTATGGTCACGTTAAATCGATTTAAGTCACCCAGTAAAAAGAGAATACGAGGTTCGTGCCTTTTGATATCAAGTTTATCAGGCAAGGCTTTGAGGACGCTTGTAGAATCGCGAGGCTTGCCGATCGATTCTACACGCGTTCTTGAAGCCGAGTCTGATAAACTTGATATCAAATGAAACGAATCTGATTTTCTATTTATCAGTTTATCTCCTTGTACATTCTTTAAATCAGTTATCGATTGTGGTCAGTGCGTCCCAACATTCCGATGCGCATACATCGGTCGATGAATTTAGTATCGATACCTTTTCATGTTTTTTTTTTCCATGTTTTTTTTCTAATAATAATCACATTTTTGCCAATTTGTCCAGTAGTCCGGTTCATTCATAAAAGTGCAGTTTCACGTTAAACTGATAAAGCTCACGTGTCCTGAGATAGCATATCTTCATCAGGTCAGTGTGTTACCATGCAATTAATATAGTGGGTAACTGAAAAAAAACTTTTACTTGCCGTTCACAGGCGTTTTTTTCTGTTGTGGTTTATTATTGTTACAGTTCGTCTTTGCATGTATGTATTGCTAATATTTTTTTTTATTTTCGATTTCCATTAGGCCATTTTGTGGGAAAAGTAACTGTCCCTTGGAATTTGCTTTCCACTTGTGACGTTTTCATTTTGATGAAGTTATTTTTTTTGTTTTTGTTTTGTTTTGTTTTGTTTTATTTTGTGCTTCTTTCCCTTTGTTGTCTTCGACGGGAGGTGTGAGGTAATTATATCGATTCCTTAGCATTGCCTTCACATATATAATGTTTAATCTAAAGTTGCCAATGACAACAAGTGTCGCCTTCTTTGTCGTTTGCTGGTTAATTTAAAAGTCATTATTAGAAACTTTATGGACCAAGATCAGACTGCTCCTCAAGGAGCAGTCTGATCGGTGTCCACATTGTTTGCCTGTATATAATTTTTTTAAAAGGTTTGCAACAAGAGAGTAGCAGTCGACATTAACAGAAAACTTTTGCTGATGCAGGTTTTCTTGACATCTTAAGAGACCCGCTTTGCAAGGCACGCATAACCAGATTCATCACCATGGCAAAACCATGTTTTTTGTTTGTTTGATTTGAGGTTTAACGTCCCCGTCAACACTGTAAAGGTCATTTTGGAGACGTTGCTTCCAGTTTTGTGGGACTTTTACCCGACATTGAGATGAAATGACATGTTAAGCCCTGTCGCCCAATGAAACCAATAGGGTTTATTAGCATGGACGGTCCGTCTCGCACCGCGGTTCCTGGACAGACTTAGATCCTCTAAGCGGTTTAACAGTACTAGTGTGCGGGTCGGATTCAGCTCTGCGTGGTAGCATCATGCAGGCCATATGTTTCTTCAAGCCCCTATGGGGGACCATGTAATGATCACTGTTATTGTTCCCATTTTATGCTTAGCCATGGACTACTGTTTCTCAATGAAATTAACTATTTGCTTGGCTTTTGTTGACTTTTTTTTTCTATGCAATTACAGGGCATACGATTCATACACAATAGTGCAATACATTACCATGGAAACCTGAAGTGGACAAACTGTGTGATTGATAGCCGATGGGTGCTCAAAGTGACAGATTTTGGACTGACGGGTGTATATGAAGTATCGAAGAGTTCACCTGAATATGAAGACAAAGGTTTGTTAATCACATTTGTGTTGCTATTAATTTACATTTTCTATCAGAATGTTTGAAATCTTGCTTACTACTCTTCCAATTATAATTAGTTTGCGCTCGAGTCAGAGTAGAGACACCTCCACCCATGTTTTGACCTTACACAAAATACAAGTAATTTATGCGCATGAAAACTACACTTGCCTTCATATAAAGTTGGCTTTTAAAGGGTGTCTAGTACACTTGGTATTTTGATGATATTCTGCTAACACTCCATGTGCAAAACTGGCAACTTTATAGCAAACACACGAAGTGTTTGCTTTACTGTAGAGAGGCTGGAACAACATACTTAGGCACCCAAATCTCGCCTGGAATCTCGTTCAATTTCTCGCGATAATCCGCCATCTTTACAGAGTTCATAAAAACTGTATTCACATCCAAAAAATGCTTCTCAAAACCAAAATGAGTCAAGTCCCAATACAAAAGAAACACAAAAAGCGTCGAAATAATTTTAAAAAGCTATTTTCGAAGACTTTTACATCAAACGCTGAAGTTTGATCGCGGGAAAGTTTCGAAACTGCGTCGCGCGTTTCAATTAACTGAAACGTACCGCACTGAGCCGAAAATGCTAGCCGGTTAAAACCTAGCACCGCAATTGGAGCAACGAGTTACCGGCGCATTTACCGAAGCATTTACCGGAGATTCTCGTTAGGGTGGAAAGCGCTTCTCGTCTGGCCAAGAAAGTACAACTTTTCTCAAATAATTACTCGGGAATAAAATAACGCCCTGGGAATAGTAATATTTGGCTACCTGCGGATTTCTACCTTCGAGAGACCGTTGCATCAAGTGTTGAAGTTTGGTCGCGGGAAAGTTTCGAAACTACGTCACGCACAGAGCCGAAAAGGTTTGTCGGTAAAATCCAGCACCGCGATTGGTCCTACGAGTTCCCGGAGCATTTGCCGGAGCTTTCGGTTGGGAGGAAAGCGCTACTCTTCCGGCCAAGCAATTAAAACTTTTCACAAACACTACTCATGGGTGTGGAATAAAGCCCTGGGAATAGTTAGAGACACAATGAGCTACCTGGCTATCTGTGCATTTCTACCTTCCCAAGATTTACAAAATGATGATGAGCCCTAAATCCATAGCATAATGCTAGTGCTTCAGGATACTTTAGTGTCCATGCTGCAAACTTACTGGGTCACCCTATCTAATTTCTTCCCATGAAGTGCACACAGGACCAACACTGGAGCATCATCATACTAAGGTGCATAGCGGCGGGAAAGCTCAACAATAGTTTTGGGTTTAATGACACATCAAACCTGGTGGGTCATTTGGAGTCGTCTCTCAGAGAAAGGGACTACACAGATAGAAGAGGTAGTAGAGGAGAAGAGAGGTGTGGGAAAGAGGGAGAAAGGGGAAAATGAATAAAAGTGTACAAACAGAAGAAGTAACAATGTTCCCCCGCTGCCCCTACCTGCTGCAATGACAAAAGGCCTTGCACAACTGTAAGTCAATATGAGTTGGCCTCCCGTCACCTTTGCCTCACAACAGAACATATCAAAAACTTTTAAATACAGTTTTTATGTAGTTCGGAGAAGATCCCTTTTGAAGCCCTCAGGGATCCCAGAAGTGACAATATTCTGTGGAAGTTGGCCCTTAAGTCTGATGCCCCTGTCGACGAAGGAGAGTTGACAGAAGATGTCGGTCCGTATACTCTGGGGAGTATCCCCTGTTCGCCGCTTTTGGGTCGGAGAACCTGCAAGCATGAATGTCCACTTAGCCCAGAGATACATGTAGATCATGCCCAGCATTGACGACTTGATGCCAATGCTAATGAGTTTGCCGACCAAGGTGCTGTATCACTTGAGAGGTAAAGCTGGTTGTGTGGTAGTAATCTCTGACAAACCAAACTGCTCGCCGTTTCACCGTCTCAAGCTGCTGGATACTATATGTGGGTCCCATACTGATGGACCTAATCCAGGATAAGTTTAATCATGGTCTCTTCCATCATGCTTCAGCATTTTCAGACCAGTTGGTTATCTCCCTTTGAGATTGACAGTTCATGACTGTGTATCTATAACATTCAGTTGCTCCAAATCTTCGGCCAGGTTTCCTGATCATTGCCTTCAGTTATTTTCTCCATTTTGTTACCTGACTGTCGCACATTTGGTTGGAGTGAGAAGACTTTGCCAGTCCATATTCCATTATAGGCATTGCTATAGTCTGTCAAGATCCCTCTAAAGTGTGCAGTATCAGTCATGCTCGAGACCTCTTGATGTAAAAGGCTGTCAATAGCAAAGAGGTGAATTCCAGGACTAACATTCTGTGACAGGTCATTTATGCACGGGCAGAACAACAAAGGTCTGAGCATGACACCTTGAGGGACACCGGATACAGCTGGGGCATTCGTGGTAATCAGGCCTGTGACCAGGTATGGTTAGCCCCTGTTGGTCAGGAAGCTCTGGGTCCATTGTAAGTGCTTTATACAGTAAAATTCAGCTATTAAGACCACCTAAAATTAAGTCTTATTCTGCTTAAAAAACCTATTTAGTAAGCTACAGTTATTCTTTCATTGTATTTTCTGCATACAGTGTCCTCTGGTCAGAGAGCACCTTTAGAACTGTTCAAACGTGGTTTTAAAGACCACTTTTGAAGATTCCCAAAGGTGGTGTTAATTAGGAATCAATCTATCTATCTATCTATCGATCGATCTCCTTACAGCATTAGGTCACACTTGACTATTCCTTACAGGTGTTCATACACTTGAGATTTGCAGGACACACGCCTACTTTACGGTAATGATCTTTAACCTGCAGAGGGGAGAGTGTTTCTGCCCAGGGAGTCTCCAGTTAATGTCCCGAGCCGAAGGACGGTGCACTATGTGGTATTCATCCCTAAAAGGATGTTCGAATATCAAACTTTATTTCACTGCCTGGAATGGAACCGAGGGTCTCTAGCATCAGAGGCAGGTGCACTACCGACTGAGCTATCAGTAAATAATCACGCTAGCACTACTGGTATTTTTGATGATCTACACCAAGATTAACTAGAGATTGGAATGCCCTTCCCGATTCGATTATTTCGACAGCTGAAGGTGCTGATGATTGTGTAGCTAAATATACCTCTTTGGTTGGAGCTAGGGACTAACTTCCCACATCACAGGTCCTGGTGTATGAATGTCTTTTGACGTGTCACCAGTAACGATTCTGATTCTGATTCTGAACTACCTAAGTCCTCCATAAGATACACCCTGATATAGTGTCTCTCCATAAAGATACTCGACCCCTGAAACAGTTTCAACTCAAACAAAGGCATCAAAAGTAATTTACACACAATACGTAGGTACCGGGCCTATAGTGACGCCCTAAAGCACCCCCCCCCCCCCCACAGAACTATTCATCATATTGTATTCCCTCATCTGTGGTTGATGCTAAGACAGCATATGACTTCAAAGACTGGCATAGGAGTTCAAAGAGCGTACAGTATAGATTTTGACTCAGAGGTATGCGTTTTAGTATACCTGTTAATCAGATTGCAAATAGTTTTAAGGACTCATCCTACAACTCCACCCCCCCCCCCCCCACACACACACACACACATACTTCTTTTTTTAGCCAAATATGACAAACTCAGTATATGAAGATAGATAGGGGTGTAAATTAGTGTGTTTGCTCAAAAGGCAGTGCCTTTATTTCATATTAACTATGTATATCTAGACCTAGCATTTTCAGATGATATAATTCTTTCTTAATTCAGTCTAAACATCGATTATGGCCCCCGCCCATCGGGGCTTGAAGAAATAGATGGGCTGCATGATACTTCCATGTAGAGCTGAAGCCGACCGCACATGAGTACTGGTAAACCGATTAGAGGATATAAGCCTGCCCAGGCAAAGCGGTGCGAGTCAGACCGTCCATGCTTATAAACCCAATTGTTTTCATTGGGCGACAGGGCTTGAGATTTCATTTCATCTCAATGTCGGGTTTAAGTTCCACGAAGTTGGAACCAACATCTCCAGAATGATCATTACAGTGTTGGTGGGGACGTTAAAACTCAACTAAAACAAACAAACTTTCTTATTCCTAGTCTTAACGTCGATTACGGGTGCTCGTTAGACCCGACTCATTGAGGCGGTTCTACCTAAATTTTGAGCAAAAAAGGAGAATCAGGTGTATCCCTGCATAAACCCATTCTTCTTTCTATAAAGTGGAATTTACAAGGGTCTTAGGTATAATTGTTAAAGTGATAAAGTGCCTCTCCATCTACGTTACCTATTGCACTCTACACATGTACATGCATATGTCTTAGATCTGAACAAAAAAAATCACGCACAATATCTAAATCGTCTTGCCGTATTGAATTGATTCCACTTTGACGGTGTGCACAACTCGGCACATTTCTGCACATTGTTATTCCCTTATTGATTTCGTTAATTTATTTTTTATTTTTTTTATTATTATTATTTTTTTTTTTTTTTTTTTTTTTGCTTAATACATTTAAGCTACTTCGTCAACATATATCTTGTGAATTTGTGCACCAAAGACACGGGTCGCCGTGATTACTTTTTATCACCTACGTCGGACTCTGTGTGTACGGAACGCAAGAATCTAGAAACCAAGCATCTAAAATCGCCTTTATTTCAAACAACATTGCTAACATACTAATTCTAATTGTGAAATGAATTTTCTGGAAACTCAACCAGGCTATGAAATAATATACATAAAATGGCGAGATTTCATTTTATTTTGCGTGACGCTTTCGTCCCACTATTTGTCCAGCTTTGTGTTTGAAGTAGCGGGGCTAAGTCTAAAATCATTTACAGCATGAGAAAAGGTGGAGATCAATCTTATGTGGCTCATCATTATCCGCCTCATCTAGCTCTATATTTATATTCATTACGAAAACATGCCTATACTAATATATTGTAAATTTTACCGCCGAAAATCGAACATTTTAAGATGAAAAATTGTGATATTTTTCTTATTTCTGCTCAAAATATAGATTGTTGGTACTCGTTAGAACCGCCTCGTCGAGGCGGTTCTAACGAGTACCCACAATCTATATTTTAGAGCAGAAATAAGAAAAATAAGGCTTACCCCTGTATACCCCAGTTTTCTATATAAAAGTGGGGTTCAAGGGGGTCAAAATTATATAGGCGTGTTTTCGTGATGACCACACCCCATCGGGGCTTGGAAAAATAGAACGGGCTGCATGATGCTTCCACGCAGAGCTGAAACTGACCACACATGACTACTGGTTAACCGTTTAGGAGAACTAAGCCTGCCCAGTCAAAGTTCTATGAGTCAGACCGACCAGTGCACATACCTGTAAGCTTTTGGTTTTATTGGGCGGCAGGGCTTGAGAAGTCACTGCATCTCAATGTCGGGTAAACGGCCCACAAAATAGGAAACAGCGTCTCCAAAATGACATTGACGGGGACGTTAAACCCAAATTCAAACCAACCTGAATCATTGAACAGGGTTAAAATAGTTAATTAATTTGATTTCGGATACTGTTGTGCTTGGTTTAGAAAATTACATACTCTAAAAAGGGTAAATCAAATCCACCCCTGGATAGTGCTAATTCTCTGTTGTTGTTGTTGTTGTGTGTGTGTGTGTGTGTGTGTGTGTGTGTGTGTGTGTGTGTGTGTGTGTGTGTGTGTGTGTGTGTGTGTGTGTGTGTGTGTGTGTGTTCCATGCCTGATGGAAAAATCTTTGGTCTTTGACTCACCTTGCATCATATGGCAGCTAGTCTCACATGCGCCTGCTGATCAGAACATTCGTCAGCCGCACGCGTCGTACTGAAGCAAAAATATTTAAGTAGCGCAGTATGATTCTGTATTTGCTGGTAAATGTAAATTCGTCCATGTCATAGCAACAGATAACTTGAAGCTAGGTATTGTTGATAACTGAAGGATGGTTTTCTTTATTTCTTCATATAAGCCTATGTTGTGGGTATTCATTAGAACGGCCTCGCCGAGGTGGTTTGTTTGTTTGATTTGAGGTTAAGCGTCCCCGTCAACACTATAAAGGTCAAAGGTCATTTTGGAGACGTTGCTTCCAATTTTGTGGGACTTCTACCCGACATTGAGATGAAATGACATCTCAAGCCCTGTCGCCCAATGAAACCAATAGGGTTTATTAGCATGGACGGTCCGCCTCGCACCGCGGTTCCTGGACAGGATTAGATCCTCTAAGCGGTTTACCAGTACTAGTGTGCGGGCCGGATTCACCTCTGCGTGGAAGCATCATGCAGCCCATATATTTCTTCCAGCCCCTATGGGCGGGGGCCTAAGCGGTTCTAATGAATGCCCACAACATAGGTTTTTTTTAGAATTGACAAGGACTATCCTTCGATTATCACAAAATTCCAATCTTACAACAAGAAAACACACCTATATAATTTTACCACCTCGAACCCCACTTTTATATAGCAAAACTGGGGTTTCCAGGGGTAAACCTTATTTTTCTTATTTCTGCTCTAAAATATAAATTGTGGGTACTCGTTAGAACCGCCTCGATGAGGCGGTTCTAACGAGTACCCACAATCTTTATTATGAGCAGAAATAAGAAAAATATCAGAATATTTCATCCAAAAATTTTAGGTTTTTCGGCGGTAAAGTGCACAATGTATTTGTATAGGCGTTATTTTGTAATTTTTATGTCTGTATTGGCTTGGAAATTCGTCCATGTTATAGCAACAGATTTGATAACTGAAGGATAGTTTTCTTTATTTCTTCTTATTAACGTATGTTATGGGTATTCATTAGAACCGCCTCGGTGAGGCGGTTCTAATGAATACCCACAACATAGTTTTTTATTGAGAATTGACAAAGACTACCCTTCCATTTTCACAAAATACCAAGCTTCTCTGTTGCTATGCATGATGTTCGGCATCGGAATTCCAAGATGACAAGATTGGAATATTTCCTTATGACTAACTCTAATATGCTCTGATTTAGAGCAAACATATCTCTGATGTAAAGTAGAGATCTGGCAGAGAAATCAACTAAATCAGTAGACAAGCATTTAAATTTTGATCCATTTAGTTGATATATGAAATGACTAGCGTCATTCAGGCGAGAATGTTCAAGCTTTATGTCTAATTTCGGGAATGAAAGCAGCGCGTTTAAGCCTTAATGTTATTTATGGAATTTTACTACCGCAAATTCAAAACACTGTGAAATTCCATTGTTAAGACCAGCTGAACTTGAAACAAATCTTGCTTTTAAAAGCATATTTCAGATTTTTTTATCGTACAGTGTCATTTAGTAAGAAACCACCTTTGCGACTGTTCAAAAGTGGTCTTAAAGACCAGACCACTTGTGAGCAGTCGCAAAGCTGTGTGTTTGTGTTTAACGTCCCATCAACAACTAAGGTCACTAGGGCAGCCTCGATAGTTCAGTGGTTAGCGCGTTCGACTTATGATCGAGAGGTTGTGGGTTCGAATCCGGCCACCGGAGCCGATGTGTGTCCTTGGGCAAGACACTTAATCCAACTAGGTGTAAATGAGTAGCAGGGGCGTAAAGGTCACTGCCTCTATCGCGCGCGAGTGGTAACATCCGGAATGAGTGTACGAGAGCGATTCGAATAAGCCGGAAGCTTTCATCGCAATCGAACTAAAATAAAGTAGTATAAACTAAGGTCATTCGGAGACGGGTCAAAGCTGGTGGTAATACAGGAATTTCTTTTTTTTTTTTTTTTTTTTAGTAAGAGACCACTTTTGCTACTGATCAAAAGTGGTCTTAAAGATCACTTTTCAAAAGTCCCAAAGCTGGTCGTGTGTGTGTGTGTGTGTGGGGGGGGGGGGGGGGCAACGTTCCACCAACAACTAAGGTCACACGGAGACGGGTAAAGCTGGTCATAATGTCCTTTAGTAAAGGACCACCTTTTCGACTGTCTAGAAATGGTCTTAATTGGGGAAGTTATCTCCAGTAAAAGAAAGAAACAACAAGAGCGCACTGAAGCCGTATTTACACTGCAAAAATGAATAAAAGGTTAATGTTACTAAAGTCATTTTTGCATCACGAAAACACCCTACATAATCTCGATACCCCTTAAACCCCACTTTTATACAGTTACACTGGGGATTACAGGGGTATATTTTTTTTTCTTATTTCTGCTCAAAAGCATAGATTTTGGGTACTCGTTAGAACCGCCGAGGCGGTTCTAACGAGTACCCACAATCTATATTTTGTGTAGAAATATGAAAATATCAGTATTTTTTTTTCTGAAAATTTTCATTTTTGATGGCAAAAACTTTCAATATATCTTAGTAATGATCTTAGTCCACAGAAATAAGAGAAATAGTTAGTGACTGTGCCAGACAGAAATGATGGCAAATCCCCCCACCCCACCCTTAATCCCCAAAATCTAAATCAAAGCACTGACAGCTCTGTTGGGTACCCTGATTATAGGATAGGAAAATGGTCGGGAGACTAATTTTTTCCACTGACCCTTCCAATGCGGTTCTTCTGTGGCGGTTTATTAAATTTATGTTGTTGTTTGTTACTTACTGTGTGTATCACTTGTGTATTTTTATTTTGGATGGTCATTTGGCCATTTTGTGGGAGAGTAACTGTCCTTATGGCCTTCCTTTGTTTAGGTTTCCATTATGGTCTGGTCGCTTCATGTTTGTGTGTCTTTCCCTATGGTGTCTTTGATGGGTGGAGTAAGTTAATTGTATCGATTCCTGATCTTTGTTTTACTTCTACTTTAGAAAGCTTCTTTTAACCCTATATTCCTGTATTTTTAAGCAACCTTTTTATAAACAGTTTATAAGTATAGGCTCAGGTTATAAGACAGCAAAATGGAAGCTTTCTCTCTTTTAACGCCATACGTCTGTTCCCTCGCATTCAGAACATAAACGGGACTTGAAGAAATATATGGGCTGCATGATGCTACCACGCAGAGCTGAATCCGGCCCGAACACTAGTACTGGTAAACCGCTTAGAGGATCTAAGCATGTCCAGGAACCGCGGTGCGAGGCGGACCGTCCATGCTAATAATGGTTTCATTGGACGACAGGGCTTGAGATGTCATTTCATGTCAGTGTCGGGTAAAGTCCCACAAAATTGGAAGCAACGTCTCCAAAATGACCTTTACAGTGTTGACGGGGACGTTACACCTCAAATCAGACATACAAAATCAGAACATAAACAAATAGATACATTAGAATATCATATTCATATATCCGTGCGATAAAATGCCGTGTCATATGACTGTGAAAATGTCGTATTTTTCCTGAAGTCTTCTTCTTTCTGCTTCAAACATACTATGAGCCGGGGCAGAGCATTTCCTACAACTTACATGAACGCACAGCGAAGAATCAGATCAGCCTACACATCCATATAGGCTAACCAGAGACTTGTCTTGCTGCATGAAGGGGCATTGGGTCCTTAGCTATCCTTAGAGCGCACAACGAAGACTCTGATCAGACTGCGCGGATGCGCAGGCTGATCTGAGTCTTCGTTGGGCGCTAAGGTCTTATTGTAGGTTTTGTCATGTGCTTGCTCCTTTTGTATTATTTGTTCAAGATTGACTACCCAAAATCTATGTCTGTAAGGAAAACGATATACCTGTATTCCCTGGAAAATCCAACAGCTTTTGTTTCGTCTTATGCATGAAAAGATGGAGTTCATTCCCTGATGGAAAGTTGTGGAAACACGTTTAAACCGCCTCATTAAGATTCTCAAAACTACTCACAATTAATGCCAAATAAGAAAATAATATAATTATACCCTTATAAAATAGAAGTGAAGGCAATGATCGGGAATATCCTCAAAACACCTATCCAACACAGTAAAGGGAAAGAGCCGCAAACATAAAACAATGAAAACGTCACGAGCAGATAACCAAAAGTACAGTTATTTTACCGCAAAACGGACAAACGGCAAAAAATTTCAATTTATTGATATCCATAATTCGAATGATGCATATTTATAAATCAGCCGAATAATGGATATCCATAAATCGAATTATTTATATCCATAAATCGAATTGTTTGTTTGTTTGTTTGTTTGAATTGACGTTTAACGTCTCTGTACACATTATTTAGGTCATTTTGGAGACGTTGCTTCCAATTGTTGTGAAACTTTTACCCGACACTGAGATGAAATGGCATCTCAAGCCCTGTCGCCCAATGAAATCCAATGACGGTCTGACTCACTTCACTTTGCCTAGGCAGACTTACTCCTTCTAAGCGGTTTACCAGTACACATGTGTGGTCAGTTTCAGCTCTTCGTCGAAGCATCTTGCAGCCAAATCTACATGAATTTCTTCAAGCCCCGATGGGCGGGTGCGAACAATAAATCGAATTTTGGATATCCATAATTCGATTTATGGATATCCATAATTCGATTTATGGATATCCATAATTCGATTTATGGATATCATTTATTCAGATCGATTTATGGATATCCATAATTCGAATTATGAATATCCATAAATCGTATTATGGATATCTATAAATCGGGCTGAACTAATGATATGCATATTTCGAATTATGCATTACGCAAACACACCTATACAAATACATTGACACCTTTAGCGCCGAAAAAATAAAAACATTATGATGATAAAATGTGATAATTTTCTTATTTCTGCTCCAAATATAGATTGTGTGCACTTGTTAGAACCGCCTCAACGAGGCGGTTCTAACGAGTGCCCACAATCTAAATTTTAGAGCAGATATAATAAAAAATAAGGTATACCCCCGGGAACCCCAGTTTTACTGTATAAAAGTGGGGTTCAAGGAGGTCAAAACTATATAGGCGTGTTTTCGTGATGGATAGCCATAATTCACCAAAAAAGTATTTGGTTTCAGTCATTATTTATTGTATTTATTCGCAAAGCCGAATTTTTGCTATCCATAATTCGAATTAGTGATATCCACAAATGGACTGAATATAATGATGTCCATAATTCGAATTATGGATATCCCTAAATCGATCTGAATTAATAATATCCATAATCTATAATTAGATTTATTGATATCCATTATTCGAATTAAGGATATCCATAAATAAGCCGAATAATAGATATCAATAATTCGAATTATAGATATCCATATATCGAATAATGGATATCCATAATCGATTTATGGATATCACTAATTCGAATCGTGGATATCCATAAATAATTATGGATATCTATAAATAGGGAATAAATAGTAACACGGCACCCCATATACTTATCGCTGTGTAGCGCTGGCTCTTAGTCATTGGGTCTCTCACCGCCGTGGGTTCGAGCCTCGCTCGGGTCACGTGTGAGACGCCAAGTTCTGCAACGGAAGGTCAGGTGGTTTTTCTCCGGGTACTCCGATTTTCGCCCACCTATGATTAACGATCGGCTCGATATGAGTGAAATAATCTTGAAAGGACTGTAAAACCCAAACCAAAAAAAAAAAAAAAAAATACTTATCGCTGTGAGTTCTCAGCCTTATCGATAGAATCTGGATAGACATCATGTGTTGGGTTTGGCAAACAGAGTAGTCGAAGATCAGACGCCGCAGAACGCGACGTCTGATCTGGGTTTACACTGGTCGGCTACAGGCAAACAGAGTAGTCGAAGATCAGACGCCGCAGAACGCGGCGTCTGATCTGGGTCTACACTGTTCGCCTACAGAATTAAACGAAACCCTGCAATTCCCCAATAATGTGTATTCCTCATTGTACATTGTATTCACGTTCTGACTTGATAACACTATGTATATGCTATTTTTTCCACAGATTTGCTATTCACGGCACCAGAGCACCTGCGTACACCCAATCCTTTGTTGAAGGGATCGGAGAAAGGAGATGTATATAGCATGGCAATAATTATGCAAAGTGTTGTACTAAGGTCTGACCCTTTCTGCACTTGTGGATTGACAGTAAAAGGTGCGTAACATCGTGTTTCATAACCCTGGCATAGAAATTCTTATCTTTTCCAGACCATCCTACCCTGAGATAGGATAAAATGTTTACGTGTTTGGTCTCCATTGTCTGACTAGGACATATGGTACGCCGTCGTTAAGGTTGACGTAACTGCACGTAAAATGACGTCATATACGGCGTAATATTGTCATAGAAATATGGCGTGAAATCAAAGTGACTGCATTGTGGAAAAAATCCACTCAGAAATGAAAAGTATCCAAGAAAAATAATCTTACATAGGTTTTGTTTGTTTGTTTGTATTGGAGTTTTACGGCCCAGTCAACACTAATTAGGCCAGAAACTGACAACTGCCCTTCTTGAATCAGCGGAAGGGAGAGAATGACCGTAGAAAAGATTTCATAATCAATCTCCACGAAAGAATTTTGCCGACCCCGGCGGGAGTCGAACCCGCGTCCTCCTGATCACCAGTCAGACGCGCATCCGACTGAGCCACCGAGGCAGGCTTTCTTACATAGGTACAGTGTATGAGGGAAATTCGTCCTGTGGGATCACTACCCGGCATCACTCGGTAAGCCCGAAATACCGCACAGTGACCCTCTGGGTGGGTTTTTCTATCGACCCCTCACACCCATGTTAAGATTTTTATTTCCTTACTTATCATTCTTGGTTGAAGCTATGAACTGTAAGGGTTCAATATAACCATCAATACCCTTGGCTTGAGCCCTCTAGGCTAATAAAACTTAAAGGGAATGGGAACATCTGGCAGATTCGCCCGCCATTTTTCAAACGGACACAACTTTCGGGACTTCCTTTCGCTTTTCTGTAAGCCCTGTCTACTCTTAAAAGAATGAATTTGCTCCTCAGGAACAGTTTTTTAGCTCACCTGAGCACGCTATGCTCATGGTGCGCTATTTTGATCGGTCAATGTCCGTCGTTCGTCGTCAACAATTGCTGTAAAAGACTACTCCTCCTAAACCCTTGGGCCAATTTCATTTAACCTTCACAGGAATGGTGCCTAGGTGACTCTCTATCAAAATAGCTAAAATGGTTCCGCTCTGATAAACAAGATGGCCATCAGAGCTAAAAATAGAAATATCTTTAAACGACTACTCCTCCCAAACCCCTGGGCTAATTTCATTCAAACTTCATAGGAATGATGTTAAGTGACCCTCTACAAAAATAGCTAAAATCGTTCTGCTTCAATTAACAAGATGGCCGCTGGAGCTAAAAATAGAAAAATCTTTAAACGACTACTCCTCCCTAACCCCTGGGCCAATTTCATTCAAACTTCATAGGAATGATACTTAGGTAACCCGCTGTCAAAATAACTAAAATCGTTCTGCTCCGATGAACAAGATGGCCGCAATAGCTAAAAATAGAAAAATCTCTAAACGACTACTCCCCCAAGACCCCTGGGCCAATTGCATTCAAACATCAAGGGAATGATGCTTGGGTGACCCTCTACCAAAATAGCTAAAACCGTTCTGCTCTGATAAAAAGTATGGCCGCCAGGGCTAAAAATAGAAAAAAAAACATCGTAAATTTGCTTCAGATGCGAACTCCTCCTAAACCCTTGAGCCAATTTGTTTCAAACTTCACCGGAATGTTGCCCAGGTGACTCCCTCTACTAAAATAGCTAAAATCGTTCTTCTCTGACGAACAAGATGGCCACCAGAGCTAAAAATGAAAAAAAAATTAATCTTCAAACAACAACTCCTCCTGTACCCTTGGGCCAATTTCATTCAAGCCTCATAGGAATGTTGCATAGTTGACTAAAATACTAAAATAGCTAGCATGATCCCGCTCTAATGAACAAAATGGCCACAAGAGCTAAAATTAGAAAAATTTAATTTGCTTCAAACGCGAACATCTCCTAAACCCATGGCAAATTTAATTCAAACTTCACAGGAATATTGCCCATGTAACTTCCTACCAAAATAGCTAAAATCATTCCGCTCTGATGAACAAGATGGCCACCAGAGCTAAAAATAGAAAAAAAAATCTTCAAACGACAACTCCTCCTGTACCCTTGGGCCAATTACTTTCAAACTTCATAGATGACCCTCTACCAAAATAGCTAAAATGATCCCGCTCCGACGAACAATATGGCCGCCAGAGTTAAAAATAGAAAAAACAATGTAAATTTTATTCAAAATGCGAACTCTTCCTAAACCCTTTGGTCATAATGATTCAAACTTCACGGGAATGTTGCTTAGGTGACACCCCACCGCAATAGCTACGATCGTTCCGCTCTGATAACCAAAATGGCCACCAGAGCTTAAATTAGAATGCACTAGAGACAGTGACATTCATGTGAGCGAATCAGGGCCAAGATGGCCCTCTTGTTTTCCTTTAAGAGTTGACCCCTATTAACATGGGAAACAAATATAATTTTGCAGGAGTTGCCTCCCCTGAAGGAGTTCCCATCCACCTTTATCCACACACCCGTCGAGACGCATCCTACCAAGTGTTGTCAGCCTGGGCCAAAGGTTATAAATCTTTTTTCATGCTCAAGTCACTTGAGCACGAAACTTTTCCTGCTCACAAATTTTGAAATGCCAACGATGTAAAATTTATGAGCAGGAAAAACACTATTCTCTTCTGATCCGATTTTGAAGCGTCCGTGATGTAGTGGCTACGCTACTCGCCTTGTAAACCAGGGGTCGCAGGATCGATCCCGGGCTTCTCCAGACTTTCGGATGGATCTTTAAAACCAAGGTCCCGTCTCGGTATGGCCTTAGCTGTTGATGGGACGTAAAACTCAAACATTCACTCACTCTTCTGACCCGAATAGGAACATTGGTCTTTATATTTGTAATTAAAATTTTATGAGCATCACAGCTGATTTGAACATGAAAAAGTTTTATAACCTCGGGGCAAGTTCTTACTTTGAAAGACTTTAGGCCTCCACTTCTATTTCACACGATTTGCTTTGTTTCTTTGATTTGAGGTTTAACGTCCCCGTCAACACTGTATAGGTCTTTTTGGAGACGTTGCTTCCAATTCTGTGGGACTGTATCCGACATTGAGAAGAAATGACTTCTCAAGCCCTGTCTCCAGATGAAACCAATAGGGCATATAAGCAAGGACGGTCCGACTCGCACCGCTTTGCCCGTGCAGGCTTAGATCCTCTAACGATTTACAAGTACTCGTGTGCTGTCGGTTTTAGCTCTGCGTGGAAGCATCATGCAGACAGTCTATTTCTTCGAGCCCCGATGGGCGGGTCAGAAGGGCGGTGTGATAGCTAGGAATTTAGTTTCTTGATCACCGAGACCGTTATGCTAATTATTTTGCTTTTCAAAACGCAATGAGACATGACTGCACTTTTAATTTTGAAATCCACAATGTTTTCCGTAAGTCGCCTTCATGTGAGCCGCGGCCTCGGTAGCTCAGTCGGATGCGAGTCTGACTGGTGATCAGGAGGACGCGGGTTCGATACCTGTCGAGGTCGGCAACATTCTTTCGTGGAAATTGATCATGAAAACTTTTCTACGGCCATTCTCTCCCTTCCGCTAATTCAAGAAGAACAGTTGTCAGTTTTCTTGCGAAAGAATGTGCACTGGTTAACGACTTACGTATAAGCCTGCCCAGGAAAAGTGTGTATAAGTAAACTGACCGGCTCAAAATGACCTAAATAGCGTTGACTTGGCCGTTAAACTCCAATACAAACAATTTGGTCGTAGCAGTCTGGAATTCGTACAATCACCACATGTTTGAAATTCTATAATAAATGGTATCCGAAATTTGCCTATAAACTTCCCGTTTCACCACCCTTGAACTTTGAACTCATTGGTTTACTAGCCCGTGCATATATCGGCTATGACACACCTAGGCCGTTACGTGTTGGGTGTGTGCGTTTACTCTTTTTTTTTTAAACTCCGAGACATCTAGTTTAATGAACCTCCATACACACATCTTACCTAGTGACACACTTTTCACACCTGGCTGTACGTTTAGCTCTGTTTCTTGAACAGTAGCGGCAATTACATTCGGCGAATTTCTTGCATAACTATTCTAATTCTATATTTTAGTAGAAATACGATGAAGTGGTAAAGTTTTTTTGAAAAGAAAAACATTTTCCAGTGCACAGTGAAATTTACAGTCACTGTGGTAATCTGTAGAAGGTCGTGATGTACTTTCTCTTGAAGCGCTAAAACTCGTTGTATACCCAACCTTTTTAATCGCCGGCTGCTTAGACAGGATTAGCGTCTTTATTGTTTTTTGATATTTGAGATTATATTGCTATTAAGTAATGGCATTCCTGTTTGTATCTTCTTCAGAGATAATTCACAAGTTACGACACCCTCCACCCCTCTTACGTCCCTCCGTTAGTCAGCAAGCTGCCCCTCCTCAGTACATTCAAATTATGAAAATATGTTGGTCAGAGAATCCCGACATGAGACCAACGGTAGAGGATATTTACCAGCAGTACAAAACTATTACTGGTGGAAAGTAAGTAAAATATCATAACGATAACACATCCGTGCGACATAGCGCATTTTTCACACCTCCAAAATGGCTACTTTTCTGATGAAAACCGGTTATATTTTTCTTATTTATACTGCGAACATAGGTTGTTTGTGCTCGTTAGAACCGCCTCATTGAGGCGGTTCTAACGAGTACCCACAACCTATCTCTTGGAGCAGAAATAAGAAAAATATGGCATACCCTCTTAAACTCCAGTTTTCTCTATATAAAGTGGGGTTTATGAGGGTGTTCATTTCACGGACTTGTTCACGTGATGTAATGTACTTTTATTTATAAGATGAACTGATCAACATGGCATATTTTGCACCGTGTTCAAAAGACAGACTACTTTCGTGCACTCTTGTTTTCTTAGTGGTAAATGGGCCCTCTTTTAAAACGGGATCTGCTCTTTGCCAAAAGAATTTTAAATCATAAACTGTGTCCTTTAAGAGTGACTCCATGTACTGCGGCGTCTGATCTGGGTCTGCACTGTTTGTCAATGTCCCAAGAAAGGGCCGCTAGGCATATATGGGTTCTATGTACCTAGCACTGAGCGAACTCATTTGAATCTGGTAACAGCGTACATACCTATACATGTACGCCCGTGAAGGACTTGAATACGACACCAGATGTTCTAAAGGGCTAATCTCTTAGAGACAATGATAACAGCACCGAACTGAAAATCGTAAAGTGTTCAAGGCTTTTTCTTGATCATACTAGTTAGTTTCGGTAAATTAGGCCTCATCACTGGCCCTCAAATACTCTCAAACTTCTGCAGTGGAATCAGTGGTCCAAAACGCCCAGACAACATAACCCACACAATGATGATAGCATTGGCTCATATAATTTCACTTGCTGATGTCACGTGCCTCTTATCAGTCAGACAACCGTGTTTATCCAGTTCTTGTGTAAGATAATCAAAATTAACGCACTGCATGCTGGTATTTTTGTTCAGCAGACGACACTTCGCTTTGAAATATTTTTCTTATTTTCCACAGAAAACATTATTTGAATATGCTCTTTAAAATGGTTATCCTTTGGAAGCAAAGAATACACCAAAGCACTTAAAAGTATGGAGTGTACAGTTTTCTTAGTCAGACTAGTTAGTTTCGGCCGGATAGGCCTCATCAGTTACCCTTAAATATGAAGTCTTATGCAAATTGTCTTTGAGACAATTTACATGAAATGTCAAATCTTTTTTTTTCAGAGAAAAAATAATGAAAATATCAACATTTTATTGTCTGGTGAATTAGCCCAGAGCATTTGAGCTTTAGCAATATTTTTGTTTAAATTTGAATAACCTTGTTTGATATGTATTGTAGAAGTTCCATTTAACAATGACACTATTGTGATGTATGGATTTATTAAGCATTTAATTTTCTAAATTAATGCTTCAGGAAAGACATTCATGAATACAATTTTATCAGTTCAGTGGAATTCCGCTATTAAGACACCTAAAATTAAGACTCATTCTGGTTTAAAAATAGAATGAAGGCAATGAAGGAATCGATACAATCAACCCACAGCTCCCATCCGAGACACCAAAGGGAAAGAAGCACAAACATGAAACAACAGACCTAATGGAAACATCAATAGCGGGAAGCCAAAAGGACAGTTACTTTCCCACAAAATGGCCAATAGGCTATCCAAAATAAAATTATTTTAAAAAGCTTATTTTGAAGGGTGAAGTTATTTTGTCTTTTTGTTGTCTCACAGTAGTGTCTTCTGGTCAGGGACCACCTTTGGGACTGTTCAGAAGTGGTCTTAAAGACCACTTTTAAACAGTCCCAAAGGTAGTCTCAATATAAGAATTTAAGTGTATGTGAATTTCCCGCAGGAAAATGTATATCGTCGACACGATGTTTCGAATGCTGGAGAAGTATTCCACGGATCTCTGGTCAGGGACCATCTTTGGGAGTGTTCAAAAGTGGTCTTAAAGACCACTTTTGAACAGTCCCAAAGTTGGTCTTAATATAGGAATTTTAGTGTATGTAAATTTCCCGCAGGAAAATGAATATCGTCGACACGATGTTTCGAATGCTGGAGAAGTATTCCACTGATCTCGAAGACCTGGTTAGAGAGAGGACCACACAGCTTGAGGACGAGAAGAAGAAGACAGATACGCTACTATACAGAATGCTACCTCCGTAAGACATCTCAATAATCATGCTCCTGGTTTGCACTCTCCTAATTGACAGACATTGTACAGTGGACCCTCGTTATAACGACAGTATTTTCCCTAATATTGTGCCGTTGTAAAGAATTTGCCATAAGACCGATTCTCAGTTACAATGTAGTTTATTTGTTTGATTTAAGGTCCAACGTCCCAATCAACACTATATAGGTCATTTTGGAGATGTTACTTCCAGTTTTGTGGGAGTGTAACCCGACATTGAGATGAAATGGCATCCCAAGCCCTGTCGCCCACTGAAACCAATAGGGTTTATAAGCATGGGCGGTCCGACTCGCACCGCTTTGCCTGGGCAGGCTTAGATCCTGTAAGCGGTTTACCAGTACTTGTATGTGGTCGGTTTCAGCTCGTGCAGCCCATATATTTCTTCAACCCCCGTTGGCGTCGGCCGACAATCCCAATTACGAATATAATAGGTAATTAAGGGCCTTTTCCCCTTCATCACTTCAAGAAACAAATGTTATAGACATTTGTTAGAATCGCCTTTGTGAGGCGATTCTAACAAAAAACTATAACATTTGTTTCTTGGAGTACTAGATTACAGGAAGCTTTCATGACTGTGGATTGGATATGGGCATTTCCAACCCGAGTAAAGCCCACGCCTATCAGTACCGAGGCTAAGCCTTTTGCTAATGATTCATACAATTGAAACTGCTGTTATAACGAGTTTTGTCATTATAACGAATGTCGGTATAAAGAGGGTTGACTGTATTCGAATGGCCGAACATCTACGGTTCAAAAGAGCCTGGTCACAACACGAAAACACGCCAATATAATTTTGACCGCCTTGAACCCCACTTTTATATAGTAAAACTGGGGTTTCCGGGGGTATACCTTATTTTTCTTATTTCTGCTCTAAAATATAGATTGTGGGTACTCGTTAGAACCGCCTCGATGAGGCGGTACTAACGCGTGCCCACTATCTATTTATTGAGCAAAAAATCAGAAACATATCACAATTTTTCATCATAAATTTTTCATTTTTTCGGCGATAAGGGTGGCAATGTATTTGTATAGGCGTGTTTGCGTAATGATACGCACAGACTTGCTTTAATAGTCAATGGTGCATCTGAATCAATGACCTAAATAGAATGAAACAGTTTCTACGATCACACAAATTATATATAGGATCTTACGCGAGTAATCATGTATTATTGAATTTATTAAACGAGTTGAGAAAAAGGGATAAAATGCGAGGTCTTGCCGCGATAAAATGCGAGGCTTTGCCGAGCATTGAATGCCTTTTCCTCAACGAGTTTAACAAATTCAGTAATGCATGAGCACGAATACAAGATTCCATTCATCATACGACATTTAAAACGCATTTTATTCACGATTGTTTTGTATAAAATTTCAATAATTCGCCATTTATAACGCGACGTCATTAAGGACGTCGGACATGTAACGTTACGGGGCGTATATAACTAATTTGTATATTTAATCCACCAGAGGATTACCAAATTTATTACTTGGCGTTATTAAAATCTCAGACGCGACGCCATATGATAAAAATATTAGAACCCATTGGCACATTCAATGTTCGATACCTACCAGGGTCGGCAACATACTTTCGTTGAGATTGATCATGAAATCTTTTCTACGGTTATTTCTCCCTTCCGCTGTTTTAAGAAGGGCATTTGTCAGTTTCTGGCGAAAGAATGTGCACTGTCCTGGTTAACCACTTATGTATAAGCCTGCCCTGGAGAAATGTGGAGAGGTAAACTGACCAGCTCAAAAATGACCTAACATAGCGTTGACTGGGCCGTTAAACTCCAGTACAAACAAATGAACACATTTAAATGTCCAAAAACTGACTTTTCTATCGGAACCCGCATTTTATGGTGACTTAGTATGTTAATTCAGAAAAATATATAACCACAATGACTTCCGCACCCAATTTCGTAAAATCATTCTTCGATACAAAAGATTGGGTACAACATAAATGTTATACGACAGACTGCATGCATGGTAGTTAACCCAATCACGGTTGACAACTTTGCTTCCCTCTTTAATTGCACACTGGTGGGTCAGGCCTCAGATTTTTTGACAGTTCCAGCGTAAAGGCTTATGTTGGTTGGTACCTCATGCTCTGCCTCTGGTCGGGCCCATCGGAGTCTAACTGTTGATTTTCTTTTGCTCCAGCATTTCAGTGGTTTCTTGCTGTCGAGTCCTCATCATTTTGTCATCTCTGTGGTTGTTCGATTTTTGTGTTCACGGAGATGTTGCACTGATGTGTTTGGAGGCCTTCATGCGGACTGAACAAATTATATGTCTTAATCGCGACGGAATTAAGGGCGAGAATTGTGGCCACGTAAAATCGATTTAAGCCTCCCCAACGGAATCCGTTTCCGCTGACCGTTCCAATGCGGTTCATTTTTTGTTATGGTTTGTCTTCAGGTGTTTGTGTCGCTTATATTATTTTATTTTGGATAGCCTGTTGGCCATTTTGTGGGAAAGTAACTGTCCTTTTGGCTTTCCGCTGTTGATGTTTCCATTGGGGTCTGTTGTTTCGTGTTTGTGTTTCTTTCCCTTTGGTGTCTCTGATGGGAGCTGTGGATTAATTGTATCGATTCCTGGTCATTGCCTCCACTTCTATTTTGCTTAAAGGACGTTTTTTGCCAGGGCAAGTCTGTGTATTGTTTACCTTAGTAAACTCTGTATTGACCGTTATCTTGCTGAATATTCATTTAAGCCACACCCATTTCTGTCTACCAACCAATCAAATTACTTGATGTAATTTATTGCTACAAATTCATAAACTAAATGCCAAACAGTGTAGATCCTGATCAGATGGCTTCTTCAGAAGCCATCTGATCTGGATCTACATTGTTTGCAAAGATAGGGTTTGTCGTGAACAGCAAGATAAGGGTTAAAAAGGGAGTAAAAGTCGGGTTTACAATAGTTTCCTTGTTTTTACTTAAAACATAGATGTTGTTCTGATAAACACCTAGCATCTATATTTAGATCGGAAATAAGATATAGAAACGAAAATCACCTGTATAGCGCTATAAGCCCCCGCCCATAGGGGCTTGAAGAAATATATGGGCTGCATGATGCTTCCACGCAGAGCTGAATCCGGCCCGCACACTAGTACTGGTAAACCGCTTAGAGGATCTAAGCCTGTCCAGGAACCGCAGTGCGAGGCGGACCGTCCATGCTAATAAATCCTATTTGTTTCATTGGGCTTGAGATGTCATTTCATCTCAATGTCGGGTGAAAGTCCCACAAAATTGGAAGCAACGTCTCCAAAATGACATTTACAGTGTTGACGGGGATGTTAAACCTCAAATCAAACAAACAAACATGTATAGCGCTAGTTCTACAGATGTGGGATGGGGTGGATTTGGGCGTGCCAGGGTAAACATAATATTGCTTTATATTTGTTCAAGTGCATAGGTCTGGGTATTCGTTCTTCCAAGCACCAACAATCTACATTAGGAGTATATAGAAGAACACTATAATAAATGTTCATGTGACAGTTGCCATTTCTATTGCCACGTAAAAGTTTTAAAATGTGTGTGCATTACGAAAACACTCATATACAAATATATTCTTACACACCAGACAAGGAAATCCGCGATTTTACCCTTATGTTCTGACCCTGGTGTTCCGACCCCAAATCGAATATAATCGCGTGTTTGATAAATTCACTGGTTGATTACGACCTCATGCGCGGCGTCGTCATGCGCAACGTCACTAAACATTCGTGTTGTGTCATCACAAAATGGCGGACGTCGGTAACCGAAGTGACAGCAGCATTAAAAATTCGCTATAGAAATGAAAGGTATGCAAGACTAAGAATCCTATATGGGTGTGAGGGGTGGATAGAAAAATCCGTCCCTCGGGATCACTGTCCGGCATCACTCGGCAAGCCTCGTGATGCCGGACAGTGACCCTCGGGACGGATTTTTCCATCCACCCCTCACACCCATATAAGATCCTTATAGTCCCGCACTGCATGGGCTAATAAAAGATTGTAGCTCGCTTAACACATCGAGCGATGGGAGGTAACTACCAGACTAATAAATAAATTAAGTGTAAATTTTACCGCCGACAAACCAAAACCTTCAAGATAAAAAAACTGTTGTTTGTTTTATTTCTGCTCAAAATATAGATTATGGGTACACGTTAGAACCGCCTCATCGAGGCGGTTTTAACGAGTCCGCACAATCTATATTTTGTTCCCACAATCTATATTTTAGAGCAGAAATAAGAGAAAAAAGCGTTTTATACCTGTAAACCCCAGTTTTACTATATACAAGTAGGGTATAAGGGGGTCAGAACTATATGGGTGTGTTTGCGTGATGGTATCTTTGTGTATGTCTTCCTTGTTTCCAACGGCAACTGTAATGTTATCATTGGATGCAGTTAACCGTTAACCGTTTGACTCTTATGACCCACAAAGAGGGTTGACGCGTCGTTAAACACGAAATCATCATCATCATCATAATGTTATCATTTACATGTACAACAGCACCGGCCCCGATAGCTCAGTTGGTAGAGTGTCCGCTCCGGGGAACGGGAGGTCACGGGTTCGATTCCGGGCCGCGACATACCAAAGTCGTTAACAATGGTACTAGCTGCTCCTCGCTTGGCACTCAGATTTACGGGGTAGAGCTAGGACTGGTCGACCCAGTGTCAGGATAATGTGACTGGGTGTGGTATCATGTAATGTGTCTGGGACATGATACTTCAGTGTGGCAGCACTATAAAAGTGAGCATTGAGCTCCCTGTCGGAACCAGACACCGTCGTGATATGACTGAAAAATTGTTGAAAGCGACGTTAAACCCGAATTCACACACACACACACACACACACACACACACACATGTACAACAGCTGGTGTTGAGGGAATGTGTGGCGGCTGTAAAAAGTCTCCCTGCACTTCATTATTGTTTGGGTTATATTTTCTAGTCCTTTGGGATCATGGATTGCCATCACGAAAACATGCCTATATAATTTTGACCCCCCCCCCCTTGAACCCCAATTATATATAGTAAAAGTGGGGTTTCTGGGGGTATACCTTATTTTTCTTATTTCTGCTCTAAAATATAGATTGTGGGTACTCGTTAGAACCGCCTCGATGAGACGGTTCTAACCAGTGCCCACAATCTATATTTGGAGCAGAAATAAGAAAAAATTCTCAATTTTTCATCATAAAATTTTCATTTTTTCAGCGATAAAGGTGGCAATGTATTTGAATAGCGTATTTTCGTAATGGCACTGCGGAACTTAGAAAATATCTGATGGTCACTGATGAGGTTTAATTGTCCGAAAATAGCCCAGAATAAATCTTGTTCAGTCCACGCTTTTCCGTTCTGTGCTGTAGTCCTTGCTTCCAATGGATTACCCTGTTTTTCAGAACGTTATAGTCTAGTTTCCTGATTTCTGTTCAAACATGCATCACGTGAACAAGTCCGTAAAATAAAGACCCCCCTAAACCCCAGTTTATATAGAGAAACTTGGTTTTACGGGGGTAAACATTATTTTCCTTATTTATGCTCCAAGACATAGGTTGTGGGTACTCGCCGCCTCAATGAGGCGGTTCTATCGAGCACCCAAAACCTATGTTTGGAGCAGAAATAAGGAAAATATCACAAATTTCCATCAGAAAAAATACCATTTTTGAGGTTTGAAAAATGCACTATATCACACGGATGTGTTATCGTAATGGGATTGTTGATACTCATTAAAATCGCCTTGTTGATGCGGTTTTTACTGATACCAAATGCATACGCGTGTATTTAAGAGCATGACTACGAAAAAAGTCTGTTCAACATTTTAATGACTTGAAATAAACCATATTAAGCACTGGGTGTGCTTTTCTGGTGATCAACGAAATGTTTTGATCGAGAATTTTCCGTGAATTGACAAACTTAAGGTAAACCACGGCAATAGAAAATGTGCTTTTGAACATGTTTGCCCAGCACAGACAAGAGAAAATGCATTTTTGAACATGTTTGCCCAGCACAGACAATAGAAATTGTGCTTTTGAACATGTTTGCCTAGTACAGACAAGAGAAGAGAGTCTTTAGTGAGCACTATATGGAAGCCCGTTTGAGCCACTATTTCATCATGCAGCTGAAAGAGATTGTAAGTTGACATAGTTCGAATAATGTGATTACCGAGGGCACTAACCCAATGGCGACTTTTCGATTGACTTGGCGGAGTTGTAATTTCAGCCCAATTATAGTTTAACTAACTTTTTTTTCTAATTAGAAAATCTAGGAGACTTTGCGTCCACAAACCTTAAGATGAATCGTGAAATATACGACATATATAGGGTATAAAATGGAACATTTCGTCGTAATTAATTTGGAACTTTTAGTTTAGGAAAAACAGTGTCCGACCTTTTCTTAACCAATTGTTTACAAGTGGACTCTCCCATTGCTACATGTTGGACAGGTCCATTTGTCTTATAAGTGGTAATATGCCTATTTTTTCGTTTTTATTTTATTTTTGACGAAAAATGCTGTTAGCAAATAGTGCAGGCCCTGTTCAGACGCCGCGTTCTGCGGCGTCTGATCTGGGCCTGTACTGTTTGCCAAGGTACCTCTTTATGGGTTTCACACATGCAGTGGGATAAAGGTCACTTTATTACAATAGCTTAACACCACGTTAATAGTACGTGTAACAACACCGCTGTAAATCCCACTTTATAAGGCAAAAACAGGGGTTAACATGTCTGTGTCGGGTAAAAGTCCCACAAAATTGGAAGCAACGTCTCCAAAATGACCTCTACAGTGTTGACAGGGATCTAAAACATCAAATCAAACAAACAAATCAAAGTTGCCAACGCGATTTACGATCTGCATGCTGGGAGTTTTTCAGCAGACATATTTATTTTTTTATAATATTTTATTTTTTTATTTTTTGTATTTTGCTCAGAAAACAGGATTTGACATTTCATGCAAATTGTCTCCATATTTCATGCAAATTGTCTCAGATGGAGACAGTTTGCATGATATGGTCTAGTACTGCTTGCTGGGCAAAGTAAGAAAACTTTCGACAGTTTGTCGATTGCTAATTTAGCTCGAAGAGTGGTAAAAGTTAAGCAAGCGTCTGTCTTAACCCATATATGACTATAAGAAGCTTATATGGGTGTGAGGGGTGGATTGAAAAATCCGTTCCAAGGGTCACTGTCCGGCATCACGAGGCTTGCCGAGTGATGCCGAACAGTGATCCCGAGGGACGGATTTTTCTATCCACCCCTCACACCCATATAGGATTCTTTTCCTTGCATACCCTCCATTTTTAGCGCGGATTTTTAATGCTGCAGTCACTTCGGTTACCGACGTCCGCCATATTGTGATGACACTGCAGGAATGTTTAGTGACGTAACGTAACGTGCTATGACGTCAACTTTAACAACGGCGCATACGAGGTCGTAATCAACCAGTGCTTTTATCAAACACGCGATTATATTCGATTTTGGGTCGGAACACCAGGGTCAGGACATAAATTTCTATCCCAGGGTAAAATCACGGATTTCCTTGTCTGGTGTGAAAGAAAATGGAATCTCCCATGTAAGACATTTCCTGTTATAGGGGTGCCAGGTTTGTCTTCATAGTGGAATGTTTTGAAAAAAAATATATGTACTTTGAGCAAACAGTGTAACTTGTGTGTACTCAATAGAATCACCTCAATGCTTCTTGTGTGTACTCATTAGAATCGCCTCAAGGAGGCGATTCTAATGAGTACACACAATATACCTTTTCAAGATGAAATCGGAAAAAGCTCCATAAATTGGGTTTTTGGAGCTTAAAAACAAATCTCTAGGGACTCCAGAAATAGCACGAATTAGCCATGGCAAACGAGCCATCCGTGTGTGAATAATCGAAGATTTACTGTATATTTAACAAAAAGCAATTGACCAATAGTGCATTGGGTACTTTTGTTCTCGTCCTGAGAACATAAGTAAAGCATACTTTTTCCTAGACTTATTTACCCTCAGACTGACACGTATCTTGTTAAGTAATGACTTGTGAAGGTGGGGTTGTTTTGAAAACAGCTTCTACACAGACTGTAATTATTGTTCTCTGACTCAAAACAAGAGCTCATTGGCATGTAAATAAGAGCCGCGTCAAGCGATTTTGGTACTTATCGCCTATGCGAGCAGCGAAGGTTCAGGCGAGCCTGCGCATCCGCGCAGTCTCGCCAGAACCTTCGCTGCTCGCTCATACAAGCAGTGAATCAAGAGGAACCTTCAGACAGAAAGCCATATCCCTGGCCCCTCTGAATGGCTGGGCATGCGCAATTAAAATTTGTCATGACGGAATGCTCGAAGACCCAAATTCGCTTGGCGGGGCTCATAAAATATACACCGTAACAAGTAAAATTTAATTCCGGAAATGTGCGCCCAGCCCGTGTATCCGCGCATGCTGAATAGAACCTTTACTGTGCGCTATATTGATACAAGTTGCCCTAAAGTTCTTTCAGGCAGACCACAAATGCTGTTTTAGGACGGAAAACATGCGCATGCTGATTTTTAGATTTTATGTAACGCGCATGTCCTATAGCCCCCGCCCATAGGGGCTTGAAGAAATATATGGGCTGCATGATGCTTCCACGCAGAGCTGAATCCGGCCCGCACACTAGTACTGGTAAACCGCGTAGAGGATCTAAGCCTGTCCAGGAACCGCGGTGCGAGGTGGACCGTCCATGCTATTAACCCTATTGGTTTCATTGGGCGACAGGGCTTGAGATGTCATTTCATCTCAATGTCGGGTAAAAGTCCCACAAAATTGGAAGCGACGTCTCCAAAATGACCTTTACAGTGTTGACGGGGACGTTAAACCTCAAATCAAACAAAACAAAACAAAACGCGCATGTCCTAAGACACAATATCACTTGTCACGGCGCACGTGTTGTCAATAATTACGCATCATTCATATTGTAATTTCAGTGCAATTTCATACTTTTCTGAAGCAATTGCATGGTTGTATTGATAATTCTATTTGAACCGGCAGATGACAAAAGGACCCATTGGATTATCAGATTTATGTTCAAAAGTGCGTGTGCCGTCATCTGATAGAGGAAGACACGTGATTTCTCGCCCCCGCGCGCCCATCGGGGCTTGGGGAAATCAATTGGGCTGCATGGTGCTGCCACGCGGAGCTGCAACTGACCAAGTATTTGAGTACTGGTAAACCGCTTAGAAGTCTGAGCCTGTCAGGCAAAGTGGTTCGAGACGGATCATCACTTAAACCGCAACGGTTTCTTTGGGTGGTAGGGCTTAAACTATCATTACATCTCAATGTCAGGTAAACGTCCCATAAAATGGAAGCAACGTCTCCAAAGTGACCTAAAATGTGTTGACGGGGACGTAAAACCACAACACAAACAAATGTGACCTCTTACATAAAGCAGCCTCAAGATTTCTTTTGCATGTCTGCGAGCAGCTAAGGCGCAGTCTCGCGTGAGCCTTAGCTGCTCACAAATACGATAAGTTACTCGTGCATTGAGCTAGTAAAGCTAGATGCAAGACTTCTCGCAGGAAGCTGCTACATCTCTACGAATAGAAAAGACTCTGGCGATACTGCTGCCACACGCAGGCTCGCCTGAGCTTTTGCTTGTCGCCTATAATGCACATGTAAGTAAAATTTTGCTAAATGACTGCAAGCCAGAAAGGGATTGGCGAAACTATGTTTAAGCTCCGGCTTATTTGAGCCTGTTTTTGACGCCTGTGTGGTAAGTTCCATTTCCCATGAACTGATTCGTTTCATCTCCAAGATGCCCAAAGGAACATAATATGTTGGAGATTGAGAAAGCCTGAAGTTTGTCTACGCCTGCTCAGCTAAAAAGTGTGGTCTCAAGTGGTATTGGGACCAAGAGAAATGTTTGTTTAGGTGGGCATTAAACTGCAAATCAATTACATGTAATCGATAACCTCACCCAGACGTTCTTTATAAGCTTTTGCCTCGTTTCCATTTAAAATATTAATTTGTTTTTGTTTATTTTGGAGTTTTGCGGCCAAGTAATCACCATTAAGGTAAGATCAAGCCTGTCAGATTACCTAACCACAATTTTCCTGGACAGCCTTATATACATAGGCGGTTGACAAGTGTATTAAACATTCTTTCGCCAGAACTGGCAACTACATGATTGTGCTCGTCTTGAATCAAAGGAAGGACGAGAATGGACGTAGAAATGTTTCATGATCAATCTACACGAGAGAACACAAAATAGGAAGCAACGTCTTCAAAATGACCTACATAGTGTTGACGGGGGACGTTACAAACACGAGAGAACAAGTATCAAATCAGCGGCTTCCTTACAATGTATCGGCAGTCAAATGCGTGCATCCGACTGGGCTTCCGAGTCTGGCTTGAAACGGACTGTGGATCATTCGGCAAAATTCCCATATTAAGACCCCCTTTGAAACTGTTCAAAAGTGGTCTTAAAGACCACTTTTGAACAGTTCCAAAGATGGTCCTTTACTAGAGAACGTTGCATGTAGAAGAAGAAAGACAGAAAAAAGTAACTTAACCCCCTGACATATGATTATTTAAAAGACTTAGTCTTAGCTGGTCTTAATAGCGGAAATTCGCTGTTGTCTTCAGAGTAGAAGTAAAACAAAGATCAGGCATCGATACAATTAACTTACTCCACCCATCAAAGACACCGAAGGGAAAGAAACACAAACATGAAGCGACCCGACCATAATGGAAACATAAACAAAGGAAGGCCATAAGGACAGTTTCTTTCCCATAAAATGGCTATATGGCCATCCAAAATAAGAAAAAACACAAGTGATACACACAGTAAGTAACAAAGAACAGCATAAATAAACCGCCACAGAAGAACCGCCTTGGAACGGTCAGTGGAAAGATTTCCACTGGGGGGCTTAAATCGATTTTACGTGGCCATAATCCTCGCCCTTACTTCCGTCGCGATTTAGACAAATAATTTGTTCAGTCCGCATGAAGGCCTCCTAACTCATCAGTGCAACATCTCCGTGAACACAAATAATCAGACAACCACAGAGGTGAGACAACCGTGAGGACTCGACAGCAAAAAAAAAACACTGAAATGCTGGAGCAAAAGAAAACCAACAGTTAGACTCCGATGGGCCCGACCAGAGACAGAGCATCAGGCACCAACCAACATTACCTTGAATTAGATCTCTCTAATTCTCAATAAGCCTTTACAGAACCGTCTAATTAGGCTGATACCCATAATTCATCACGTTAACAAGTCATTAAAATGAACAATCTGGAACCTCCACTTTATGTAGGCGGACATCCGTTCGTTCAATCGTTCGTCAAGCCGTCAATAATTGCGTCCAACCTACCAATGACCCTAATGTTAGAGACCATTTCTCTAGAACTATCAGAGCTTCATTAATGATTTTGGTATAAACTTGCATCTATGAATAGCAATATAAATGTAAGCATCCATATTTGAACCTAACCTATAATTCACTGATTTTGTTATCTATTGCGCCAATCCTAGTGGTCACCATAATGTTAAAATTCATTCTCTAGAAAAAAGGGACTTTTTTAATGATTCTTGGAACAAACATGCAACATGTTGTGCACCATTATTTCATATTGACATGTTGGCATATTTCTTTTATCAAGGACTAGGTCACTCCCTGTGCTTTCAAAAGAGTCGTTTGCAAGCTATGCTAAATATTCGACAGGATTTCAAAACAACAGAACCGTTTATTCATATGTCATTATCATATATATTAGACTTTAGCGCTATTATAGAAGAACTATATTCATACACCCATATTTATATTCTCAGTGGTTTTAAGGAAAAGATAACTTATACTTAACGGTTGGATCTTACGTTGTTCATACTTGAAAGGAACATTGACTTATGTGCCGTCACGTGCTCATAATGTGATTTTTCTTTGTTTGATTTGAGGCTTAACGTCCCCGTCAACCGTGACTATTTAGGTCATTTTGGAGACGTTGCTTTCATTTTTGTGAGATTTTTATCCGACATTGAGATATAATGACATCTCAAAGAAACCAATGGCACCCAATGAAACCAATGGAGTGTATAAGCATGGACGTCAAAGTAACTTTACTTTTCTCCAGTATGATTTGACGTTGTAACGTCAACGCTGTTGGGCTCTTTATAGTCAATGGGGAAAATATATGCAGTGGTTTTCATTATCAATTTTAGCCTTCAAGCCATCACGAAAACACGCCTATATAATTTTGACCCCTTTGAACCCCCACTTTTATAAAGTAAAACTGGGGTTTCCGGTGGTATACCTTATTTTCTTATTTCTGCTCTAAAATATAGATTGTGGGTACTCGTTAGAACCGCCTCGATGAGGCGGTTCTAACGAGTGTCCACAATCTATATTTTGAGCAGAAATAAGAAAAATATCACAATTTTTAATCTTAAAATTTTGATTTTTTCGGCGATAGAGGCGGCAATGTATTTGTATAGGCGTGTTTGCGTAATGCATATTTTTTCGGCATATATTGGATGGAAAATAATATTAATACAAGAGCACCGCATGCGGGTGCCAACGCTTGGCTGCAAAAATTCTAAGTCGAAAAAGGGGCATAACTGTGCCAAAAATAGTTTGATTGTTACCTCACCTATTGGTATGAGTTCCCCTTTTCATAATGAACAACTAGTCCGAGTTTCAAGTGAATATGTTCAGAAATGTCAGAGATATTACAAAATGTCCAAGTTTTTGTACGACGACGACGACCCAAAAATTCTAAGTCGAAAAAGGGGCATAACTGTGCCAAAAATATTTTGAGGGTTACCTCACCAAGTGGTATGAGTTCCCCTTTTCATAATGAACAACTAGTCCGAGCTTCAAGTGAATATGTTTAAAAATGACAGAGATATTACAAAATGTCATAGTTTTTGCACGACGACGACGATGCAGACGACGCCAGAGCTATGACAATACCTCGTCGTTTTCTTCGAAAACAGTCGAGCTAATAAGTAATAATTGTTAATTTATTTAGCAAGCATTTAAATATGCACAACATCGGGCCACAAGTAAAGTTCACATGCACCCTTCGGTGTTCATTTATTTTGTTCTTGATCCGATGCAGAAGCCTCCGTTGTGCAGTGGTTACGCTACTCGCCTTGTAAACAAGGGATCGCAGGATCGATCCCGGGCTTCTCCAGACTTTCGGATGAGTCTTTAAACCGAGGTCCCGTCTCCGTCTGACCGTAGCTGTTGGTGGGACGTAAAACTAAAACTCACTCACTCTTGATCCGATGCTGTTCTTTCTTCAATGAACTTGAAACTATTTGAGCCCCACCAAGCGAATTTGTGTCTGCGAGCATTCCGTCATGACAAATTTTAACTGCGCATGCCCAGCCATTCAGGGGGGGCCAAGGATATGGCTTTCTGTCTGAAGGTTCCTCTTGATTCACTGCTTGTATGAGCGAGCAGCAAAGGTACTGACGAGACCGCGCGGATGCTCAGATCGCCTGAACCTTCGCTGCTCGCATGGGCGATAAGAACCAAAATCGTTTGACCGGGCCCATTTAATACATTCCTTAAAGCATTCGTACCCGGAAACCCGTAAAGGGTCATTCGGAAACACTGAAGACCCGAATTAGACGCCGTATAAGGCGGCGTCCGATTCGGGTCTACAGTGCTTGCTAGAATAGTTTTCCGTAAACAATGGAATAATCAAAGCACCGAAAGTGCTGATAGGGCAATTGTTTGTGAACTTTCGACAGCGCCTGGGAGATGCAGACGGGAAGTTTGGCTGATATGAATTTGGAAAAGTTTTCTCCCTAGCGAAAAATTACATGTCCATTAACTTGGAATATAAATCTGTAATATATGTCTTCTTATTTCAGGATTGTCGCTGACAGTCTAAAAATTGGCAATGCCGTTAAAGCTGAACAATTCTCTGAAGTGACTATCTACTTTTCTGACATTGTTGGTTTTACTACGATATCTGCTATGAGTACTCCTTTGGAAGTTGTCGACCTGCTAAATGATTTGTATACGATGTTTGATGCCGTAATAGATAATTTTGATGTATATAAGGTATGTTGTTATTTTTTCCGTTTTATATATGGTACATGTATGTTGTCGTTTTATCTGTTGAATGTCAGGCTTTGGGGAACAAATATTGTCGAGCAGTACAAATAAATAAACGGCCCCGCCCATCGGGGCTTGAAGAAATATATGGGCTGCATGATGCTTCCACGCAGAGCTGAAACCGAACCGCAGACTAGTACTGGTAAACCGCTTAGAGGATCTAAGCCTGTCCAGGAACCGCGATGCGAGGCGGACCGTCCATGCTTATAACTCTATTGGTTTCATTGGGCGACAGGGCTTGAGATGTCATTTCATCTTAATGTCGGGTAATGTCGGGTAAAAGTCCCACAAAATTGGAAGCAAAGTCTCCAAAATGACTATTACAGTGTTGACGGGGATGTTAAACCTCAAATCAAACAAACAAACAAAACAAATAAATAGAAGACTCATGTTTGGTCATGACAGATTCTAACTCGATCATAATTTCCCCTTTACGAAAACACACCTATTCAAATATGTTGAAAATTTTACCCCCCAAAAAATGAAAATTTTCAGATAAAAAAAGAAATTCTGATATTTTTTTTATATTTCTGCTAAAACATAAATTGTGCGTTCTCGTTAGAACCGCCTCGACTAGTACCCACAGTCTGCGTTTTGAGCAGAAATAAGACAAAATAATATATACCCGTGCAAAGCCCTGTCGTGTAAACGCCAGTTTTAATATTTAAAAGTGGGGTTTACGGGGGTCAAAACTTATATAGGCGGGTTTTCGTGATGCTAGAGAATTTTTATACTTAGCTCCTGATGAGAAATACTTCGAACTTCAATGTCTCGAACATCTTTTGGATCATTCAACTTTTTTTTATATTCCATTTATTTAATTGTTATCACTCATAAGAATATGCTTGTTAGTTGTAACCCATGCTGAAAAGCAATGACCTCTAATAGCACCAACTGAATGAACGAATCAAATGTTTTGGAGAAAAAGTATCAGAAATGCAGAATTCTCTGCTAATCCAAATGGTAAGATATTGGTTAAACTTCTGGGCTGATTCCTGTCTAAGGTAGTTCTAGCCACTGTGTGTTAATCAAGGCGCAAGGTTAGGAGGCATCATGGTATAACCAAAACACGCCTATTCAAATATATTGAAAATTTCACCACACAAAGTGAAAATGGCATGTACAAAGTCTGATATTTTTCATGTTTCTGCTCAAAACATGGATTGTTGGAACTCGTTTGAACCACCTCGGCGAGGCGGTCCTGACGTGTACCCACACTCTATGTTTTAAGCAGAAATAAGAAAAAATGTATACCACTGTAACCCCCCAGTTTTACAATATAAAAGTGGGGTTTAAGGGAGGCAAAATTATACAGGCGTGTCTAGTTTGCTTGATGGAGATGATTTAGCCGAGACCTTCTCAAAATTAATGGTATGTATGGTGTATGTTGATTTGGAATTTAACGGTCCAGTCAAAACTATTTAGGTCATATCGAGCCGGTGAGTCTGCCTAACCGCACTTCTGCTGGGCTATCTTGCATATAAGTGGTCAACCAGTACAGTGCATATTATTTCGCCAGTGACTGACAACTGCCCTTCTTGAATTAACGAAGCAAGAGTATGGCCTTAGAAAGATTTTATGATCGTTCACCATGAACGCCGTTGGGGCTTGAAGAAATAGATGGGCTGCATGATGCTTCCACGCAGAGCTGAATCCGACCCGCACACGAGTACTGGTAAACCACTTAGAGGATCTAAGCCTGCCCAGGCAAAGCGGTGCGAGTGTCGGACCGTCCATGCTTATAAACCCTATTGGTTTCATTGGGCGACGGGGCTTGAGATGTCATTTCATCTCAATGTCGGGTAAAAGTCCCACAAAATTGGACGCAACGTCTCCAAAATGACCTTTACAGCGTTGACGGGGACGTTAAACCTCAAATCAAACAAACAAACAGTCACCAATGTTGCTGGTCTAGCAGGTCTCCAACCCTCAACCACCAAATCATCAGTGAGCTGCGCATGCGGCCTAACTACCGAGGCCGGAATTCATTGTGTAGTTATGAGTGTACTAAACAAGCATTTAAGATAAAGTAAGAAGACAGCTCTCAACGTTTTCCTAACTATTTTGATATACGGAATTATGGGATAATTTTGGTAAGGTTGCAAACATTCCTATATAATTTTAACCCCCTTAAACCCCAATTTGCTATAGAAAAAATGGGGTTTATAGAGATAAACCTTATTTTTCTTATTTCTGCTCTAACATATAGATTGTGGGTACTCGTTGAGACGGTTCTAACGGGTACCCACAATCTATATTTTGAGCAGAAATAAGACAAATATAACAAGTTTTCATCTTAAAAACTTCGTGTTTTCGGCGGTAAAGATTACAATGCATTCGTATAGGCCTTTTATTCGAAATGCTGTACGAATTATCCATGGTAAACGAGTCATTGATCAACGAACTATTGAAATGTCGCAGTGTGTTTTTAGGTGGAGACGATTGGCGATGCTTATATGGTTGTTAGTGGGCTTCCAGTGCGAAACGGAAACAGACATGCGGGAGAAATCAGTACTATGGCTCTGGAACTTTTGTCACACTGCGGAAATTTTGTTATAAAACACATGCCAGAAGTACCCTTGAGGGTGCGGATAGGTCTTCACTCAGGTAAAAACTAAACAATCGATCAATATACATGTTCATGTACTGTTATTTCATGGCAGTTTGGAGTATGGTCAAAACTATTGCCCCATCAGTGCAGTGGACGACCTGATGCGCTATTGCCAGAGGCTGAAAAACTGTTGCGCCGATGTATTGTGGACGACCAATGGCAATAGTATATCAGGGGCCAGTTGATCAAAGCATCGTTAGCTTAACGAGCTCGTTAGCGGTCATATTGTTAAGTGTTCTTGCAAGTTCAATATCTAAAATTTTTGGTATTTTTGCTGAAAAAAATGTGAGCAGCTTTTGCATCTGCAAAAGCTGCTCACATTTTTTTCAGCAAAAATTTCAGCATATTTGCCATAATAAATGATCACATTTTTAACGATACGTTAACTAACGACGTCGTTAGTTTTGAACAACAGGCCCCTAGGCTTCCACAGTACCGAGTGGCAATAGCCAATCCCTTGTATAAAGTGTTATGATATATGTTTGGCTATTGGATGAGTTTTTGAATTAATTATTTTTTGTACTATTGGACGATTGGGTTGGTATTCCATTTAACGATATTATTGCGTCCAACGCAGTAGAAGCGGGGAACAATATCTAGGCAACGGCATGTGGCAGCGTCATAAAATGTAAACGCCGTTGTCTGAGTGGATCAGATTACACAGTAAAGCATCCAATCAATCAGTCAGTGCTGCTTTTTGTCTTGGAAATTGTTGGGAGTCACATTCTAAAGGCGGGTACAACGATTCCACACAATGTTTGGCTCATGTCATCTTTAACCATACCATTACCACTTTTCTCCATATAAAGTGTTCTAAAAGAATTATTTTATTTCATTTACATGGTCTTTATAAAGTAGAAGTGACAGCAATGATCAGGAATCGATACAATTAACCCACAGCTCTCATAAGAGACACCAAAGGGAAAGAAAGACAAACATGAAACAACAGACCCTAATGGAAACATCAATAGCGGAAAGCCAAAAGGACAGTTATTTTCCCACAAAATTGCCAAAAGTCTATCCAAAATAAAATAATATAAGCGACACAAAAACCCAAAGACAAAGCATAACAAAAATAAACCGTGACAGAAGAACCGCCTTGGAACGGTCAGCGGAAACGAATTCCACTGGCCGGGTGCGGGGGCTTAAATCGATTTTACGTGGCCACAATCCTCGCCCTTACTGCCGTCACGATTAAGACAAATAATTTGGTCAGTCCGCATGAAGGCCTCCTAACTCATCAGTGCAACATCTCCGTGAACGCAAAAATCAAACAACCACAGAGATGAAACAACGGTGAGGACTCGACAGCAAGAAACCACTGAAACGCTGAAGCAAAAGAAAACCACAGTTAGACTCCGATGGGCCCGGCCAGAGACAGAGCATCAGGTACCAACCAACATAAGCCTTTACGTTGGAACCGTCATATACTCTGAGGCCTGACCATCCGGCGTGCAATTAAAGAGGGAAGCAAAGTTGTCAACCGTGATTGGGTTGACTACCATGTATGCAGTCTGTCGTATAACATTTATGTTGTGCCAAATCTTTTTATATCGAAGAATGATTTTAAGAAAATGAGTGCTGAAGTCATTGCGGTTATATAGTTTTCTGAATTTATATACTAAGTCAGCATAAAATTCGGGTTCCGATAGACCTTGTTGATAAATAATGTAATCCAGGCGGCCGTTTCACTAAACTTCGTAACTCTAGGATTTACGTAAGTTCGATCTTACGAATTCGTATCTCAAAATTTGCGTTTCACTAACGTCAAATTCTTAAGTTTTTGCGTAAGTTTGTTCGTAACTTTACGATAGGGGGTAGGCAGTCGTAACTTTAAGAATTTCGTAAGTGTCATGGCGGCGGTTTCGATTCGCGCCCGATAAGAGCAAATAAATCGCAATTTCCAAGCTTGGTGAAGCATGAAATAGAGAAAAAACTTAACTGTTTTTAGTAATCCTCAGCAGCATCGACATTGTCAGTGACCCAGTTGATTGTTTTCTTGGATAAACACATCATTTCGAGACTTCACGATGAGACAGAAGCATAAAGCACCTGTTGAAGACTCTCGCAACTCATTAAATGGTGTTTGCCTGTGTCAGTGGTCATGAATGCTATTTTTTTTACTTCGCCATAAGTTTTGTTGACATTTGTGCGCGAGGAGAAATGAAATCATCAGATACGTCATCATGACGTCATATTCTATTGCTGAATACTCAGGGTAAAACACCGAGTTTTTCTTTAGCGGTAGCCCCATGTGCCTTAGGGTAAAAAGTATCAATCAGCCTATCTCTCTCTCTCTCTCTCTCTCTCTCTCTCTCTCTCTCTCTCTCTCTCTCTCTCTCTCTCTCTCTCTCTCTCTTGGAAGCCTCCGTGGTGCAGTGGTAGCGCTACTCGCCTTGTAAACCAGGGGTCACTGGATCGATCCCGGGCTCCTCCAGACTTTCGGATGAGTCTTTAAACCGAGGTCCCGTCTCCGTATGACCTTAGCTGTTGTTGGGACGTAAAACTCAAACACTCACTCTCTCTCTCTCTCTCTCCCTCACTTTCCCCTACAATCACACTCAGTGCTTCCGCCCATCGGGGCTTGAAGAAATAGATGGGCACGCAGAGCTTTTGTTTGTTTGATTTGAAGTTTAACCTCCTGTCAACACTGTAAAAGTCCTTTTGGAGACGTTGCTTCCAATTTTGTGGGACTTTTACCCGACATTGAGATGAATTGACATCTCAAGCCATGCCGCCCAATTAAACCAATAGGGTTTATTCGTGTGCGGGTCGGTTTCAGCTCCGCGTGGAAGCATCATGTAGCCCATCTATTTCTACCAGCCCCGATAGGCGGGGGTTATCCACACAGAGCTGCACGATGCTTCCACACAGAGCTGAAACTGACCCACACACGAGTACTGGTAAACCGCTTAGAAGATCTAAGCCTGCCCAGGCAAAGCGGTGCGAGTCGGCCTGTCCATGCTTATAAACCCTATTAGTTTCATTAGACGCCAGGGCTTGAGAAGTCATTCCATCTCATTGTCGGGTAAAATTCCCACAAAAATGGAAGTAACGTCTCCAAAATGACCTATACAGTGTTAACGGGGACGTTAAACCTCAAATCAAACAAACAAAACTCTCACACTCTCCTTCTCTCCCCGCTCTCCTCCCGCTCTCCTCCCGCTCTCCCCTGTCTCCCTGAATTTCTCCCTCTCACCACCTCTCTGCCTCCCTCTCCCACTAACCCTTCTCACTTAACACAGCTGTAACAGCCCAGTCAGCACTCAACAACGGACCAACGTCGGACCGACAGCGATACGCCGTTGCTATCGGCCCGCCGTTTGTTTGTTTGTAGCCTATTGGAGTTTAACGGCCCAATCAACACTTTTTTATGTCATTTATGAGCCGGTCAGTTTACCTATCCACACTTTTCCTGGGCAGGCTTGTACATGTACGTAAGCAAGTTATCCAGTACAGTGCACATTCCTTCGCCAGAAACTGACAACTGTCCTACTTGAATCAGCGGAAGGGAGAGAATGACCGTAGAAAAGATTTCATGATCAATCTCCACGAAAGAATGTTGCCGACCCCGGCAGGTATCGAACCCGCGTCCTCCTGATCACCAGTCAAACGCGCATCCGACCGAGCTACCGAGACGGCTCGGCCCGCCGTTGGTCCGTCATTCACTGCTGACTGGGAGGCAAAGCCATATATATATTGCCAGGGCTTTGAGGGCTTCATCTGCTCCGGACATAGAGGAGACCGGAAAAAGTTGGTCCGAAAATTGTATTAATCATTTTTAACTCGGCTGTTTTCGAAGAAAACGATGGGGTATTGTCATAGCTCTGGCGTCGTATGCGTCGTCGTTTTCGTGCAAAAACTTGGACATTTTGTAATATCTCTGTCATTACTGAACATATTTACTTGAAACTCGGACTAGTTGTTCATTATGAAAATGTGAACTCATATTAATAGGTGAGGTAACCCTCAAAATATTTTTGGCATAGTTATCCCCCTTTTCGACTTAGAATATTTGCAGCCGAGCGTTGGCACCCGCATGCGGTGCTCTTGTTCTAACTTATTATACAGTTTTTCGTTCGGAAAGTGACAAATTCGGATAAATATAGCCGTTTTCCGAGACGAGGTCAACTGAACCAACTTAACTCGCAATCGGGGGTAAATTGGTCCGGCCAGCGGGGTAAGTTGGACCGAGGAGATAAGTTTGAACGAAAATATATTTTAGCCTTATGAAATATATTTTCATAATGAATAACAATTAAAAATAACAAGAAATAATTTCAAAAGAGAGCACATCCATGTTGTTCAATGATAATAGTTTTGTGGGACTTTTACCCGACATTGAGATGAAATGACATCTCAAGCCCTGTCGCCCAATGAAACCAATAGGGTTTATAAGCCGACTCGCACGGACCGACTCGCACCGCTTTGCCTGGGCAGGCTTAGATCCTCTAAGTGGTTTACCTGTACTCGTGTGCGGTCGGTTGCAGCTCTGCGTGAAAGCATCATGCAGCCCATCTATTTCTTCAAGCTCCGAAGGGCGGGGGCTACAATGATAATAGTATCTGTCGCATGAAGACTTCGAGGCCAGTTCGATGTTATTTTGTTATCCCCGCGCTTTTCGAAGAAAAAGCGGGCATCATGTATTACCCCACGTCCGGATGTCCATCCGTCCGTCTGTAATGCCCCGCCATTGCTCCTACATCATTTAATCTAGAATCTCGAAACTTTCACAGACAGAATCCTTATGGCTAAGGACTACAGCAACATATTCAGAATTTTGATGTGACCCCGCAGGTAGGGGGTGGTGCCCAACACTGCCCTAGGGGTCAAAATCGATTTTTCTTCAAACATAGTCATGTTGCATATCAGATCGAAGGTAATGAAGAGTAAAATACAGCGGTGCAAATATTTTGTCCACAGGGGCATGTCTGTGGGTAACTAGAGTTCCAACAGTAGGATTTCGGGTCCTCTTCTTTTCGATTGCCACACAACTTCGCTTTTTTAGCTGGAATCTTCAAACTGTCACAGTTAATAGCCCTATGGATGAGGACTGGAGGTATATATTTTGAATTCTGATGTGACCCCCTTCCCCTTACTGGAGCGACGCCAACAGGGTGAGCCCCAGGGGCCATTTTTTACACAAACAGTCATGTTGCATATTAAATCGAAGGTAATGAGGTGTGGAATACAGTGGTGCAAAATTTTACCAAGGAGGCATTTTTGTGGTCACCAGAGGTCACAAAGAAGTATTTTGGTCCTTTTATTGTGACATGATTTTCACAGCGCTGGGATATGTGATGGCGAGTCATCGAGTTATTTCACACCATGTGGAGAAAAGAAGCAATCCCTCAAGAATTCAAGGACGCGTCAATTATCCACATATTCAAACGGAAGGGGAATCCTCAGTTGTGTGGCAGTTATCGAGGCATCTCTTATTTTGTCATTTGCTGAGAAGTTTTTTTCAAGAAATTTACTTCACCGACTCAATGAACAGTGTTGAACAGTCAGAACGCCAATGTGTGTTCAGAAAGGACAGCTCTGTGAAAAACTGACATGATCTTCACAGCAGGGTAGCTTCACGAGAAATGCCAGGTTTGTTGAACTCACTAAACCATATGACGAAGTCGGTCCTGAGGGTCTTAGGAAAATTATGGCAAAATTTGGTTGTCCGACCAAGTTCAGTATAGCAACTGGAGGCAGTTTCTCGATGGTATGCTTGCACGGTTTCCAAAATGTTTGGGACGCCCTTTTACTATTTATTCCCTATTTATAGATATTCATAATTATTTATGGATATTCATAATTATTTATGGATATCCACAATCCGAATTATGAATATCCATAATTATTTATGGATATCAATAATTATTAATGGATATCCATAATTCGATTTAATTTGTATATCCATAATTCGAATTATAATTCTACGATTTATGGATATCTATTGTTTGATTTGAGGTTTAACGTCCCAGTCAACACTGTAAAGGTCATTTTGGAGACGTTGCTTCCAATTTTTTGGGACTTTTACCCGACATTGAGATAAAATGACATCTCAAGCCCTGCCGCCCATTGAAACCAATAGGGTTTAAAAGCATGGAAAGTCCGACTCGCACTGCTTTGCCAGGGCAGGCTTAGATCCTCTAAGCGGTTTACCAGTAGGCCTACTCGTGTGCGGGTCGGTTTCAGCTCTGCATGGAAGCAGCATGCAGCTCATCCATTTCTTCAAGACCCGATGGGCGGGGGCCACAAGAGTCGTGCACATTGATAATGAAGTCAATGCCAGGATTGCAAATATAACTGAAAGCTAGTGCAGCATCTGGCCGACTACGTGAAAGTGTTTGGAATCGAAGTGGAATACGGCTTGACACAAAGCTGAAAGTCTACAGAGCTTTTCTTAGTTCAGAGACCTCCAAAGAAATCCAAAGGCTCCTTTAAGAGACCCCCCCCCTCCTCCCCCACCGCCCACCCCCCCCCCACCAAAAAAAAAAAATAGTAATTAATAAATAAAAAACACGCACGCACGCGTGCCACTCTTTCTTAAATGTTTTAAACCAAACGTTTTTAACTTTAAAAATTCATATCAGCAAGAAGTGACCAGAACAGTTGGTGTAAGTATGTAAACAATGAAACAAGGTACACTTTATTCGAAACCTTGTGTGTTATAGAACTGAGAGATATGATAAAAATAAATGAAAAAAAAAACATTCCGCAACTGTTGCAAGCACTGAATTTAGACACATGCCCCACTATGCTCCAAATGCATTAGGACGATCGGGCCTTGAAAGCTAACTACCGCCATAGCCCAGGTCAACCACCAGGAAACCATTTGTTTGATGTGAGGTTTAACGTCTCTGTCAACACTACATAGGTCATTTTGGTGACGTTGCTTCCAACTTTGTGGGATTTTTTATCCGATATTGAGATGAATTGACGATCTATGCCGCCGCCCAATGAAACCAATAGGACGGTCCGATACGCACCATTTTGTCTGAGCAGGCTTAGATTCTTTAAGCAGTTAACCAGTATATTCAGCTCTGCATGGAAGCACTATGCAGTCTAATCTATTTCTCCAAGCCACGATGGGCGGGAGCCCAACCAGGAAACCATTATTATTATTATTTATTTTTTTTTCTTTTTTGGTGGGGGGTCCAATATAAGGTACATATCTAGGTCTACAGATTTACCAGAGAGAAGGGGGGGGACTTCCGTAATTGAAAAAGAGACGTTCTGATATGCTTATAAAATGACCATAAGAGACATGCTATGTATGGTTATGAGGCGAGAAGATAGGGAAAAAATAACATAAAAAATAAGATTGTGTTGAAGATTTAACTACCAACAAACAGTACTGACTCCTCGGTCGGTGCTAGACATTCGAAATATTCCGAAAGTTTAGCGAAGAACTGTGGTTTCAACTTTGTCGGGCTACGAGAAATAGATTTGACTGCATGGTGCTTCCGCACAGAGCTGAAACCGACAGGCTACTGGTAAACCGCAAATTAATGCGAGTCGGACAGTCCATGCATATTTATAAACCCTACTCTGAGTATTGGTTTCATTGGGTAAAGTCCCACAAAAGTGGAAGCAACGTCTCCAAATGTACCCTAAATAGCGTTGACGGGGAGGTTAAACGTCCGACAATTCAAACAAGCAACTTAGATAAATCGGCTACCGATATAGTTTAGGCCTCCCTTGCGTATTTAAATTGATAAGGTCATCGATAACTACGTAACACATAAATAATAACAACATAGTGTGCAGGTATGACAGAGATTTGTCAGCTTTCATCATTTAACTTGGGCCTGTGCGTTCCCTCTATGCCTTTTCACAGCGCCGATGGAATGAAACAGCTTTGATGCAAACAGGTTTACTAGATTTTTCTTTTTCCCCATTCAAAATTGTTCGTTTTCAGCTCCTCGCAATCGGTCAAAGTAAATCTAAACCAACAAAACATGTGATTCCTCGTGTCTCAAACGTGTTTTTATTACAATAAATTCCCGCAATCTCAACCCCCGTGCGTAAAATATTTATCTTCAGCATTTAGACAAATTGTGGGTATTCCGATGGGTACTAGTTGCGCACCTCTTGTGGCTGATCTGTTCTTGTATTGTTATGAAAGAGACTTCATTTTGTCGCTTTCCATTGATAACCAATCTGAAATTATTGAAGCTTTTAGCTCTACTTCTAGATATTTAGATGATTTATTAAATATTGATAATACCTATTTTGATGGTTTGATCAGTCAGATTAACCCACTAGAACTTCAGTTAAATAAAGCAAATTCTTCTGATACCGAGGCCCCGTTTTTTGTATTTACATCTATCTATTGTAGATGGATTTGTTTCGTGCAATATTTATGATAAACGCGATGACTTTGATTTTGAGATTGTAAATTTTCCTTTTTTGGATGGTGATGTTCCTCGTGCGCCATCCTATGGCGTTTATATTTCGCAATTAATTCGATTTGTTAGAGTGTGTAGTCATGTAACTGACTTCAACACTCGTAATAAATTATTAACGGCTAAACTCCTTAATCAGGGTTATCGGTACCATAAACTACGCAAAGCCTTTTCAAAATTTTATAGACGCCATTCTGATTTAATTTCAAAATTCAATAGTGGACTTAAATCTCTTCTGCAACAAGGTCTATCGGAGCCCGAATTTTATGGTGACTTAGTATATAAATTCAGAAAAATATATAACCGCAATGACTTCAGCACCCAATTTTGTAAAATCATTCTTCGATATAAAAAGATTGGGTACAACATGGATATTATACGACAGACTGCATGCATGGTAGTTAACCCAATCACGGTTGGCAACATTGCTTCCCTCTTTAACTGCACGCCGGTGGGTCAGGCCTCAGATTCTATGACGGCTCCAACGTAAAGGCTTATTGAAAATTAGAGAGATAATGTTGGTTGGTGCCTGATGCTCTGTCTCTGGTCGGGCTCATCGGAGTCTAACTGTTGGTTTTCTTTTGCTCCAGCATTTCAGCGGTTTCTTACTGTCGAGTCCTCACCGTTGTCTCAACTCTGTGGTTCTTTGATTTTTGTGTTAACGGAGATGTTGCACTGATGAGTTAGGAGGCCTTCATGCGGACTGAACAAATTATTTGTCTAAATCGCGACGGAAGTAAGGGCGAGGATTGTGGCCACGTAAAATCGATTTAAGCCCCCCAGTGGAAATCTTCCACTGACCGTTCCAAGGCGGCTCTTCTGTGGCGATTTATTTATGTTGTTGTTTGTTACTTGCTGTGTGTATCACTTGTGTCTTTTGGTTTTGGATGGCCATATGGCCATTTTGTGGGAAAGTGACTGTCCTTATGGCTTTCCTTTGTTTAGGCTTCCATTATGGTCTGGTCGCTTAATGTTTATATTTCTTTCCCTTTGGTGTCTTTTATGGGTGGAGTAAGTTAATTGTATCAATTCCTGATCTTTGTTTTACTTCTACTTTGCATATCAGGGCTGTTTTGTTTGTGCCGTTTGGCGGCTGTAAAAGGTCTCCCCGTACATGCATTTAATGCTCTTATTTTTCCAATCCTCAGGGATTGCTTATACAATTGCTTTTCACTGTTCCATCAATTGACATCCTTTAGATACCTGTTGAAGGTCATTATTAAACCGATGTTCGTTCCTCGTTGTATAACAACTGCTTGTTTGACATCCCTGTATTTTAAGTAGACTAGGATGTTTTGTGGGCTTTTGTTGTACCTTCCTTCAATTCGAAGGAATCTTCTTCAGTAATTTTATATGCTGTTTTATATTTTATTTAATAACCGGTATGAACATCGCTTAAGTTTTGACCGTATCACAACCTTATTAACCAAAATGAGTATTACAAATACATTTAAAATATCAATATCACCCCTTAGGTTACACTCTGCTTCTTCTGTACTGATTCCCCATTCTATTAAGATTTTTAATACTATGTTGCCTTCGGTATTGGTTAGACCCTTAAATGTGTCTTCTGTAACTTCAGTTAATCTCAAAGGAGCAGGCAATACCAATGTTTTTGGGAGTAGTCTTCGTGTAAGACTATCTCCTCTCAAATCGCCCATCCTTCGAAAATATACTAATCCGTGGAAAAGAAGTGGAATGTATCCTAGTATTTCTAAGTGCAATGCCAAGAGGTGCAGATGTTGTTCGCATTTAAGCACTGCGTCTACCGTTACTTCATCTGTAAACGGTAGACGCTTCTCTGTAGTTAACATGTCTGATTTGACATGACAGTCTACAGATTTAATTTATCTAATTACTTGACGTGCTGTAAACTGTAATATGCAGTACGTCGTTCAAACTAACCGCATGCTTAAAACTAGATTGAACGAGCATTATCGTAGAATGAGTAAGCCTAAGAAAACTGACACTTTCTTATACCGTCACTTTCGACGTACAGGTCATTCTGTAAATAACATTGTTATACAACCAGTGGAAAAACTTTATTACGATGCAAATTCTACATCTAGATTCAAAATAATCAAAAGACATGAAGCTGAACTGAAATTGATTAAATTTTTACAGACCCCTTTTCCACTGGGATTTAATGACAACATTTATCATGAGGGTAATATTTCCAGAATGCCGGACTTTGATATTTTCTCACTCCTGGAATGTCGAAAACGCAGAACTAGATCTCACGGCACCAGAAAAAATGGTAACTTTAAACGTAAATCACGAGCGTTTAAACGAAACAATACTAGACTGAAGTGACTGTCAATTATATTATTAAATTATAGACGCCACTCTATGCTTTCATTTTTAAGTTCACTACCCGTTTCTGTTTTACGTCTTCTGGACACCGAGGCGAATAAATTCTACGATAGTTCTCATCAGTTATATGATGCGGCTCTCTTAACTAGAGGCTATACTCAGCATACTCTCCGTCCTTATATTGATTCTGAAATTAATCATAAACGCCATTTCTTCAAAATATCCTTCATTAATAAGGGTATGGATTTTATAGACTTGCCCAGTATCTTCCGTGAGAGATCGGTGCTTTCTTCCATTCCTGCTTATTTTCAAAATACTGAAACACCTATAATTTGCTATAAATATAACAAACCTGTTAGATCTATCATTTTTAATTTCAATAAACTTGTTTCAGATCTTGATATTGATACTAATACTCCTGATTCATGTGATTGTAAAAACTCAAAGTATTGCTATCCTGCTGCTGGTCATGTAATTACTGGCAATTTGAAAATTATTCCTGATTCTAGGATAAGGAATATAATTTCTAAAGGACCGAAATATCGGTTTCCTTCTAAAATTGATTTCAGTAAATGTAGAGATGAAATCGCTGCTTCCTTGAATGAATTCGGTAATCGATGGTGTAAGCGAGAGTATGTTGAGCATAAAGCCCTTAAGGACTGGAAACTTAGTATTTTAAAACTAGTGAATAAACGCATTTCTTTCTATTCTCAAAATACTAACTTATTACCTCCTAAGCCCAAGACGTCTTTACGTCATCTTAAACTAGGTATTCAAGAATTTCATAAGAAGTTTGTTTTGGCCCCTGCAGACAAGGCCGCTAACAACGTCGTCGTTGTGTGACGGCTCCACTATGTTAACACGCTTAAGCAGGAGCTTGGTGGTACTAAGGCCTATGAACTTCAGCCTTTAGCTGAAGAGAGAGCTATAGTAGATAAACATGTTTGTCTTTCAGCCACCAAGTTTGCTGTGTGTGTTAACGAAGGCCAAGACAAGCTTCCTACGCTATACTGGTTACCAAAACTTCATAAAAAACCTTACAAAGCACGGTTTATTGCAAATTCTAGCTCTTGCACTACCACTGAACTTTCTAAATTATTAACTTCCTGTCTTACTGCTATTAAAACGCATGTAATTAAATATTGTGATAAAGTCTTTGAAAGATCAGGAAGAAATCTGTTTTGGTCTATAAAAAATTCGAATGAGGTTTTAAATAAATTGAAATCTAGACATTTTCGTGCTTCTAGTCTGTCTACCTACGATTTTCCACTCTTTATACTACACTTCCTCATAATCTTATAAAAGAAAAGCTTAATGATTTAATTGAATGGGCTTTTCACAGAGAAGATTCTCTCTATCTTGCATGTAATGTCAGAAATGCATTTTTCACTTCTAAAGAGCATAAGAATTATACACTTTGGTCATGTCAGAAAGTGTGTGATGCCCTCAACTTTCTACTTGACAATATTTATATTAGATTCGGTACTAAGTTATTTAGACAAATTGTGGGTATTCCGATGGGTACTAATTGCGCACCTCTTGTGGCTGATCTGTTCTTGTATTGTTATGAAAGAGACTTCATTTTGTCGCTTTCCATTGATAACCAATCTGAAATTATTGAAGCTTTTAGCTCTACTTCTAGATATTTAGATGATTTATTAAATATTGATAATACCTATTTTGATGGTTTGATCAGTCAGATTTACCCCCTAGAACTTCAGTTAAATAAAGCAAATTCTTCTGATACCGAGGCCCCGTTTTTGGATTTACATCTATCAATTGTAGATGGATTTGTTTCGTGCAAAATTTATGATAAACGCGATGACTTTGATTTTGAGATTGTAAATTTTCCTTTTTTGGATGGTGATGTTCCTCGTGCGCCATCCTATGGCGTTTATATTTCGCAATTAATTCGATTTGCTAGAGTGTGTAGTCATGTAACTGACTTCAACACTCGTAATAAATTATTAACGGCTAAACTCCTTAATCAGGGTTATCGGTACCATAAACTACGCAAAGCCTTTTCAAAATTTTATAGACGCCATTCTGATTTAATTTCAAAATTCAATATTGGACTTAAATCTCTTCTGCAACAAGGTCTATCGGAGCCCGAATTTTATGGTGACTTAGTATATAAATTCAGAAAAATATATAACCGCAATGACTTCAGCACCCAATTTTGTAAAATCATTCTTCGATATAAAAAGATTGGGTACAACATGGATATTATACGACAGACTGCATGCATGGTAGTTAACCCAATCACGGTTGGCAACATTGCTTCCCTCTTTAACTGCACGCCGGTGGGTCAGGCCTCAGATTATATGACGGCTCCAACGTAAAGGCTTATTGAAAATTAGAGAGATAATGTTGGTTGGTGCCTGATGCTCTGTCTCTGGTCGGGCTCATCGGAGTCTAACTGTTGGTTTTCTTTTGCTCCAGCATTTCAGTGGTTTCTTACTGTCGAGTCCTCACCGTTGTCTCACCTCTGTGGTTCTTTGATTTTTGTGTTCACGGAGATGTTGCACTGATGAGTTAGGAGGCCTTCATGCGGACAGAACAAATTATTTGTCTAAATCGCGACGGAAGTAAGGGCGAGGATTGTGGCCACGTAAAATCGATTTAAGCCCCCCCCAGTGGAAATCTTCCACTGACCGTTCCAAGGATGCTCTTCTGTGGCGATTTATTTATGTTGTTGTTTGTTACTTGCTGTGTGTATCACTTGTGTCTTTTGGTTTTGGATGGCCATATGGCCATTTTGTGGGAAAGTGACTGTCCTTATGGCCTTCCTTTGTTTAGGTTTCCATTATGGTCTGGTCGCTTAATGTTTGTATTTCTTTCCCTTTGGTGTCTTTTATGGGTGGAGTAAGTTAATTGTATCAATTCCTGGTCTTTGTTTTACTTCTACTTTGAGAGTAGCTACGAATTGTTGGCTACGAATTTCGTAAGTCATTTAACTTACGAACACGTTAGTGAAACGCACCCGTGATTTTCTTAAGAATTTCGTAAGTCGAGTTCTTAAGTCTACGAATTTCGTAAAGTTACGAAGTTTAGTGAAACGGGCCCCTGATGTCCGAATTGCATCCCATTAAATTAAAATGTCTGTATGCTGGATTGAGTAATAAAACAGTTATTTGATGGCTGTTTGGACACATACCAATACTATTTTCCCTCGGTGTTGTCATATCGGGGTAATACCCCTCGGTGTTGTAACCTCGGGGTGTTAGTTTTGACTATTGTCCAAACAGTCATCATGTTAAATGATGAGAAAAAGCATATAAATAAACAAATAAATAAATAAATAAAGACATTGAAATATACAACACACAGGACTCGAACCTCAAACCTCGCAATTTCAAAATATTTGTACACTACGACTCACCAAACACATGTTTATCAATTAATGCATCCAGTATCTATTTAATATTCAATAAATGCATCCACTATCTATTTAATACTCATTTTGCATCACGAAAACACGCCTATATAATTCTGACCCCCATGAGACCCCACTTTGATACAGTAAAACTGGGGTTTCCGGGGGTTTACCTTATTTTTCTTATTTCTGCTCTAAAATATAGATTTTGGGTACTCGTTAGAACCGCCTCGATAAGGCGGTTCTTAAAAGTGCCCACAATCTATATTTTGAGCAGAAATAAAAAAAAAATATCACAATTCTTCATCATAAAGTTTTCATTTTTTCGGCGATAGAGGTGGCAATGTGTTTGTATAGGCGTGTTTTCGGAATGACTGTTTTGGGTTAATTTGAACAAGACAATACCATAGTTCAAACATGGATTCCAAAACTGTATTTATTATATAGACCAATAACCGGCCAATAGAGTCGTCCAAAAGTAAAATCTATTAGACGATAATATAATTTACACTGGTTAAAACTAGTAAAATTTCATCCTATAGTCCAGACTACATTTCTTCAGGTCAACAAGTCCCTGAAATAAAGACCCCCGTAAACCCAAATATATATAGAGAAAAGTGTGGTTTACAGAAGTATACATTATTTTTCTTAATTCTGCACCAAAACATACCCAGAATCTATGGTTTGCCTGGAAATAAGGAAAATATCTCTAGTTTTCATAAACAATAACCGTTCTGGAGACCTGAAAGAATGCACTATGTTGCCCGGATGTCATATTGTAATGCGTAGATTGGGTATCAATATATAGTTAATAATCAAGAAGTTTCGTATTGACCCAGTGACAGGTTCGATGTGTGCTGTATTGGCCCGAGGCCGAAGGCCAAGGCCAATTCTGTATTGTTCCGAGGCCGAAGGTCGAGGCCAACGAAGGCCGAGGTCAATACACCTGACCGAGGACCTGTAACTTGGCCAATACGAAATTACTTAATTAATGAAATTTTATTAATTGACACATTTAAAACAACATAATTATTGATTTTTGACCCGTTGTTAATACGGATGACCGCGGATCAATACAGGATAGTCAGTTAATAAAAGTTACTAAAGACTCTGATTTGCGTTGCTTATGTCCACGTGACCATCACTCACCGCGCAAATAGCATGTGTACGAAATCCAGGTAACGGATATTTATAGCATCACTTTTTTATCCTTGTGATGTCAGAGTGTTGTTTAACCCACTTACGGTATGCTAGTGGACTCTTCAATTGCTATATCATTAGGAAAACATGTACTTAAGAAATAATGGCGTCCAACATGGTGTCTGAAAATGATAAATATTAGGTAAAAATGATAACATCTTTATTATTTCTGCTTTCAACATAGATTGTGGGCACTCGTTAGAACCGCCTCATTGAGGCGGTTCTAACGAGTACCCACAATCTATATTTTAGAGCAGAAATACGAAAAATACAGTATACCCGCGAAAACCCCAGTTTTACTATATAAAAGTGGGGTTCAAAGGGGTCAAACTTGTATAGGCGTGTTTTCGTGATGGCGTGGTATGCCTATTTTGTCTTTTTTTATTCTATTTTCGACAGAAAATTTTGTTAGCAAATAGTGCAGGTCCTGATCAGACGCCACGTTATGCGGCGTCTAATCCGGACCTGCACTGTTTGCTAAGGCACCCCTTTAGGGGTTTCCCGTATGCAGTGGGTTAAAAATGATTTGTCATTCGTGAAATGGGGACTGGGCTCGTCTAAATTCCGGACTTTGGAATCAGTGTTGATGCAGATCAGAAGCCATAGGTCGTGGCGCCTGATCAGAATGCACTATTTGCATCAAGTACAGACTTAATTCATCACAAAAACACGCCTATATAATTTTGACCCCCTTGAACCCCACTTTTATATAGTAAAACTGGGGTTTCCGGGCGTATACCTTATTTTTCTTATTTCTGCTCTTCTATATTTTGAGCAGAAATAAGGAAAATATCACAATTTTTCATCTTAAAATCTTCATTTTTTCGGCGATAAAAGTCGCAATGTATTTGTATAGGCGGGTTTTCGTAATGTGACTAAGTCCATGTTTAGAGCCTTTCTCATACCCTACAGTCAGCGACATCCGGCCCATCAATGCGGATAATGATTTGATTTTATTTGAATTTAAGGCCCTTTCAGTACTTCACTTATAATGAGCCAGTCGGCAAAAGCTAGCCTGGCAATCAGGCCCTGCATTTAAGTCATTCTTGGTGTTGTGCCGTGTCGCGGCCGTAAAACGTCTCCCCGTACATCAACCATAGTGCAGTTTATATTTTACTTTTGGTCCTTTGAGATCAGCGTGAATTTTCTGAGAAATCAAAAATAAATTAGACAGGTTTTTAATTATTTGGACCCCATTTTGATTTATATCAGTCTTTGTATCGACTGCCTATTCGAAATTCGCGTAATTGCAGTATGTTTCCTCTGGCTTTCTTTGCCGGTTAATTACAGGGTCACTGATGAGGCTTTATTAGCCGAAACTACGTAGTATGACCCATCTGCTTTCTTATGAATGTTTTCATTGCTCTTAAAGGAACTCATTTTTGATTTTTATTTACTAACAAGGTACACAACAACCGTAAACCTAATAGAAAATAGTATTATTATTTGCCCCTTATCTAAAATACAGTTATTTTAGACATGGTATTAGGGGTGGTATTAATATTTATTAGTAAATTTGTTTTATGAAACTGCTCTACTTTTTGAAAGACTGATACCAGTCTAGGCAAAAGCCGGATTCCCATTTTACCATAATGAGAAATAATCTCACGGTTTTCATTATGAAAGGTGGCAATTTAATAATTTAGGGATTTAGAGCAATCACCTGCGTGAAACATTACTCAATCAATATCAGTGCGACTGCACTCGTCAGTTAGGGTTATACGAAATACACGCCTGTTAAAAAATATTGGTAAAATTTTAACACCTAAAAATGAGTTGTTGTTTTTTTTTTCAGATAAAAAGCTCCATATTTTTTCATACTTCTGCTCAAACATCACGAAAACATGCCTATATACATGTACTTTTTACTCCCTTGAACCCAACTTTTATATAGTAAAACTGGGGTTTACAGGGCTAAACCTTATTTTTCTTATTTCTGCTCTAAAATATAGATTGTGGGTATTCGTTAGAACCGCCTCATCGAGTACCCACAATCTATATTTTGAGTAGAAATAAGAAAAATATCATAATTTTTCATCTTAAAATTTTCGATTTTTTGCGTTAAAATTTACAATGTATTTGTATAGGTGTGTTTTCGCAATGATTTGTAAATTTTTACATACGTTTTTTAGCGTAAGTTTTTAATGCACTGTATGTTGGTGCAGCTGAGGTGGACTCTTATAATTCTGTTTAAGAATGGCATGGTCCTGTTTTATTGTCTGTCAGAATTTTAATGTTTTTATATGTGTCTTTCATGTACCATGACGAGACTGAAATAAACAAACAAATCTAAAAATGATTTTTTCAGATAAAAATCTTTATATTTTCATATTTCTGTTCGAAACATAGATTGTGACTACTCGTTAGAACCGCCCCGACGAGGCGGTTCTTACGAGTAGCCACAATCTACGTTTTGGGCAGAAATAAGAAAATGTTTACCTCTATAGTCCCCAGTTTTGCTTCATAACAGTGGGGCTTAAGTGTGTCAAAATTATATAGGTGTGTCTGTGTGATGTATTGTTTAATATGACCGTGGTTGGAATATGGAAGGACACTGGTTCTCGAATGGTACATTTGTCTCCAAAACAGTTATTATCAGTTACTCTCTATACTAATTGCATTGTAGCACATTGATCTGATAAAGATATGATATCTCAGGACAAGTGCTATCTCAGGAGAAGTGAGCTTTATCAGGTCAACGTGACAGAGCACCGCTATGAATGTACAAGGGGATAAACTGATAAATAGAATACCAGATTCATGTCATTTGATATCGGCAAGCCTCACGATTCTACAAGCGTTCTCGAAGCCTTGCCTGATAAACTTATTGTCTATATATTCTGATGCAAATGTATGACATGTATGACATTTATGATAACTTTAACTAAAAATACATGTCGTGTGCGCTCCTTACAGATATGACATTACGAAAACAGGCCTATATGATTTTGACCCCTTAAACCCCACTAACATATACATTACGAAAACACGCCTAAACAAATTCATTGCCACCTTTATCGCCGAAAAGATGAAAATTTTATGATGAAAAAGTGTGATATTTTTCTTATTTCTGCTCAAAATATAGATTGTGGGCACTCGTTAGGACCGCCTCATCGAGGCGATCCTAACGAGTACCCACAATCTATGTTTCAGAGCAGAAATAAGAAACATAAGGTATACCCCCGGAAACCCCAGTTTTACTATATAAAAGTGGGGTTCAAGGGGGTCGAAATTATATAGGCGTGTCTATGTGATGGTAAATTCGGGTTTACACAAGTATATATAATTTTTCTTATTTCTGCTCGAAAATAGATTATGGTTACTCGTTAGAACCGCCTCGTCGAGTCTGTTCTAACGGGTGCCCACAGTCTATGTTTTGAGCAGAAACAGGAAAAATATCAAAACTTTTATGTGAAAATATTCATTTTTGGTGGTACATTTTCCAATATACATGCATTTGAATAGGCCTGTTTCAGTAATGCTGTCCTTATAGTAGTTGAACGTGCCCGAAGTTGCATACGAAACAGTTGTAGAACTAGCCTTTTTTAACCATCTTCTGAAATAACATTATCATGGGTCCCGTCATGACAAACATTATATTAATTCATTGAGAAACCGTGGTACCTTATAGGTCACTTTTAGGACATCTTATCATAGCCCAAACATAGCTAGCCAGGGGTAGGGAATACAATAACACATCCGTGGGACATACTGCAATCTTTTATATCTTCAAAATGGCTACTTTTCCGATGAAGATCCGTGATATTTTTATTATTTATACTGCAAACATAGGTTTTGTGTGCTCGTTAGAACCGCCTCGTTGAGGCGGTTCTAACGAGTACCCACAGCCTATGTCTTGGAGCAGCAATAAGAAGTATAATGCATACACCCGTAAACCCCAGTTTCTCAATATACATGTAAAGTGGGGGTGGGCTTAGAGGCATGTTCATTTCACGGAATTCTTCACGTGATGGTTTCATCTTTATGCATATGAGCCCCGCCAAGCGAATTTGTGTCTTCGAGCATTCCGTCATGACAAATTTTAACAGCGCATGCCCAGCCATTCAGAATGGCCAGGGATATGGCTATCTGTCTGAAGGTTCCTCTTGATTCACTGCTTGTATGAGCGAGAAGCGAAGGTTCTGGCGAGACTGCGCGGATGCGCAGGCTCGCCTGAACCTTCGCTGCTCGCATAGGCGATAAGTACCAAAATCGCTTGACGGGGCCCATATAATATAAAAGTGTCCTCAAAATGTCTCATTATCTGTTCCTTCTTTATTTCTAGGTTCTTGTGTTGCCGGTGTGGTGGGGCTGACAATGCCTCGGTACTGTCTCTTCGGTGATACCGTTAATACCGCTTCCAGAATGGAATCAACGGGTGCACGTAAGCATCATTTCATTGTTCACTTGTCCTAAGCATCGTTAGTTTAACGAGCTCATTAGTGGTCCAAATGTTTCCTTGTTTGACGAATAATTTATCCAATACAATTATAATTTTCAAGGACAGATAAGAGTAGCTTTTCAGCAGAAAGGTTTTTACCTTATTTACATGTGCCATATTATATGAATCTTACATGGGCATGAAGGGTGGATGGAAAACTTTGAGTACGACCAGGGGTCACTACCCGGCATCACGAAGCTTAGTGAGTGATGCCTGACAGTGATCCCGAGGGACGGGTTTTTTATCCACCCCTCACACCCATGTAGGATTCGTTTTCTTTTATACCTCCCATTCCTGAGCGTGGATTTTTAATACTGTAGTCACTTCAGTTGCCGACGTCCGCCATATTCTGATGTCATTACAGTGATGATTAGTGACGTCACTAACGTGTTGTAACGTCGGCCGTAACGACGACACATATGAGGTCGTATTCAACCTGTGCATTTATCAATATTCGATTCTGGGTAAGAACATCAGGGTTAGCCTATTGGCCATTTTGTGGGAAAGTAACTGTCCTTTTGGCTTTCCGCTATTGATGTCTCTATTTGGGTCTGTTGTTTCATGTTTGTGTTTCTTTCCCTTTGGTGTCTCTGATGGGAGCTGTGGGCTAATTGTATCGATTCCTGATCATTGCCTCCACTTCTACTAAGAACAGAATTTCTATCCAAAGCTAAAATTACATGTATGGATTTCCTTATCTTGTGTGCAAGAAATAATTATCTGTTTAACAAGCGAAATACACAGTAAAACAGAAGGGAAGTGTACTAAGCACAGTATCTTTACGTTGGTTATGTCCACATGACTATCTATATCACAGATTTGTAGAAATTCCAGGCAACACTTATCGCTTTGAGGTCAGAGTGTTGTGTCAAGAAGGCTATAACTCTGCAAAACATTGACTGGATCATAGGCTTGGCCATCCGTTTTGTCCATCACGATAACAAGTCCGTGAAACGAAGACCCCTCTAAACCACAGAGAGAAGAATGGGGTTTACGGAGGTAAACATTATTTGCATAATTTTCACTCAAAACATAGATTGTGGGTACTCGTTAGAACCGCCTCATTGAGGCAGTTCTAACGAGCATCAACAATATATTTTGAAACTAAACAATACAACGATATTTCAATGTTTGGTGCATATTTGTCATTTCTGACACCATGTTGGACGCCATTATTTCACATGTGTATGGCTTCCTAAAGCAGTAATTTGGCTTGTTTTGCAGCATATAGAATTCACATCAGTGAAGACGTAAGGGCGTTTTTAGAAGTTCTAGGAGGGTACATTGTAAAGTACAGAGGAGAAGTTGAACTTAAGGTACATTATTAACTGCTATTTTTCTGATAAATATGTGTTATATTTTTATCCAAGCATACGTTTGCAGGATTGTGGTCACGTAAAATCGATTTTAGACCCCCACCCCCGCCCCCAGTGGAATTTATTTCACTGGCCATTCCAAGGCAGTTCTTCTGTCGCGTTTTTTTTTTTCGGCTATTGATACCAAAACTTAACCGCGACCGAAGAATTCCACTATGGGCCTTAAATCGATTTTACATGGCCACAATCCTCGCCCTTACTTCCGTCGCGATTTAGACAAATAATTTGTTCAGTCCGCATGGAGGCCTCATAACTCATCAGTGCAACATCTCCGTGAACACAGGAAAATAAAAAAAAAACAGAGATGAAATAACTGTGAGGACTCGACAGCAAGAAACCACTGAAATGCAGGAGCAATAAGAAAACCAACAGTTAGACTCCGATGGGCCCAACCAGAGACAGAGCATCAGGTATCAACCAACATTACACAGAATTAGATTCTCTTATACTCAGTAAGCCTTTATGCTGTAACCGTCATAGAATCTGAAGCCTGACCCACCGGCGTGCAATAAAAGAGGGAAGCAAAGTTGTCAACCATGATTAGGTTAACTGCCATGCATGCAGTCTGTCGTATAGCATTTATGTTGTACCCAATCTTTTTATATCAAAGAATGGTTTTACGAAATTTGGTGCTGAAGTCATTGCGGTTATATATTTTTCTGAATATATACTATAAGTATCGTCTCTGCAACTCCTCTTGCAGTTTTCAGTAGATTTTAGTGAAATAGAAGTGGAGGCATTGACCAGGAATCGATACAATTAACCCACAGCTCCCATCAGAGACACCAAAAGGAAAGAAATGCAAACATAAAACAACAGACCCTAATGGGAAACATCAATAACGGAAATCCAAAAGGACAGTTACTTCCCCACAAAATGAACAATTGGCTATCCAAAATAATATAAGCGACAAAAACATCCTAAGACGAACCATAACAAAAATAAACCGCGACAGAAGAACCGCCTTGGAACGGTCAGCGAAACGAATTCCACTGTCTGTGTGGAGGGGGGGACTAAAATCGATTTTACGTGGCCACTCTTCGTGCCGTTATTTCCGTCGCGATTGAGACAAATTACCAGTTATTGTTCCCATGACCTGAGGATGACCATATTATACTAAGGTCACGTTTGACTATTTTTACCAGAGTTATGGCCCTTTGTCACTTTCAACCATTTTATTAACAGAAGTTCTTATATCTGCAGCTCCTACATTTCTCGAGGGATATTGAGAAAACTGTCCAGTTATTGTTTCCAATACCTGAATATGATCATTGTTTATCGAGGTCATGCCTAGCTGATTACTAAACTTTCCTAGGGGTTTTGGCCCTTTGACAGTCTTAACCACCATGTCAACAAAAAGTATTGTCTCCACTACTCCTCAATCACTTTTCTAAGGATTATGATGAAACTTTACAGTTATTGTTCCCATGACCTGAAGATGATCATGCTGTTCTGATTTTTACCAAACTTATCGCCCTCCCCCCCCCCACCCTCCAACACACACACTTTTTTCAAATGACTTATTGTCCGTGCAACTCTTCTTGCAGTTACTGTGTGTATCACTTGTGTCTTTTGGTTTTGGATGGCCATATGGCCATTTTGTGGGAAAGTAACTGTCCTTATGGCCTTCCTTTGTTTAGGTTTCCATTATGGTCTGGTCGCTTAATGTTTGTATTTCTTTCCCTTTGGTGTCTTTTATGGGTGGAGTAAGTTAATTGTATCAATTCCTGATCTTCGTTTTACTTCTACTTTTCAATGCATTTTGATTAAACCTTTCAGTTATTGTTCCCATTAATGTTGCGAACTGAAACTGTTATCTCTGCAACTCCTCATTCATCTTAAATAATCATCATTTACAGTTTTGGAGATCATTTTTCCCGTAAATTGTTACTCATAACTTTAGCATGTCAGTAAAGCCCCCGCCCATAGGGGCTTGAAGAAATATATGGGCTGCATGATGCTTCCACGCAGAGCTGAATCTGGCCCGCACACTTCTACTGGTAAACCGCTTAGAGGATCTAAGCCTGTCCAGGAACCGCTGTGTCATTTCATCTCAATGTCGGGTAAAAGTCCCACAAAATTGGAAGCAACGTCTCCAAAATGACCTTTACAGTGTTGACGGGGACGTTAAACCTCAAATCAAACAAAACAAAACAAAGCATGTCAGTAAAATAAAAATAGTCTTTTTTGAAAGGATTTTAAACATTACGATAACACACCCGTGCGACATAGTCCTTTTTTGCGTCTCCAAGATGGCCATTTTTCTTATGAAAATCCGTGATATTTTTCTTATAAATACTTCAAACATAGGTTGGGGTGCTCGTTAGAACCGCCTCATTGAGGCGGTTCTAACGAGTACCCACAACCTATGTATTGGAACAGAAATAAGAATAATAATGTACATCCCCATAAACCCCAGTTTTCTCTATATAAAGTTGGGTTTTGTGGGGTGTTCATTTCACGGACGTGTTCACGTGATGATTCCAAAGCATGATTTATAAGTAGTTTAGGTCGTAGTACCAAAGCGTTAATCCAAAATCATTAATCCATAGACAAATGGCAAATATGAATATTCAGACCAACAGACATTGACTCCAGAAGAGTGTAATCTGTACAACATGTATGTTTAGACACCACATACTGACATTTCAGACGTCGGGGGACACTTGGCCTGCGGCTTTTTATTGGCTATAGGACGAGTTTGAACCAGATTTAACCCGAGTGAACCATATCGCCGTCCGATATTTTACTATTAGACGATTCTATTGCCAATGGCCTATGTAATATATGCATGTTTGGAATTCATATTTGAATCTTTGTATATCAAAACAGTGTTATAAAGAACCAAACGAAACACACGATTTTGTGTTCTTTATATGTGTTGTTTTTACATGCAATAAAGGTCAAATTAATGATTGAAAAAATATTCTCCCCAGATCTAAAAGTATCTTTCCACTTTAAAAAGAGTTGTGTGTGTGTGTGTGTGTGTGTGTGTGTGTGTGTCAATTCGGGTTAAACGTCGCTTTCAACAATTGTTCAGTCATATAACGACGTTGTCTGACTGCGACAGGGAGCTCAATGCTCACTTTTATAGTGCTGCCTCACTGAAGTACCATGTCCCAGACACATAACATGATACCACAACCAGTCACATTATCCTGACACTGGGTCGACCAGTCCTAGCTCTACCCCGTAAATCTGAGTGCCAAGCGAGGATCAGCTAGTGCCATTTTTAACGACTTTGGTATGTCGCGGCCGGGGATCGAGCCCGTGACTTCCCGTTCCCCGGAGCAGACACTCTACCAACTGAGCTATCGGGGCCGGTTTTAAAAATAGTTCATTAACCACTTAAACTGTGTATTCGGTGGATTGGGTAATAATAGCGGATCTTACACGAGTGGTCATTTCATATGAAATGACCACGAGTGTAAGATTCTGTTTATTATATGGCCACTTTAAATTGGATTTCATCGCCTTTAAATTTGACAAATATTTCCACAAATTTGCATGGTTGACATTGACGTCGTCTCGACGTTACTTAATCCCGCCAAAGTGTTATTGCATGTGTGGTCATACGATTTTTATTACAAGACGTTATCTACTGCTTATCAACGATGTCATCTGATAAAACAAGTTATTTCGTGGTGGCTTGGAGTAAATTCAAAGTTATTGCCCCTCGGTAACATCACGAAAACACGCCTATATAAATTTTACCCCCTTGAACCCCACTTTTATATAGTAAAAATGGGGTTTAAGGGGATATACATTATTTTTCTTATTTCTCCTCAAAAACATATATTGTGGGTACTCGACAGACGCGCCTCGTCGAGGCGGTTCTATCGAGTCCCCGCAATCTACACTCAGTGGCCATAAATGAGTTCCCAAAACTGTTTGACGTCGTGATGTGCGTAAATCTAAGACTACATTTCCAGATCAAATTACTTAAAAAGAAAAGATCCAATGCATGTTATGTTTACTAGGAGGTGATGTTTATTCATTACCAATAACAAATATAGCAAATGTTCTTAGAAAACTCGCCATGCATAGCTCTGGTGTATTCTTCATTTAGACTACCGTGATTTTAAAATTGGATTAAAAAATCTGCACTTGCTCACAGATTTCTTCTTATTCTGATTGATTAAGATTTTCATTTATAATCTATATAATTTTGGTTACTCTGATGTCTTTTTAGTATGATGGGCAGCTGAGAAACCAAATATGTTTAAATTTTCCAAATTGAATTAATACATTATTAGAAGTGGGAGGGGTAATTTTACCCCTGTCAGTAAAATAATTGCTATGGAAACGTTAAGTAAGTAGGCCGCATCGTTTCTATCTAAATTACTGGCACACTCTCTAATGTTCTAATAACAACCATTGAAAAGAAGTATTTTCTTGGATATAGGAAATGTAGCTATCAACAGTGAATAAATGTCTAGATGGGCATTAGTCTTTATGGGGGTACCCGTAGAGTTTGACACATTTATTTGACACCGTTATACGAAAGACGAAGTCTTTTATAAAAATATAGTTCAAAATGGTCCTTTAAGTTAACAATACTATTTACATTTTTTTAACTATGTTTATGTTGTTTTATGGAGCACAAAGAGTGCACGGCTGTTCAAATAAACCCATTTTTTCCTAGATCTCCTTGCTGCTGCAGTCCCCTAAGATATATCCAAACCAACAGTTTTTGCTAGAAACTATGATTCAATATCTCTCAAATCAGACATATCACAAAGTCCGTTTTCTGTCTGTTTCCTTAGTGTCTATCACCAAAAATGTTTGCTTTTCGGTGATTTTGACGATTTTATGTTCCACCCGAAAGCAGGTCAGATTTCCAATAATGTGTTGCCTGTAGGTAAAAGTTAACACAACCAGATTGTTTGTCTGTATGTTACCAATATTTCTTCTAATTTATATTTAAAAGGGTTAAAAATTGATAATTTTATAACTCTTTTAGTACACCTACCCTGATTTTTCAAGAGGAAGGTGCTAATCTGTATGCTGTCTGGTGTTGCCATGGCAACTGATGACATCACCATTGTACTAAGTGCTGATCTAAACATATACCCTAATAGGTGATATCGGCCAATTAGCATTTGAGTACGATTTGTAATTAGGTAGGAAATTGCAATTACTTCAGACCATATTTCCCCCCAATTTCCTGTCAGCCATTTTGGGAACTCATTTATGTCCACTGAGTGTATGTTTTGAGCAGAAATAAGAAAAATATCACAATTTTTCATCTAAAAAATTCTAATTTTGGCCAAAAACTTGGCAATGTATTTGTATAGGTGTATTTTCGTAATGATACGGACGGCCCGGTGCACTCTTGCCTTTTTTTGTCTGTTATACCTATTATTCTTTTTTTTAATAATATTTCGATATTATCGCAGTCCCACTTCTTTTCAAGTCAAACATGTTTTTTTTGTCTACATGTTTGCATAACCATTACGAAAACATGTCTATACAAATACATTGTAACATTTATCGCCGAAAAAATGAAAATTTTAAGATGAAAATTGTGATATTTTTCTTATTTCTGCTCAAAATATAGATTATGGGTACTCGTTAGAACCGCCTCAACTTTCGATTTTAAATATAGAGTGTTTGTATTCGATAGAACCCTAACGAGTACCCACAATCTATATTTGATAGCAGAAATAAGAATAATAAGGTTAACCCCTGTAAACCCCGGTTACTATATAAAAGTTGGGTTCCAGGGGGGTCACTATTTTTAGGCGTCTTTTCGTGATGAAAGGAAATATCGACTGTATTCATTTTACCTACGTTTTAGTTTGATCTTATTTTAGTATTATATAGAAATTTTGAGATACAAAACTTTACGACCGGCCCCGATAGCTCAGTTGGTAGAGTGTCCGCTCCGGGGAACGGGAGGTCTCGGGTTCGACATACCCAAGTCGTTAAGAATGGTACTGGCTGCTCCTCGCTTGGCACTCAGATTTACGGGGTAGAGCTAGGAGTGGTCGACCCAGTGCCAGGATAATGTGACTGGGTGTGGTATCATGTAATGTGTCTGGGGCATGATACTTCAGTGAGCCAGCACTATAAAAGTGAGCATTGAGCTCCCTGTCGCAACATGACACCGTCGTGATATAACTAAAAAATTGTTGAAAGCGACGTTAATCCCGAATGGACACACACATATACACAAAACTTTACGTCAAACAGGGCTTTCCCTCAAAATTCTGAGGGTCCTGAGGACCCTTGAGGTCCTGATTTCGTGAGTCCTAAATATAACAGAAGCTGTTCACACTTTCGGACATAGGCAAAACTACTGTGAATAGTTTGTGCATCATCAGTTAAAAACTTAATGAATTTAACGTACAAACTCATGAAATTCGGACACCTTGAGGACTTGCTGTAATTCCCCTTAAATTTGGAATGGCAAACAGTGTAGACCCAGATCAAGGAGCAGTTTGATCCGGGTCTGCACTGCCTTTTCCAATACTTAGGACCATTACAATAGTCATGAAAAGTGTTTGTTTGTTTGTTTGATTTGAGGTTTAACGTCCCTGTCAACACTGTAAAGGTCATTTTGGAGAATTCGCTTTTTTCAATTTTTTGGGACATTTACCCGACATTGGGATGAAACGACATCTCAAGCCCTGTTGCCCAATGAAACTAATAGGGTTTATAAACACGGACAGTCCGACTCGCACCGCTTTGCCTGGGCAGGCTTAGATCCTCTAAACGGTTTACCAGTACTCGTGTGCGGGTCGGTTTCAGCTCTGCGTGGAAGCATCATGCAACCCATCTATTTCTTCCAGCCCCGATGGGCGGGGGCCGAATGAAAAGTGTTTGTGTAGTGCATTTATGTATCCACTGTCAGGGGTCCATGAGGACTCCCACTGCTTCATTCAAAGTGTCCCAGGCAGAGTTTTGGAATCAGAGACTCAATATCCTGCATCAGGGAAAACCCTCGTCAAAGTTACCGTTATGCACACACATTGTGTCCGCTATCAGCGCATTTGCTGTCTTCCAGTTCATTTCGAATCACTTGGAGAACTGATATTTTGTTCAATAAATTAGAGTCTTATTTGATTAGGCTTTAATCGCGCTTTAAAGCCTGGGATCTCTAATTAGGACAGATAAAATCATTTTCCTGGCACATTCGCTCTAATCATTTAATTATCCCCATAAGCTGCTTGTTGAATCCTTAAAGATTGCGACTTGATTATTTATCTTAGTTCACATAATTCCCGATCAACCGACCCTGTTAGCAACCAGTTTTTTTTAGATCTGTTCGAACTTGTGTCTTGTTGATTTAATTAGTGTGATTTCTAGAATTTACAAGCCTAAGCCTGGATGATTTGAGATGTATCGTACTTGAAAAGATTTAACCGATTATATGCGGGGAATAGCCATAACGGAACACTGATAAACAGTGCAGGCCCAGAGTAGGCCCCACGTTTAGCGGCGTCTGTTCTGGGCTTGACCGATTTTCAATTAAATTAACATTTTCCTATATATATCATCTCTTAGTTTCACATTACGAAAACATGCCGATAAAATACTTTGTAAATTTTACCTCCCAAAAATGATGAAAATTTTATGATGAACAATTGTGATATTTTAGCTTATCAGAGCCCAATCTGCCATATGATTTAAGGCCTACTGTTCATTTTATTGGTTACCATGGAAATCAAAATGACATTGATATAAAAAATAATAAAAAAATCATCTCATCAGAAACCTTATGCTCTCTTAGGATGAGACTTAATTGAAATATTCACCATTTGTGCCTTAACAGGTTTTGTGTTTTTATTTTATTTATTATTATTATCTTTTTTTATTTATTTATTTTTTGAAATTCGGCTCTTTAGCTTGGTTCCTGTAGCAACATAGTTTTTCCCCCGCTTTGTAATAGGAGCAATTGTAAAATGGCATTTACTGCCAAGCCTTTGCATATATTTTGATAAAATCTTTCATAGAAATGTTCCGGCCATGGCACCCAAAATGCAACGAAATAGAAAAAGAATATATTAAAAAATCATCTCTTCAAAAACCATATGCCCTATGCGGCTGAGACTCTATGGAAAAAAATTAGTTGCTATGGCAACTTAAAATTTTCATAGACTTATAATGGGGAAAATTGAGAAGAAAAAAAAATAACATTTACTGCCAAGGTCTACTGCTTATTTATTGGTTGCAACAGAAACCAAAATGAAAAAAAAAAGGGAAAACAAAACCTCCTTAAAAATCGTCTCCGCAGGAAGCATATGCTGTATTAGACTGAGACTTTATAGAAATATTAATCATATTAACCGTTGCAGGGTTTGTTGTCGTTTTATTATCTCACCAGAGCCTGAGGCTCCTGGGTAGCTTATAGGATGGGCAGTTGTCCATTGTTTCCTGTCATCTGGTGTCAGCACATTCACCGGACATCTCCGCTGAAGCCTCTGAACCGATTGGGTTCAAATTTCATCTGTAGCGTCCGTGGGCTGGGGCTGCCTTTGTTAAATAAAATACATGGCTGCCATCGGGCAGTGCCCATCTGAGTTCTGGTGAGTATATTGGCCCATTGTCCTCCTTTTCCTCTGAAAACATTTATAGCTTCTTGAAAATATTGATTGTGGGTACACGTTAGAACCGCCAGTACTCACAGTATATATTTGAGAGCCAAATATAGATTGTTGGTACACATCAGAACCGCCACATCGAGGCGATTCAAACCTACAATCTATATTTTAGAGCAGAAATAAGAACAATACGGTATACCGCTACAAAATAATATGCGTGTTTTCGTGATGACAATCAACTCTTGCTTTAAACAAGGTGAGAGATTCAATTAAGTACAACATAGGTAAAGCCGTGAGCGCCTCTGCACTATTTTATGACAAATCTTTCACCGTTGGTGTCCAAAAATATTGCTGCATGGACTAAGCAAGCAACCAACCAAGTAAAGAAGACATAGAAATGCCTAATTTCTGTGCACTTGTGAAAATACATGAGATTGCAGAACATTTGCTTGGAAAAAGGGAAATTTCTTTCCCTGCGACATATACACATGTATTTTCTCTGATAACGAGGTTAATAATTTAATTTCTCGATTTATTTGATCAAAGAATGTTTTTAGACTTCAGTACGATTCTTCCTAGATCCGATGGGAATGATCCGCATTGATTTATTTTGATTAAAATAAAGCGGTTTCTTGGAGCCATGTATACTCTAAACAACAAGTACTCGGATTCCGCCCATCGGGGATTGAAGAAATGGATGGGTGCCTGATGCTTTCACGCAGAGCTGAAACCGGCCGCACACGAGTACTGGTAAACCGCTTAGAGGATCTAAACCTGCCAAGGCAAAGCGGTGCGAATCGGACCGTCCATGCTTATAAACCCTATTGGTTTCGTTGAGCGACAGGGCTTGAGATGTCATTTCATCTCAGAAACCGTTCAGAACCCCACCACTAAACCATGTATGTTATTGTTTCTTATGATAATAGAATTGACGGCAATGATGTCAAATCGATACAATTAACCCACACCTCACACCAGAAACACCAAAGGGAAAGAAACACAAACATGAAACAACTAGATCCTAATAGAAACATCAATAGCGAAAGCCAAAAGAACAGTTACTTTCCCACAAAATGGCCAATTGGCTATCCAAAAGAAAAAAATACACCTACTCAAAGATAAAATCATAACAAAAATAAACCGGGACAGAAGAACCGCCTTGGAACGGTCAGTGAAACGAATTTCCCTGGTGGTGGAGTGGGGTGGGCTTAAATCGATTTACGCGGCCGCAATCCTCGGCCTTACTGCCGTCGCGATTTAGACAAATAATTTGTTCAGTCCGCATGGATAAGACGCATTCAGTTGCATAGACTTTCTGCTCCCCGGGATATGCTCCACCCCGCCACTTCAAAAAAGTCTTTATATCTTAAAAAGCGTTCAGAATCCACCCCTAAACCATATATATTTCTGTTTCGTATGATTAGAAAGACGCATCCGTTGACACAAACTTGGGGTTTTCTGACACTATACCGCACCCCATTCAGTTCATATAAGGCTTAATATCTCAGAAATCGTTCCGAATCCCACCGCTAAACCATATATATTGTTGTTCCTAATGATAAGACACAAACAGTTAACAGACTTTCTGCTCCCGGGGATATACCCCACCCCTTCACTTCATAAAAGATTTATATCTCAGAAACCGTTCAGATCCCCACTCCTAAACCATATATATTCGTGTTATGTATGATAAGAGGCATCCAGTTGAAAAAGGGAGAAATTAATAAGTTGAATTACCTTGGTGGGTAGCATGAATTATCAAGTGCAATTAAAGGACATTAGCCCGTTTAGTAGTCAAGCCTGTGAGTTGTCAAATCTTAATATAAGTGAATTGAGTGAGTGAGTTTTAGTTTTACGTCCCACCAACAGCTAAGTTCATACGGAGACGGGACCTCGGTTTAAAGACTCATCCGAAAGTCTGGAGAAGCCCGGGATCGATCCTGCGATCGCTGGTTTACAAGGCGAGTAGCGTAACCACTGCACCACGGAGGCTTCTAAATAATAGAAGTGAAGGCAATGATCAGGAATCGATGCAAATTAACCCACAGCTCCCATCAGAGACACCAAATGGAAAGAAACAATAACATGAAACAACTAGACCCTAATGGAAACCTCAATATCTGAAAGCCAAACGAACAGCTGCTTTGCCACAAAATGGCCAATAGGCTATCCAAAACAAATTAATATAAGCGATACACACATTCCACGTTCAAAGACAAGCCATAACAAAAATAAACCGCAGCAGAAGAACCGCCCTGAAACGGTCATTGAAACGAACTTCACTGAGTGTGTGTGTGTGTGTGGGGGGGGGGGAGGGGTCTTAAATCGAATTTATGTGGCCACATTCCTTGCCATTACTTCCGTCGCGATTTAGACAAATAGTTTGTTCAGTCTGCATGAAGGCCTCCTAACTCCTTAAGTTTCTCTGGTGAGCGGTCAAGGCACAGTGAGCCTCTTATTCTTATTTTCTGGTCCAAATGAAGAGTGTTGGTGCTCATTAAAACCTTGTCATCAAGGTGGTTTTAACGCGTACTGTCAATCTCTGTTTCTGAGCAATAAAAAGGAAAATAATGACCACCCGTACACCCCACATTTCTCTATACACAGTGGGGTTTAGGGGGTGTTCTGTTACGTATTTGTGTGGTTTAGGCAATATTTTTTTTCATTGTCAATAGATAAACAAGTTACAACAGCACATGTACAAATTACATTGACAGAATCTGAAAAAAAGCGAAGCGCTTATGTGAATCATGTCCAGTACTTGTTTATATAGTATGATACTTTCCAAAACAGAAGTGGAGGCAATAATCAGGAATCAATACAACCAACCCACCAAAGGGAAAGACACACAAACATGAAACAACAGACCCTAATGGATACACCAATAGCGGAAAGCCTAAAGGACAGTTACTTTCCCACAAAATGGCCAATAGGCTATCCAAAATAAAATTACACAAGCGACACAAACACCCAAAGACAAACCATAACAAAAATCAACCGCGACAGAAGAACCGCCTTGGAAACGTCAGCGGAAACGAATTCCACTGGGGGGAATGGGGTGGGGGGCTTAAATCGATTTTACGTTGCCACAATCCTCGCCCTTACTTGCGTCGCGATTTAGACAAATAATTTGTTCAGTCCGCATGAAGCCCTCCTAACTCATCAGTGCAACATCTCCGTGAACACAAATAATCAAACAACCGCAGAGATGAAACAGCGGTGAGGACTCGACAACAGAAACCACTGAAACGCTGGAGCAAAAGAAAACCAACAGTTAGACTCCGATGGGCCAATTCTGCGGTGTATTTTGGCCCTTTTATAGAATAAACTTGTATTGCAAAGTACGTAAATACTCATTACAATATCATACCCGTGTGACTTAGTGCAATTTTTTATAACTCCAAAATGGCCGCTTTTCCGATGGAAAGTTGTGATAATTTACTTATTTATATATGTATTCAAAACATAGGTTGTGGGTGCTCGTTAGAACCGCCTCATTGAGGCGGTTCTAACTATGTCTTGGAACATAAATAAGAAAAATAATGTGTACCCCCGTAAACCCCAGTTTTATCTATATAAAATGGGGTTTTGGAGTGGGGGTGGGGCTTCCTTTCACGGAATTGTTCACGTGATGATATCGAGTGGACGACAAATTCTTTCTGGGTCAGACTAGCTGGTTTCGGCCAATTAGGCCTTATCAGTTCAAACTGTAAACAGGCCATCAGTGTTGGAGTCATTCCAGTTTTACCGTATTTTTGTTAGGGCAAAGGAATGTTCAAAACCTACTGGCTCACTGACAAACAGGGATACAACAAAACACTTCCAAAATGGCCGATGAAAATTTGTCATATTTTACTTATTTATATTCTAAACATAGGTTGTGGGTGTTCGTTAGAACCGCCTCATTGAGGCGGTTCTTACGAGTACCCACAACCTATGTCTAGGAGCAGAAATTAGAAAAATATTGTATACCCCCATAAACCCAACTTTTCTCTATACAAAGTGGGGTTTAGGGGTGCCCATTTCATGGACATGTTCACATGATGTGATTATGAACACGACGCTTAATAACGATCAGAACGATTTAGAACGAGTTCCAACTGTAAGCAGGTCATCAGTGTTGGAGTCATTCCAGTTTTACCGTATTTTTTAGGGTAAAGGCGTGTTCAAAACCTACTGGCTCACTGGCAAAGAGGGCTACAGTAAAACACTTCCAGAACCACCTCCGATAAATGGGTATGTATAAATACATGGTTGACACATTGCAAAAAAAACGCACCTTTGTGAAATAATACTGTGTTGAATGTCTATAAAATGATACTTTTCTGTCGAAAGTTTCAGACCTTTATTTAATATAAATATATATTTTATCACAGAGTATGCGATCGCATTGGATATGCATCATGTAGGTGGTTTCCACTATTATGAAAACACGTCTATACAAATACACTGTAGATTTTACCGCCGTAAGAATGAAAAATTGAGGATGAAAAATTGCGATATTTTTCTTATTTCTGCTCAAAATATAGATTGTTGGTACCCACAAATTGTGGGTACCCACAATCTATATTTTAGAGTAGAAATAGAAAAAAATTAAGTTTAATCCGGTAAACCCCAGTTTTACTATATAAAAGTGGGGTTCAAGGGGGGTCAAAACTATATTGGCATGTTTGCGTGATGGGTTCGAGCATTTACCAACAATCAATGTTCTGCACAGAAATACGAGGACTGTTCAATATGAATGCAAGTAGAACGTTTTCTCATGCACTAAGTCGAAAATCACCTGGAAATAAATATCACAGCGTAGAAAAATATTTTACCTATACATTGATACCAAACCTGTTAAAATCTGTGCACTTTAGCCATGTATATCGTTCGATAAACACTGTCTACTCTTGTATTCTAATACAAAACATGGTTGGAAGAAGGTCAGAGTACGCCGTTGAAATACGGTCCTCTATCAAGAATTGTTGTATTCTTGGTATACGGTGCAAAGACATTTTTGATGAAATATGTTCGGTTTATGGGCATAATGAAATGTCTTTTCCGACAGTTTTTCGTTGGTGTAAGAAATTCAGCTGTGGGCTAGGCTCAACAGAAGATGCACCACATGATCGTCGGCCGAAAAGAGCAACCTCTGCCAAGATGGTTGCTAGAGTGAAAGAAATAGTTGCTACCGATGTACGATACACCACTAGGCAAATAGCTAGTATGGTTAGCATCTCAATAGGAGCAACTCATACAATTCTGAAACGGTATTTGAAAATGAGAAAGATATGTGCTAGATGGATTCCCCATCTGTTGACAGTTGAGCAGAAAAAGACATGCGTTCAGTGCGCCAAGAAGCTGCTTAAAAAGTTTTCAAATTACAATGCACTGTCTTTCGCTGATGTTGTCACAGGTGACGAGACATGGGATCACTTTTTGAACCAAAACGAAAGATTCAGAACAAAATAAGGGCAACAAAGTATTGCAAAAGACATGCATTGCAAATTGGACCATGAGCGTCAAGAAGGTAATGTAAGCCATATTCTTTTCAAATCAGGGCCCTGCTATTCAGGTTGCTGTGCTAAAGGCAAATCTGTAAATGCGAAGTTTTACAAGAATAAAGTTTCTGGAAAATTGAAGAAATATTTCAAAGAACGAAGACCCGCAACTGGTTTGGCCAATGTCAGATTGCTACATGACAATGCGTCATCCCACAAGGCCTTCATTGTTCAAGACTATCTGAAGCAGGAAAATGTTGTTGAACTCCCTCACCCCCCGTATTCCCCTGACCTTGCCCCATGTGACTTTTTTTTTGTTCCCGCGGCTGAAAAAAAAATACCTATCTGGTCGAAAATTTGTACAGGGCAAACACCTCGGTTCTGCAATATTCCAGTGCCTTCATAGTATTCCTCGAAAAGACTACCAAAATGCATTCAATGATTGGATCAGAAGACTGAAAGTTTGTATATCTGTTAAAGGGGAATACTTTGAGGGGACAAAATAAATTTTTCATCGAAATCTATCACGGAATCATTTTTATGTGCTTAGTTGCATTCATATTTGAAAAGTCCTCGTAACACAAATAATGCATACCGTTGTAAACTTCACTTTTGTCTACATAAATAGAGAGTATACGGATGTTTCTGACACTAACTTGTTAACGTAACAAACTATGTCCCCATACAGAGTTAAAGCACTTATTGTCCGCAATACAATGACATGTAAGGATACCACACAAATGTGGCATAATGCCTTATGGCTCTAACATTGAAATAACACAACCGTGAGTGAGTGAGTGTTTGCGTTTTACGTCCCACCAACAGCTAAGTTCATACGGAGGCGGTACCTCGGTTTAAAGACTCATCCGAGGTCTGGAGAAGCCCGGGATCAATCATGCGTTCCCTGGTTTACAAGGCGAGTAGTGAACCACTACACAACGGAGGCTCCTAACACACCCGTGAGACATAATCTCTGCTGATGAAAATATGTGATATTGTTATTATATTTATTCCAAACATAGTTTGAGTGTGCTCATGAGGGTCCTTATGAGTACCCACAACGTACCCACAACCTATAAGAAAAAATAATTATTCCCCTGTAAACCCCCGTTTTATGTATATAAAGTGGGGTGTTAGTGGGTGCTCATTACACGGTTTTGTTAACGTGATAAACGTTCGAAAATACAACTGCCATTTTTGGATCGATTTTTTTGTCAAGCGATCCAAAGTTATAAAGCGCTGTAGCATTTCACTGCTGAAATCCACGTAATTACAATCACTGACTTGTAGGAAATCCAGCTATCGGTTATTTATAGAAAAAAGCAGGGCTTTTCTTAACACGTTTCGCATTACGAAAACCCGCTTATACAAATACCGCCGAAAACACGAACACTTTAAGATGAAAAATTGTGATATTTTTTCTTATTTCTGCTCAAAAAATATAGATTGTGGCTACTCGCTAGAACAACTTCGATGCAAAATATAGATTGTTGGTACTCGCTAGAACCGCCTCATCGAGGCGGTTCTAACAAGTACCAACAATTTTTATTTTAGAGCAGAAATAAGAAAAATAAGGTATACCCCTATAAACCCCAGTTTTATTGGATGTAAGTTGGGTTCAAAGGGGGACAAAATTATATTGGCATGTTTTTGTGAATCTATACAATATTGACTGGAATCATGTGTTAGGTATGACAAACAGTGTAGACCCAGATCTACACAGTTCGCATTTAAGGATTACACAAAGCAGTGTACAGTTATAGTCTCAGATCAGGTTTATTTGCCCAGCCCCCCCGGCCCCCAGCCCCAGCCTCCAGTCAGAGACAATCGACCCGACAATTCATTACCATAAGACACCCGTGTGATTATGTCATCTCCAAAATGGCTACTTTTCTGATGAAAAACCCTGAATAAATATAAATACTGCAAACATAGGTCGTGGGTGCTCGTTAGAACCGCCTCAATGAGGCGGTTCTAACGAGTACCCACAACCTATGTTTTGGAATAAAAATAAGAAAAATAATGTTTACCCCCGTAAACCCCCGTTTTCCCTATATAAAGTGGGATATAGGGGGTCCTCATTTCACGGACAAGTTCAAGCGGTGCTTATGGCAATTCAGCCGTGCATTATGTTTATTGATATTCTTGCATTTTTTTTTCAATCTGTTACTCCAGAGGGGATAATCATGGGTATGTTTCTATGCGTTTTTATTTAGTTAGTTATTTTTCTTACTGTTTAGTGTATACATTTATCATCAGAGCTTTTGTATTTTATACATTATTTCAGTAAAATGAGTCATGTCATGCAAAAGGCGGTCTTATTACCTTTTCATAGATTAAACATATTCTAACGGTGCTTTGTACAATGGATACCCTCCGCCCCCGCCTATCGGGGCTTGAAGAAATAGATGGGCTGCATGAAGCTTCCAGGCAGAGCTGAAACCGACCCGCACACGAGTACTGGTAAACCGCTTAGCGGATCTTAGCCTGCCCAGGCAAAGCGGACGAGTATATATGTCCATGCTTATATACCCTATTGATTTCATTGGCCGGCAGGGCTTGAGATGTCATTTCATCTCAATATCGGGTAAAAGTCCCACGCAATTGGAAGCAACATCTCCAAAATGATCTATACAGTGGTGAAGGGGACGTTAAACATTAAATCAAACAAACAAAAATCCTTTGTACAATGGATGCCCAGCATGTGTTGTGCATATTTTTTTTTCAAAGTTTAACATAACCTGACACCCTAAATTTTGAAATGAACTCCTGCTATATACATGTATAAGGATGAAGTTTCCATTTGGTACAAAAAGAGGTAAAAGGAGATATGACTCATATTATGTTCTGTATGGTTGTTCTGTGTGTAGACTTGTTTAGTTTTTTAGATATGTCAGTATGGTTATACAGAAAAACTCCTATTATGATGATTTTATGATGATTAGAGCCCCGCCAAGCGAATTTGTGTCTTCGAGCATTCCGTCATGACAAATTTTAACTGCGCATGCCCAGCCATTCAGAGGGGCCAGGGTTATGGCTTTCTGTCTGAAGGTTCCTCTTGATTCGCTGCTTGTATGAGCGAGCAGCGAAGGTTCTGGCGAGACTGCGCGGATGCGCAGGCTCGCCTGAACCTTCGCTGCTCGCACAGGCGATAATACCAAAATCGCTTGACGGGGCCCATTATATGATTCTAAAGAAACAATCCCAGAAAAACAATCTTTATGGGCGGTTCAAAAGTGGTCGCAAAATATGTTCTATATAGAAAGGTCATCCTGTGGAAGCAAGGCCTTCAAGACAGCTGAAAACCGTAGAGTGTTTGTTTGTTTGATTTGAGGTTTAACGTCCCCGTCAACACTGTATAGGTCTTTCTGGAGACGTTGCTTCCAAATTTGTGGGACTTTTACCCGACATTGAGATGAAATGACATCTCAAGCCCTGCCGCCCAATGAAACCAATAGGGTTTGTAAGCATGGACGTTCCGTCTTGCACCGCTTTGCCTGGGCAGGCTTAGATCCTCAAAGCGATTTACCAGTACTAATGTGCGGTCGATTTTAACTGTGCGTGGAAGCATCATGCAGCCCATATAATTCTTCAAGCCCCGATTGACGGGGGCCGAAACCATAGAGTGTACAAGTTTCCTCTGGGCCAAACTAGCTAGACCAGTCTCAAACGTGATGTCCTACTGCAGGACACTGGATGTACAAACACAAAGAAACAAGCAGTGGAAACTTCTTAAAGGGAATGGGAACACCTAGCAGATTTGTCCGCCATTTTTGCAAAGGGGGCCAACTTTCGGGACCTCCTGTTCACTTTTCTATAAGCCCTGTCCAACTGAAAAAGGGTCAAGTCTTAAAGGAAAGAATTTGCTCCTTAGGAGCAAATTCTTTTCTTCAAGAGTTGACCCCTATTGACAAAGGAGACAAGAATACTTTTGGAGGACTTGCCTCCCCTAAAGGTGTATCCATTCCCATTAAAGTTTTTTGAAGAAGAAATGGTCTTTTAATCCTCATTTTATCTGGTTTTAATAATGGGATTTCACTGTATATGTGTTTTACATTATTTTTGTCTCATTTTATTTACAGTGTATATGTACTTTTGTTTCATTCTTGTGAATTATATTTTTTCATAAGCGGCTTTTATTAGCTCACCAGAGCCGAAGACTCCGGGGGAGCTTATATTATAGGCAGTGGTCCGTCGTCGTCGTGGTCTGCGTCTGTGTATGCGTCGTCAACATTTACAAATCAAAGTACTGAAAGTACTGAGGAAAGTTGATTTATGAGGTATATTCACCATGATAAAATGGTAGTGGTAGATTAAACAGTTCTCTAAGTATCTGTTTGACAAGGTTGAAAAAGGAGTTTAACCAGGTTTGACTAAGAAAAAAAATTCCTGTTGCTTGTTATTGTCCTCGTGACAATCACTGACCATCTGACTGGCGCCGACCCTGAACAAAATCCAGGTAATGGTTATTGATAGCACCCCTAAGATGTCAGAGCGGAACGTCAGAAGAAAATTCTGGACTGTGCTCGTTTGTTTGTTTGTATGTTTGTTTTTGTTTGTTTTGAGGTTTAACATCCCCGTCAACACTGAATAGGTCATTTAGAGATGTTGCTTCCAATTTTGTGAGACTTTTACCCAACACTAAAATGAAATGACATAATTATTAAGCCTGTCGCGCAATGAAACCAAATAGGCTTGTGGCATGGACGGTCCGATTCGCATCACTTTGCCTGGGGAGGCTTAGATCCTCTAAGCGGTTTACCAGTACTCATGTGCGGTCGATTTCAGCTCGGCGTGGAAGTTTCTTGCAGTCCGTCTATTTTCAAGCCCTGATGGGCGGGGGCGGTAGGACTGTTCTTGTGCATTTGGCCATTGGCAAACAGAGCCTTCATAATCAGACGCCACATAATGGGGTGTCCGATTAGATTTAATGTACCTGCTTAAACGAACAGTCCGATTCTCAGTTCATGACTATTCTCCAAACTTACATACAGAGACGATCGATCCACCAGTTCTCTCAGCATTTTGATTAATTGAGTATTTACGCAATACGCTTTTTATCTGAAGCACTGGACGCGAGTGAACTTTAAAACCTATTGCCTTCTTTCGGCGAGTCATGGGTCTCAAAAAATGAAGTGTACATTGCTTTCGAAAAAGTTACAGCAGAGCCCTTTAATTTCTACATTTTAAACCGTGGAGACACTTCGACTTAGATTCGTCTTCCCAAGTGTCTATAAAACGAGTGCATATGCACCCAAAAATGCAAAGCTTCCTTTTATACACTGAAGGGTCTGATTTGAGGTCACAGAATGAGGTGTCTGATCAGTGGCTTCTGGATTTGCTTAACCAATATATGACAATGGAATCTTCCAACAAATAAGTTCGGAACGGGATTGTCAGATTTGTTTTCTTAAAGGTAGGTTTTGCAAGAATATATGTTTTTTAAAAATCAATGCAGACTCAGATCAGACGCCAAGTTGTGCTGCATCTGATCTGGGCCTACAATACTTACATGCCATAAAAAGACGCTAGTTATATATGGGCTAATGTCCAGTTCGGAAACCAAGGGGTGAAAGGGAAGGAACACCTGTGGAATCAAGTCTGCCTTGATATAAAAGGATACACCAAGTATCAAAGCTGGAAAAGTCCAGTTCGACAACTGAGGGGTGAAAGGGAAGGACCACCTGTGGAATCAAGTCCATCTTCAGCGCAAATGTTAAGAAATCAATGCGCTGGAAAAGGAAATGAGGCAAGTGCTTAATTTGGACTATTTTATGCGGCGAACGAACAGCGGAAGTGTAGTAACGCGGTCCAGTACCGGAAGTAGAAATGCAATGACATATAAACTTGATACAAGTATCAACTTTCAACAACATTTCCTCTGAAACTACCTGGTCAATTTAAACCAAATTTCTTGTGGAGCCTCTATGGGAAGGGGGAACGAAATTTCGTTGGTGAGGACTGGGTCACATGACCAATATGTCCGCCATGCCCATATATGGTAAATACCTTTAAAAATCTTCTTTTCAATGACCGATGACCTAGAAACGTGGTGTGCAGAATCGGGCCCTACCAAGTTTGTTCAAATGATGACCTTTGGTTGACCTTGACCTGTTTTACGGCAAGGTCAAATTTGGTCACTGAGACATTTGTATGGAACAAGGCAAAACAGTGGATTTTTATTGCATTGTAGCTTGTGGCTTCAGGAATGATATTTGCAATCAGTTGAATCCAAGTTTATCAATTCCAAAAGTCAAGGTCATTTACTGACCTTTATCCTGGATGGTTCAGATTAAGTATCTTTATCTTCTACTTCACTTAAAGTGCTGGGTTGATTGAATCCAAATTACATAAGGAGCCTCTTTGGGAAGGGAGGAACGAAAATTTGTTCGTGAAAACTGAGCCACATGACCTATATGGCCGCCATGCCCATATATAGTAAGAACCTTTAAAATATTCTTCTAAAAAAACAAATATCCGATGACCTTGAAACTTGGCATGCAGCTTCGAGGACACCGGCCCTACCATGTTTATTCAAGTGATGAGCTTTGGTTGACCTGGACCTTTTTTAGGTCCAGATCAAATTTGGTCATTTAGACATTTATTTGTATGGAAAAATGGGCAAAACAGTAGATATTTCTGATTGTCTTGGCATAAGAAATGATATTTGCAGTCCGCTGAATGGAAGTTTATCAATTCCAAACAAAGTTAAAGGTCATTTTACTGACCTTTGGATGCCTCAGATTAAGTTTTTTTTATCTTCACTGACTCTGACGTAATAAAGTTCGAATTTTTACCTCAAAATAATTTTAGTTTGTATTTTGTTTTTAAAGTGTTTTCTGAGGTGTTGTAACATTTAATAACCATTACAGTGTGTTGTTTTGTTGTAAAATATTTTGCGACTTCATAGACTACTTTCCTGTCTAGTTCGCGTGGCTGTAAGCACATGAAAATTAAAGTGATAAACAGACTAACCCTGTAGTTTTCCAGCTACTGATTTGTTTCCTCCGATTGCAGCCCAACAGGTTTCCACGGCAAATCTGAACTCTCTTTAACACAAGACGTTTACTTTGTTTTTCCTTTGGTGTCAAAAATAAGCCTTGAAGAGTCTGCCACTGCACATATTCCATGGCCATACTTGGTCAATTGATACAAACAAAACAATGACTCAATAGTGACGTTTACTTTAAGTTGCGTGACGTCATATAATTGAAAAAACATACAATAACATGTATATTGAATAAGGAGCGTGATGACTCAGTGGTTAGTGCAATTGCCTCTGATGCTAGAGGTCCCGGGTTCGATCCCCGGCAGCGGCGATAAAATTTCTGTGTCCGAACACGCTCTGGGACAGTGGCATCATTTTTCAGGGATGAATGTCATAAAGTGCACCGTCCTTCGGATCGGGGCGTTAACTGGAGGCCCCCTGTGCAGGGAGAACCATCCCCTGTGCAGGTTAAAGATCCTTATATGATTACTGTGTTGGTATTCATCTTGCAAAACCTGGAGTGTATGCAATAATGGTCAAATGTGACCTACGTAGTATCAGTTTTGTTTGTTTGAAGTTTAACGTCCATGTCAACACTGTAAAGGTCATTTTGGAGACGTTGCTTCCAATTCTGTGGGACTTTTAACAGACATTGAGATGAAATGACTTCTCAAGCCCTGTCGCCCAATAGGGTTTATAAGCATGGACGGTCCGGCATGCATTGCTGGGCAGGCTTAGATCCTCTAAGCCGTTTACCAGTACTCGTGTGCGGGTCGGTTTCAGCTCTGCGTGGAAGCATCATGCAACCCATCTATTTCTTCAAGCCCCGATGGGCGGGGGCTAACGCAGTATCAATAGATAGATAGATAGAAAAAAAACACTGTCATATTTATCCACCTAGTTATTGGTATGAACTAAAAAGAACAAATAGCAACCCACATTTAGGATCTTCGACTCAACAGGTCCCTACGCATGGGGGTTGGAGAGAGAGAGAGAGAGAGAGAGAGAGAGAGAGAGAGAGAGAGAGAGAGAGAGAGAGAGAGAGAGAGAGAGAGAGAGAGAGAGATCAAAATCGAGGCTCGAACTGTGGAATCGAGGAGGGAGAATTGCATCAGTGTGCTTCGTCGTCCCAAATACTTCTCATTGTTAAGCTGTACAGTACATGATAGCCGCCCCCGCCGATCTGGGATTGAAGAAAAAAATTGTGCTGCATGATTTTTCCTTGTAGAGCTGAAACGTACCGAAAAAAATTAAGAATATCCAGATACTTTCTCTGAGTGATTCAACTATGATTACAAAGGCCTCCAGAGCGGAACTCGCATGACAAGACGTAAAGCACAATAATGGAAGGTATTTGACTGAGAAAAGCGTCTTGAGGAACACCGACATTCATTTCGAATTCTTCAATGTAACCGACACAAACAAGGACACGTCTCCGCGCATTAGCAGACATCCAATGGACCAGTCGAACATTCCACTCCACCACTTCAAATTTTCTCTGTGCCTCCTAAATGACTTTCCTAGACATTCAACCAAATGCCTTATCAAGATCCACCAAAGCCACTATGTGGGAATGTAACTGTCATTTTGGCTTTCCGCTAGTGATGTTTCCATTACGGTCTAGATATTTCATGTTCGTGGTTCTTTCACTTTGGTGTGTCTGATCGGAGGTGTTGGGTAATTGTATCAATTCCTGATCATTGCCTTCACCGGAAAGTAAATGGATAACTTATCGCACTTCCCTTTCACAGTTTGCATAAACAGGCAATAGATAATTAAATAGCGTTTCGGGACAATATGGCATGAAAAAAAAAAACTTGTAAAAATTATAGAGAAAAATTAACTAGTAGTTTTTCTACTTTCCCTATAACGTTGGCAGGAACTGAAACGGGGAAAAGGGAAATTTGTATAGTCTTTAGCATCAGCATATGGTATTTTAATCAATTTGAGCCCATTTCATTAAGGGGTGGGGTAATAAATTGGCAAAAAATAAAAATAAAAATGTACAATAATGTTTCCCAGGTAAATTAATAACATATATCGGACATTGTTTGAACGTCTGCGATAATGTTAATGGCTTCATATTTTTTAAACATGAACAAATCGACAATATGGCAATATGATAACATGGATTTTTTTGCCAGAAAAATCAATTTTTCACACCATAAAACTTATAAATGAAATTGTGTTTTATTTAAAATGAAATACTTTGATACATATCACATTAATGAAGCAAAAGTAGGTTCAATGATAAAGGTATAGTCCTTGTTCTTGTCATTTAAACAATATCTTAATGCTTTTTTAGCCTTTTTTATTGGGGGTGGGGTAACTTTTTCTGCATTACTTCTTCCAGATGCCTGGTGACATGGTCAAATTTCACACCTATTTCGTGTATCTAATATTATTACACAATATATGTGAAAATAAGAAAAATCTAAAGACGAAAAATGCATTCTTTTATCAAATATAGTGAAAATTGCATATCAAAACAGCAAAAAACGCAGAAAAAGTCATTTATAAATAGGTGTTTCGACAAAAACCTGTGAAAGGGTTTGTCTTTCACAGCTAGGTACGCAAACACGACATTATCCTGCATTGTGTTTTTTTAAACCGAACTGGGAAATATTGTTTTAAACAATTGTTATCGACAATTTGTCAATGACTGGGGTAATTATTGAAACATTCGATAATTAAGAAAACAGTACCCTTCTATAAGGCTAAAAAGCTCGTAAAAAGCACGATATGCCTATATTTTTATACAAGCAAACGAATGCAGAGATTTCAAGCTACAAAATACAAGCAAGCAAAAAAAATCTAAAGACAAATGAATTACTCCCCACCCTCCTTAAACTGGTGGGTTGATTGAAACAACATTACATGTGGAGCCTCTGTGGGTTGATGGGGGCTGGGAATGAAATTTGTTCGTTAGGACTGGGTCATATGACCAATATGGCCGCCATGCTCATATATGGTAAAAGAGCACTTTAAAACGTTTCTCAGGAACCAAATGGCTGATAACCTTGACACAAATCTGGTATATAGCATCAGGATCTTGGGCCCTACCAAATTTGTTCAAATAATGACCTTTGATTGACTTGACCTGTTTTAGATCAAGGTTAAATTTGGTCACTTAGACATTTGCATGATAAAAAGGCAGCCAGTCGCATCAGAAATATTATCTACAATCAGCTGAATGGCAGTTAATCATTTTCAAAGGGTCTTTACTGACCTTTGTCTTGGAACGCTCAGATTCAGTACTTTTATCTTCTTTTCCTCTAAAACTGCTGTGCTGATTGAAACCAAATTACCCGAAAAGCCTCTATGGGATGAGGCAATGAAATGTTTGTTAGTGGGATTTTTGTCACGTGACCAAGATGGGCGCCATGCCTGTATAAGGTAAAAACCGCATGACCTCTGGTGAGCTTAGTGGCCCATGGGCCTCTTGTTATAGATGTAACGAACAAGCGGAAGCGATATGTACTATACCTTCTGTGAGTATTGAGAATATAATTCAAAAACAAATACAGTCGAACTTCGATGGCTCGAACACCGATGGCTCGTTTACCATGGCTGAGTCGAACCCGTTTTTGAGGCCTTAGGGAATTCCTCTGCATAAGAAAAAGTGTGGCATAATTAAGAGGATTTTCGACTTTTATGCTGTGTGTACTCATTTGAATCGCCTCAATGAGGCGATTCTAATGAGTACACACAGCATACATTTATGTTACAGAACACCGAAAAGAAACCAAAAATACCCCTGTTATGTTTCTGGAAGATGCAACAGTGGCTCGAACTACCGCTGTTTCGAACAAATTTCTATGGTCACGAAGGGGTTCGAGCCATCGAAGTTCGACTGTAACTAAACAACTTTTGTTTAAACTGATTTAATTCAATGTTGGCTTTATATTGGTCATTACGGTTATCATGATGCAATTGTAGTTTAATCACTGTTTACAACCGTTCTCAACTGAATGTTTCAATCACAGCATATCAACTCAATGAATCAACTTAATGAATCCACCATCAAATTTCAACTAGTTACTTACTGCTGTCATTCATCATAACAACTGCATGATTCGATCACGGGAGTACACGACCAAATCATGAATTTGACAATAGACGATCACACTGCTAAGCAGAAGTTGACACGCATTGAAATAAACTATTGGCTCTCTCTTAGCCGATGGTTAGGTTAACAAACTCAGCTTTTTTTTCGGCTGAATCTTTACGATAACACACCAATGCGACACAGTGCTTTTTTTCACATCTTCAAAATCGCTAATCTTCTGATGAAAATCCGTGATATTTTTTCTTATGTATACTGCAAACATTGAGGCGGTTCTAACGAGTACACACAACCTATGTCTTGGAGCAGAAATAAGAAAAATAATGTTTACCCCCCCCCCCCCCACGGAAATTCCAATTTTCTCTATACAAAGTTGGGTTTAGGAGGGTCTTCATTTCACGGACTTGTTCACGTGATGTTCAACTTTCGCCAGGAAGGACCGGTCGACATCTCCGGCAATTGACGCTGTAATTGACGCTATTTTCTTTTACATGAATTTGATAACCGTCATGACAGGCGAAAAATGTACTACTGATAAAACACCTGTAACAGAAGGAAAACACACAGCAGAAAACAGCACTACATTTCCCTTCCACATATTACCTATCCGCTCGGTTGAGTTAAATTATTAACAGCCCCCGCCCATCGGGGCTTGAAGAAATAAATGGACTGCATGATGCTTCCACGCAGAGCTAAATCCGACTACACACGAGTATTGGTGGACCGCGCATGCTTATAAAACCTAATAGTTTCATTGGGCGACAAGGCTTGAGAGTTCATTTCACCCAATGTCGGGTAAAAGTCCCACAAAATTGGAAGCAACGTCTCCAAAATGACGTATATAGTGCTGACGGGGACGATAAACATAAAATCAAACAAACAAAACAAATTATCAAAGGAAAGACTGATCAGGATGGGTTTGCTTGACGAGCGAACTGATCTCTTCGAAAGATTATTACAAAAATGGCAATTTTCAATGTAATATGCATGTATGGTAAAAGAACACATTAAAATCCATTTACAGTATAAGGGAAGCGATCCTGTTAATATTACTCTTTGTACATAATCATCACGAACACGCGCCTATTCACCATATTTGCATTATTTGCTGGCTCCCAGCTTGCACATTGTCAATATTGGAAAAACAGGTAACCCGACCCCCCTGACCTTTCAAGGTCAGTGGGGTCGGGTTACCTGTTTTTCCATCACTGATAACCTTCAGACTAGGATCCAGCAGATAATGCAAATAAGGTGAATATAATTTTGACCTCATTGAACCCCATGTTTATATAGTGAACTTTGGGTTTACAGGCATAAACCTTATTTTTCTTATGTCTGCTCTAAAATATAGATTGTGGATACTCGTTAGAACCGCCTCGATGAGGCGGTTCTAACGTGAACCCACAGTCTATATTTTGAGCAGAAATAAGAAAAATATCATTTTTTCCGCTTACTTTTTTTTTTTGGAGTGGGGGTGGGGGCGGTGAAATTTACAATGGGTTTGTATAAGCATAAACATGTTCTCGTATAGTATCCTTTATATACAAAAAAGGGGGTTTAACTGGCTAAAGATTACTTTCCTTATGTTTACTAAAACTTAGAGCCCTCATAATCCATGTATGAAGACGAAATGCCACAAACTTGAAAAACTTTTTACTGAACATTCCAAGTCGGTTCGTCTGTCGTGATTTATCATCGTTATAGTAATATCTTATTTTGGATAGCCGTGGAAAGTAACTGTCCTTTTGGCTATCCGCCTGTGACGTAATCATTATTATTATAATAATGATGTTAATTTTTGTTCGTGTTTTTTTCCCTTTGGTGCTTTTGATGGGAGTTGTGGGGGTAATTGTATCCCTTCCTGATCATTGCCTTCACTTCTATTTTTTACATTTTTAAGTCAAATATCAGTTTTGTAGTCCTGGAGCAAGTTGTTCAAACACTAGTAACGGTATCGTTAGTTAACCTATCGTTAAAACTTTGATCATTCAATATGGCAAACATACTAATATTTTTGCTGAAAAAAAATGTGAGCAGCTTTTGAAAATGCAAAAGTTCTCATGTGTGGTAGGTTTCAGCTCTGAGTGGAAGCATCTTGCAGCCCAATCTATTTGTCCAATCCCCTTTCTCCCGATGCTGTTTTCGGTCAATTCTGACCATGATAACAGGTTTGGGGTGTGGCACAAATGTTTTCAATCCCCACCCCCAAAAAGAGCTTTGTGACACAGCCACCAGCAGATTAAAACTATTTACAAGAAGCCATCAGGGGAAGGAATCCATGCCTATCCCCTGCCCAACCCTAGGATATTATATTTTGGCCTTAAACCCATCAACTGTCTCAGAAGAGACAGCTTCGATTGTAAGGCCATTCCAAGTTGCAATTGTCCTGGGGAAAAAAGAACTCTTAAAACCATCCGTATAAGCATTAGGACGGTGATACTGAAAGGGATGGGACCTGGTTCTCCTACATCCTCCACCAGCTTCAGATAGGTACCTACTCTTATCTATAATGGCTAAATTATTGTGGATTTTATAGAATAGAGTCAGCGAAGCCTGCTCTCGCCTTTCCTGCAGAGTCGGCCACTGGAGTTCTTCAAGCATCTCTCCAACGTGGCTTTGGTTGCGCCAACGTCTGCAGGTCCAGCGAGCAGCAGTCCTCTGAACTTTTTCTATTCTATCAGTCTCCTTTTGATGATAGGGCATCCAAACTGGAGCTGCATATTCAAGCTTGGGGCGGACTAAGGTTTTGTATGCAGCATCCTTGGTTTCCCTCGGTGCGAAGGCCAAATTTCTACGAAGGAAACCGAGTGTCTTAGTAGCCTTACTAGTTATCTCATTAATGTGTTGACCCCACTCGAGGTCATCAGTGATTTGAACTCCTAAGTATTTAGCAGAAGAAACGTTCTCTAAAACCTGGTTATGTAATGTATAACCATGGACCATCTGTTTATGTGGAGGGTGCCTTGTCACTCTCATAGAGTGACATTTGGCGACATTAAATTTCATGAGCCATGCCTCTTCCCAGGTAGCCAATTTTTCCAAGTCATCTTGAAGTATCTGTAGGTCATCAGACCCTCTTATATTTCTATACAGTACACAATCGTCAGCGAAAAGGCGGATTGTAGAGTTGATGTTGTCTGGCAGGTCGTTAATAAAAATCAAAAACAATATCGGTCCCAGCACGGAACCTTGTGGGACACCAGACAGCACCGGGGCGGGGTCAGAGCAAACACCGTCAAGTACGACTCTTTGTGTTCGTCCGGATAGCCAAGCAGAAATCCACTGGAGGGTATCATTTCGGATACCATAGTACTCCAGTTTATACAGAAGTCTTCTGTGGGGGACTTTATCGAAAGCCTTAGCGAAGTCCATAATAATTAGGTCTGTTTGTTTGTGACCCCTATTATGGGCCCCGTCCAGGTTTTCCTGTAGGTCGTGGATGAACTGGACAAGCTGGGTCTCACATGACCTACCGCTTCTAAATCCATGTTGGGATTCGACAAGGATCTTGTGCTCTGAAAGATGTTGCATGATTTTGCCCACGATGATGTGCTCCAGAGACTTACAGCAAATACAAGTCAGTGATACAGGCCTATAATTGGCAGGGTCATACTTTTCCCCTTTCTTGTAAATGGGTGCCACATTGGCTTGAAGCCAATCATCTGGGACCTTACCCTGGGCCAGGGACTGATTGAAGATGCAGGCAAGGACTGGAGCAATTTCTGCGCTGCATTCTTTTAACACACGGGCGCTGAGGTCATCAGGACCTGAGGATTTGTGGGGGTTAAGACGGTCTAGTAGTTTTTTGACCCCATTTGGGTCAATGAATAGGTCATCTATGTCTGGATAGGGGCTTGGTCCTTTTGATGGAGGGGCACCTACTTGTTCCCGGGTGTACACAGACTCAAACTGTCCGATGGGCGGGGGCCAAAAGAAAAAAAAATGTCCGTTTTTGAGATATGAAAAAATGCAAAATGTCACACGAATGTGTTATCGTAATTTTTAAGCAGTCCAGGAAATGGGCGTCTTGTAAACTTAACCTGGTGTACAGAAAAATGGAACTTACCAGGGTAAACCTATTTCTCTATAGAATTTCTGCATTAATACAGTGTGTATGGGGTTCGTTAGAGCCTCCTCAAGCAGTTCTTACAATTACTCATAATCTATGTTCGGGGTATGAATAAGTAAAATATCACATATTGTTTAAAAACATCGCATTTTAGAATCTTTTTTACATGCACAATGTATGCGCTTATCAAAAGATTTAGATAACAAACCAATGTAAGATGTTTGCCATTACAAAGCCACATCCGTGTGCTAAACTCGTAACCATTACGAAAACACGCATAGGCAAATACATTGTGGATTTAACCGCCTAAAACGAAATTTTTTGATGAAAAAATGTAATATTTTTCTTATCTCTGCTCAAAATATAGGTTGTGGGTACACGTTAAAACCCCCTCATCGAGACGGATCTAACGAGTACCCACAATCTATAATTTAGAGCAGAAATGAGAAAAATAACGTTTACCCCTGTAAACCCCAGGTGTACTATATAAAAGTGGGGTTCAAGGGGGTCAGAATTATATAGGCGTGTTTTTCGTGATGCCTCTTATTTCCACAACTAGCATTTTGTTTTCAGATGAAAAGGTTTGATTTTCTGGTCCAAACATGGATTGCGAATGCTCTTCAGAACCGTCTTATTGAGGTGGTTCAAACGAGTACCCACAGACCTATGTTTGTTGAGTGAAAATGAAGGATATGATATAAACCTTTGTAAACAACATTTTTCTCACTATAAAGTGTGGGTTACATGGGTGTTCATTACACGAACTTGTTAACCTAACGCGCTCATGGCTGTAAAGTTGACGGCCCAGCCCATCGGGTTTTTGTTTGTTTCATCACGTGAACAAGTCTGTGAAATGAACACCCCCTTACACCCCAGTTTGTATAGAGAAAACTGGTGTTTACGGGGGTAAACATTATTTTTCTTATTTTTACTCCAAGACATAGGTTGTGGGTACTCGTTAGAACCGCCTCAATGAGGCGGTTCTAACGAGCACCCATAACCTATGTTTGCAGTATTAATAAGAAAAATATCATGAATTTTCATCCGAAAAGTAGCCATTTTGGAGATGTGAAAAAATGTACTATGTCGCACGGGTGTGTTATCGTAATGTATTTGAGGTTTAAGTCAACACTGTATAGGTCATTTTGGAGACGTTGCTTCCAGTTTTGTGGGACTTTTACCCCACATTGAAAGGAAATGACAGCTCAATCCCTGTCGCCCAATGAAACCAAAAGGGTTTATAAGCATGGACGGTCCGACCCGCACCGATCTGCCTGAACAGGCTTAGATCCTCTAAGCGGTTTATCAGTATTCGTGAGCGGTCGGTTTCAGCTCTGCGTGGAAGCATCATGTAGCCCATTTATTTATTCAAGCCCCGCTGGTTTGCCCCCGCCCAGCGGGCTTGGATAAATAAATGGGCTGCATGATACTTCCACGCAGAGCTGAAACCGACCGCACACGAGTACTGGTAAACCGCTTAGAGGACCTAAGCCTGCCCAGGCAAAGCGGTACGTCCATGATTGTAAACCCTGTTGGTTTCATTGAGTGACAGGGCTTGAGATGTCATCTCATCTCAATGTCGGGTAAAAGTCCCACAAAATTGGAAGCAACATCTCCAAAATGACCTATACAGTGTTGATGGGGACGTTAAACCTCAAATCAAACAAACAAAATAGAAGTGGAGGCAATGATCAGGAATCGATACAATCAACCCAAAGCTCCCATCAGACTGTAAAGTTGAAATGTTCTGGTGAATAGTTTTGATAGTTTTCAGTTTCCTGTCTCAAATTTACACGTAGATTGTACACCTTCGTTTGCACATTCACATAGAAGCGGTAGCAATAGTCTGTCTTGTGGTAAAGCTAATGGAAATAATGTCAACCCTGGGAAACTTCAATCTTTCCGATATAGAATTAGAGTTAAGTTTTCCATCACACGGGTATGTTAAAGCGATGACAGCCTTATATATGCATTTTTCTTGACATTACGAAAACACCCCTATACAAATACATTGTAAACGTCACCGCCGAAAAAAATGATAAATTTAAGTTGAGAAATTGTGATATATTTCTTATTGTTGCTAAAAATTTAGATTGTGGCTACTCGTTAGAACCGCCGCATTGAGGCGGTTCTAACGAGTACCCACAATCTATATTTTAGAAATAAGGTTTACCGCTGTAAACCCCAGTTCTACTATATAAAAGTGGGGTTCAATGGGTAAAAATTATATATAGGATTGTTTTCGTGATGACAAATTTATATGTTGACCATATTAATGCGGTTTCCATTACATTACAGGCTTTCAATAACGGACATAGACACGTTTGCTCAAGGGAGGAAGGTATCAACTGAAAATTTAGGCAAACTAAAACGAGGAAATAGCATTGTTGATAATTCACCTAAAAGTCCTACTATACTTGAAGACGAAAAAGGCCCTAGGTCATTGTCCAAATCTGTAACAAATGCAATATCTCAGGAGGCAGTGGCAGTGCAGCCAACCTTGAGCAATACTCCATCTGCAGTAATGCCAGATAACAACGAAGAGATGATATCGGAGCCCAAACAATGTAGCGAAATAGTTGTAGATGAGATACGTGGGAACTTTACTAAAGGTGCTGAACCTTCCCATGACTCATCGGAAAGTGTGATATCTGTGAAGAAGGTGTCTTCAGAGTCAAACTCCAATTCTCTTTCAAAATCAGGAAGTAGTGGGTTATCTGATAACTCCGATTCGAAGGCATCTTCTAGTGCTATTCATGTTTCTGTCTTGGAAGCAGGATCGTCATCTTCTCTAGAGACGCCTGGAGAAAATACTCATGTTCCAGTAGGCGCTGACATTCTAAATGAGAACGCAGCTTTATTAGAATCTAAAGTGTTGCAGAGACCTGTGACCAAACATGTGAAAGAAAATGGATTGCCAGGGACCAACGCCGATACAAATAATGACAGATATTTTCATGAAATCGAAACCTATTTTAAAGAAGAACTGCCATATCATTCAAACACTCCTAAGACACATAAGACTAAAGATTCTCTCAAGATTAAACGTTCGCAAAATATTCAGGGTGGGAGTACAGCTAACATATATCATAAAGGGAATAATGATACAAAAAGTGTTTCTAGTCTCAATTCAGTGAATACAACGAATCTCCCTAGTGTAGAGATCACAGGACAAACAAAAATGGACGAACTTGCCTCAAAGCGTAAATTTAACATGCGGAAAGGCAGCAGGCATAAGGTGTATGATAGCCCTGTCCAGGTAACTGAATACAAACGACCTGAAAACGTTGTGACGCGTCATACCCCTAAAGTGCGTGAAAGAGCTCTCTCTGACATTCCTTCATCTCGCCTTTGTTCTCCAGAAGGTGACAGTGATTCGCAGGACTCAGTTACAGAGATAGAGGGAACAAAAGGAACTGATGCGGATAAGATAGATTTAAGACTGCCTAATTCCGAAACACTTCTCTGATCTCTGCCTGATGTCATAACAACAGCTGATGCATTTGAATAACGACGCCATGTGGACTCAGTGCTTTCTTTCAGGACTCAAAATCTAACATACTCTTAATAAAATTGTGTGCCATGTTCAGCTATAAACACAGATTCTGGTTCTTGCTTGAAGCGCTTGACTGAGGGCTTCTGTAGAGAATCCATAGTCTATATTCTAATGCACTTGCGTTTGTAACGGGACGTCTGATTGGATAACGTCAAACATTTATCGCATTACATTCTGCGATATACTATCGGAAACCGTCGGATGTCGACGTAATCACGTATCGCTGGCGTTTGAATTTACGCAGTTCACAGCGCTTGTCGCATTATGCAGAGTGTACGGTGTTGTAACAAAACAACTGAATAAATGCATTAGAAAGGGAATAACTGTATTGAAAAACGTCACTTGGAGAGGTAAATCGTCGCAAACTCTTTATCGTAAAACCACCGATTTACCTTCCAAAATGATAATGTTGAATACCGTCATCCCTTGAATGTTATGCAAAAGAAGCATTACGAAAACACGCCTGTACCAAAACATTGTAACCTTTATTGCCGAAAAAAAAAGAAAATTTTGAGATGAAAAATTGAGATATTTTTCTTATTTCAGCTCAAAATATAGATTGTATGTACTCGTTAGAACCGCATCGATGAGGCGGTTCTAACGAGTACCCACAATTTATATTTTAGAGCAGAAATAAGAAAAATAAGGTTTACCCCTGCAAACCCCAGTTTTACTATATAAAAGTGGGGTTCAAGGGGGTAAAAGTTAAATAGGCGTATTTTGGTGATGCACATCATGTGAACAAGTCCGTGAACTAAAGACCCCCTAAACCCATTTTATTTAGAGAAAACTGGGGTATACAGGGGTATACTATTTTTCTAATTTCTTCTCCAAGACATAGGCTGTGGGTACTCGTTAGAACCCCCTCAATGAGGCGGTTCTAACGAGCACCCGCAACTTATGTTTGAAGTATAAATAAGAAAAATATCACGAATTTTCATCAGAAAAGAAGACATTTTGGAGATGGAAAAAATGCACAATGTCGCACGGGTGTGTTATTGTAATGAAAAGAAGAAAAATAATGTGAACCTCTCATTTTGCTTTACATAGCTTGGGTTACATTACGAAAACACGCCTATATAAATTTGACCCCCTCCAACCCCACTTTTATATAGTAAAACTGGGGTTTACAGGGGTAAACCATATTTTGCTTATTTCGGCTCTAAAATATAGAGTGTGGGTACTCGTTAGAACCGCCTCGATGAGGCGGTTCTAACGAGTGCCCACAATCTATATTTGGAGCAGAAATAAGAAAAACATATCACAATTTTTCATCATAAAATTTTCATTTTTTGGGCGATAAAGGTGGCAATGTATTTGTATAGGCGTGTTTGCGTAGTGACAAGGATATTTCTAGACTGGTCAACGTGACGCTTTGCTCATTGCTCTTAAAGAGAAGAAGAATCACTCCATTACCAAAACACACCTATACAAATACATTGCCAATTTTTTGGCCAAAAATTAGAAATTTTAAGATGAAAAATTGTGATAATTTTCTTGTTTCTGCTCAAAAAATAGATTGCGGGGACTCGCTAGAACCGCCTCAACGAGGCGGTTCTATCGAGTACCCAGAATCTATGTGTTTGAGCAGAAATAAGAAAAATAATGTATACCTCCTTAAACCCCAGGTTTACTATATAAAAGTGGGGTTCAAGGGGGTCATATTTATATAGGCGTGTTTTCGTGATGTCATGTAAACTAGTCGTCCGTGAAATGAGTACCCCCCCCCCCCCCCCCTTAAACCCAACTTTATATAGAGAAAACTGGCGTTATTTTCCTTATTTCTGCTCCAATACATAGGTTGTGTGTACTCATTAGAACCGCCTTAATGAGGCGGTACTAAAGAGAACCCACAGTCTATGTATGCAGTATAAATAAGTAAACTATTATAGATGTTCATCCGACAAGTACGCATTTTGGGGATGTTAAAAAACGTTAATATATACATGTAGCACAATGTGTACTGAATTTGAAGCATACACCGGCGATAGAGTGTCGAATTAGAAATACTTAAGAAATAAGCTTGAATTCATCTAGCATTGTTTTTAATCTTTTCAAAATTAAATGTTGTCGATTCTGAAAATGTGTTAATGCGACTTAATCGTTTCAAAAACTGAGTATAATGTTTCCTTCCAAATGCAACAATCGATTATCAGTCCTTTCATTGCGATAGATAATCGATTAGTAATCGCTAAGGTTTTTATCATCATTTTACCTGGCCTTCTGTCTGAGCATGATTCTTACCATATGTTGCACTTTACCATAAGTATATTTGAACAGACAGGCCTGAGCAAACAGTGTAGACCCAGATGAGACGCCGCATAATGCGGCGTCTCATCAGGGTCTCAACTGTTTGCCACTCATCCAGCTATTTTAGGCATAACTTTGGGTAGTAAATTGTACCTATCAATTAATCGATTAAAAGTAAATAAGAAATGATAATCATTTTTTGTGGAGTTTATCGATCGATTAATCGATTATACGATTAATCGTGTCAGCCTTAATTATAGCACTCTATCTGATGTAAAGTGCCATGTGGGGGCAGTAAACCATCTGTTGGTATTCTATTTTTATTTCATTTCCGTTTGGGGTTGTGTAACTGATTTTTTCATGTATGGATTTGATAACTATGTTAATCCCTGATTATGCTAGAAAACGTGCATGGTCTTGCATCGCTGTCAGCGCGACGTTAGCCCACTTTATAGTAGTTACGTATTTCGTTGTTAATGTTTTAGCAGAAAGCGAGTGTGAAAACCATATGAAAACCAAACGATTTTTTCTGGCATTTTAATAGAAAAAGTAATATAGCTGATAATCGCGTTAACAGGTTCATAAAAGGTTCTCGCTGAAAAATCTACTGCATATAGAAATAAAAGGCCGCAGGCCAAGCGTCCCCATACGTTTGAATGTCAGTATATGGAGTATGTCTATAATATATGTGCCGTCAACCACAGGCGCTTGGCCCGTTGATTTGTCCGAAAAACATGTGGAATGTGTTAAAAGTCAAAATATGAGTAAAAAAAAATGTTTTTTCATACTGGTATAGAAAGCTAGACAAGGTTCACAACACACCAGCCCCATTTTCTCGGTACACATTAAATGACAATTGGCACAGGCACATTTTTGACACAGGAAGGTATATTTGGTATGAAGTCCAACCTATGGCATGCAGAATTTCAACAAAATAATGCAGAACACCTGGATCAAGCCCCATTTTGACCTACACGTAAAATTACCCCGGGTAGACTTTAGTAGGACAACTAACTGTCACACCAACTTCCTGGTTTTTCACAGTTTCCCTTCGATTTCCTGTTGAAATCCTATAATATCAGCACAAAAGCCAACACACCTTGGAATATCAATGAATATGCTCTCACCTAATGCAAAAGTTTTCGCCAGTTAACCATTATTACCAGCAATTTTCGCCTTTTTTGTGTGCTAGGAGGCATTTCTTGTTGCAATATTGTTTTCATTCTATATCTTGAAGCTGATGTAATCCAAGCGCTGATTGGTCGAAATCGCTGGAGTTCCCAAATTTCGACCAATCAGCTCGCAGATTACATAATCTTCAAGATACAGAATGAAAACAAATTGGAATGAGAAATGCCTGCTCGCACGAAAAAAAGGTGTAATTTGCTGGTAATAACGGCTATCTGGAGAAAATTTTGCATAAGGTGAGAGCATATTCATTGATATTTATAAAAATGTTGGCTTTTGTGCTGACATTATCGGATTTCCGGAGGAAATCGCAGGGAAAAAGTGAAAAACCATTGAGTGGGTGTAACAGTTAGTTGTCCTTCTAAGGTCTATCCGGGGTAATTTGACGTTTAGACTAAGATGGGGCTTGAACCAGGAGTTCTGCATTATTTTGATGAAATTCTGCATGTCTTAGGTTGAAGTTCATACAAAATGTACCTTCCTATGTCAAGAAATATGCCTGTGCCAATTGTCATTTTATATGTATCGAGAAAATGGCACTGTTTTGTTGAGAACCTTGTCTAGCTTTCTATACCAGTATGAAAAAAATCTGGACTTTTTTTTTTTACTCATGACATTTTTTCGGACAAATCAACGGGCCAAGTGCCTGTGCCGTCAACCATATTTTTGGAGTTGCGGAAACAAGAATGTTCGTTGGTAAAATGGCTAACACCGACAAAGGGCCCTAATTCTGGTCATCACGTGAACAAGTCCGTGAAATGAACACCCCGTTACACCCCATTTTGCATAGAGAATACTGGGGTTTAGTGGGGTAAACATAAATTTTCTTATTTTTACTCCAAGACACAGGTTGTGGGTACTCGTTAGAACCGCCTCAACGAGGCGGTTCTAACGAGCACCCACAACCTATGTTTGCAGTACAAATAAGAAAGATATCATGGATTTTCATCAGAAAAGTAGCCATTTTGGCGATGTGAAAAAATGCACTATGTCTTACGGGTGAGTTATCATCATGTAAAATCAGTCGAGCGTGACCTCGACCAAATACATGTATGATCATCTTCAGGTCAAGGGAACAACAACTGGAAAGTTTTATAAAAATCCCTTGAAAACTGTAGGAGGAGTTGCGGAGACAACAGCTTTCATTGATAAAATGGCTAAAACAGATAAAGGGCCATAACGCTGGTAAAAATTAGTTGGGCATGACCTCGACGAAATATGACCATCTTCAGGTCACTGAAACAATAACTGGAAAGTTTCATCAAAATCCCTAGAAAACTGTGGGAAAAGTTGCGGAGCCAAGAACTTCTGTTGATAAAACGGTTAAACAGTGACACTATCGTTTTCGATTTCACTGATAACTCTCTATATTTCATTGAAAGCATGTAAGAATATCAGGTATACCACCGTCGTCCTTAAATGGCATGTGCAAGGATAATTATAACAATGTCATGTTAACATCATGATTTTGCCGTTTATAACTTGATCCTCGCATACACGCCCCCATAGGGGCTTGAAGAAATATATGGGCTGCATGATGCTTCCACGCAGAGCTGAATCCGGCCCGCACACTAGTACTGGTAAATCGCTTAGAGGATCTAAGCCTGTCCAGGAACCGTGGTGCGAGGCGGACCATCCATGCTAATAAACCCTATTGGTTTCATTGGGCGACAGGGCTTGAGATGTCATTTCATCTCAATGTCGGGTAAAAGTCCCACAAAATTGGAAGCAACGTCACCAAAATGACCTTTACGGGAGACGTTAAACCTCAAATCAAACAAATCAAACAAAGCATACACGCCAAGAAAAAGCTTGAACGGCTGTTCGGAACTAGCTGTCTGTATTCCCTTGTTTCCGGCACATTTCAAGACAAAAACTTCATTAAAATCGATGCATACATTTGGCTGAACATTTCAATCCGTCCCAGATACTAACGGAAATATTTCAACCATTTTCAGATGCTTTTATGGGGCGGGGAACGTTGTGCAAGCAGATTCTGATCATTTAAAGGGGAATTAGAACACCTGGCATATTTTTCCGCCATTTCTCAAAGGGAGATCACTTTCGGGACAAAAAAAATCTGAGAAATTCTGAGAAATCAGAAATAAATTATAAGTTTAGACTCAAATTCTAGACAGGTTTTTAATTATTTGGACCTCATTTTGATTTATATCAGTCTTTGAATCGACTGCCTATTCGAAATTCGCAAAATTGCAGTATGCTTCCTTTGGCTTTCAATGCCGGATCATTACAGGGTCACTGATGAGGCTTTATTAGCCGAAACTACGTAGTATGACCCATCTTCTTTCTTATGAATGTTTTCATTGCTCTTAAAGGAACTCATTTTTGATTTTTATTTACTGTTCGCTTTTCTATAAGCCTTGTCCCGCTGAAAAGGGGTCTACTCTTAAAGGAAAGAATTTGCTCCTTAGGAGCAAATTCTTTCCTTTTAGAGTCGACCCGTATTGACATGGGAGACAATAATACTTTTGCAGGAGTTGCTTCCCCTGAAGATGTTCCGATTCTCCTTAAGTAGCGCTATTATTTGCCAATGTTACGGTGTATGGTAGTATTACATGTAACTGTATGTTCTTGAAGTGTTAAAGTAGATAATGGATATTCATGAGTGTCTTCCTTTCAGTTTTAACATTTTTTTCCGCCACATAGAGGCGGTTCTAACGAGTACCCACAATCTATATTTTAGAGCAGAAATTAGAAAAATAAGGGTTACCCCTGTATGCCCCAGTTTTACTATATAAAAGTAGGGTTCTAGGGGGTCAAAATTTTATAGGCGTGTTTTCGTGATGGTTTTATTGTTTGCATTACCCAGTATATGTTCCGAATCCTAAACATGGGAATAGAAGTGAAGGCAATGGTCAGGAATCGACACAGCTAACCCACAGCTCCCATCAGAGACACAAAGGGAAAGAAACACAAACATGAAACAACTAGACCCTTATGGAAATATCACTAGCGGAAAGCCAAAAGGACAGTTGCTTTCCCATAAAATGGCCATCTGGCTATCCAAAACAAAATAATATAAGCGATACACACACTCAAAGGCAAGCTAAAACAAAAATATCCCACGACAGATGAACCGCCTTGGAACGGTCAGTGAAACGAATTCCACTGGCGTGGGGTGTGTGTGTGTGTGTGTGTGTGTGGGGGGGGGGGCTTAAATCGATTAAGTCTGCAATTCTACAAGGTCTGTTTTTGGAATTGATACTTTATAAACCATGCAACAAATAAAACCGCTCTGCCACCCCTGAAATTTTAGATTGATGTATCCAAAGACCTATCGACGAGGTGACATTTTGCTTAAAACGTTACTCAAAAATGACAAACAATTCATACGACCTCCTCAAGCATCCAAGAAGCGAAGAAACACAAACAAGATGTACACCAGGGTCCAGTTGCCCAAAACTAACGACGTCTTTAGTTAATTTTTATCATTTATTATGGTAAATATGCTAATATTTTTGCTGAAAAAAATGTGAGCAGCTTTTGCATTTGCAAAAGCTCCTCACATTTTTTCAGCAAAAATACCAAAAATTTAGATATTAAACTTGCTAGAACAGTTAACAATATGACCACTAACGACCTCGTTAAGCTAACGGTGCTTTGAACAACTGGTCCCAGGGTGCATTTGTTCAAAGCATCGTTAGCTTAACGAGGTCGTTAGTGGTCAAATCGGTAACTGTACTAGCAAGTACAATATCTGAAATTTTGGTATTTTTGCTGAAAAAGTGTGAGTATCTTTTGCATATGCAAAAGCTTCTCACATTTTGTCAGCAAAAATATTAGTACATTTGACGTATTAAATGATAAAATGTTTAACTATTCTTTAACTAATGAACAACTGGCCCCTGCACAAGCATGTGAACCATCACGCAAACACGCCCATATCATTTTGACCCCCTTGTACCCCACTTTTATATAGTAAAACTGTGGTTTACAGGGGTATATTTTATTTTACATATTTCTGCTCAAAAACATAGAATGTGGGTACTCGCTAGAACCGCCTCGATGTCGCGGTTCTAACTAGTACCCACAATCTATATTTTGAGCAGAAGTAAGAAAATATTACATTTTTCTTCATCTTAAAATTTTCGTATTTTCGGCGATAAAGTTTACAATGTATTTGTATAGGCGTGTTTTCGTAATGCCTGTGGACATAATACAATCAAGGCACTTACATCACGTGAACAAGTCCATGAAATGAACACCCCCTTAAACCCCATTTTATAGAGATAACTGGGGTTTACGGGGTATTCATTATTTTTCTTATTTCTGCTCCAAGACATAGGTTGTGGGTACTCGTTAGAACCGCCTCAATGAGGCGGTTCTAACGACAACTTACAATCTATATTTTGAGCAGAAATCAGAAAATATTACATTTTTTTTCATTTAAAAATTTTCATATTTTCGGCGATAAAGTTTACAGTGTATTTGTATAGGCGTGTTTTCGTAATGCCTTCGGACATAATACAATCAAGGCACGGATGACACTATTTGGTCGATAGTCTGAGTGTAGGATGGAAACTACATTGATTGTTACGTTTAATCCTAAAATTCCTGCACAAGCAGACAGTGTGTACATCACGAAAACACGTCTATATAATTTTGACCCCCTTGAACCCCACTTTTATATAGAAAAACTGGGTTTCAGGGGGTATACCTTATTTTTCTTATTTCTGCTCTAAAATATAGATTGTGGGTACTCGTTAGAACCGCCTCGATGAGGCGGTTCTAACGAGTGCCCACAGTCTATATTTTGAGCAGAAATAAAAAATATCACAATTTTTCATCTTAAAATCTTCATTTTTTCGGCGATAAAAGTGGCAGTGTATTTGTATAGGTGTGTTTGCGTAATGATGATCTAGGACTGTCTATCATTACTGACAACGACCAATCTTAAACAAATGCGAGAAATGCTACTTTTCGTATGTTCTAAGGTGTTTGATGAGACGAATTCTAGCTATGAAATATCTGTTGCATATAATGCAACAGAGGTTAGAGGTAGACACTTCCGTAGCGCTGGCTTTGCATGTTTCAGCTCGGATTCCCTGATTCTTTTTGCCTCATATTCACTCATTACGAAAACACGCCCATTCAAATACATTGTAAATTTCACAGCCGAAAAAAAGACAATTTTAAGCAGAAAATAGAGCTATTTTTCCTTATTTTTACTCCAAATATAGATTGTGTGTACTCGTTAGAACCGCCTCATCGAGGCGGTTCTAACGGGTACCAACAATCTATATTTTAGAGCAGAAATAAGAAAAATAAGGTTTACCCCTGTACACCCCAGATTTACTATATAAAAGTGGGGTTCAAGGGGGTCAGAATTATATAGGCGTGCTTTCGTGATGTACATCCCTTCTGATGGGGCCTCGCCACTTAGCTTGGTCCTGTGCAATTTGTTCCAACAACTCTGTTGGTATGTTTGAAGTTCTTGAGGGAGGCTTTGAGGGTGTCCTTGTAATGCTTCTTATGACCACCATGGGAGCCCATTATAGTTCTCCATAGAGGCTTTTCTTTGGTAAACGTTATTCAGACATCCTGATAGCATGGCCTGTTCAAAGGTGGTCTTAATATAGGAATTTAACTGTACATGTTTATGCTAATTGATTTGTTTTCGTAAGTTTATACATCGAATATTATATACAGAAGTAATAAAAACTGAGTAAATAAACTGTTATTGATTAACTGTCTTTTTTATTTGTTTTGTACCTAGAATGAACATATACATACGTTAGACCAGCATGCTAACATAAGGAAAATAAGAGGGCCATAGTGGCCCTGGATCGCTCACCTGATCCTTATTGTAGAATCTGACCAAAACTGTGGCCTCTAAGGTTTTTAATGATTTGACCTACTGACCTACTTTTTGACCCGAAATGACCCATATTCAAATGTTACCGAGATATTGTCAAGATGATCATCATGATCAAGTTTGAAGATGATCGGAGCAAAACTGTGACTTCTAGTGCGTCCACAAGGTTTTTCAATGTTTTGACCTACTGACCTACTTTTTGACCCGACATGAAACAAATTCGAATATGACCCAGATATTGTCAAGATAATTATTTTAAGCATAGTGGATGGTGATCGGACTAAAACTGTGGCATCTAATGTGCTCACAAGGTTTTTCTATCATTTGACCAACTGACCTCCTTTTGACCTATATTCGAACTTGACCGAAATATTGTCAAGATGATCATTCTGAGCAAGTTTCATGATGATCGGACCAAAACTGTGGCCTCTAGTATGTTCACAACATTTTTCAATGTTTTGACCTACTGACTTACTTTTTGACCCGACATGAAACAAATTCGAATATGACCGAGATATTGTCAAGATGATTATTCTGAGCAAGCTTAATGATGATCGGACCAAAACTGTTGTCTCTTGTGTGTTCAGACGGGTTTTCTATGTTTTGACCTACTGACCTACATTTTTACCCGACATGACCCATATTCGAACTTGACCGAAAAATTGTAAAGTTGATCAGTCTGAGCAAGTTTGATGATGTCGGACCAAAACTGTGGCCTCTAATACACTGAATTTTTACAATCACATGTATCAGGAGTGTTAGTGTCAATATCAAGATTAGAAACAAGTGTACTGAAATTGAAAATGATAGATCTAACAGGTTTATTGTATTTATAGCAAATTATGGGTGTTTCAGTAGTTTGAAAATAGGCAGGAATGGATGAAATAACCGAACTGTCCCGCAAGATACTAGGTAAATCTATAAAATCCAAACCCTTATTAATAACTTGTGAACACCTAAGAGGCCACAGTTTTGGTCCGACATCATCAATGGATTTTGATGTAACTTCACACAAAACTTAGGTATGTTTATATTCTCAAGCAAGATCAACATTCAGGGTTCTGGACTGAAGGTCAAGATCACTGTAGCTATTTTTAAAAAAAGCTTGTTATGGCTTATGGATCTATTTTGCTCTAATGAACATGATAGCCACCAGAGCTAAAATATCCTAATCCTAAAAATGACCTAGTCATAAATAGCTAGACTAATTTTGATAGAGTTTCCCAGAAACGTACCTTGGGTCACTATCAATCAAAATTGCTCAAACCCTCCAATCCACCTTATTATATTAGTGAGCGATCCAGGTCCATCAAGTCCCTCTTGTTTAATGCATACACTTGAAAAACACACTTTTCCTTTCTAAACTGATGTTTAAAACGGACCTGTAACTCTTATCTTGCTGTTCACGACAACCCCTATCTTTGGAAACAGTGTAGATCCAGATCAGATGGCTTCTAAAGAAGCCATCTGATCAGGATCTACACTGTTTGACATTCAATTTATGAATTTGTTGGAATAAATTACATCAAGTAATTTGATTGGTTCAAAGTCAGAAACGGGTGTGGCTAAACTGAATATTTAGCAAGAGAATGGTTAACATGCTGTAAGGTGTGACTATCTTTCTTTCACGGACCTATAAACGTGCTAAAACGTGTGGCGATCTTTTTTAGCTCGTCTGTTTTTTGAAAAAAAACTTTCGAGCTATTGTCATCACTCCGGCGTCTGCGTAGTCGTCCTGCATCGTCCTGTGTCGTCCTGCGTCGTTCCAAAAAAACTTAACCTTGGCTATAACTTAAAAAGTATTAGACCTAGCCTCATGAAACTTCATACACACACTCATCATCACAAGAGCTACATTTTGACCAAGGACCATAACAACATTGTTGATTTTGGCTGAATTATCTCCCCTTTTCCATTTTTTTTCTGAAACACATTTTTTGCTCTCATTTTAATACTATTCACAACAGAGCCTTCAAACTTCACATGAATGTTCCTTGGGACAAGACCTTTTCAGTGATACCACACCTTTTGATCTGTGACCTTGACCTTTGAACTTTGACCTATTTTTCGAAAATTTAACCGAAAACCTTAACCTTGACCATATTTCCAAAAGTATTTGGCCTACCTTCATGAAACTTCATACACATACTCACCATCACAAGAGCTACATTCCCTACAAGTTTTATAACTCCATCTTGCAATTTGATTGAATTATCTCCCCTTTTCTCTCCATTTTTTTTTAAATTGTTTTTGTCTCTTATTTCAATACTATTCACAACAGAGCCTTCCAACTTCACATGAATGTTCCTTGGGACAAGACCTTTTCAGTCATACCACGCTTTTTGACCTGTGACCTTGACCTTTGAACTTTGACCTATTTTTCGAAAAATTAACCAAAAAACTTAACCTTGACCATATTTCCAAAAGTATTTGGCCTACCTTCATGAAACTTCATACACATACTCACCATCACAAGAGCTACAATCCCTACAAGTTTTATAACTCCATCTTGCAATTTGATTTGACTTAGAACTTTTGTTTTCTAAAAGAAACTGCAGACGAGCGTTGGCACCCGCTTGCGGTGCTCTTGTTTTTCTTTTCGCCCCGCCCATCGAGGCTTGGAGAAATAGATTTGGCTGCATGTTGCTTCCACGCAGAGCTGAAACTGACCACCTATGAGTACTGGTAAACCGCTTAGAAGTTCTAAGCCTGCCCAGGAAAAGTATTTCTTCTCCATTATATGAGTTTTGGGTGCTCGTTAGAACCGCCTCAGTGGGGCGGTTCCAACGAGCAACAGCAGCCTATGTTTGCAGTGTTAATAAAAAAAATATCCCAGATTTTCATCAGAAAAGTAGGCCTAGCCTGTTTGGAGATGTGAATAAATGTGAATAAATGCTTGTGTTTTCGTAATGTCAATGTCGGGTAAAAGTCGCCCAAAATGACCTTATTAGTTTTGAGGGGACGGTAAAATCTCGACGCAAACAAATCAATAAAATATTTGATTCTTTCACGGGCTTGTAGACATACTGTAAAGGTGGGATATCATTCTTTCTTTCACGGACTTGTAAACATACTGTAAAGGGTGGCTATCTTTCTTTCTTTCACGGACTTGTAAACATACTGTAAAGGGTGGCCATCTTTCTTTCTTTCACGGACTTGTAAACATACTGTAAAGTGTGGCTATCTTTCTTTCTTTCACGGACTTGTAAACATACTGTAAAGGGTGGCTATCTTTCTTTCTTTCACGGACTTGTAAACATACTGTAAAGGGTGGCTATTTTTCTTTCCTTCACGGACTTGTAAACATACTGTAAAGGGTGGCTATCTTTCTTTCTTTCACGGACTTGTAAACATACTGTAAAGGGTGGCCATCTTTCTTTCTTTCACGGACTTGTAAACATACTGTAAAGTGTGGCTATCTTTCTTTCTTTCATGGACTTGTAAACATACTGTAAAGGGTGGCTATTTTTCTTTCTTTCACGGACTTGTAAACATACTGTAAAGGGTGGCTATCTTTCTTTCTTTCACGGACTTGTAAACATACTGTAAAGGGTGGCTATCTTTCTTTCTTTCACAAACTTGTAAACATACTGTAAAGTGTGGCTATCTTTCTTTCTTTCACGGACTTGTAAACATACTGTAAAGGGTGGCTATCTTTCGTTCTTTCACGGACTTGTAAACATTCTGTAAAGGGTGGCTATCTTTCTTTCTTTCACGGACTTGTAAACATACTGTAAAGGGTGGCTATCTTTCTTTCTTTCACGGACTTGTACACGTGTTGTAAAGCGTGGCAATTTTTCTTGCGTACGCCATAATGTCAATTCCCATGTTTGAGGTTGGTGTTTTGTTGTTGTTGTTTTTGTTTTATTTTGTGTGTTTTGTTTTTAATGTTGGCATATATTTATTAATTATTCTTAAAGGAAAGATTTTGCCCCAAGACAGGGCACTTCTACCTCAAATCATGAAAAGAGACTCAGCTACCACTCCCTTTGGAAATCATCATATCGTATGCATTTATCTACATAATAATAACTTGATAAATCCGATGTGACATTACTATAACACACGGCCCCGCCCATAGGGGCTTAAAGAAATAGATGGGCTGTATGAAGCGTCCACGCAGAGCTGAAACCGACCGCACACGAGTACTGGTAAACTGCTTAGAGGATTTAAGTCTGCCCAGGCAAAGCAGTGCGAGTCGGATCGCCCATGCATATAAACCTTATTGGTTTCATTGGGCGACAGGGCTTGAGATGTAATTTCATCTCAATGTCGGGTAAAAGTCCAACAAAATTGGAAGCAACGTCTCCAAAATGACCTATACAGTGTTGACGGGGACGTTAAACCTCAAATCAAACAAACAAACAAAACAAATTACTATAACACACCCGCGTGACATTTTGCATTCTTTTTTTATGAAAATTTGTAATATTTTTCTTAATTATACTCTTAACATAGGTTGTGGTTGCTTGTTAGAACCGCCTCATTGAGGCGGTTCTAACGAGTACCCGCAACCCATGTCTTGAAGCCGAAATACGAAAAATAATGTATACTCCCGTCAACCCCAGTTTTCTCTATATAAAGTGGGGTTTATTGGGTGTTTATTAAACGGCCTTGTTGACATGACGACAACTGACTGCTCAGAATATACCTTATGATCACTTGTGTTTTTTCGTGGATATCTGTATTGCAAATGGTCATTTCGGGAGGAAAATCGGCGGTTTTACTGTCGTAACATTAAGAAAACACGTCCACTTAAATACATTGTAAATTTTACCACCGAAAAATGAAACTTTTCAGATGAAAAATTCCGATTTTTATCTTATTCTGCTCAAAACATAGATTGTGGATACTCGTTAGAATCGCCTCGATGAGCCGGTTCTAACGAGTACCCAAAATCTATGTTTTGGTCAAAAATAAGAAATATTATGTATACTCCTGCAAACTCCCATTTTACAATGTAAAAGTGGGGTTTAAGGGGGTCAAATTTATATAGGGGTGTTTTGCGTGACAAATTTCTGTTTACGGCGGCGCCTTACCTCCCCATTACGAAAACACGCCTATACAAATACATTGGAACCTTTATCGCCGAAAAAATGAAAACTTTAAGATAAAACAATTGTGATATTTTTTCTCATTTCCGCTCAAAATATAGATTGTTGGTTCTCGTTAGAACCGCCTTATCGATACCAACAATCTATATTTTAGAGCAGAAATAAGAAAAATAAGGTATACCCCTTTAATCCCCAGTTTTACTATATTAAAGTGGGATTCAAGGAAGTAGAATTATATGTGTGATGCAAGTGACAATTGGCAGTAGAGGTATCACAATACTCTCAGAGTTATAGCCCTTTGAAAAACAATTCTATGGCAAGTTACGTAACTGAAGCTTCAATACTCTCAGAGTTATGGCCCTTAGAAAAACTTAAAAATTTAGCTTTTTCGTCTTTTTTATCTTTATTTAAAAACCGCTATAGATATTCAAATGAAACTTCCTATAGTTATTAACAGTTGCCCTATAGTAATACCCTGTCTGTCCGTCCATCCGTCCGTCTATCTATCTGTCCATCTGAACGTCTGTCCGTCAACATTTTCCACTTCTAACGCATCATTTTCAACCTTTAAACGTAAGATCACAACAACATTAAACAGTTTCATGGCATGTTACTTAACTCTAGCTATAATATTGTGAGAGTTATTGCCTTTTGAAAAAAAAATCAGCTTTTTTCGTCTTTTGTGTTCATCTTAATTTCAAAACCAATATAGATATCCAAATGAAAATGAAGCTAAGTTATTGACAGTTGCCATATAGTAATACCTATTCGTTGTTAATTCATAACTTAAAAACCGTCAAATGCATCAACTTCAAACTTTAGATATAAGGTCACAACATCATTACATAATAACAATGGCAAGTTACGTACCTCTAGCTACAATACTCTAAGAGTTATGGCCCTTTGAAAACAAATCCAAATCCTCTGATGGCACTGCCCTAGTCAGTTTCACTGACAGTCCTAGTCTAATCAGTCGTCGCTTTCCATACATGTTTGCAATTGCATAAGAATTGTAAAAAATGCAACCTTAGACTGAGGTAAACAAATAGGTCTTCATCTCGTTTACAAGTCCGTGTGTTAATTCTGCTTTATACAACGGGCCTTCATGGCCTAATGGGTCCATCAGCGCTGACTCTTAATCATTAGGTATCGCGCCGCTGTTGTGCCCACTTCAAACGGGCCACATGTGAGACGCCAAGTTCTGCAACGGAAGGTTGGTTAGTTTTTCTCTAGGTACTCAAGTTTTCGTCCACCTCTGATTAACGAACGGCTCGAAATAATTGAAATACTCTTAAATGGGCCGTAAAACCAAACCCCAAAACCAATTATTATTTATAGAGTAAAGGTGGCGTTGGCATTATTTTCCAAATGTTTGCTGAAAGCGTTCTGGCATTATTTAACAAATGTTTGCTGAAAGCGTTCTGACATTATTTTCCAAATGTTTGCTGAAAGCGTTCTGCGATTATTTTCAAAATGTTTGCTGAAAGTGTTCTGGCATTATTTTCCAAATGTTTGCTGAAAGCGTTCTGCGATTATTTTCCAAATGTTTGCTGAAAGCGTTCTGGCATTATTTTCCGAATGTTTGCTGAAAGCGTGTGTGGTCACGCGTTAGAACCACCTTACTGAATGGTAGATACACTCTATGTTTGATGCAGAAATAAGGGCCATAATTGTTTTTGCGATAAAGAAACCCACATAAAAATGTTATATAAAAACAATGGGTATAGTTACTCAAAGCTTTGTTAGCTGAACGTTAGGGGTTAAAATTTAACTGTTCTTACAAGTCCCATATTCATGTACCGGCCCCGATAGCTTATTTGGTTGAGTGTCCGCTCCGGGGAACGGGAGGTCACGGGTTCGATCCCGGGCCGCGACATACCAAAGTCGTTAAAAATGGTACTAGCTGCTCCTCGCTTGGCACTCAGATTTACGGGGTAGAGCTAGGACTGGTCGACCCAGTGTCAGGATAATGTGACTGGGTGTCGTATCATGTAATGTGTCTGGGACATGATACTTCAGTGAGGCAGCACTATAAAAGTGAGCATTGAGCTCCCTGTCGCAACCAGACACCGTCGTGATATGACTGAAATATTGTTGAAAGCGACGTAAAACCCGAAGTCACACACACACTATACATATATCTAAAATCTAAGATACGTTGATATTTTTGCTGAAAAAATGACAGTAGCTTTTGCAAATGCAAAAGCTACTGACATGTTTTCAGCAAAACCAAAAGACTATTTCTATGAGTATATGATCAAAATAAATTTGAACTATATAGTAACAGCACTGTTAGTCTTTAGCATCTGGACCCTAAAGGATACGTTTATCTGACATAGGTGTGAGACAAAGCCGATTTTTGTTCTTTGTTATCTTTGTAGAGGTACCATATTGTGGTTCGATTGGTGAAAGGCGTCTGCTTTGTTTGTTTGATTTGAGGTTTAACTTACCCGTCAACACTAAAAAGGTCATTTTGGAGACCTTGCTTCCAATTTTGTAGGACTTTTACCCGACACTGAGATGAAATGACATCTCAAGCCCTACCGCCCAATGAAACCAATACGGTTTATAAGCATGGACGGTCCGACTCGCACCACTTTGCCTGGGCAGGCTTAGATCCTCTAAGCGGTTTACCAGTACTCGTGTGCGGGTCGGTTTCAGCTCTGCTATTTCTTCAAGCCCCGATGGGCGGGGCGCCTGCAAAAAGGATTGCATTTTGAAAACATGGAGTTTTAAGGGTGTTTATTACAGACATTTTAACGTGATGTTCATAATATTTGCAGCAGCTCTTTAGAAGTTAGTGCTGATTACTCAATTGTACCTGAATGAACTGAACTGTACCACCTGAACTCTACTGCATTTTATTAATTGGCTATTCTGTTTTGTTCGGAGGTCATCCGTTTTAACACTGAGGTAAAAAATCAATTATCATGTTTTTAATGGTGTAAATTAATAAAAGTGTCATTAATCAAGTAATTTCGTATTGTTCCAGTTACAGGTCCTTGCTCAGCTGTATTGGCCGCGGCCTTCGGCCTCGGGCCAATACAGCAGACCTCGGACTTGTAACTTGTCCAATATGAATTAACTTGATTAATAACATTATAGTACTGAATTGTACGCCAATATTTAGATCGGCTATGATATTAATAGAACTGGGTTCATTGAAAAGACTGTTTCAATATAAACATATCACGAAAAGCAAACGTCTACTCCAAGCCATATCATAGACATGCAATATTAACACAATAGCGTGAAATAAAAGCTCTTCCATTACGATAACACACACATGCGACATAGTGCATTTTTTCACATCTCCAAAATGGCTACTTTTCTGATGAAAATCCGTGATATTTTTATTATTTATATTACAAATATAAGTTGTGGGTGCTCGTTAGAACCGCCTCAATGAGGCGGTTCTAACGAGTAGCCACAACCTATGTCTTGGAACAAAAATAAGAAAAATAATGTATACCCCGTATACCCCAGTTTTCGCTATATAAAGTGGGGTAAAGTGGGGTTTTCATTTCACGGACCTGTTCACGTGATGTAAGATCCATTGTACTCATGGTTGGTTTTACGAGGACAAATATTATTTTTCTTGTTCGGTCGGCTTCAAGGATGCTCCCGTCCGGTGGTACTTGGAGAAGTAGATTGGGCCGCATAGTGCTTTCGCGCAGAGCTGACACCAACCCGGCGAACATGAGTACCAGTGGTTTAAGCCTGTCCAGACAAAGCGTTGTATGTCAGGCCGTCACTGCATACGAACCCTTGCGGTTTCCTTCGGTGGTAGGGCTTGAGTTGTCATTTCATCTCAATGCTGAGTAAAAGTCCCACGCGACTAGAAGAACGTCTCAAAACTGACCTAAATAATGACCGCAACACAAACAAACAAGGCATGGCTTGTGGGTTCTAAGGAACTTCTGAATTTTCATTTAGAGAAGACATTAGATAAAAATAATGTTTCATCCTAACATATGATAGTTGGCGCGATGAAAAGTAGAAGTGGAGGCAATGATCAGTATCGATACAATTAACCCACAGCTCCCACAAGAGACACCAAAGGGAAAGAAACACAAACATGAAAGGAAACATCAGTAGCGGAAAGCCAAAAGTGCAGTTACTTTCCCACAAAATGGCCAATAGGCTATCCAAAATAAAATAATATAAGCGACACAAACACCCAAAGACAAACCAAAACAAAAATAAACCACGACAGAAGAACCGCCTTGGAACGGTCAGCGGAAACGAATTCCACTGGGAGCTTTTAATCGATTTTACGTGGGCACAATACTCGCCCTTACTTCCGTTGCGATTAAGACAGATAATTTGTTCAGTCCGCATGAAGGCCTCCTAACTCATCAGTGCAACATCTCCGTGAACACAAAAATCAAACAACCACAGAGATAAAACAACAGCGAGGACTCGACAGCAAGAAACCACTGAAATGCTGGAGCAAAAGAAAACCAAAAGTTAGACTCCGATGGGCCCGACCAGAGAGAGAGCATCAGGTACCAACCAACATAAGCCTTTACGTTGGAACTGTCATAGAATATGAAGCCTGACCCACCGGCATGCAATTAAAGAGGGAAGCAGAGTTGTCAACCGTGATTGGGTTAACTACCATGCATGAAGTCGGTCGCATAACATTTATGTTGTACCCATTTTTTTTTATATCGAAGAATGATTTCACGAATTTGGGTGCTGAAGTCATTGCGGTTATATATTTTTCTGAATTTATATACTAAGTCACCATAAAATTTGGGTTCCGATAGACCTTGTTGCAGAAGAGATCTAAGTCCAATATTGAATTTTGAAAAGGCTTTTCTTAGTTTATGGTACCGATAACCCTGATTAAGAAGTTTAGCCGTTAACAATTTATTACGAGTGTTGAAGTCCGTTACATGACTACACACTCTATCAAATGGAATTGATTGCGAAATATAAACGCCATAGGATGGCGCACTAGGAACATCACCATCAAAAAAAAAAAAAGAAAACCCACAATCTCAAAATCAAAATCATCGCGTTTATCATAAAGTTTGCAAGAAAAAAACCCATCCACAATAGATAAATGTAAATCCAAAAACGGGGCCTCGGTATCAGAAGAATTTGCTTTATTCAACTGAAGTTCTGGGGTGGGGTGGGGGGTAAATCTGACTGATGAAACCATCGAAATAGATATTATACATATTTAATACGTTTTTCGACATTCCGTCTTACTGGTAGTTTAATCACTGCAACATGTTTTATTATTCTTCCAGCAGCAAAGGCAAAGGGTTTTTATCACTCATTTGGCCAATCAGTTTGTAAAAGGTAAAGGAGTTAATATGTGAGAAAAATAGTCAAGGATGAGTATGTTTCCTTAGATAGAATTCGTCAACTCATAGCCCGGGAGCCAGGCTAGGCATTTGCGCATGCGCAGACTGATCTGCGTCTGTGTGTTCGCTTTGTAGATACATACAATATCTAGAAGCCTCCGTTGTGTAGGTGTAATGCTATTCGCCTCATAAACCAGGGGTCGTGGGTTCGATCCCGGGTTTCTCCAGACTTTCGGATGAGTCCGTCAACAGAGATCCCGTCTCCCTATGACCTTAGCTGTTTGTGGGACCTAAATCTCAAACTCACGCACAAGTACAATATATTTAGTTTCTATATTGGTAGATAACCGGTTTTATGGTATTTGCGTATAACAAAGTTGTATGGCTCGCCCCGCCCATCGGGGCTTGGAGAAATAGATAGGCTGCATGGTGCTTCCACGCAGAACTGAAACTGACCACACATGAGTACTGGTAAACCGTTTAATAGGAATAAGCCTGACCAGAAAAAAATGGTGTGAGCCAGACCGTCCAATACATATAAACCATTTGATGCCATTTGGGCGGCAGGGCTTGAGAAGTCATTTCATCCCAATGACGGGCAAAAGTCCCACAAAATTGGAAGCAATGTCTCCAAAATGACCTAAATGGTGTTGACATAGACGTAAAACCCAAATTCAAACAAACAAAACAAAGGTTCAGGGCAGCATCTTTGTATTCGTTGCTTAGATAGTACAAAACATCTAGTTTCTCAGTGTAACTTAAATTCTAAGGTTCTACATCACCTGAACAAGTTCGTGAAATGAACACCCCTAACACCCCACTTTGTATAGAGAAAACTGGGGTTTGCGGGGGTAAACATTATTTTTCTTATTTTTACTCCAAAACATAGGTTGTGAGTACTCGTTAGAACCGCCTCAATGAGGCGGTTCTAGCGAGAACCAATAACCTATGTTTGCAGTATTAATAAGAAAAACATCACGGATTTTCATCAGAAAAGTAGCCATTTGGGAGATGTGAAAAAAAACGCACTATGTCACACGGGTGTGTTATCGTAATGAGCAAGTCTGTGTATCAGAACAGGTTGGTTTGAGTCTTACCTGGTCGATAAAAAAATGCGAATACAGGTTTTCTAGCTACGAATCTCACATTCTGAGTTCCGTTTTCCCAAAATGTCCCATTCGGATAGCTATCATTCATCACGAAAACACACCTATATAATGTCGACCCAATTGAACCCCACTTTTATATAGAAAAACTGGGGTTGACAGAGGTAAACCTTTTTTTTCTTATTTCTGTTCTAATATATAGATTGTGGATACTCGTTAGAACCGCCGCGATATCGCGACCGTTCTAACGAGTACCCACATTCTATATTTGGAGCAGAAATAAGAAAAATATCACAAGTTTTCAACTGAAAATTTTCATTTTTTCGGCGAAAAAGGTTACAATGTATTCGCATAGGCATTTTTTCTTAATGTTAACGGGCCTTCGTGACCTTGTTGGTTGGAGCGCTGTTTCATAACCATAAGGTCTCCGTCCGCTGTGGGTTCGAGCCTCCCTCGGTTCATATATGAGACGTCAAGTTCTTGCAACGGAATGTCAGGTGTTTTTTCACCGGGTACTCCGGTTTCCGCCCACATCTAATTAACGATCAATTGGAGATAAGGTCGTTTTAACCAAACACAAAAAAGGTATCATTATGCCGCCATTATCATTCCGCTGAACAATTCTTTTAATTACACATGCACGTGAGATACACTTATCAGTATGCCATGTTCCTTAAAACTGGTGATATTGCGATACATATATAGAGGATCTTACACGAGTGGTCATTTCATATGAAATTTATGAAACGAGCCTTCGGCGAGTTTCATAAATTTCATATGAAATGACCACGAGTGTAAGATTCTCTTTATCATATGACTACTTAAATTTGATTTTATCGCCTTTTAATTTGACAAGTTTTCTACGAAAAGTGCATTGTTGACATGGACGTCGTCATGACGTTTCTTAATCCCGCCAAAGTGTTATTACACGTGTGGTCATACGATTTTTATTACACGACGTTATCCACTGCTTATCAACGACGTCATATGATAAATAGAGGTTATTATATGGTAAAGGTGTGCCTCTAAGTCATATTGGCACTGGTAAGTCATATTGGCCCGAGGGCTTTAGCCCGAGGGCCAATATGTCTTCCGGTGCCAATATGACTTAGAGGCACACCTTTACCATATCATAACCTCTTTATTACATCATTTATATAGCATAGTTATATTGCAACGTGAAGAAATGAAGGCAAAGAGAACATTTACTTTTTAAAGGTTGATGCCGGGAACGTTTCATCGAGTGGGTTGAGGCTATATTTTCGGTATCCGCCGAAAAAAAAAGAAATTCCTTTTAATTATATAACTGATTAGTAGGCCTACACTAACCATGCTCACGGTAATACAGTAACATAGTAGTGCGCAGCAAATTACGTCACAAGTGACGTCGCAACTGTAAGTTTAAAAACAAAAACAAATCGCCATTTTAAATACAGAATTTCTGCAGTTCAAAGAATGCTTTTTAAGGTATTTTACGGAATGTTTAGTGCTTATTTGAAGACCATTTTAATTTTAAAGGCTCTTAGTGTCATTCATCAAGCTACTGCATAATCGATTCCATGTGTAGCAGTCTGTCGCGGTGGTTGTTTGCGTTAAAATACAAGACGACAATTTTTGGGGACATGTTTCCCTCCCACAGATTTCTTCCGCACAATTTCCAGCTCCTCATAAGTGAAGGGATCTGTTCGTTTAAGGTTGTTGGAAAGACCTTATTGTTTCAAATGTTAGGACATCCCTGCTGTGCTTGAAAGCAACGTCCTTCACAATGCTTCCCAATCGTGAGTGAACTTCTTTTAAAGAGTATTCTGTTTTTAATTTTTCATGCTTGCCACGAAATATCAGACTTTTCTCAAAATCTATTGTTATCCCTGTCTTCTATCGCTCAGTCTAGGTTCAGAAGTCGGGTTGATATTGCTTCAAGTGATTTTTCTGCGGCCATTTTGAAGCTTATGGAGTACGGCATTAACGTTCTATTGCTATATAGTATCAGAGTGGAGCAGTGCCAATATGGAAAGGCAGTGCCAAAAATCCATATTATATGGATTTTTGGCCCCGTCACGTGACTGTGCCATCAAAATAGGGAAAAGTGAGCCTGTATTGAAAGATTCTAATGTAATTTTCCTACAGAAGGTATGTAATAAACATTTTTATCATATGACGTCGTTGATAAGCAGTGGATAACGTCGTGTAATAAATATCGTATGACCAGACGTGTAATAACACTTTGGCGGGATTAAGTAACGTGATGACGACGTCCATGTCAACAATGCATTTTTGTGGGAAAAAATATCATATATAAAGGCGATAAAATCCAATTTAAAGTGGTCATATGATAAAAAAAATCTTACACTCGTGGTCATTTCATATGAAATTTATGAAACCCGCCGAAGGCTCGTTTCATAAATTTCATATGAAATGACCACTCCTGTAAGATCCTCTATCCAATTGTAGATGTTTTCCATAAGGGAATAATAATAATCAACCACTTGTTTTACTTTAACGCTTTACCAAATTTTCGAGGGTCTGCCTTCTTCATCAGGGTTATATGGACAACACACTCTACATTTTACGTTACTTTCCAGCATGGCCTTCCAATGTTTGAGACAGCAATTCCATGACGTCATGACATCACGGCGTCAAACCGCCGTGCAGCCTTTGGCACGACGTCACAAATACTGGCAATGTCTTTCAAAGCCAGAGGTACCTACCACATTACACTCCCCACAGCATCGATGTCCTAATAAATAAATACACAAATGTATGAATAAATCAGTAATAACATAAATTTACTACTAAATAATCTTACAGTGACATTATCTACTACAACGGAAACACATGGGGTCGTGCTTAATACAAATAAATAAATACATAAGGAATGACATCTCAAGCCCTGCCGCCCAATGAAACCAATAGGGTTTATAAGCATGGACGGGCCGACTCGTCCGGCTTTGCCTGGGTAGGCTTAGATCCTCTAAGCGGTTTACCAGTACTCGTGTGTGGGTCGGTTTCAGCTCTGCGTCGAAGCATCATGCAGCCCATCTATTTCTTCAGGCCCCGATGGGCGGGGGACACAAAAATGTAAATAAATAAATAAATAAATAAATTGCTGTAAACGTAACCCCAATAATATGTAACCAATATGAATAATTAGGTGAATACACCTGTGGACACAAATCCGTTCAAACTTTGATGAGCTTCCTTTCATTTTGATCTGATGTTTCATTCAATATTTCCTTACATCCTGTCAGTCAGCTGCAAGACAGGAATAAATTCAAAACACAAAGTGTTGTATATTTCATTGTAGACCCTACACTGTCCAATCAGAATACATCTCGAATATATAAAAATGGAAAAAAGTGCTTGCCACAATAAGACCAATCAACGTATATTGCTTGATCCAGTTTTAGACTACTTTGATGAATGACATTTGCTTGTCAAACTAACTTGATGCTAAGAGATTCATTGAAAGGTACTTCGTCAGAGTTTGAACGCTTTTGTGTCCACAGGTGTAAATAAATAAGAATCTGAAAAAAAAAAATACTCATATATTAGCCAGCGCACAATAAAACCTACGTTAAGGCTCGCGCGACCAGCGAAGGCTAAGATCAGCCTGCGCTGATATATTTTACATTCTTAAGACTTCGTGGTTGCTTGTAAGAACCGCCTCACTGAGGCTGTTTCATTAAAACTCCTGCGTGGGGCGGTGTAAATCCATACCTACCGTTTAAAAAAAAATCAGAAATAATGTATACCCCTGTAAAACCTACTTTTCTCTATATAAATTTTGGTTTGCAACGGTACTCATTACGAGTAGGCCTATTCAAGTGTGTCTAAGAACATACCGGCTCAGTGACAACCCAGATCAACCGACACATTCCCTCAGTTTGGGTCACAACGTTCTGGGTCTGCATGAAGACGACTGGAGGCAGCCATAACGATAACAAACATGTGTGCTATTATGTGCCTTTAATTTAAGGGGAATGGGAACACCTGGCAGATTTTCCCGCCATTTTTCAAAGGGAGACAACTTTCGGGACTTCCTGTTCGCCTTTCTACAAACTCCGTCCCACCAGGAGCAAATTCTTTCCATTAAGAGTTGACCCCTGTTGACATGGGATACAAAAACACTTTGGCAGGAGTTGCTTTCCCTTAAGTGTACCCATTCCCCTTAAGAATTTTTTTTTTTTCTGCTATTCGTGAAAGTATGAACGCAGTGGCCCGCATGCGAAGTAAAAGAACCCCGAGGGCGTTCAAGTAAACTTTGCTAGCGACTCGCTGTCGTTCATACTTTCATGAAAAGCAGAAAAATAAGTTTATTTTTTATATTTACACTTTTTTGCCCCTCGACAATAGGCGAAAAAAATGCTTATAAGGAAAACTTTTAAAGCTGAAAACCATTTACACGTTGTTTTTCTACAACGAGCGGAACAGCGTTGACGTCAACAATTCCCGTAGAGATCCATGCTTTAGACTGACGTCACTTGACGTTACTTAAAATCTATGACTCGATGCGTTCATGGAAGTATGAACTACATTGTTTTCTATAGGTTTACATAAGACCTTACACTGGAAATGTAAATATATAACTACCGTTTTAATTTTGTAATATTTATTTTTATTTTATTTTAATTATTATTATTTTTTGTTGTTGTTGTTGTTGTTTCAACCAATGAATCTTTTTGACATTGTCTTTATTGCGAGTCCAAACACAGATTGTGGGTGTTCATTAGAACCTCCTCTTTGAGGCGGTTCTATCTAGTACCCACAATCTATGTTTTGGAGCCAGTAAACCCCACTTTTCTCATTTTAAAGGGCTTGGTTCACGAAAGGCCAAAAATGGCCCTGTTTCAGAAATTGTTAAAATCTTTTGTGTTAACAGTATATGGCATGGTATCTTAAAAAACGGCAACAATAAGCTCCAAGCTTATGTAGTATGGTTGCTATGGCAACAAAAGAACATCAGGTGAAAACTTCATGTTTGATTAAATTTTATCCAGTGTGTGGTCAGAAAACATACAAAGATAACACAAATATTTGCAATTACTGGGAAGATGCATTCCAGGTTCTACAACAATTTATATGGAACAACATATCATTCAAATTTGTATTGCCATGGTAACGATCGGGTTTACACATGCTCATTAAATACACATTATTACTACATAACTTGATCTGCCGCACTGTATCAAGTTGTGTGGCTCTTTCTTGATGAAAGATCACGAGATGCGATAATGAACGGCAGATCAAGTTGACATAGTTATAACGCGTTTATTATATACCTTTTTCTTCAAGTAAAAGTATTTTACGCTCACCAGAACCAAAGGCTCCTAGGACGCATATAGGAGGATAGGTAATTGTCCGTCGTCGTCTGTCTTCCGTCAAAACTTTCTAACCACAATTCCTCTGAAGCCACTGGGCCGATCGGGTCCAAATTTCGTCTGTAAAATCCTTGGACTGGGGGATTGAAAGGTTATGTTTTTTATGACATTTGACTCATTAGTTTGGTTGCTATGGCAATTTAGAGTTAGAAAAATGAAAAACTGTATTAACTACCAAGTCATTGCAGATACGTTGACAAAACTTTCATAGAAATGTTCCTTAAGCCATGTTCTATTTGGTATATGATTTTAGGCTGCTGCTCCTTTTTATTGGCTGCCTTGGAAACGGAAATAAATAAAAAATAAATAAGCATCTCCTCAGAAACCACAGAATGCTCTATACGCTTTATAACATTGGGCTCCTCAGCAACCATATGCTACATAAATCTGAGACTATAGAAATCTTAACCATATTAGTCATTACAGGTTTGGTTGTTTTTTTTTTGGTTTTGTTTTTTTATCTAACCAGAGCTGAAGGCTGCTGGGGGAACTTATAGGATGGGCATTTGTCCATTATCATATGTCATCTGGTGCCAGCACATTCAAATAACATCTCTGAAGTCACTGGGTCGAATGGGTTCAAATTTCTTCTGAAGCGTGCTTGGCTTGGGTCTGCCTCTGCTTGATAAAACAGATGGCTTTCAGTGAGCAGAACTCACCTGAACTCTGGTGAGCATAGTGGCTCATCTGAGCTCTGGTGAGCATAGTGGCCCATGGGCCTCTTGTTGCAGGCATTTTTGACTTTATCCTACATTAAGTAAGAAAGAAAGAAGGAAGAAATTAATGAAAAATCATTAACTTCAAAAACGTTTCAATGCAATAATATATATCTTACTTCAATTACACAGAAAGCTAATAAACGTCGTTATCTGGCATTTCGGACATATTTTGCTGAAATACAACTGAGATGCTTGTATTTTCTTCCTTTACTGAACATACATTAGATTGTTAAATGTCATTGTAAAATCAGGGCTGTGCGCTTCTTCTTATGTTCTTTTTATGGCTGGAAACCCATGTTACAAATATTAGTTAGCATCAGCAACAAGCACCTTACCTTTGAGAGCATTCTTGCTGACTGTCAACATGTTTTCCTAAGTCAGAGGTATTGCGAAACTCAATTTACTCAATTTTACAATGATATAGTGAGCAATCTGGATAGGGCCATAAACCGTGCCACAAACAGACTGACATGATCACCATAGACTTCGTCAAGGCCCTCGACAGCGTACCTCACGGAATACTGTTGTATAAATTGTTCAACTATCAGATAAGAGGATCTACGCATGGCTCTCCGGACGCTGACAATAAGCTGTACTTCTGATTCAGTCCCGGTTTTATCTGGTGTCCCCCAAAGTTCAGTCCTTGGGCCGGTCCTTTTCTTGTGTAGCGTTAGCCGGGTCGTCCACGAAGTCAAGCAACACGGTCACCCATCTAGGTATTAACCGTGATATCCGTTGCTTAACTTCGTGAATAAGCCAACCGCTCTACCCGCGTCGCTAAAAGAGCCGGCTCCTACAGCAAGGCTGTACACTTGGTATTCATTAATGATAGATAGAAAGATAGATAGATAGATAGATATATAGATAGATTGATCAAATACGACTAACGTTGTGAGACTTTTACAGTGAGATGCAATGACACCCAAAGCCCTGCTGCCCAATGAAACCAATGGGTTTATATGCATGAATGGTCCAGCTAGAACCACCTTGCCTGGACAGACAGTTACCTGTACTTATGTGCGGTCGTTTAAGCTCTGCGTTGAAGCACCCGATAGACGTGAGGATGATGACGACAATTGAAGTTTTCTTGCATTAGAATATTTAATAAAACATCTCAAAAGCATTGTTCTCATGCTGATGAGGCCGATGTTTTTTTTGTTTGTTTTTTTCTTTTTGTTTCATTTGAGAAACATAATACATTCACAAAACTCCCCCATTTAGTAGCATGGTTATAATTAAAACAAGAGTTGTCAGAAGACAACATAGCTCGCCTTTGGGGGCCTTAGATGGATGAGGGCAAGTTATCAAAAAAATTTTCTTCTGTAAAACAGCCCAATAGACTGCAGCAAATGAAAGAGAACCAAGATGTACCCCTAATCATCCTGTTTTCAAGCCTTTCTGCTGCAAAAAAAAAAAAAAAAAAATCAAAAAGAAATCTATATTTGATAAAAAAAAATTCTACAAACTACCAAGTAATAACAAGGCATCACAGACAATACAAATCCCCTCGAGCAAGACAAATTAAAAAAAAAGCATAGCCTAGCATTTGTGTAAAATTGCATTATATCCATCAATAAATGTAGGTACTTAAGAGTGATGACAAAGTTTTTCTAAAAATAGCCACAGTGACCTTGACTTTGAGCCCCAGGCACTGAAAGTTGAACTTCATACCCAACATTTGTATGAAGTTACCTTAAAATCCATCAATAAATCTGGACACTAGAGCAATGATCAAGTTTTTCTAAAAAATAGCCACAGTGACCTTGACCTTCAGCCCCTGACCCGGAAAGTCACTCAAGATATCATCATACCAAACATTTGTGTCAAGGTATATTAAAATCCATCAACAAATGAAGGTGCAAGAGTGATGACAAAGTTTTTCTAAAAATAGCCACAGTGACCTTGACCTCCTGCCCCAGACCCTGAAAGTCGAACTCGCTCAAGATATCATCATTGCCAACATTTTTGTGAAGTTATATTAAAATCCATCCATAAATGTAGGCACTAGAGCGATCACAAAGTTTTTCTAAAAATAGCCACAGTGACTTTGACCTTCAGCCCCGGAACCTGAAAGTCGAACTTGCTAGAGATATAATCATTACCAACATTTGTGTGAAGTTATATTAAAATCCATCAATAAATTAAGGTGCAAGAACAATGACAATGTTTTTTCTAAAAATAGCCACAGTGACCTTGACCCCGTGACCCTGAAAGTAGTGACCTTGACCTTAGGCCCCAGACCCTGAAAGTCAGTAATTCGAGATATCATTATACCAAACATTTCAGTGAAGTTATATTAAAATCCATCAATAAATGAAGGCGCTAGAGCGATGACAATGTTTTCTAAAAATAGCCACAGTGACCTTGACCTTGAGCCCCAGACCCCGCTATGTTTTTAAAAAGAAAAAAAAAAGAAAAGAAAAAAAAAAAAAAAAATGTTCCTCCCCTGGGATTTGAACTCACGCAGCTTGCAGGTAAACTTTAACACAGAGAAGTAAGGGAGGTAATACAGAGGAAAATATTAACTTCTCAAAAAGTCCAATTTAAGCCAAAAAACCTGTAATATGAAGTACAATGATAATGTTAAATATTGTTTTTAGCAATTATTAATTATATATTCAAAATAAAGTTGTAAAACATCACATATAAGAGCTTGCAGGTAAACTTTAACCAAATGCGGACGCCGACGCTGACGCTGACGCCGGACGCCCGGGGGTATGGCAATAGCTCCCCCTTACTTTCGTAAGGCGAGCTAAAAATATATAAAATCTCGGACCCAGATGGGTCCGAGATAAAATCAACTGTAAAAAATGAAAACAATGGTCCAAGCATAAAAAGTGTTTTTCAAAGCATAACAGTAGTTTAAAAAAAAAAATGAAAAAAAAAAAAAAAATGTCGGGAGTGGGGATCGTTCGAAGCGGGGGCCTTTCACCTGCTAACCGAAGTATGTAACCATTTGGCCATTGTGACTGATGACGTCATCACCTAACACTAAAATAAATATTGATAAAGACGTGAGGTAGCTGTCATAGTAAAGAATCAAAATCGTCTGTCACTGTACCCTTAGAGATTGTCAAGGGTCTATAAACTCTAAAAAATATACATAGTAAATGGCTCTGTTGTCCGGCAAACCTATTTTGAACTTGTAACATGGAATCAAGTCTCTTATCCGTAACCAATGACGCACAGCGACCTGCAGTAGGAGTAATGCCCCTTGTTTGGTTAACGGCGTTCTTGCCAAAATACCGTGATTTTTTTGGCCAAGCAATAGCGTCATAGGCAAAACCTTCTAATGGGTCTCGATTTCTTTGCCTTGATCTTGATCCATTTTTTTCTCCTAAATTTTGGCTGGTTGGCAGTAAAGACAGCTCGAGCCTCGTACAAATTAGGAAGGGGGACAGGGTACATTTCCATTAATTTAACAATGAATGCACATCTTCGACACCTTGGAAATTTAATCAAATGTTTTCCTTGTAGTTTCGGAGCTTTCAACAAAAAATCTTTGTGTCGCATGTATGTCTTCATATTTTTTTCTTGATTTCTTCATGATAAATATGGAGAAAATGTTCGATTTTGGTGTAGACTGTGTCTATTTTTACTTAAAATTTATTCAGATATTGGCAGTTTTGATGATTATTTCCTACATTGTCGGAGGCACAAGAGGTCATAGTTTACAAAAATTAGAAAATCATTTTGTATTGAACAGGTTGCTCACATAGGAATTTACAGGGCAATTAACTGGCATTTGTGAACCAAGCCCTTTGGGTTTGAATGAATGTTCATTACAATGACTTGATAACACGATACAGTGCAAAGCGACATTGCGCGAACACTCCTATACAAATACATTGCCACCTTTATCGCCGAAAAAAAGAAAATTTTATGATGAAAAATTGTGATATTTTTCTTAATTCTGCTAGATTGTGGGCACTCGTTAGAACCGCCTCATCGAGGCGGTTCTAACGAGAACCCACAATCTATATTTTAGAGCAGAAATAAGAAAAATAAGGTTCACCCCTGTAAACCCCAGTTTTGCTATATAAAAGTGGGGTTCAAGGGGGTCAAAATTAGATAGGCGTGTTTTCTTGATGAAGGCTAGATCAGGCATATGCACAGGCCGAGCTGAATCTTCGCTGTGCATTCATGTCTGAAGGTACTTTTTTTACGAAAACACGCCTTTTCAGCTATACTGTATATTTTACCACAAAAAATGAAATTTTCAGATAAGTATAGACTGTGGGTTCTCGTAAGAACCACCTCAGCAAGGCGATTCTAACGAGTACCCATAATCTATGGGTTTCAGCAGATACAGTGAAACTTTGATGGCTGGAACACCGATGGCTCGTTAACCATGGCTGAGTCGAATCCATTCTTGAGTCCCTAGGGAAATGCTCTACATAACAAAAAGTGGGGGATAATTTGGAAGAATTTCATCTTTTATATTACAAATGTATGCTGTGTGTACTCATTAGAATCGCCTCCATGAGGCGATTCTAATGAGTACACTCAGCATACATTTTCATTATAGAACATCGAAAAGATGTGTAAAAGTATCTCGTTATACCTCCTGACAGTAACCTCAGTGGCTCGAACTACTCCTGTCTCGAACAGATTTTCGAGGTCCCAAAGGTGTTCGAGCCATCGAAGTTCGACTGTTTAAGGAAATAATGTATACCCTTGTAAAACCCCAGTTTTACAATATAAAATTCGGGTTTAACGGGTACAAGTATGCCGGCGTGCTTGCGTGATGTGTTGCGACATCTTATTATGTGACCTCACTGTCAGAGACAATCCCTCACAAAATGGCGTGCTGTATTGTCCCACTGCCAAAACGTTGGAACCGTATATCTCGTTTCGTTGGACATCAAACAGTAGTCGAATGGAAACCAGAAATCAAAAGTTCGGCAAACGAAATCCGTTGTCTCGCTACAGAGTTGTTTGCATTCCTCGATGGTGGAGTTAGGCACAGCTGCGTTGTTGTGTCCAATAATAGAACGGTACTCAACTGGAGAAAAATCACTGCCATATCCTGTTGTACATTCTAAAATCGAACAGATATAGAAATCATGACTTATTGGTTGGGTAGAAATAGAGGGTGTTTGATTTTTTTAGTTTAAGCTCTTTTTTTATTATTTCATTGAATGAACACCAAAATAAGTTTTCTTCACGAGTGGTGAAGCCATGAGTGAAAATACTACTTTTGGTGTTCATGAGTGAAATAAAAATTGATTTTACACTGAAGAACAATCAAATTTTCTTGATTTTTTGTTTTGTTTTTAGCTCGACTGTTTTCGAAGAAAACGACGAGGTATTGTCATAGCTCTGTCGTCGTCTGCGTCGTCGTCGTGCAAAAACTTGGACATTTTGTAATATCTCTGTCATTACTGAACATATTAACTTGAAACTCAGAATAGTTGTCCATTAAGAAAAGGAGAACTCATACCAATTGAGGTAACTCTCAAAATATTTCTGACACAGTTATGCCCCTTTTTGGACTTAGAATTTTTGCAAAAACTTGGACATTTTGCAATATCTCTGTCATTACAGAACATATTAACTTGAAACTCGGACAAGTTGTTCATTATGAAAAAGGGAACTCATACCAATAGGTGAGGTAACCCCTAAAAATATTTTTGGCACAGTTATGCCCCTATTTCGACTTAGAATTTTTGTTTAACTAAAAGAAACTGCAGCCGAGCGTTGGCACCCGCATGCGGTGCTCTTGTTTGTTGTTGTTTTGTTGTTGTTGTTTTTTTCATGCTTTTAACAGGAATCTTTGATACAATTTCAAAACGTCAGTCGTCACCACAAAGAACAAACATTTTCCATGGCCAAGAGGTGATCAGCAGGTTTAGAGGGTATAATAACGGGTGTAAACTTGAAGTTTGCACCTCAAAAATAGCTTGAAATGCTATTTTATCAAATGATTCACTTGTAATTTGCATTCAAATGGGCCCCGTCAAGCGATTTTGGTACTTATCGCTTATGCGAGCAGCGAAGGTTCTCGCTCATACAAGCAGTGAATCAAGAGGAACCTTCAAACAGAAAGCCATATCCCTGGCCCCTCTAAATGGCTGGGCATGCGCAGTTAAAATGTGTCATGACTGAATGCTCGAAGACACAAATTCGCTTGGCGGGGCTCAAATAATGTCCGCAGTTGCTAAGCTCGTCTGGGGTCGCGTGCCGCATTATATATGATATGATATGATAATTTATTAATGCAATAAGCCATATGGCCCATGAGCATATTTACAATAAACAAACATACAATGATATGCAGGATAGCAACACAGTTCGTTGAAACGTATTCTCATGTATTCCTTTAAGGCCACAAAATTACACCTTTAATCGCCAACAAATCTTCAGTGAACATAGGTTGTGGGTACCCGCAAGAACCGCCCAAATGAGGCGGCTCTGAAGGGCATCCACAACCGCGTTTGCATCCTTGTAGCTCCTAACAATCATTTGCCTTAGGGAGAGGTGCTGAAATCTTTCGTCGATGATAACATTACAAAAATACATCCGTGCGGCATTGTGTTGTTTTTCATATCTACAAAATGGCGACTTCTATGAAAAAAAAAAAAAAAAAAAAAACATATTTTTCTTATTTGTACCACATAGCATAACAGAAATTTATTTTTAATATATATATGAATAGAAATAAATAAATTAATTAATTAGTACCTTATGTGAACAAAGAACAGCCGTACAAATACTCCAGTACTTAGTTGAACTGTCCGTTCATTCATAATACTAAAAAAACCAAACAAAAAAAAACATAAAACAAAGGAATGTTTAATGCAAATGGGAAAGGACTTAGGTTATGAGGGGAAGGAGTTACAAGGTTTTGTTAAGGAGCAGCAAGATATTGAGCGGGCAGAAAGGCAAGAGCAAAGGGATTTAGAAAGGTTAAGGTCTAAAGAAAAGGAGAAGGAAAGGGCACACGAACTAGCTAAGTTAGAAGAAAAGGAGAAGGAAAGGGTACATGAACTAGCTAAGTTAGAGGAAAAGGAAAGGGCACATGAACTAGCTATGTTGAATGTTAATAAGGAACTTGAAATGGTACGCATTAAGACTGAAAGGGAGGCAAAAGAGATTAGTGAGGCCCATTTAGAACAAATAAAACATGGGTTTGAGCTACAGCACCAAGAATTAAGGAACCAATTAGAAATGCAGAGAACGAAGCTCGAGCTAGAATTTGAAAAGCAAAAAGCTGAGAAGGTGGCTCATGCCCGGGATCCAAAGTTACCTTATTTTGAAGAGGGTAAAGATAAAATGGATAGTTATTTATCTAGGTTTGAGAAATATGCTACGGCTAATAAATGGGATAAGAGTGTTTGGGCCGCGTATTTAAGTGCATTGCTCAAAGGGCGCGCACTTGATGTATATGACCGGTTGTCAAATGAGGATGCGGCGGATTATGAAAAGTTAAAGGACGCTTTATTAAAGAATTTTGACACGACAGAGCGCGGATTTAGGAAGCAGTTTCGTTATAGTAGGCCCGAGAAATCAGAAACGTTCATACTGTTCAGTAGTAGACTGAGAAGTTATTTAGAAAAATGGCTTAATATGGCAAAGATAGAAAAATCTTTTCCGGCTGTCTGTGATTTCATGGCAAGGGATCAGTTCCTGGAGTCATGTAATAGAGAACTGTATGTACATCTGAAGCCAAAACAGTTTGGTAATTTAGATGAAATGGCTAGGGAGGCAGATTTGTTTGCAGAAGCGCGCGGGGGCGTATATAGTTGCATTAATAAGGGGCAACGCGATAATAGAGGCGCAGCGCAGGGTAAACAGGACAAAGTTGACTCGAACAAACCGAGTGGTAGATCGGATATCAAGTGTAGCATATGCGGTAAGGGGCATTTAACAATTAAATGTTTTAAGAACCCCGACAGGAAACAATTGTATAGCGCAGAGGTAGGAGCAACTGGAGTTGGGGATAGCGGTGTTAAGGAAAATTTTAACATGCGCGTAGAGACTCAAGGTTCTCAGGTTAAGAATGAGAACAGCACACCAAGTTAGTTTTTGTCAAACGGAAGTAACTAGGAAAGGTGATGAGATTGGAAGTATTTTTGAAAATAAGGTTGGTGATCCTTTGATTTCGGATAGGGAGGAGTGTAGTAAGGAAACTAGGGAAGGTGTCTGTTACTTCTTAAAGGCAAGGTTATCGACGGCACAAGGATTGGTTAATAATAAAAAGGTGGTTGTATTAAGAGATACTGGGTGTACAGGCTGTGTCGTTCGGAGAAGTTTGGTTTCGGATAGTCAGTTAATAGGGAAGGAATCAAATGTTACGTTGATTGATGAATCCACACAAAGGTATCCTTTGGCAATGATTGACATTGATTGTCCTTTTTTCACTGGGAAAACTGAAGCTTTGTGTATGGATGATACGTTATACGATTTGGTTATCGGTAACATTGATGGATCAAAACTTCCTGATATGTCTCATTTCTCAGCTGCGGCTGTAACTAGGTCTCAAACTAGGCAGGATGAGAAGCCTTACAGAAAACTTAAGGTTCCCGATCAGATCATTAACGATGACAAGGAGGCTTTCAAGCAGGCTCAGGTTGATGATCCAACTTTGGAAAACATCAGGAAAAAGGTTGTATCTGGGAACAAGACTGTGAGTCGTGGTTTAAACCGAGGTGAAACTAGGTTTATTGAGAAAACGGGTTTGGCATATAGGGAGTTCACAAAGGGTAACAAAGTCTCTTTCCAACTTGTGGTCCCTCAAAGTTTCCGAGGAAAGGTGTTGAAACTGGCTCATGAAACGCTTATGTCTGGACATATGGGTATTAGGAAGACATTGGATAGAGTTGTAACTGAGTTTTACTGGCCCGGTATTTGCGGTGATGTCGCTAGATTTTGTAAATATTGTGATATTTGTCAGAGAACCATTCAGAAAGGTCGGGTCACTAAAGTACCTCTAGGAAAAATGCCATTGATTGATACGCCATTTAAGAGGGTGGCAGTGGACATAGTTGGTCCAATTGAGCCTCGATCTGATAGGAAATCTCGGTATATTTTAACCATGATAGATTATGCGACAAGGTATCCAGAGGCGATAGCTTTACCGAGTATTGAGACGGAACGTGTCGCGGAAGCGCTTATTGAAATGTTTAGTAGGGTTGGCATTCCTGATGAAATGTTTACTGATTGTGGATCACAGTTTACTGCTGAGGTAATGAAAGAAGTCAGCAGACTTCTTTCTCTTCAACAGTTAACGTGTAGTCCGAGACACCCAATTTGCAACTGCTTGATTGAGCGTTTCCACGCTACGTTAAAGCAGATGTTACGTCGCATGTGTGCTGAACGTCCAAAAGATTGGGATAAATATATTCCAGCTTTTTTATTTGCGGTTAGGGAAGTCCCACAAGAGTCTTTAGGATACTCCCCTTTTGAGTTGTTATATGGACGTAACGTCAGAGGTCCAATTGCAATATTAAGAGAATTATGGGCTGAAGAGGTACGCGATGAGCAAGTTCTTTGGACGTATCAGTACGTTATTGAGCTAAGGGAACGGTTAGAGCAGACATGCAAATTAGCGCGTGATAATTTAAAGAAGGTTCAGATTAAGCAGAAAGCTTATTATGATAAAAGCGCGAGGTCGCGTAAATTTGACGTCGGCGATAAAGTGCTGTTGTTACTACCGACAGACAGTAATAAATTAATGCTTCAATGGAAAGGTCCTTATGAAGTGGTTGAGGTAGTGAACAGAATGGATTATAAGATTGACGTCAATGGAAATGTTAACACATATCACGCTAACATACTGAAGCAATATGTGGAACGTCAAAATGTGACGTCACATTGCTTGCTTTCTGTAGAGTCCATTCCGTCAACTGAAAATGATGACGTTGACGAATTCTCATTGGAAGATTGCGCTTTTCCTACTGCAAAGCAACCAGAGACGTTTAAGGACGTCAATATTTCAGAAATGTTAACGCAGGATCAGCGTAAAGAAATAGAGACGTTGATAAAAGAATACCCGGACGTACTGTCCAGGGTACCAGGACGAACTGACCAAATAGAACACGACATAAAGTTGCTGACGTCGGAATCAGTGAGGTCAAAAGGTTATGCCATACCATATAAAGTACGGGATGTAATGGAAAGAGAAATTCAAGATATGCTAGATTTAGGAGTTATTGAGCCATCAATATCTCCATACTCATCCCCTGTAGTACTTGTCCCTAAAAAAGATGGTTCGGTGCGGTTCTGCATTGACTTCCGTAAACTTAATAAAGTGACGGAGTTCGACGCAGAACCAATGCCAAATATGGAGGAGGTTATAAATAGAATGTCGGGGCACAAATACTTTAGCAAATTAGATTTGTCAAAAGGTTATTGGCAGGTAAAAATGACGTCCAAGGCAAAACCCCTAACTGCGTTCGAAACCCTCAAAGGCTTGTTTCAATTCAAAACTATGCCCTTTCGGTTTGGTAAACTCAGGAGCAACATTTTGCAGGTTGATGAGAATGATTCTGTCCGAACTTTCTAACGTTGATAGCTTCGTCGATGATATGTGGATCTTTACCGAAACTTGGAAAGACCACTTGACGTCATTACGTGAAGTTTTGGATAGACTTAGGACAGCCAAGTTGACGGCAAAACCTTCCAAGTGTATGATTGGGTATAGCAGTATCAAATGTCTTGGTCACAGTGTAGCTGCTCAGTCAGTAAGACCGCAAGAAGACAAGATACAAGCTATAAAGGATGCTCCTCGACCTTCCACTAAGAGACAACTAAAGTCATTTCTTGGGTTGGCTGGTTTCTACCGCCGTTTCATTCCAAATTTCTCATCTATTGCTTCCCCTTTGACAGATTTAACTAAGAAAAGTAGACCAAACAAGATCACAGACTGGCAGGACCATCATGAAAAGGCTTTCCAGACCCTGAAGAATAGACTCACGTCTAGTCCTATTCTTCGTCTTCCCATCTTTCATGATGGAAATCCGTTCATACTCCGGACGGACGCTTCTGATGTTGGTATAGGAGCCGTTTTGCTCCAAGAATTTGAAGGGGAAGGCCGACTTCCCATTGCTTATGCCAGCAAGAAACTTTTGCCTCGTGAGAAAAACTATTCTGTGATAGAGAAGGAATGTTTGGCTATTATCTGGGGTGTTGAGAAATTTCGCAAGTATCTTTACGGAGTAGAATTCTTGCTTGAGACAGACCACAAGCCCTTGTCTTATATGCAAACAGCAAAAGTTCTCAATCCTCGAATTATGCGTTGGGCAATGAAACTACAGCCGTATAGATTTCGGATTATTGCAATTCGGGGCCAAGAAAATTTGGGGGCAGACTACCTTAGTAGGTAATTTTTCGCACGGTTGTTGTGTAAATAGCTGTCTTGTTTAGATAGGTTCATCCTATTCCATCTCTGTACACAAAGAAAAAACATTTCTGATTGTTTTTTCTCCAAAAGGGGAAACCTTTGTTACGAGATGGAATAGGAAACCTCTCTGGTGCTTATGCACATCTAAATTATTTTAGAAGATATATGGTAGGGCGGTGCGAGTGAAATATTTTAGGTGAAATATGGTAGGCAAAATGTGCTGCTCCATGCACAAATCATGCACATATCATACGATGTATGCAGGAGTGGTTTATGGAGATCTGTTTTTACAATACAGGGGGCCGCTATATGGCTGAGTTCTATAAAATTTGCCTAAAAATCGCCAACCGCCAAATTGTGCCATATATGATTTTCATTCCCGTCACGTGTTGTGTGGGTGTTCGTTTTGACAGGAGTCATGGCATTGATTTATAGGGTCGTTTCATCAATTTTTCCTATGGGAAATATACTATTTGAACGCAAATCCATTATCTACTCGATTTTTGCTATCTAGCTTCATTTGTGGACGGTATCTCCACCTCGCCACGATTTTAGCAAGCTAATATGAGTATGCATGATTTTCTGGTAGTATTCATAGATATAAAAACCCTGAGAAAAACGAACACTTTAGCAGCAGGTCAAGTTGTAACGAGTTTACGCAACATTGTGTCGGGAAATAGAAAGTAGATTGAAAGGCACAACAATGTGTGATGACCTGCTGCTCCCTGCAATATAGCAGCAGGTACTGGTACGACGCTGGGGGTTAGGGTCCAGCAAGGGCGGACAGACCACCGTGAGCAGCGCATACCATTGTCCATTGTGAACAAATGTGAGACCTTTCAAATGGAAGAGGTCAATTAAATAACCTGCAGGTGATTCAGACGAATCAGATTAGTGCGATCGCTAAACAATACAGATCAACCTGTGATCGGCAACAATGTCGATAGACTAGTTTACACTAGTTCGCGAGAGGAAGATTCACGCGAGAGGGGGATTCACCCTAAGTTATAAACTGGCCAGTCGCGTCTTGAGTTGTTTCTTTTTTGTTTTTGTTGTTGTTTTTGTCGTTTGCTTCTGTAGGTATTCACGTCACCCGTTCCGAGCACAGAACATTGTTTTGCCTTCGGAGCGGACGTCGTGAGTTGGCTACAGAAGCAACAATTTGTGATGTTTTGTGTTAGTAAGTGTTAAATGTAGATACTGTAAATAATTCATGTCATTCATCTAATATCTTTCTTGTGCCTTACCCTACAGCTGCCCGTACACCTGTCAGAGATCACGCTCGGTTGTCTTGTCAGCATGGGGGTTTGCTGGACGCCGTAAACCCACATGTAACAAAGGGAAAATATGAGGAACTGTCCATTGGACATAAGTGGTATACTATATACAGAAGCAAATGAAACAAAAAGAAAACTTGTTCCAATTTTCACTTTGCCCCATGCAAAAGCCTAAGTCGGCAAATTTGACGTTGCTGTAAAATAGGTCAAGGTCAACCCAGGGTCACCATTTGTACAAACCATGATGGGCCTGAGTACTATATGCTACATGCCAAGTTTCAAGGCCACTGGCCTTATGGTTCTGGAGAAGAAGATTTTTGAAGGCTTTTTACCATATATGGGCATGGCGGCCATCTTGGTCATGTGATCCAGACCCCGCGAACAAACTTTCGTTCCCCCATCCCACTGAGGCTCCATATGAAATTTGGCTTTGATTGGCCCTGCAGTATAGGAGAAGAAGATCTTTGAAAATGGTGGACGGACGGACGGACGGACGACGGACGGACGGACGGACGGACGACGGACCATGGCTATACTATAAGCTCACCTATGAGCCTAAAGGCTCAGGTGAGCTAAAAATGCCAGTCCAAGAGCGCCACGAACGAGTCTTATATTGAACAAATACGGCATCGCAATGAGATCGTTGTTTGGCTGCAACGAACAAAACGACTATGGTCCATGAAATGCAGCCAGGCCAAACCAAAGAAACATACCATCACGAAACCACGCCTTTATAAGTCTGACCCCTTTGAATCCCACTTTTTTACGAGAAGTAAAACTAAAGTTTCACAATTAATTCGATTTGCCAGAGTGTGTAGTCATGTTACTGACTTCAACACTCAAAATAAATTGTCAACGGCTAAACTTCTTAATCAGGGTTATCGGTACCATTATCTACGCAAAGCCTTTTCAAAATTTTATAGACGTCATTCTGATTTAATTTCAAAATTCAATACTGGACTTAAATCTCTTCTGCAACAAGGTCTATCGGACCCCGAATTTTATGGTGACTTAGTATATAAATTTAGAAAAATTTGTAACCGCAATGATTTCAGTACCCAATTTCGAAAAATCATTCTTCGATATAAAAAGAATGGGTACAACATAAATGTTATACGACAGACTGCATGCATGGTAGTTAACCCAATCACGGTTGACAACTTTGCTTCCCTCTTTAATTGCACGCCGATGGGTCAGGCCTCAGATTCTATGACTGTTCCAACGTAAAGGCTTATGTTGGTTGGTACCTGATGCTCTGTCTCTGGTCGGGCCCATCGGAGTCTAACTGTTGGTTTTCTTTTGCTCCATCATTTCTGTTGTTCCTTGCTGTCGAGTCCTCACCGTTGTTTCATCTCTGCGGTTGTTTGATTTTTGTGTTCACGGAGATGTTGCACTGATGAGTTAGGAGGCCTTCATGTGGACTGAACAAATCATTTGTCTTAATCGCGACGGAAGTAAGGGCGAGGATTGTGGCCACGTAAAATCGATTTAAGCCCCCTAGTGGAATTCGTTTCCGCTGACCGTTCCAAGGCGGTTCTTCTGTCGCGGTTTATTTCTGTTATGGTTTGACTTTGGGTGTTTGTATCGCTTACATTATTTTATTTTGGATGGCCTTTTGGTCATTTTGTGGAAAAGTAACTGTCATTTTGGCTTTCCGCTGTGGGTGTTTCCGTTGGGGTCCGTTGCTTCATGTTTGTGTTTCTTTCCCTTTGGTGTCTCTATGGGAGCTGTGGGTTAATTGTATCGATTCCTGACCATTGCCTCTACTTCTATTTTATAAGGGTAAACATCTCGACCCCCTTGAACCCCATTTTTATATACTAAAAATTGGGTTTACGGGGGTAAACCTTATTTTTCTTCTTTCTGCTCTAAAATATAGATTGTGGGTACTTGTTAGAACCGCCTCTATGAGGCGTTTCTAACGTCGAGCGGTTCTAACGAGTACCCACTATTTATATTTTTTTCATCTTATTTTTTTTATCGGCGGTAAAGTTTACAATGCATTTGTATAGATATGGTTTCATAATGCCTTATTTTACATATCCCTTCTCCAAATTTTAGATTGTGGGTACTCGTTAGAACCGCCTCGATGTCTCAATTTAAATTTTAACCTTTAAGAGTGGGTACTCGTTAGAACCGCCTATTGAGGTGGTTCTTACTACATTTTGAGCAGAAATAAGAAAAATATCACGATTTTTCTTTGAAACTTTTCTTTTTTTCTGCAGTAAAATTTACAATGTATTTGAATAGGCGTGTTTTTGGTAAGTCTTTTACAGATTTTTCAGTCTTTTCTTTCAGTTTCCTTTGTTAAGCGGAAGGGATACACGTTAACAAGCTCTTCTTTTTAGCTCACCTGAGCCCAAGGATCATAGGTGAGCTTATAGTATGGCAAGGATGTCTGTCTGTCTGTCCACATTTTTAAACATCTTCTCCACCGAATCCGTTGGGCCGATTGAACTCAAATTTCATACGTAAATGAAGTTTTGTTCGCGTGGTCAAGGTCACATGACCAAGATGGCAGCCATGTCCATATAAGGTAAAAACTCTTCAAAAATCATCAGTTCCGGAACCAGTGGGCCGATTATCATGGAACTTAATATGTAGCATTTGGGTCTCGGGCCCATCATAGCTTCTTCAAATTATGACCCTCGGATGACCTTGACCTACTTTACGCCAAGGTCAAACTTGGTCACATAGACTTTTGTATTGGACAAAAGTCAAACCTGGGTATTGTTTGGAAACTATTGGAGCCTGTGATCTGAAAATTGGTAGATGCAGTAAGCTAAATTAGTGGATGAAACTACATGAGTTTTCAAGGTCAAGGTAATTTCTTGACCTTGACCCAAGCTCATTCAGATATGCAAATTTATACTTATTTTCCACATAAACCACTATGCCATTTATAACCAAATTGCATATTATGAAGACTATTAGGAACAAGGAAATAAAAATTAATTTAGGTCGCATGACCAACATGGCCGCCATGCATATATAAGGTAAAAACCCTTCAAAAAATCTTCCTCTCCGAAACCAGTAAGCCAATTGTCATGAAACTTGGTATGTAGCATTGGGGCCTCGAGTCTTCATCGTTGTTTCATTTATGTGGCTGTTTGATTTTTTGCGTTCACGGAGGTGTTGGAGGCCTTCCTGCGGAGTGAACAAATTATTTGAATAAATCATGACGGAAATAAGGGCGAGGATTGTGGCCACAAAAAAATCGATTTAAGACCCCAGTGGAATTCGTTTCACTGACCGCTCCACGGCGGTTCTTCTGTCGCGGTTTATTTTTATTATGGTTTGTCTTTGAATGTGTATCGCTTATATTATTTTGTGATGACTCTCGGATGACCTTGACCTATTTTATGACAAGGTCAAATTTGGTCACATAACGGAGTAGGTCTGAAAATTGGTAGATGCAGTAAGGTAAAGGAGTGGATGAAACTAAAGGGGAATTCAAGGTAAAGGTCATTCCGATTTAAAAATTAAAACTCGTTTCACACAGTAACCACTGGGTCATTATAACCAAATTGCACATGAAAGCTTATAGGAACAAGAAAATGAATATTGATTAATTTGACTTTGGTTATGTGACATGCCCATATAAGGTAAAAACCCTTCAAAAATCTTCTCCTCTGGAACCAGTAGGCCGATTGTCATGAAACTTGGTATGTAGCATTGGAGACCCAGTCCGATCATAGTTTGTTCAGCGACCCTCGGATAATCTTGACCTATTTTATGCCAAAGTCAAATTTGATCATATAGGCTTTTGTATGGAAAAATGTAAAACTGAGTTTTTGTTTCCGAAACTATTGCAGCCTGTGATCTGGAAATTGGTAGATGCAGTTAGTTATAGGAGTAAATTAAACTACATGTGTATTTAAGGTCAATGTCATTCTTTGACCTTGGCCAAAGATCATCTAGATATGAAAATTATTTTTTCCACAGGAACAACTGTGCCACTTGTAACCAAATTCCACACGAAAGCCTTGAGGAACTATGAAATGAAAACTAATTAATATGAGTTTGGTCACATGACAAGTATGGCCGCCATGTGCATATAAGGTAAAAAAACTTCAGAAATATATTTTCAAGAACCAGCAAGTTGATTTTCCTGAAACTTGGTATGTAACGTTGGGGACTCGGGGCTAATTACGGTTTGTTCAAATGATGCTCCACGGATTACCTTGACCTATTTTAGGTCAAGGTCAAAGTTGGTTATGGATATTGTTCCGTGGCCGCTTTGAGGCACTCGCTGGAAACACTACCAAGAGTAACCAAATTATTTTATGAACAGAAACCAAACAGTATCATGAAACTACATGATACGAAAAAATGTCATTTCACAAAAAAAAAAAAAGAAATCTGGCAAGATTGTATCTGCCATCTTCTTTCTAGACCATGGTGAAATTGACCGAGAAAGGCTGGTGCCATGGAGAATACAGTCAACCCTCTTTATACCGACAATCAATATAAGGAAAAAACTCGTTTTATCATATGACGTCGCGTCTGAGAGTGTAATAACGCCATGCATTATTTTCGATAATCCACTAGTGGATTAAATCTTGCATTCTTGCTCGTGCATTATTGAATTTATTAAACTCGTTGAGGAAAGGGATAAAATGCTCGGCAAAGCCTCACATTTTATCCCTTTTCCTCAACTCGTTTAATAAATTCAATAATACATGAACACTCATGTAAGATCCTCTATATAACGACAATTTCAATGAAACTAATCCTTAGCTAAAGTTGATACGGATAAATGGTACTATTCAAGAATATAGAGGATCTTACATGAGTGTTCATGTATTATTGAATTTATTAAACGAGTTGAGGAAAAGGGATAAAATGCCCTTTTCTCAACGAGTTTAATAAATTCAATAATACATGAGCACGAATGCAAGATTCTATTTTTCATATGACATTTAAAACGCATTTTATTCACGATTGTTTACAAAAGTATCAATATCCCTTTTCCTCAACGAGTTTAATAAATTCAATAATACATGAGCACGAATGCAAGATTCTTTTTATCATATGACATCTAAAACGCATTTTATTCACAATTGTTTACAAAAATATCAATATTCCGCCATTAGTATACGCGACGTCGTTAAGGACGTCGTACATGTAACGTTACAGGACGTATCTAGCTAATTTGCATATTAAATCCACTAGTGGATTATCGAAAATATTACATGGCGTTATTACACTCTCAAACGCGACGTCATATGATAAACTGTAATTATTTAATTTTCCAAAAAGCAAATATTATGGATATTTGTTTGCATCGCCTCGACGAGGCGATTCTAACAAAAATCCATAACATTTGTTGCTTGAAGTAATTAAGTGAGAAAGTCTTTCTAATACTTATTGGGATTCTTTTTAACGTCTAAATCCTTATAACGGCACCAAATCGGGGAACAAATAATGTCGTTAAAACGAGGGTCCTCTGTATTACCTTGGAACAATAAAATAAAACCTACCAGTAACACAGGTTCTGTTTCTCGGCCAGAAAGCATGGCCCTTCATACATTCACAGAAGCCGTCGTCACACTCCGAATTTACCGTGACACAATCGTCATCTGTTTCACAATCTGTTCCGATGTACTCGGTTGCTGCAATGAACATACTTTTATGTAACATCACGTGAACAAGTCCGTGACATGAACACTCCCTGAACCCAACTTTTTACAGAGAAAACTGTGGTTAACGGGGTATGCATTATTTTTCTTATTTCTGCTCCAAGACATAGGTTGTGGATTCTCGTTAGAACCGCCTCAATGAGGCGGTTCTAACGAGCACCCACAACCTATGTTTGCAGTAAGAAAAAAAGAAACAAATCACGGATTATCATTAGAAAAGAAGCCATTTTTGGAAACGTAAAAAGATGCACTTTGAGCACGGGTGTGTTATCGTAATGAGCTAATTCATTACCAAAACATTTTTGCACACCAGATAAGGAAATCCGTTGTTTTAGCCTGGGATAGAAATACTTTTCTTATTCTGATGTTCTTACTGCATCGAACCAGTTTGGATCATGGTCAATGCAGCACAAGGAACCATGACTATTGAAGTTCCGCCCTGGTAAATTGAAATGCTCTTGGATGTTCACTGATGCGCCGATGCAGCCAGAAAAATCCGGGCAACCTACTACTGGCTTAGGCGGTTAAATACACTACAGCCGTATGGAATTATAGTTCATCAACGACCTTTGAGAGTTCAACGTTCAACCGTGACAAGACTATACCATGTTTTAGGGGAAGCAGGTTTCGGATTTCTTTTTCACAGGATATTAAAATTATAAATAAGTTTTTTGATAATACCACGATGTAGAAGTCGTGGCCAAGTGGTTTATATGATGACATACGAATCTCAGCAAAAACTATATCGCCCAATGTAAAATCCAAACTGAAGGCGACTTACCTAAAACACGGACTAGTCCAAAATTAAAAGTGCAGTCACGTCTCACTGCGTTTTGAAAGACTATAATAAGGGCGAATGATCCCCTTAGCTGACTAATTATTGTGCACACCCGGAATGATTTTGTTTGTTAACGTCCCCCGTCAACTCTGTTAGGTCATTTTGGAGACGTTGCTTTCAATTTTATGGGCTTTCTACCCGACATTGAGATGAAATGACATCTGAAGCCCTGTCGCCCAATGAAACCAATAGGGTTTGAGGCCACGTAAAATCGATTTATGCCCCCCCCAACCCCCACTCCCAGTGGAATTCGTTTCCGCTGACCGTTTGACCGTTTGAGATTCAACGTCCCCGTCAACACTGTTTAAGTCATTTTGGAGACGTTGCTTCCATTTTTGTGGGACTATTACCCGACTTTGAGATGAAATGAATAATTTGTATTTAGCCTTTGTCCACTCTAGCTACACTTATGGGCCCCGTCATAAGGTGACCATAGCAAACGCTTACCTTCAATGAAACAAATGTTGTTTGTTTGATTTGTCTGATATGGGGTATAACGTCCCCGTCAACGCTGTATAGGTCATTTTGGAGACGCTGATTCCAATTTTGTGGGGCTGTTACCCGACATTTAGATGAATTGAGATCTCAAGCCCTGTCGCACTATGAAAACAATAGGGTTTATAAGCATCAACGGTCCGAATCGTACCGCTTTGCCTGGGCAGGCATAGATCCTCTAAGGGGTTTACCAGTACTCGGGTGCGCATGGTGCGGTCGGATTCAGCTGTGCGAGGAAGCATCATGCAGCAGCCCCGATGGGCGGGGGCGAGAAACAAACTCTGTGTTTGTACATAAGCCCTGGTATTTAGTTTGTAAATAATTGGTTTGTATTTTTCATGTCCCTTGTCTGTAATTCAATGTAGTAAATACTTACATCTGAAGACGTCGAAAGGCAAAAGCGCGCTCAGGGACACTTCAGTCAGTTATTTTGATAAATGTTTGGTTTTATTGCCTTGTCCTTGTATGGAGACCATGCTTATGGTTATGAATGACAATAAACCACAAATACTTGCCATACATCAACCGACCTGGTACTGCAGCAAGAATAAAATTGATTGAAGCATGCTTCATGGCGTGAAAAAGCATTTGTATGTTAGCTTACAAGCAGGAAATGAATTTGCTATTGTTAGTGCTGCAGGCATCTAGACCAGTTGAGGCCGGGTTACGTGACATTGTAAGAAATCCGATACACTGTAACATTACGACCGCACCCGCCCATCGGGGCTTGAAGAAAAAGATGGGCAGCATGATGCTTCCACGCAGAGCTGAAACCGATCGCACATGAGTACTGGTAATCCGCTTAGCCCAGGAAAAGTGGTGCATGCTTACAAACCGTTTTGGTTTATTTGGCGTCAGGGCTTGAGATGTCATTTCATCACAATGTCTAGTAAAAGTCCCACAAAATTGGAAGCAAAACCTTTACAAGGTTGACGGGGACGTTAAACCTCAATTCAAACAACGAAAACACGCCTATTCAAATAAAGTTGTAATATTTTACCACCAAAAAAAAATGATTTTTTTTCGGATAAAAATACTGGTATTTTTCATATTTCTGCTCAAAAAATAGATTGTGAGTACTCGTTAGAACCGCCTCGCAGAGCTGAATCCGGCCCGAACACTAATACTGGTAAACCGCTTAGAGGATCTAAGCCTGTCCTGGAACCGCGGTGCGAGGCGGACCGTACATGCTAATAAACCCTATTGGTTTCATTAGGCGACAGGGCTTGAGATGTCATTTCATCTCGATGTCGGATAAAAGTCCCACAAAATTGAAAGCAACGTCTCCAAAATGACCTTTACAGTTTGACGGGGACGTTAAACCTCAAATCAAACAAAACAAACGAGACAGGTCAATGTTCGAAGAATATGATATGCGCAGACAATAATATCGAGTTGGTCCAGTTTTCATGGACAGGCTTATACTTAAGCGGTTAACCAGTACAGCTACCCTTCTTGAATCAATGGAAAGGGGAGAGTGGTCGTATTAATAATTTCATGAGATCCTCCATAAGGTGCCCACCCGGCAGGTATCGAACGCGCGACCTCATGATTACCAGCCAGACGCGCATCCGCCTGAGATAACGAGACCAGATATAAACTGCACTATGGTCATCATGCAAACAAGACCGTGTAATGAACATCCCTCTAAACCCCACTTTATATAGAGAAAACTGGGGTTTACAGCGGTATACATTATTCTACTAATCATAGATTGTAGGTACTCGTTGGAACAGCATCGGTTCTAACGAGCATCCACAGGCTATGTTTGAGGTATAATTAGCAAAAATATCACAAATTTTCATCAGAAAAGTAACTATTTTGGAGAAAGGAAAGACTGTACTGTGTTATCGTTTGTTTATTTGTTTGTTTGAATTGAGGTATAACGTCCCCGTCAACACTATTTAGGTCATTTTGCAGACGTTGCTTCCAATTCTGTGGGACTTTTACTCGACATTGAGATGAAATGACATTTCAAGCCCTGTCGCCTAATGAAACAAATAGGGTTTATAAGCATGGACGGTCTTGCTCGCACAGCTTTGTCTGGGCTGGCTTAGATCCTCTAAGTGGTTTATCAGTACCCGCGTGCGGTCGGATTCAGCTCTGCGTGGAAGCATCATGCAGCCCATTTATTTCTTCAAGCCCCGATGGGCGGGGCCGACCCATTCTTGTGATATAAAAAGCTCAAAATTCCATGTTCAAACAGCACGAGAATTTCATGATTTGGACATTTTTATTTTTATTATTATTGAACACGGCTTCATATCCATTCAAGAATAGCTTCGTTCATAGGATTTTATGCAAGAATGAAACTACCGTTGCTGTAGTTTCAGTCTTTGTTTAGCGCCCCTTAAAGAATAGTTTGGACTGCATGATGCTTCCGCGCAGAGCTGAAACTGACCAAACTTGAGTACTGAAATACCGCTTAGGTTTAAGGCTGCCCGGGAAAAGTAGTCCGATTCTGACCGTTCCTTAATCCTAGCGGTTTCTTTGGATGGTAGGGCTTGAGAAGGCATTTCATCTCAAGTTCGGGTAAGAGTCCTACAAATCGGAAGTCTCCAAAATGACCTAAATGGTGTCGACGGGGATTTAAAACCTCAACACATTCAAAAACGACCTCTATCGTATACTTGGGCAGAACCACATTTTCATATTTTATTTCAGTTTTGTTTGTTTGTTTGGTTTGAGGTTTAACGTCCATGTCAACACTATTTAAGTCATTTTGGAGACGTTGCTTCTAGTTTTGAGGGACCTTTACCCTGCCGCCCAATGAAACCAATAGGGTTTACATGATGTATAAGCATGGACGGGCCGACTCGTACGACTTTGCCTTCTAAGCGGTTTATCAGTACTCGTGTGCGGTCGGTTTCAGCTCTGCGTGAAACCATCATGCAGCCCCGTCTATTTCTCCAAGCTCCGATGGGCGGGGGCAAATTAGTTTTACGGCCCTTTCTAGACTATATATTTTACTCATTTCGAACCGATCGTTAATCAGCGGTGGGCAAAAAACTTGAATGCGCCCCCCTGCCCCCCCCCCCCCCCAAAAAAAAAAAAAAAAAAAAAAACATCTAATCTTCTGATGCAGAACATGGCATCCCACATGTGACCTGAGCCAAGCTCGAACCAATAGCGGTTAGAGGCCTAATTGTTAAAAGGCAGCACGCTTAACCACTAGGCCACGGAGGCCTGACACTCATATAAATTTTAAAATGTAGCGGAATGTGCTCGATCATAACGTAGGGCAATAAAATGCAAACTAAAGCCATCACGTTAGCAACTCTATATGGATAATACACTTGTAGGCCCAACTTAGTATTGAGAAAAGTAGGGTTTTAAAAGTTTTGGTCTTTGTTCTTGAGAAGCCTCCGTGGCGCAGTGGTTACGGGGCTTCTCCAGACTTTCGGATGAGTCTTTAAACCGAGGTCCCGTCTCCGTATGACCTTAGCTGTTGGTGGGACGTAAAACTCAAACACTCATTCACTCACTCTTTGTTCTTGACCAGAAGTATGAATTGTGAGTGCTTGTTAGAACCGCTGCTAAAGCTGAAAAGGACCAGGGACTATGAAAAATATATAGCTTTGTCAAAAGATAAATTAGAACTTCATAATCGAAAATGGCAAATGCTTAGAATTTAGTAAGACCTTGTTAAGCTTATTGAGAAAAGACACTGGCATTCTGAACGACATTACGAGAACGCCCCTATTCAGATATATATATATTTTTTTATTTATTTATTATTTTCTTTTTTTTTAAGAAGGAATTTTTCCCTTGGAAATGTCTTTTACTTTTCTTGATTCTGCTGGGAGCATGGATTGCGGGTGCTCGATAGAAGTGTCGGATAACCGCAGTCGGTGTTTTCTGGGCGGAACTAGGAAGATAAAGTTTACCCCCTGTAAACTTCAGTTTTTTTTTTTTTTTTTTGTTTTTTTTTTTAATATATAAAATTTGGGTTTCGAGGGGTCAAAACCATATTGGCTCGTTTGCGTGATGAGATTGAAATATTTTAAAAAGACGTATAGATCTTTTATTATATACGTTGATGTCTTGGATTCCTGCCTTAAACCATCTCTCTCTCTCTCCCTCTCTCCCTCTCTCTCTCTCTCTCTCTGTGTTTTTTTTACAGTATTAAGCCTCTTATTCATATGATATTTATGCTGAATATTAATAATGTACAAACATTACGAGGATACGCCTATGCGAGTAATTTGTCGGTTTTTCGGTCAGAGCAATTACTTTTGGGTTGAAAAATGTGATATTCATAATATTCCTGCTCGGGTCATGGATTGCGGAGACTCGGTGGGGCCGCCTCGTTGAGGTGGTTCTATCGAGAACCCGCAATCTGTGTTATGGAGCGGATATAAGTAAAAATGTTTACCCCAACAAGCCCCAGTTATACTATGCAAAAATGGGGTTTGGAGGGAAGGCCAATGTTGCATAGGCGTGTTTTTTGTGGTGGTCGACGTATTTCTTATTGTTACATGATAGAGAATAGCAACTATAATACTGGAAATGTCTTAGTGTGCATGCGGTGTTATATGAATACGAGATTTAATAAAGAAATAAATTACAAAAAAAAGAACCGCCGCTATAGCGGCGGCTAACGAGCACTCACAATCAGTGTTTGCAGAACAAATAAGATTAACGCATTTTGTACCAGAAACCCCAAAACGAGTTGTTGGCAAACGATGCAGGTCCAGATCAGACGCCGCAGACGTGACACGGCGTCTGATCAGGGCCTACACTGTTTGCAAAACGTTCAACCAGTTTCCAAATATATTTTGAAGAAATCACAAGCTGACACCCCTATATTTAGAAATTTACTCCTACTGTATATAAGGAGAAAGATTCCATTTGGTGAAAAAAGGGTTAAAATACCACATATTCCTATGAAATAGACAGTTTTGGAGGTATGGCAGATTGCACTCAGTCACATTGGTGTGCTGTCCTTATGCAAACAAACCTCGACAATCCATTGTATAGTATGTATTTCCTGATTCCACCTCTGCGTGTGTTAGATTGGCAAGAACTATAGAATGTCCGCTGCAAATGTACGTCAGATTGTTGAAATAAAAGGACACGCACTTCTCATCAAGTATGCAGATGACACTACAAAGTTGCTTCTTGTCAGCGGAACTTAAGTTATAGGACCAAATTTGTCTGTTTGGTACGTAAAGATTATCACCCCAGTCTTGTCTCGTGCAGAAGCACTCGCGATATTCAGAATAACACACATTGGTGAAAAAGATACCAAAAATAATCACACTCAATCCACCGAGTAAATCAGTTTTAATTTGTGCCATGACCAAATGACTCCAGTTTTGATTTTCAGGTAATAGTAATTCACAGTTGTGTGAGCTAGAACAAAGCACATCACAAAACTACGCCTAAATAATTCTCACTCCCTTAAACCCCACTTTTAAAAAGTAAAGCTGGGGTTTACAGGGTTATACATTATTTTTCTTACTTCTGATCGTGAACATAGATTATGGGTACTCGTTAGAACCGCCACAATCTTTGTGTGGTGCAAACAAAATAATAAAAAAATATATCAGAATATTTTTTAAATGACAATTTTCATCTTTGGTGGTATAATATTCAATCCATTAAGAAAACACGCCTGTACAATATATTGTAATCTTTACCACTGAAAAAAAAAATAAAATAATTAAAAAAAAAAAAATAGATGAAAAATTGTGATATTTTTCTTATTTCTGTTCAAAATATAGATTGTGGGTACACGTTGGTACCCACAATCTATATTTTAGAGCAGAAATAAGAAAACAATGTTTACCCCTGTAAACCCCAGTTTTACCCTATAGAAGTGGGGTTCAAGGGGGGTCAAAATTATATAGATATGTTTTCTAGATGTATTTGAAAAGGCGTGTTTTCGTAGCATTTGGATAACACACCCGTGTGATATAGTGCATTTTTTCATATCTCCAACATGACAACTTTTCCGATGACAATTTGTGATGTTTTTCTTATTTATGTTCCAAACATGGGTTGTGGCTGCTCGTTAGAACCGCCTCATTGAGACGGTTCTAACGAGTACCCATAACCTATGTCTTGGAGCAGATATAAGAAAAAATAAGTTATACCCATGTAAACTCCAGTTTTCTCTACATAAAGTGGGATTTAGGGGTTGTTCATTCCACGGACCATTTCACGTGATGAATGATATCAAATCCTTCATTCTGACTGCTCTAAATGATTTCACTTATACTGAATACAAAATCATTTTGGTTCTAACAATTATATGCAACCTATGTTTGGAGCAGAAAAAAAGTACTGCATGTACTAACAGCGAAATTCCTATATCCAACCACCTTCAAGACCGCTTTTCAACAAACCTGAATGTGGTCTCTCTCAAGTGGACACTGTATGCAGACAAAGAAAGAATAGCTAAACTCTTTTAAACATGTTTATAAAACAAAAATTAGTCTGAATTTTACATTACGAAAATACGCCTTTATAAATTTGACCCACTTAAATATGTTCTATAAAAGGGTTAGTCTTTGGAAGCAAGGAATACACTACAGAAGTGAAAAATATGGAGTGTACATGTTTTCTGGGCCAGACTAGCTAGTTTCGGCCAATTAGGCCTCATCAGTGACCCTCAGATACTTTCAAAATTCCACAATGGAATCAATGGTCCCAAAGGACAAGAAAATATAATCTACACTATGATGTAGGGCAGGGAGACGTTTTACCGCCGCCACACATTCCCACACACTCGCTGTAGTGACGTTAAATATGTTCTAGAAAGGGTTATCCTTTGGAAGCAAGGAATACACTACAGAAGTTAAAAATATGGAGTGTACATGTTTTCTGGGCCAGAAAACCCCACTTTTATTTAGTGAAACGGGTTTGCAGGCTATACTTTATTGTTCTTATTTCTGCTCAAAAACATAGATTGTGGGTACTCGTTAGAACCGCTTCGTCGAGGCGGTTCTAACGAGTATCTACAATCTATGTTTTGAGCAAAAATAAGAAAAATATCGAAATTTTTCATCTGAAAATTTCATTTTTCGGTGGTAAAATTTACATTGTATTTTTGTATACGCGTGTTTTCGTAATGAATTGGTCTGAAGAGCGTAATTCCACTGTGATGGGAAGGTTCATCTGTATTCTTAAAGACATTTGTTTTTTTTTGTTTTTTTTTTCAAACTAACCTTATTTTCCATTTGTATGATATTGCATTACTATTCTAAACAGTTCCAAACTTTGAAACGGCCCCCGCCCATCGGGGCTTGAAGAAATAGATGGGCTGCATGATGCTTCCACGCAGAGCTGAATCGGACGGCACACGAGTACTGGTAAGCCGCTTAGAGGATCTAAGCCTGCCCAGGCAAAGCGGTGTGAGCCGGACCGTCCATGCTTATAAATCCTATTGATTTCATCGGGCGATAGGGCTTGAGATGTCATTTCATCTCAATGTCGGGAAAAAGTCCCACACAATTGGAAACGACGTCTCCAAAATGACCTGTATAGTGTTGACGGGGACGTTAAACCTCAAATCAAATCAAATCAAAAATCAAATCCAAGCTTTGAATTACGAAAAAAATCACTATTACTATAAAACATATACACCGAGAAATTTCAGTCGAAATTGGATTTTGCTTGGATTTGCACACAAAAATTGAAGTTCTCACCAGGACTGCCTGATATAGATAATTATTTCATATCTTGAAAAACTGATATTTTCTTATGAGAAATTGTAATACTGGTCTTATTTCTGCTCCAAACATCACGTTAACAAGGCCGTGATATGAAGACCCACCTATACCCCACTTTATATTGAGAAAACGGGGGTTTACGGGGGTATACATTATTTTTTTTATTTTTGCTCCAAAACATAGGTTATGGGTACTCGTTAGAACCGCCTCAATGAGGCGGTTCTAACGAGCACCCACAGACTATGTTTGCAGTATTTTTAAGACAAATATCACGAATTTTCATCAGAAAACTAGCCATTTTGGAGATGTGAAAAAATGCAAGGGTGTGTTACCGTTATGCATAGATTGTAGGTGCTCGTTAGAACCGCGACAATGTATGTTTAAAGAGCAGAAAGAGAAAATAGCGTATTCCCGCATACTGCCCAGTTTTCTTTTTATAAAGTGGGCTTTACAGGGCTGAACATTACACAGACGTGATAACTTGATGTTAAAATGATGAGTACGTGTGTTACAGAATGAAAAAAAAAATAATAATCTTATTCCTCTTTAACGCAATATTTTTCTAAAAATCCTCACAAAATTCAATCTTCTTCATCTAAAGATCCGGGACAACTGCCAGTTATTGTAAATATCCTCCACCATAATATTAACCGATTCATGAATAAACAGTAAAATTCCTATATTAAGACCACCTTTGGGACAGTTCAAAAGTGGTCTTAAAGACCACTTTTGAACAGTCCCAAAGGTGGTCCCTGGCCAGAGGACACTGTGGTCAGAAAAGACAAAGAAAGATTAAATGAACCCTTAAAATAAACTTTTAAAACTGAATTAGTCTGAATTTCAAGTGGTCTTAATAGCGGAATTTTACTCTACAGTATGAACATTTCTTAGGTGACACGGCTTATGTCAAAACAATATGCACATGAGACGTGTTAGATGAAATCGAGACTTATCAGTGATTAAAAAACGTGAATGCCAATGTTTTGGCTCTAAAAATATACCAGACCGCCCAGCGGGCACACAACGTTGAAATGACGTATTAGCGTCGGTGCGTCATTATGACGTCATATCGACGTTGAGACCATATCATTTTGACGTTGTTTGCATGCTGGGCGGTAATTTTCAGGTCAGTGTAAACTATAAGCCCGGTAAACCTCATTTATCTTGTGAAAGTTTGTTTTAAACCTCATTTAAACTCACTTTGATTTTTAATACTCCGCCACACAATTTGTTTGTTGGATTTGAGGTTTAACGACCCCGTCAACACTGTAAAGGTCATTTTGGAGACGTTGCTTCCAATTTTGTAGGACTTTTACCCGACATCGGGATGAAATGACATCTCAAGCCCTGTAGCCCAATGAAACTAATAGGGTTTATAAGCATGGACGGTCCTACTCGCACCGCTTTGCCTGGGCCGGCTTAGATGCACTAAGCGGTTTACCAGTACTCGTGTGCGGGTCGGTTTCAGCTCTGCGTGGAAGCATCATGCAGCCTCTATATTTCTTCAAGCCCCGATGGGCGGGGGCCGTCAATAGTAATGACAATATGGTATTACGTTATACTCTCTGCCCAGCAGGCACACATCGCTAGGGCAGCGTCAAATCAACGTCGTTGCAACCGACGTTGACATGACGTTGCATAAACGTTATGACGTACCGACGTGTTTGGTGTCTGTGCGTCCGGCGGTATGTCCATCCGCCTATCAACATTGCGTTTGCGATCAAGAACTCATTGCATACACTTTTTTGGCTTGCTAATCGGGGAAAATCAAACACATTTTAACTCTTATTCTGCTGTTCACGACAACCCTTTTCTTTGCAAACAGTGTAGATCCAGATCAGATGGCTTTTGAACAGGATCTACGCTGTTTGACATTCTAGGAATAAATTGCATCAAGTAATCTGATTGGTTCAAAGTCAGAAATGGGTGTGGTTAAACTGAATATTCAGCAAGAGAAGGGTTAACAGAGCTATGGCCCCCTTTGAGTCCCAGATAAATGGCGCCTGGCCTGTTATTCCTATAGCACAGTAAAATTCCTGTATTAAGACCACCGTTGGGACTGTTCAAAAGTGGTCTTTAAGACCACTTTTGAACAGTCCAAAAGGTGGTCCCTGACCAGAGGACATTGTCTGCAGAAAACACGAAGAAAGAATAAGTGCCACCTTCTAAATGAGCTTTTTAAAGCAGAATTAACCTTAATTTTAGGTGGTCTTAATGGCGGAATTTCACTGTACAGTGAAATTCCGCTATTAAGACCACTAAAAATTAAGAGTAATTGTGCTTTAAAAAGCTTATTTTGAAGGCTACACTTAATCTTTCGTTGTGTTTTCTGCCCGCAGTGTCCTCTGGTCAGGGACCACCTTTGGGACTGTTCAAAAGTGGACTTCAAGACCACTTTTGAAAAGTCCCAAAGGTGGTCTTAATATAGGAATTTCACTGTATATGGAATATATGCATGAATCTTCAGACCCCCAACCTGTGTTCATAGATGCAACGGCACCTGTCCGCTGGGATAGTGATCAATAAAGGTAGCATGTTAGGGATTTTTTTTTTTTTTGGGGGGGGGGGTTTGGTTTAACGGCCCTTTGAAGATTATCTCACTCATATCGAGCCGATCTTTAATCAGAGGTGGTCGAAAACCGGGGTACCCGGAGAAAACCACCTGACCTTCCGTTGCAGAACTTGGCGTCTAACATGTGACCCGAGCGAGGCTCGAACCCACAGCGGTGAGAGACCTAATGATTAAGTGTCAGCGCTCTTATCCACTAGGCCTCAGAGGTCCGTTTGCATGCTCTTTTATAACGTAAAGCGCCTTCACGCATGTCGTAGCATATTATTGTTGTTTGAAATGCGTCAATAGCCTTTGATGAGCGTTTGAGAGGCTGGTACTATGAAATGAACCATGACATTAATTACGTTACGGTGAAAAGAGGTTATTTTAAGTCCCATATGATCCGCAAATTAAAGCATTCACCTGGTATGAATGCAATGAAAAAGATAATTGCATCTCTTTCTAATTGAAAAACATATTAACTTTGAGACCTTCCCACTTACTGTAAATCCTCTAAAACCCCCGTCTAAAATATGATGCTATTAATCAAACATCACGAAACACGCCTATATAATGTTGACCCCCTTGAACCACACTTGTATATAGCAAAAACTGGGGTTTACAGGAGTAAACCTTATTTTTTCTTCTTTCTGCTCTCAAATATAGAGTGTGGGTACGCGTTAGAACCGCCTCGATGAGTCGGTTCTAACCAGTACCCACAATCAATATTTTGAGAAGAAATAAGAAAAATATCGAGGCGGTTCCAACGCGTACCCACACTGTATATTTAAGAGCAGAAATAAGAAAAATTTCACAAATTTGCATCTTAAAATTTTCGTTTATTCGGGGGTAAAGTTTACAGTGCATTTATACAGGCGCGTTTTCGTAATTAATTAATATTGCATCTCAGAGGTCTGCTGTATTGACCCCAGGCCGAAGGCCGAGAGCAAAGACATGTACAGCTGACCGACGACCTGTAACTGGGCCAATACGAAATTAAATGTACACATGTACTCGATTAATGACAATTTTATAAATGACACATGTAAAAGCATGAAATTTGACCTCAGCCTAATATCACTTGACCTCCGGTTAATATTGGTTGAATTGGTGTTAATACGGATGACCTCCGACCGGTTCAGGATAATCAATTAACAATAAAGCTAACAAACCCAGTGGTGAGATCAGTGTAACCCTCTATCATTTATTATTTTTTCCCGTTGAAATTTCTGCAGATATCACTCATATTTATACGCCCGTTTGAAAAACGGTCGTATTGTGTTATACTCCTCAGCGTTCGTACGTCCGTCCGTTCGTACGTGTGTATCCGGATAACTCCTCTTACAGTTTACATCCGATCTAGATTTACTGCTATACATGCTGTGGAGCAGTGCATATTGTTAGTAGATTGCAGTCCAACAGACGTTTGCAGAGTCATGCCACTTTAAGGGGAATGGAAATACCGTCAGGGGAGACAACTCCTGCAAAATTATTTTAGTCTCCCATGTCAATAGGGGTCAACTCTTAAAGGAAAGAATTTGCTCCCGAGGAGCAAATTCTTTCCTTTAAGAGTAGACCCTTTTTCAGTGGGACAGGGCTTACAAAAAGTGAGCAGGAAGTCCCGATAGTTGTCTCTCTTTGAAAAATGGCGGAAAATCTGCCAGGTGTTCCCATTCCCCTTAAAAGTTTCTGTAAACGTTTTCTTCTCGGTTACAGATCTCCTAGAGATTACATACGTTGATATATTGTTAGACCATGATGTGGAGCAGTGCAATTGTTAACATGAAAATATCAGTTAACTTTTCATCTGCGGTTAACTGCTACCGTTTACAAATCAGCTTGAACGTGATTCATACTAAGTTCATGATGTGAAGCAGGACACCGTGTTTTAAGGTAACAATCCGCCAAAGCTATGCCCGTTCGTGTGTGTGTGTGTGTGTGTGTGTGTGTGTGTGTGTGTGTGTGTGTGTGTGTGTGTGTGTGTGTGTGTGTGTGTGTGTGTGTGTGTGTGTGTGTGTGTGTGTGTGTCACAACTTTTCTTTTCCGACTATCTCCAGTATACGAGGGGAGTTGAATTCGTAGAACTCGATATTTTTCTATACAATTCAAGATCTGCTTTCATTTTTGTGCAGTGTAAACCTTTGTCAGTCGAATGATAACAGCCGTTCAGTCAACACATACATTTTGTGCTCATACTGTTTGTTTGAAAACCTACACCCTTAGGCAAAAATGGAATGTCAGAATATTGAGTTCAGAGCATTCATAAAGTTCCATACTAAGGAGGGTGCAAAGGCCAAAGAAATCGTTTGGCGCATTGCTGGTGTGTATGGTGGTAGTAGCCCAAAGTATTCTACAGTGGCAATGTGGTCGGCGAAATTTGAACGTGGACGAGACCCAAGGCCAGGTCGCCTTGCTGATGTCATCAGTCAGGAGATGATCGGCCGTGTTGAGAGACTTGTCGTATCAAAGTTGCCGAACTTGCTTCAGAATGTGGTATTCCTAATGGAAGTGTTTACACTATAATACATGAATATTTAGGCATGTTAAAAATATCTGCCAGGTTGGTACCAAGAAACCTGAATATGCAAGATCGTCAGCAAAGTGTGGTGTCAAGTCAGGAACTCCCGGAAGTGTACATAGAGAATACCAGGTTCGTGTCTTTTGATATCAAGTTTATCAGGCAAAGCTTCGAGAACGCTTGTAGAATCGCGAGGCTTGCCGAGCGATTCTACATGCGTTCTCGAAGCCGAGCCTGATAAACTTGATACCATATGACACGAATCTGGTATTCTATTTATCAGTGAATACCATTTTACACTCTTACATTTTTGTCAGTTTTACCAGCATTCCAGTTCTTAGAAGTGCAATGTCACGTTGACCTGATAAAGCTCTCTTGTCCTGAGATAGCATATGTTTATCAGGTCATTGTGGTACAGTGCAATTAATATAGGGGGTAACTGATAAAATGCAAATCCAGAAGACTTTTACAGGAGATGAAACTTGGCTTCACCACTGGGACTCAGATACTTAAAAAGAGTCCGTGCAATGGAGGCGCCCTGGCTCACCCCCACCTAAGAAATTTCGTACCCAACCATCAGCCGACAAGGTAATGACCACGGTGTTTTGGGACTCCAAATGGATTATATTGATAGATTACAAGCCTACTGGTACTTCAATTACAGGAGAATACTATGCCAATGTCATTAACCAATTAAGGGTTGCTATTAAAGAAATTCGAAGATGGAAGCTAGCTGCTGGTGTCCTTCTTTTGCATGATAATTCCTCTGTGCACAAGTGCAGAGTTGCATAAGCGGCTATTCGTGAGTGCAACTTCGAGCAGTTAAATCACATGCCTTACAGTCTAGACCAGGCCCCATTATGCGTTACGAAATTTGAAGTCCCACTTGCGTGGAACGAGATTTCGGGACGATGATGAGCTTAAGGCTGCTACAGAGGCTTGGTTTGAGGATCAAATAGACGACTTTAATTTCAAAGACATAAAATGCTTAAAAGAAAAGTGGGCCACATGCATTGAAAACGGGGATTATATTGAAAAATAATGTTGAAACCGTCTTCCAATTTGTGAGTTAAATCCCAAGTTCTACGAACTTATTGAACTCTCCTCGTATGTGCTACACATCTTAGTGCTAACAATGGTTCGTATGATGCCCCACTGACTAGCGGCCTCTTGTTGTAAGTCTATTCCAGGTCACATATCATTTCAGACATTCCCCTGTTCTGAACAGCCACCTCCTTTACGTGGAATGGGACCACCTACATGTAGTAGTTTTCTCCAGGATTTTTCAAATGGAGACAACTTTCAGGACTTCCTATTAGCTTTCCTATAAGTCCTGTCCCACTGAAAAGGGGGTCTACTCTTAAAGGAAAGAATTTGCTCCTCAGGAGCAAATTCTTTCCTTTAAGAGTTGACCCCTGTTGACATGGGAGACAAAAATACTGTTGCATGAGTTTCCTCGCCTGAAGGTGTCCCCGTTCCCCTTAAGCAGCCAGTTTTGGAGATTCTCTTGGGTGGCTGCTTATTAAAGTTTGCTCTGTACAACCATTCTGCAGAAACTGACAACTGCCCTGCTTGGATCAGCTAAAGGGAGAGAATGACCGTAGAAAATATTTCACGATTAGTCTCCATGAGAGAAAGGTATCGGACTATACAGGGATCGAGTGAGGGTTTGAGTTTTACGTCTCACCAACAGCTAAGGGCATGCGGAGACGGGACCTCGGCTTAAAGACTCATCCGAAAGTGTGGAGAAGCCCGGGATCGATCCTGCGACCCCAGGTTTACAAGGCGAGTAGCATATCTACTACACCACGGAGGCTTTTGTATACAGGGATAGAACCCACGACCTCCTGGTCACCAGTGAGACGCGCATTCGACTGAGCCACCGGGGCCTCAAGGTTCCATATGGTTTCCTGTTGTTATTGATTTTATTAAACCATTAATGATTTTTTTTGCTACTCATGCATATTTACCCATATTTGACTTGCGTCCGGAAATGAGACATCTGCAAATAGTGTAGACCCAGATCAGGCAAGCGGAGTCTGATCACGGTCTACAATGTTTGCTTAAAGTACAGATTGTTTTGTAAACCTCAAAAGAATAAATCAAATCCGGGTCCCCTACCTTGGAAATGGTTCAGCCCAAAGCTATGAAGTGGAAGATTCTGTGTGTGAGCTATGGGTTGATGGATCACAAGAACATAATTCATGCAAGCAAAGGATAAAATGACCTAACAGTTTGAATTTGTAGAAATTGTCCATAATTAATTTTTCATTAATTTCAAGTGCTGTGAATATTATTCAATGCGCACTGAACAGAAACGACACATCGCTAATATTGTAAAATATTTCAATTAACCGAAATGTGACAATTAGAATCTTCTACATTAACCCATATATGACAATGGAATCTTCCACCTGGTTAGATTGGAGTGGTCCATTTCCAATTATAGGGGTGTCATGTTTGGTTTTCTTTGTGGCAAATTTTACAAAAACGAATGTTCCTTAAGCAAACAGTGTAGATCCAGATCAGACGCCGCGTTCTGCGGCGTCTGATCTGGATCTACACTGTTTGCCAATGTCCCAGAAAAGGGCCACTAGGCATATATGGGTTAAATGTTTTTTTTTTTTTTTTTTTTTTGATTTCAGGCAACACTGTAAAGGTCATTTTGGAGACGTTGCTTCCAGTTTTGTGGGACTTTTATCCGACATTGCGATGAAATGACTTCTCAAGCCCTGTCGCCCAATGAAACAAATAGGGTTTATAAGCATGAACGAGTGGACTCGCACCGCTTTGCCTGGGCAGGCTTATCCTCTAAGCGGTTTACCAGTACTCGTTGTGCGGGTCGGATTCAGCTCTGCGTGGAAGCATCATGCATCCCATATATTTCTGCAAACCCCGATGGGCGGGGGCCGCGTTTTGTTTGGAGTTTAATAACCCTGTCAACGCTAATTAGGTCAAATCGAGTCGTGCACACCATTGCAGTACAGAAAGAATAACTGCATCCTTCTAAATAAGATTTTTAAAGCAGAATTAGTTTTAATTTTAGGTGGTCTTATGGGGAATGGGATCACCTGGCAGATTTTTCCGCCATTTTTCAAAGGGAGATAACTTTCGGGACTTCCTGTACGCTTTTCTATAAGTTCTGTCCCACGGAAAAAGGGGTCAACTCTTAAAGGAAAGAATTTGCTCCTTAGGAGCAAATTCTTTCCTTTAAGAGTTGACCCCTATTGACATGGGAGACAAAAATACTTTTGCAGGAGTTACCTCCCCTGAAGGTGTTCCCATTCCCTTTAATAGCGGTATTTTACTGTATTTGTGCGCACAAGATATTATCTTGTTCGCACAATTTAATATCTTGTGCGGACAACATAATATCTTGTGAGGACAACATAATATCTTGCGCGCACAATAGATATAGGTCATCTTGAAGGACTACTATACCTGTCAATGTATTCATTGAAATGTGTACAGCGTTAACTAATACATGTATTTTTTTTTTCTGTACATATGCGCTGAGAATGAAAATTAAGGGGAGTGGGAACACCTTCAGGGGAGGCAGCTCCTGCAAATAAATCTTTGTCTCCATGTCAATAGGGGTCAACTCTTAAATGAAAGAATTTGCTCCTTATGAGCAAATTCTTTGCTATAAGAGTAGATCCATTTTTCAGTTGGACAGGGCTTATAGAAAAGCCAACATGAAGTCCCAAAAAGTGTATCCGTTTGCAAAATAGCGGAAAAATATGCCAGGTGTTCCCATTCCCCATAAATGAATTTCACTTAACAAGATGAACATCCCTGTAAAGCCCACTTTTTACTGTGGAACCCGGGAGGGGACATGCTGATTTTATTCTAAATTTGCGAAACAGATGCCATCTTGTATTGTTCGGCCAACATAAAATCTCGTTAGCACAACTTAATATTAAAAGAAGACACACCCACTCCACCCCCACCCCTATGTCTGTCTGTCTACTGTCTACTGATACTGCGTCGATCACATTTGACCATTACCGCAGGTGTACATTACATACACTCCAGGTTTGTAATTCCCCAAAAATAAAATAAAATAAAATGAAATAAAATAAACAAATAAAAAAATGAAAAAAAAAAAAAAAACCCGAAGAACATGTTCAACTTGTTATCTTCTTTGTACATCTAATATCTTGAGCGAATAGCATATTAACCATGTTAACGCTCACTGATTCGTTAACCGATTGTTTACCGGAATCCCCAAAATGGGTACCCTGGCAAACAGTGCAAGCCCAGATCAGACGCCGCAGAACGCGGCGTCTGATCAGGGCCTACACTGTTTGCTAAAAGTTCAGCTATTTTCCAAACAAATTTTGGAGAAAACACAACCTGACACCCCTAAATTTTGAAATGGACTCCTGCTATATATGTGGAGGAAGATTTCATTTGGTACAATACGAGGTTAAACTGTCCACTCGCCACGATTATGCCCGCAACCTCCTAACCATCCGTTAGAGGTGCATCCAACAGAGCTATCGAGGCAGGGCTCACGGATATTGGTTGAATCCTTTCTAAGACAACACGGCGGCATTTGTTTAGTATGAGTTTGAGACATGTGATTTTTTTTTTATTTGAGGTTTAGCGTTCCCATCAACACGGTATAGGTCATTTTGGAGACATTGCTTCCAATTTTGTGGTACTTTAACATCTCAAGCCCTGTCGCCCAATGAAACCAATATGGCTTATAAGCATGGACGGTCCGACGCGCACCACTTTACCTGGGCAGGCTTAGATCCTCTAAGCGGTTTACCAGTACTCGTGTGCGGTCGGATTCAGCTCTGCGTGGAAGCATCATGCAGCCCATTTATTTCTTCAAGTCCCAATGGGCGGGGGCCTGAGACATCTGAAGCGTACATTAATAAAAAACTGACAACGCTGGTTGGTCGATCGTCTCTGGGTATAAGTTGAAAATAAACTCTTGTACTTTTTGCAAACATTTTAAGACTAAGATCAGTCTCCGCGTTTAACGGTGCCTGGTCTAGGTCTACACTGTTTGCCAATTCAATTGTTGGGACACCAACCATACATGAGTTAACACATTGAGTTATGAAAAGCATTTTCCGGTGCTTGTGGGACCTATTTTTTGATTGCGCTCTGATTATATTTGATTTGCGCTTAATTACACTTAATTGGTCAGAGGTAGTCAGACGGAAATGAGCAGTATAAGAGCATTTGTGTATATAACTTTGAGTCTATCCCCCGCGAAAACGCATGTATGAAATCGCCCAGACAGTCATTAAATGTCTGATTGCCACCGCGATATACAGTAAAATTCCTATATTAAGGATGGTCCCTGACCAGGGAAAACTGTGTGGAGAAAACACGAGTAGTATATACAATGAGGGTTCTGGAACACTTTCACATCGCGCACACATGTACATGCATGTCGCACATACATGTGCATGCATGTGGGGTTCTGGCGCACATGCATGCACGTGTGCGCGATGTGGGGCACAAACTATCTCCCACCAGCTAGAGGGGCCCGCCCACCCCCAGGCGGGCCCTCTAGCGTGGTGCCCGACGTAAAAACAAATGTATAGTGAATAATTTAGAAATACTTAAATATAAGGATTATAAAGAAACAGAATGCAAGAGCCTACTGACCCCCGCAAATGCTACAGGGATCTCTTCTACAAAGCCCTTGCTCAAGACTCACGCTTCGACGAGCAGCGCAGCCGTAATTTCGCCCAACGAATTGAACGCGGGTGCTACAACGCAGCGATTACCCGGTGTGCGGAATCAGCCAGCACTTACAACCACCAGTCCGATGTTCGTGAATATCTACAGCGTCCGCAGTGGCACCGTCCTGGCCAACATTGACCCCATAGGCACAATACTGAGCAAGGTAGAGGGTGGAGGGTGGGCCCTAGATAGGCTTGCCGCAGGGGGTTTGCTTCCGGATATTTTTGGTGATATGACGGCAACTGAGCTGTGTCCCCTGGCCGGGAAGACCGAACGCGACGAGGTAACGCGCCGTCTTAGCCAAAAAGTCAAAGAAAAAACGTCCACCCTCTTCGCCTGTCCCCGTTGCCACAGACGAAACCACACATACCGCCAGGTTCAGATCGGCGCCGGAGACGAGCCATCGACCTTTATATGCACCTGCAAAGAATGTGGAGAACACTATGAGGGGTTCGCGTAAATAAACCCAATTCCTGCGAGCCGTGGGGGCCAGATGACTGGATGAGGCCAGTTGATATGCCACGAAGCCAGTAACACCCATTCCCAAGATGATGAAGGCAATCTCGCGGTCTTACTGGTCGTCACTCGGTTGGTAAAAGTCGGAGAGCTGGGGTTCGGGCCCAAGGTCATTTTTCCCGGTGACCTGCGCATACAGGCGCATCGCGTCATCGACGTCTTTGAAGGTTCGAACGGCGTGCCCCTGGCGGCGGTGTTCCTCAGTGATGAAATCAATCCGTTCGGTCCGTTTTCGAGACCATTCTGCCTGTGCAGCCTGTAACTGTTCGACCGCTTTATCGTGACGCTTGCGCTCTTCGTCGACGCCAGAGCTCTTCAAACTGCAGAACAAGTAGTTCGATCCCGAGAACGCCAGGGCATTCACCAGGGTACCGCCAACGAGCATAGCAATACTTGTCATTACTGCATGATATCAGCAGGCATCAGCCCCTGTTTAATTAGGATGTCTTTGGTTGCCATGGTGAAAGCGACGTCAACTATGGCCATGCCCACATCGCGGGGTATGAAGTCTACTTTCGGGGGCCTACCCCCAATCGCCATCTTGCCAAGCCGGGCGTATCCCACAGCGATGCCACAGACGACTGCGCTATGGTAGAGCGCGTTGACAAGCATTTCACTATCAGCTGCCGAGGTTGTCATTATTGCTACGCAACGGGCTTCACTCCATATAGAATGGGTCTGGGCTTGTCTTTAATTGTGGTTGCTGCGAAACAACAAGCCGCTTGGGGATCGACGCTGTCGATGAGTCAACGGGGTGTGCCACTTGTGGCGTTTGTACCGCCTGTGTGGCGCGCAAGCGCAGAAGAAACATGAGTGCACCGCCCGTAAGACAAGCCCCAATGATCCATGGGGTCCAATCGGTTAGTCCATGGTTGTGAGCTGCACCACTGCGTGACGGTTCCTTTGAGACCGTTTCCTTTGGAGGAATACTGACATCAGCTGCGCTGACTGGTGGACGAAATGAGTCTTTGGCCGTCCGAAGCTGTTCGAGCAGATGTTCCTGTTTGGCCTTTCTGGCAGCTGCTCCAGCACGCCCTGCCGCCACTTTTTTCGGATCCTTAACCGTGTTGCTTCGCAAGGGCTTGGGGGTCGTAACTCTATCTGCCGGACTCTGTGTTGGCTCTTGGTTCTCCTGTTGCTCCGCAACAATCTGCTCGTTCTCCGACATCGTTTATGTCATAGATGGTAATCGGGCATTGATGTCCAAATCGACAGTGCTTCACTGTAGTAAGCGCGGCAGTTAGCGGCGCCAAGTACATGCCATAGCGATGGTAGAGCTCGCAGGTAGCACTGCTAAGTGCGTGTCCGACAAGCGGGTCGCCCTCGAAGTCAGCAATAAGACCAGGTTGGTTTTCGGCCGGTATCGGGAGAAACCTAGATGCCAGCCCCGCATAAAGCTCGAGCGCTGTAGATCCCAGCGTCTTCGTCATCGCTGCCCCAAGCCTTGTTTCATAGGCAGCGTAAAGCTTTTCGATCTCGCTATTGTCCAGAGCATCGATCTGTTCTGCGATGAGGACCTTCCCATGGGCCACTAGGGCATACTGCTTGACTTGGCCTCCCACCACCAATGCGGCGAGCCTTTCACGGTATTTTTGCACCCGTTCCTCGGTGAGCGGCTCCTCATGGCCGTCTGACGTCGCTGCCGTGCCTTCCGCGGTTGGGGCTTCAGCGTTCTGCCTTTGCTCTGTCGTTCCTATCAGCTCATTAATCAGTTCGTCACAGTCCATAGCTATTGCTTTGCGATTAATTGCGAGTTGGCGGATCAGTCTAATATAGTGTCGAAAGCGCTGGCAGAAGCGTGCGTGTGTGTTAACACACATCCGAGTAATGTAAACATACTGCCTAGCAATAAAGAACAGCAGTACCAGCTGCGCGCCAAGCTCTGTGATTAGCAGTCCTTCAGTTATTTCGTACATTACTTAACACCAAATAAGCAGCTAGTTGGTCTGTCTTTAATAAAAGCTTAGCACGCTTTGTCTCGGCTAATTGCTGCCTCACCGACGCCCGCTGTTCTCGTGTGGAGATCACGTCATTCTCGCGCAAACAGTCTTCATATGAATCACGATCCTTGCAGTGAAACAAACAGACCCAGCGCGTCTGCTCGCGCAAGTCCTTCAGGACGGAGTTGTACTTTTGGGTGAGAACCCAGACGCTCTGGTCGGCGTGGCGGCCTGAGAACGCTAGCTCTGACAGCATGTCTTTCTTTTTCGTCAAAGCCTTCATGGCCGAGCAGTCATCGATGATATATAAGGTAGGTTCGCCCATAAACCCCTGGTAAAACGCTCGCAGGTAATCGTGAAGGCGCTCGCCGGGTTCTAGATCGTCTACCTCAGGGTCGGTCCAGATCCAGGGGCGCTGGTATGTTTTATTATACTTTATGGCGGGGCAGAGGACCACGATGTGCCGAAAGAACTCCCGGTAGGGGCCTTCGAGCAGATCGAGGATAAAAACGGTTTTCAGCATCCCGTTTGCCCGCATATTGTCGCCAAATGGGTCGTGCGCGGTAGGAGATTTATTAATCGTTCCTCAGGAACATTAATAGACCGCTGAGACGAACCGGCCATATTCGATGTTAAGCTGTGCATCCATGATGACGTAGAGGTAGATGTTTAATGCGCCAGCAGCCTCGGCTCTTTTCGTTATCTGGATGGTCACACCTTCGCTGGCATTCTCTATTCGCCTGCCGGAGCCGTGGAGCCGGTCGTCGTCGCTTGTCCTGAGGTCAAGCCACAGCGCGTACTTGCTGGTGAGGTATTCCGCGTGGCTGACGTCGGCTAGGGCAAGGTAATTTTCGACCGTTGCCACTTCCGGGTGTCGCCTGCTACCGGCTGCGAAGAGCTTCCTCGCTTCATCAGACATCTGGTAAGAGTGCATCCCTTGGCTTAAGAGTTGGTTGGGGATCCCCTCGATGGTGACCTCGACCTAGGCGATTTTCGGGTTATAGAAGGCCGCTGTGTCGCGAGCGAAGGGCTGTTACGCGGCTTCATCCTCAAAGAGCATCAGGATGCCCTTCATGCTGCGGGCGGGCACGTTGAGATTGATATTCCAGAGGGTGTCGCTCTTGTCTTTACCGATTTTGCGGTGCCGCAGTACCCTGTCGCACAGGATCGAAATGCGGCTTCTGTACTGGTTTTTGATCATTTGGGCCAGCTCCGGCAGGGTGACCATGTCATACTCAAGACAGATGTTTCCAATGTCGAAAGAGGCACCTCTGCCTGTGGCCTGGATCACACGGTTGTAGTCGTTGAACGTGAGCTCATACTCGAGTCGGTCGCCCAGCGCGCTCTGGTAGAATGGCATGTGGCTCTCGAGTAGCTCGAAGTCCAGTGGGATGTAGAAACGATTGCCGAAAGCATCGGCGATTGCTTTGTCCGCTAGAACGGACTCATCTTTGTTCCCAGCATTGATTCGGATCCTCGTCGTATTTTGGTTTTCCGACGTATCAATGCCTTGGTACTGGTCATTTTTCCTCATGCCGTCCTCCAGAGATCGCGGTAGCAGTGGTAAACATCACTATCGTCGATGCTGAGGACCTCATTTCCCGCAATTTTAATGACGGTCTTTTTCACGAGGGCGCGGCCTAGGTTTTGAACCAAGGTCCGATTGGCATCATCTTCGCTGTGTAGTGTGATGGTGAAGGCCAACCTCGCGGTCCCGGTGACGATGACATCATGTTGGCCGAGGTTTGGGAATCGAACGAGAAGCTGCTGGTTCGGGCCGATCGTGCTGGGGTTGTTAGTTATCGATACCGATTGCCTCACCCCTTTCACCCCAAGGGGTTCGAGGAGGCACCGGTAGGGGTCAAGCTTTCGTCCGTACTTGCTTGATGACATGGTGTCAGCTTCGTTGACACTCGGCAAAGTCTGTTTTAAAGATGCGCAACAACCTTCAAATGCACATACTTGTTACATAAATATGGCTGACTATGATTTCGAAAACCCAACGTGCGACCCAGACGGGCCTAGAATAGACGATGATTATGATTTCAACATCCCCGACCCCACTATGGAGCCACCAATACCCGTCCAACAAGATCTAAACACATCCGGGGACAATTTGCAGAATTTGCATGGCGAGTTGAAACAGGTAGAACTAACTTGAGGCTCAGAAAAAGCGTCTGGTTGACACCTTCTACAAAGAAGTGAACCGTCCCTATGGGTTGCGCCCCGACGGCAGGATCGACTATAGCCAGTTTGGGATTGATGCCGACGGCAAAACACTCTATTGGACCCAGGGCGACAAAAAAGATCCCCATCACTGCGACGAGTGGACAATTCCGGTTTCTGGCCCTATCAACACTAGCCACAAGATACGAAGGAGGCGGCATACATGCACTGCGAAGTTCACTGGGGTTCCCTGAATTCACATCGAAGACGCAACGTCTAAGTAGCTCCGCTGTGAAAGCTCTCCAGCAGGCAGATAAAGCCCTCCCGAGCGGTGCGAACCTTGAAAATATCGAACTTCAGGACCTCCCCGGCATAGCCGATAGCGCGCGCCGCAGCGCAGAAGACGTTGAGACCGTATTGAAGACAATTCATGATCAGCCTATCGAAACCGCGCTGGTCACCCAGGTCACAAAAGAGCTCGCTGGGCTTGAAAAGGCTATGACTCGAACCCGAGATGAGTTGGCGAACAACCTGGCGAAACTGTCAAATGTCGTCCCAAGTTGAAAAAAACACTTGGCCAGGGAGCGGCGGAAACTGACGAAAACGGACGACCCCGAGATGCAGCAGGGGATTCAAGACCGAATCAGAAAACTGGATGGCGAGCTCCCTGACATCCAAATCGAAAGACAGTCGAGGCTCGAAGCCCTCTCTACGAACAGAGAAGCTCTCCAGTCCCAGATTAACAGAATCCGTTTGACATTCAGGCGGCTCCTTCATGAAGACAAGACGCTGGCTGAGCGAATACGGACACTCTTCCGCGAACAGGGGATAACGATCGTGAGCATCCTTACAGCGATTGGGATGGCAATTTCGACTCTAGTGCTTGCGCTAACCGGTGGCGGGGGAAGTGTACCGGCCCCGGTTCCAAAGCCACCCGGCAAGGGCGGGGTTAAGTAGTGGGGAAAAAAGCACCTACAGTCCCTCGGGCGTGCCCTGGCCAATTTGGCCGGCAAGGCCGCGGCTGCCCTGCCCGGAATCATCGGATCCATCGTCTCTTGGCTCTTGAGCACGCTAGGGAAGGCCGCTTCGTGGCTCGCAGATAATTTGTGGGCCTTGGTCATCGGCTAGGGACCCTTCTTCTCGTGGCTGCACGGGACTGGCTAGCGCGCGACCAACCATGGCACCACTAAGCAAACCCCGATCCCTGCGACTATGAGAGCTGTTTTTTTCTTCTTCATGATCGAGACCGGATTTCCGGTCCGGAGCAACCGCGGCAGACGTAGGCGACCCTTAGGGCGGTGGCCCATGCTAGTACTCGCGGATCGGTCCCGGCTGGTGCGGCAGTTTTCCCATGGAATGTCCCATCGACTTTAGAGGCAGGTTGAATCGGTGCCGCCTTGTTTATTCCTGGGTTGTGGCCGATGGCAGCGTCTGACCCCGCTATTTGGATTTGGGTATTATAACCTTGGACATTGCCTGGGTGGAGTGCCATGTCGCTCGGCATCAAGTAGAGCGCTCTCCCGCAGACGTAATCCAGTGGTGTCTTTTGATAGCGATCGATGCTGCTGGGGATGCCGACGGGTGAGGCGATGGCGTCTTCGAGATTCGCCGTAAACTGCTTTTGGGCGTCGAACCCCGTCCCGACTTTGAGAATGTTTAACGGGTTTGAGCTTGCACTCCCAGGATTGCCCAAACGTAAGTCCGAATCGAGTCATTGAGGCGCACGACACCCGCTTGCGTGAAGCCATCTGTTTTATCGAGAATGAACATCGTCCACGCCTTTGAAATATCCACATTATGACGTATGGCGTCCTTCGGATGAAAGAAGTGGCCATCGGAGCTATGATCACTGCGGTATTTCCCCGAAGGGGTCATGAATGTACTAAAAGATCCGAGGCCTTGACATCCGTAGTCCAGCTTTTGCCTCCAATCTGTAGAAGGCGAAACGGCGAACTCCTCGCAAAGCCGCTTGTAGGCCCTGGAGTCATATTGGTTATCGTACCATAAATAGGACTCGTCCCCAGGGAGGGCGACTTTTAGCTCCTCAAGCAGGCGCCTCGTCGTATAATAGACATGAAAGCAATACAGGCTTGCAAGAAGGGACTCCTGCGCTAGGAGATGGTCCTGGAATGAAACACCACATCCGGCGGTTGCGCACCAAACCGCAAATTTCAGCTGGCACTGCCACCAGCTGAAAAGGGCGTGCTGCCAGCTGTCCCACGCCTTGTTTGCCTTAGTGACGTCCCCGGTAAGCGGATGGTTTTGATAATGCTGCCAGGTGTCCCACGGCTTGTTTTCCTTTTGTTTGCGTGTAAGCGGATGATTTTGATAATCGAAGATGTTCGGGTACTTGGCAAGGAAGTGACTTCCCTTATCGTCGACCATTAAGACTAGGTTGGGCGCCCCTGCTGCTGACTCTTTATATTTGAAATGGCCGCCTGCCTGATATTTTGCCGAGCTATTAAACGTAAACGCCTTTGTATCCATACCCGTTTTGGTGATTATCATGTACATCACACTCACTGACGTTCAAAATGATGTGTCAATCAATCTTGCTAGAACCCTATCTGCGGGTGAGCGAGAGATTGCTCTCTGCGATTTGATGTATTATCACTGGTGGTACAACATATGCACGGCGAAAATGAACAATAAGGTCTCAAATAACAAGACTGAAAAAATTATACCTGACGGGTATTATAACGTCTGTGAGTTGAACGAAAAGGTGTTTCAACGGTTGGGCGCCGAACTCACTCTAGATGAACCCTCTGGTCTACTGCAATTAACGGTAAAGCCCGGAGAAGTTATAACAATGGATCGCAAATTAGCTAATACAATACTCCGACAATACTTTCAGACCCCCTCCCTTGACCCTGATCAATAACAATGGCCATTACTTGGACGGAGGCCGCATCACGACGTTCACTGCAAAGAAGCCACACACAAGCTGGCCGTCCATCGTGAGGTCTACTTTCATCTTGCTGAATTAAGTACTTCAGACAATCTGCATAACGGTCGCCCCTCTACACTGCTTAGATCTTCCCTGTCGAGAACGAAACGTGTGGATCTGGTAGAACTGAATCAATTCCTGTCTTACAGTACAAAAGGTTGTCGTCAGGGCCTATTCCACAGCTAACTATCTCACTTAGAGACACCAACGGGGAGATGTTACCATTCGAGTATATGAGCGCAACCCTACATATAAGAAATGGTTGATGCAAGCGGCCCCGGTGGGGTCAGAAAATGTCATGGGGTGGCTTTGGCTGATCTTGGTGACACTGAGGGGTTCGATAAGGACGGGAAGGAAGATCGATTGTATGCCTTCCAGCTCTCTGAAAAGAAAAGAGGTCGTCCAACCGGGGTCATTGAAATTCGGTGATCTCGGCGACGTAGATACTACATATGCCGTTCCAAAGCGGGTTCATACTCTGGCCTTCACTGGGAGCAAGTGGGTTGCTTTTGCGGACCCCGTCCAACAAACAGGGTGGCTTATTGACATACAAATCTCGTCTCCGTAAGTTGTGACTGATAAGCAGCACAAAGTTAGGAAGGTAGTGAATAGTGGCTCTCGATTGTGCTCGTATACCCCCGGGACGAAGAGCATTGTCGTTCCGAAGATAACGTGCTAAAGACAAGCAACGACCACCAGGGAATCCTGAAGATAGTCTTCCAATCCCCCCCCCCAGCGGGTATCATTGGTATGAACTTGCCAACATCATCGATCATCCTTGATCTAATTCTCGGAGACCCGACGACTTTGTTGATGTGTTACCCGGCTTCAAGCTCAAGTGGAGTCAAGCAAATGCTAATAAAGAGGTTGGGATTTATATACAAGTACAAGAAACTCCTCGAGTGCAGTTCACTCTTGAAGGAATCCAACACCAAGTTGAATACCGCCATTTAGAACTACATAATATTTTTATAGGCCCAGTGTCTCTCAAAAGGCTGTGATTTACGCCCGGTGCTCTCACACCAAACCAAGTTATAGTCATTATTAGCCAGTAGTCTATTTAAACCCACCCAGCTCGAGCGGTAGTACACGATGGGCCTCTATCCAGGACTTGAAACCGGAGACAAACACCGCCTTCAGCACGTGGCCGAGGTCAAATTCCGTCTCGAAAAAGAACGAGACTTCAGAGCCTCGCTGTACAAGAAATACAGACGCGGAGTTAATGTTGTTGATGGGATTGATACCGCGCTTACTGCGACTAGCGTAGGGCTGGCTGCTTCTGGCTCGGGCTCTTGTCAACTATCATCGCGACGCCTGTCGTTATTGGCCTTGGAGCTGGGGCGATTGTGTGTGGGTTGCTGGGCTTTGGCGGGAAACGTATTGGACGAAAACGAAAACTCCAAACAAAAGCCAAAAAACACGACGAGATTCGTATCTTGGCTAAGTCGAAGCTAAACTCAATCGCCGACCGCATTTCTATCGCGCTGAACGACGATGATATATCTGAAACATAATTTCGCCTGATTCTGTGTGAAATCGACACGTGGGGCCGTACGAAGTTGTTAGAAGAACTCAATCAACCTACGGCGAGTGGCATTTGAATATTTCTTGTTGGCGAGCTTAAAAGAGTGCAGGCTGCCTAGACAAGCAGTTGTTTGCGTTAGAGACTTAATGCAACAATAAATACATAGATCGGCGCCTTGCGGATATTTATTACAGCCCTAAGGGTTTCTGGAGGGGCCTTGAGGCCATAAAGAAGCTGGCTTCTGCGGCTAAGACCTCAGAAGATGTGGCCCGAGCTTGGCTGAAGAAGCAGGCCATCTGGCAGATCTGCCTCGCCGCCCCGCAGCACGTTCCACGACCCAAATTCGACATCACTAAGCCGAACGAAGTCCATCAAGCTGACCTGCTCTTTCTGCCACACGACCGTGTTCGCAAGCGCACGTACAAATACGCCCTTACCGTGGTTGATGTAGCCTCACGCTTCAAAGAAGCTGAGCCTCTGGCCACTAAAGAAGCCAAAGAGGTTGCTGAAGCTTTGTCTCGCATCTACAAGCGAGGCCCGTTGAGGTGGCCCAAATTGCTCCAGGTCGACCCCGGTCGTGAGTTCATGGGCTCTGTCAGCCAGCTGTTGGCAAAGCACTCTGTCCGGGTTCGGTGCGGTCGGGTTGACATCCAAGGGACCAAGGGATCGTAGAACGCTGGAACCGGACCCTCGCAGAGCGGCTATTCGGACACCAATACGCTCAAGAGATGCGACTCACTTCTGGTCAGCGGTCTACAGAGTGGGTGAAAAGGTTGCCTGCCGTTGTGACAGCCTTGAATGGTGAGGTCACCCGACTGACCGGCAAAAAGCCCTCTGAGGCCATAAGGGCGCGATCGGTGGCAAAAAAGCCCTCCTCTGTAGTTCCTGGTCGTCCTGTTGGTCTCGAGGAGACAATAATCCCCTCCGGGGTCGGCGTTCGTTATTTGTACCAGCCTGGCGAACTTGAAGGGGGGCGCCGGCGAGCGACTGATCCCATATGGTCCCTGGATGTGCACCGGCTCGGGCTCACAGTGACCAAACCCGACGAGCCCGTGGTGTATTACTTGCAGGATGGACCTCAGCGCGGTTGTGTGCGCGAAGAACTCCTTGTTGTGCCACCGGACACTCAGCTTCCTCCGGATTGGGTTCTCAAGCGCTGAGCTCGAATCCATCCACCGGGATGACAATTTATCCCTTTGGTTTACGTCCTACTTCAGTGGTAATTTGTCTCGGAACTTTCGCCTGCAGCATCTCGGGGTTCTGGGGGATCTATAGTTGCCGGCGTAGCGAACAGCCCACAGACAATTGCTATGGAGAGAGACAAGTATACCCATCTTTCAGCCATATCCACCAGTTTCTCTACTACCGAGGGGTTCGGCGGCTCGACCTCATATCCGTCTATAGCGGAAGACACACCAACCAACACATCTGCGGCCTGCTCTGTGAGAGATTCGAGCGACTTTAGGTTGTCGTGCAGCAGAGTATAGAAGGTTCCGATGGATTTTCCAATATTCTCGGAGATCACATTGCCTCCGCTCGCCGCCTCGCACCGCTTCAGAGAGGCAATTATCTCCGTCAACGAAATCGACACCTTCTCTGTGGTTTCAAACCGACTCAGGCTTTTCTTTAGGAGCTCATAGAATTCGATGATGGTCGGCCCATTTGCCGATTTGGTTTGGCCGATGCTATCGCGTAGCAACAATCGTAGATCGTCGACGACGCTCTCCTCTCTTTCTGCCTTTTCTGTTGCGGCATTGGGTGTCTCCTCCTCTGTTGCGGCATTGGGTGTCTCCTCCTCTGCCCAGAGCATCTGAACCCTCGCAGCGCCGACGCCGAACTGCTTCTTCATCCTACTCGCAGGCGTCTTACCTCGCAGGGCCTTGATTTCCTGGATCTCCTCCTGGGTTAGAACTCTCTTAGGAGCCATCGTTTATCCTATGATTTCAGAGTTCTTTAGATGGACCGCCCCAGTTCAACAACGAACGCGTCCATCTCTTGTTGTGTGATGTACTCTTTATAACCATAAGCCCGTGTGTCAACTCCGTTTTCTGCGATCCAACGCGTGGAATCGAAGGGCGACAGCGACACCTTGTTGAGATGCTGTCCGTAGATGCGGTGACGCTCCGACCTAAGAACATCCATGCCATGGCGGAAGGTTTGCTTCTCAAAGAGAGCCTCTTTGAACTGCTCCTGCCTGATGAGCTTCTTGACAGTTGCTTTTCTCACACCCTTGGCCTTCTTAATGTTCTTTCCAGATGCCTGGAGGATAGAGTACATCTTCGGCCGCAGGCCCACATATTCGGCGATTGACTGCCCGGCGCACTCTTCCTTCATCTTTCCGAGAACCTTCTTGTTCTCTGTGCTGTGCAGCGGGTGGTCTTTCGGGTAGTCGGACGTGTCGTAGATATCCTGGTGCTTGACCATGTCCTCGTAGACATCCTCTGTCTCGAATTTCAGGAGCAGGCTGTCGGTGTCCGTGTAGAGGAGCTGGCAGCGGTCTTCGTACTGACTCTGGAGCCGTTTGTAATAGAAATCGTACATCAGGGTTTTTGAAAGGTCCAGAATGCTCATACCTACGTAAATCGGGCGATAGAGCACTAGACGGCTCTTTTGCATCTGGACTGCTGCAAGATCATCGTCGAAGATGTTGGCTCTGGCAAAGGCTGGGCTGGCGATGAGACGCCTGAGTTTAACTTCCTCGTTGGCGCGGACCAGCTTGACGTCGACACGCCTGCGGAGGTTCTCCGTCGTCTTGCCGAAGACCGAATTGTTCATTAGCTTGTAGAGATACTTCTCAACGTCATTGTTGGCCTTCTTCCGGAGCTCAGTATTCATCCGGATGTAGGGCTCCATCCAGGGGCTCTGCTGGAACCGGAGGGCACGATGAATCTTGGTCAGACGCATACCGTGAGACATGTATAGCTGGAGATTCCGATAGTGGAGCACGGTCTTTGTTGCGAAGGTTTGGTACCACCTTCTCAAACTCTGTAGGTGCTTCTCCCAAAGCTCCATCGAGAAGTTCGCGCCGGTACTCCGAAATCCACTCCTTCATGACCCCTAGGCGCTCTGGTGCTAGCTGGTAGGCATTTTGCGCCTTGTGCAGCTCTGCTGGATATTCCATATCTGCCTCTAGGATATAGCCCTCTTCATTGTCTGCGGGTAGTTCTGCAATGGTTTCTGCGAGTCCCGATACATCGACCCACTGAAAGTCTCTGATAGGGAAGGCTTGGCTCATAGCCCATCCATAGAGATTGTTCGCATCGAGATATAAGATATAGCTACTGGGTTTTTCTGGGTCATAATCCTCGACCTGAGGATTGTTGGCCTTGGCATATCGATTTGATACCATCGAGATACCTCCGCGCATCCCCTTCTCGACAAACAGGTGTTGGTCGTAGTCTGAAAGCAGCTCGAGCTCCACTCCTGTCTATTTAGGAGGGCGTCCCATGAAAGCCCGGGACTTGTGTAGTAGTGCGCTGGGTCTAAACCGTACTGCGTCAGGCAGGTCTTTCGGAATTCCTCGAAGATATCAGCCAGCAGGAGAACATCTGTGCGATTGTAGAGGTCGTGGTAGTCCCCCAGGGTCTTACACCCACAGATCTCCCATACTCTATGCGCGTGGGCGTAGTCATCGTCGCTGATGTGCTCGTCGGCGAGTTTGCTGTAGAATACCTCTTTCGGAGGGAGCTTGGTCTCAACGAAGTGATCCCGGGAGTCCATATACTCATATGGGTAGATACCTTTTCGGATTAATAGCTCAAACCTCTGCTGGTCTGGCTCGTTGAACGATGTGATCTTGAAAGCTTCTGGTTTATTTGCCGCCACCAGTTTATCAAGGGAAGCTAGCAGGAATTGGGCGCTGTCGATAAAGCGAAGCTGTCCGAGAGAGAAGGAAATGTATTTTTCTGTGTGGTTGGGGATGCAGGAAACTCTACCTTCGACCCTCGAGATGGCCTGCATGAGCAGGTGGGAGTCGTACCCTCTGAGGTTGTGGAACACCACAGGAATAACGGTGGTCTTTGGGCTTAGCCTCAGCTTAAGGTTGCAGGTGTTGTGAGCTGCCCCTCGATATTTACCCGTGATATGACAGTGGTCGCGGAAGAGTCACCGTTTAGCGGTTTTTCGCATATATAGCAATTCGCGGCATTGTTATGGGCCTGATAGTCCTTTCGTGTAATCGTTATGTTTTTAGGGTTGGCTAGCACGCTCTTAATCTCGCGCTCCTCCACCTGGAGTGATTTTAAGAAGTGCTCTGATGCATTTGGGCCGCGATACTCGACAGGCGGTTTTGTTGTTCAGTCACACCGCACCGCGATATAGCAGTAGCTGCAAAGTAGAAGTAAAACAAAGATCAGGAATTGATACAATTAACTTACTCCATCCATAAAAGACACCAAAGGGAAAGAAATACAAACATTAAGCGACCAGACCATAATGGAAACCTAAACAAAGGAAGGCCATATGGACAGTTACTTTCCCACAAAATGGCCATATGGCCATCCAAAATAAAAAGACACAAGTGATACACACAGTAAGTAACAAACAACAACATAAATAAATCGCCACAGAAGAGCCGCCTTGGAACGGTCAGTGGAAGATTTCCACTGGGGGGCTTAAATCGATTTTACGTGGCCACAATCCTCGCCCTTACTTCCGTCGCGATTTAGACAAATAATTTGTTCAGTCCGCATGAAGGCCTCCTAACTCATCAGTGCAACATCTCCGTGAACACAGACATCAAAGAACCACAGAGGTGAGACAACGGTGAGGACTCGACAGCAAGAAACCACTGAAATGCTAGAGCAAAAGAAAACCAACAGTTAGACTCCGATGAGCCCAACCAGAGACAGAGCATCAGGCACCAACCAACACTATCTCTTTAATTTTCAATAAGCCTTTACGTTGGAGCCGTCATAGAATCTGAGGCCTGACCCACCGGCGTGCAATTAAAGAGGGAAGCAAAGTTGCCAACCGTGATTGGGTTAACTACCATGCATGCAGTCTGTCGTATAATATCCATGTTGTACCCAATCTTTTTATATCGAAGAATGATTTTACGAAATTGGGTGCTGAAGTCATTGCGGTTATATATTTTTCTGAATTTATATACTAAGTCACCATAAAATTCGGGTTCCGATAGACCTTGTTGCAGAAGAGATTTAACTCCAATATTGAATTTTGAAATTAAATCAGAATGGCGTCTATAAAATTTTGAAAAGGCTTTGCGTAGTTTATGGTACCGATAACCCTGATTAAGAAGTTTAGCCGTTAATAATTTATTACGAGTGTTGAAGTCAGTTACATGACTACACACTCTAGCAAATCGAATTAATTGCGAAATATGAACGCCATAGGATGGCGCACGAGGAACATCACCTCATGTTGTTGTGTTCGTTTGGTGTTACTTTTTGTTGGATCGCGTTCGGGGCCCTCGATCTTGGTGGTGAGAGCCTAAAAGTCTGCATAGATGACAAATGTGGTTGGTTGCTGCTTGTGGTGGTTCTGGAAGGTGAGCTTGTTCTTACCGTCCTCTGGCATCTCCACCCGGACAGCCGTCTGGCCGATGCCTTCGCACTCAAGCTTGTGGGCCTCCGGCAGGTCTTCTCTCGTGTAGCCATGAAGACAGCGCTCACAGAAATGCTTCTTATTACTGTGCTTGCTCTGGTTGTAGAGGAGACGGTTGAGATTATCAATCCAGGTGTAGTGGAGTTTATCGCCCGTTCCAATCAAAAGTAGAATAATCCTTTTTATCTGTTTCGGCTGCTGGCTGAGATATAGAATTGTGACACCTTTGTCCCAGCCAAAGACATTATAGGCTAGATTGTTCTGCCACTCAAATTTTGGTATCTGAGAGATGGGAATTGGGAAATCAATCCCACCAATGTTGAATTTATGAAGATCATTTTTATACCACCCTGGCCTCTCCGGATGATGTGGTGGTTTGTTCAGAGCCGCTAGGGTTGAGTATAGAAAACAGCGGTCGTCCTTGTTTTTCACGTTAACCACTGCTTTCTGAGCACTTACTTCTGCTGGGAGTGGGATGTAGGAACTACCCCGCAGAGGTTGATATATGGCAATGTCCAACAAAAGGGTCTGTAACTGATCTACAATCCAGCCAGACCCTCTCTGCGTCCACTTTTCGAGTGTTTCTTGGATCTCTGGGAAGGTTTTATCGAGAGCCCCATTGATTTCGCTAGCCAGGAGAAGGGCCTCCTGTTTGTGGCGCAGCACGGGGGTTGTGTACTCCTCACTACCGTCTGGGTTGTCCTTCCGAAGCTGAACCTTGAGAGCCAACTGGAACTTCACACCACCCAGCGACTTTCTCGCGGGAGATAGGGTCAAATTCCTCTTCGATGGCTTTTTTGGCGGCCTTCTTTTTACGTGGTGGTGGGGTAGGTCGATATTTTTCAGGCTGTAAAGGGTTTTAACAAGCGCCCTTTGACAGAGTCTCGGATAGGCTCATCCAATATGTTTTGTTTGATAGTCGAATAATTTTCAGATATTTCATCCATAATAGCTATATCTTCATATACCTATGTGTTGATATTTCTCTAATTGATATTTCTCTAATTTCTCTAACAGTTATACTTCATATACCTATGTGTTGATATTTCACTAATTGATATTTCTCTAATAGCAATTCATAATACCTACGTATTGGGTATTTTTCTAAAAGTTATACTTCATATACTTATGTGTCGATATTTCTCTAATTGATATTTCTCCAATAGTTATAATTCATAACACCTATGTATTGGTATTTCTCTAACAGTTATACTTCATATACTTATGTGTTGATATTTCTCTAATTGAAATTTATCCTGGAAAGTCGTCTCGCTTCTTTATGAAAACTTTTAGCATAGTGTTTCCTATGGTAGTATCGGTTATAGGCGCTGGTAGCGCCACATGGTTTGCACAGCTTACGTGGGGTCTTCACAGCCACCCCACAACCTCGACAGATCCAAAGACCCCCACCTCTGGAGAAAACGGCGTCGTGGATACAACAGTAGGTTCCGATCCTGATCCATTCACACTCCGGCAATGTGTTTCTGGAATTAGCAGTGTTGTGGGCAGCACAGTAGATTCCTCTACATCTCTTCCTACAAACTTCATTTGTTCTGACCTTGATCCAAGCACACTCCTGCATTGTGTTCTCTTTATAGTCTATATATAAATATTGTCTAAATCATCGTCCAGTCACCTGGCCCCCACGGTTCGCAGGAATTGGGTCTATTTACGCGAACCCCTCATAGTGTTCTCCACATTCTTTGCAGGTGCATATAAAGGTCGATGGCTCGTCTCCGGCGCCGATCTGAACCTGGCGGTATTTGTGGTTTCGTCTGTGGCAACGGGGACAGGCGAAGAGGGTGGAAGTTTTCAATGACTTTTTGGCTAAGACGGCACGTTACCTCGTTGCGTACTGTCTTCCCGGCCAGGGGACACAGCTCAGTTGCCGTCATATCATCAAAAACATCCGGAAGCAAATCCCCTGCGGCAAGCCTATCTAGGGCCCACCCTCTACCTTGCTCAGTATTGTGCCTATGGGGTCAATGTTGGCCAGGACGGTGCCACAGCGGACGCTGTAGATATTCACGAACATCGGAGAGTCCCACTGGCGGTTGTAAGCGCTGGCTGATTCCGCACACCGGGTAATCGCTGCGTTGTAGCACCCGCGTTCAATTCGTTGGGCGAAATCACGGCTGCGCTGCTCGTCTGAGCGTGGGTCTTGAGCAAGGGCTTTGTAGAAGAGATCCCTGTAGCATTTGCGGGGGTCAATAGGCTCTTGCATTCTGTTTCTTTATAATCCTTATATTTAAGTATTTCTAAAATATTCGCTATATTTTTTTACGTCGGGCACCACGCTAGAGGGCCCGCCTTGGGGGGGGGGGGGGGGGGGTGGGCGAGACACTCTAGCTAGTGGGAGATAGTATGTGCCCCACATCGCGCACACGTGCATGCATGTGTGCCAGAACCCACATGCATGTACATGTATGTGCGACATGCATGCACATGTGTGCGCACATGTGTGCAAGTGTCCCAGAACCCTCATTGTATATACTACTACACGAAGAAAAATAACTGCACCCTTCTAAATAAGTTTTTTAAAGCAGAATTAGTCCTAATTTTAGGTGGTCTTAACAGCAGAATTTTACAGTATTTGATAAAATTTAGACAGCTTCAGTCAAATAAAATTCATAACGCTAGATCCTACAATCATCCCTATTCCAAAATGTGTACAAATATGTGTAACTAACCTCATTTTATTTCACTTTCAGCGCTGGAATGTATTCATCGCAGCGATCATTAATATTCTACGTTCCTTTTCATTTCAGACACAGATTCCAATAACCCCTGTCCGGCCTAACCCTCCTACCTATAAACATGACCTTCCACACAACTGCTGCCCCCGCCCATCGGCGCTTGAAGAAATAGATGGGCTGCATGATGCTTCCACGCAGAGCTGAAACCGGCGGCCGCACACGAATATTGGTTAACTGCTTAGAGGATCTAAGTCTGCCTAGGCAAAGCGGTGCGAGTCGGCCCGCCCATGCTTATAAATCCTATTGGTTTCATTGGGCGACAGGGCTTGAAATGTCATTTCATCTCAATGTCTGGTAAAAGTCCCACAAAATTGGAAGCAACGTCTCCAAAATGACCTATACAGTGTTGACGGGGACGTAAAACCTCATATCAAACAAACAGACCCACACAAGTCCCCGCACTGGTGCTATAGCGATCTAAACTTTTTGTCCTCTGATTGACGCGTGAACACACCTCCCTTGTGGACGGTAATGGCCCGTAGGTGACACGCTCCCATGTAGCCCCATTGCGGGGACTTGTCACACCCAATTGGCCTAGACCATAGACCTATTAACAAAATCTTCCACACCAGTCCCTACACTAGGATTACAGGGTTCTAACTTTTATCCTCTGATTGGCGCGTGAACACACACCCCATTGCGGACGGTAATGGTCCGTAGGTCACACGCATCGCTGTAACCCAATGCTGGAGACTTGTGCCACCCAACACACATATACCTTCAAAGTGGCTACAGAAGTCGGGCTTTTGTCCCGTGATATACCGTTCCCGATAGTGTTTGGACCAGAGGTGGTTGTGCCGAGGCGGAGCACTGTGGTTGCGGCTCATGGGCTTTGCACTTATGAGTGCCCCGCCGACGCATCACACCGGCAAAGGACAAGTTAAAACCTAGGCTTATACGGCGAGCACATGTCTTAAGCATGCACTTTTTGATTATCCCAATGGTGCTTGCTTAATACAGGTTGGACTATAACCCTAACCCTAACCCCAATTCACTAATCATAATTTCCTTTTCAGGTACGCGGGGATCCTTGACGGTGAACCCTAATATACCTTGTATGGGACACCTACCAAGAAGTCATCACGTGGATATCTGGCAGAGAGCCTCACAGAGGCCTTCTGGGTGGGTACCCTCCTGATGAAAACCTGGAAGTGTTCAAAGCGAATGCACAATTGCCTGCTGGAACGAAGCATACATATCCGGAACAGGTCACACGCTGAGCACCTTCATTAGGCGGGACAACGGTAAAGATCATCTTTCGATAGGTGTTTGGAAATAGAAAGACCCTTAAAAATGCCTTTCAGGTCGACCTCTCCAAATTTATCAACAGACGAATTGCGCAACGGCTGGTTAGCCTCATTCTCGCCTTTCCCCCAAAGCACACAACTTTCCACAGAGCACGGGTACTAGGACACTTTGCAATAGCCGAAATCGGCTGGTCTTGTAGTAACCCTCCTGGCACACCTTTGGCTGCCGTTCAAAATTCAAAATTTCATGCATTATCATCCATCCACATAGCACCGTGACAGGAGGGGTTTACAGCCCCCGCCCATCGGGGCGTGAAGAAATATATGGGCTGCATAGTGCTTCCACGCAGAGCTGAATCCCGGCCCCACACTAGTACTGGTAAATCGCTTAGAGGATCTAAGCCTGTCCAGGAACCGCGGTGCGAAGCGGACCGTCCATGCTGATAAATCCTATTTGTTTCATTGGGCGACAGGGCTTGAGATGTCATTTCATCTCAATGTCTTGTAAAAGTCCCACAAAATTGGAAGCAATGTCTCCAAAATGACCTTTACAGTGTTGACGGGGACGTTAAACCTCAAATCAATCAAATAAACAAACAAAACAGGAGGGGTTTCTCTGCCAAGTACTGGGTGGGGGTAGAGATAAATGGAAATAAACAAAAAAAAAAAAAAAACGATAACTAGAAATGGTTTATCCTTTGGAAGCAAGGAATATTGTTTATTTGATTTGAGGTTTAAAGTCCCCGTCAACACTATTTAGGTCATTTTGGAGACGTTGCTTCTTAGACGTTATAAGCGGATAACCAGTACCCATGTGCGGTCGGTATCAGCTCTGCTAGGAAGCATCGTGCATCCCAATCTATTTTTCCAAGCCCCGACGAGTGGGGGCGGGAAGCAAGGAATACACCACAGAATTGGAAAATATGGAGTGTACATGTACATGTTTTTCTGGGCCAGACTTTCTAGTTTCGGCCAATTAGGCCTCATCAGTGACCCTCAAATATTTTCAGTATTCAACAATGGAATCAATGATCCCAAAGGACAAGAATATATAAGCTATACTGTGATGTAGGGCAGCGAGACTTTTATGGCCGCCACAAATTCCCATACACCAGCTGTAGTGACGTTAAATATGTTCTAGAAAGGGTTACCCTTTGGAAGCAAGGAATACCCCACAGAATTAGAAAATATGGAGAGTACATGTTTTCTGGGCCAGGCTAGCTAGTTTCGGCCAATAAGGCCTCATCAGTGATCTTCAAATATTTTCAGAATTCAACAATGGAATCAATGATCCCAAAGGACAAGAAAATATAAACTACACTATGATGTTGTTGTTTTTTTTTTTAGCTAATCCAGAAATTGTGTACACAAGTGAGCAGGAACACAAGTAGGTCCGCAAATTGACAGGGTGCCCCAGCATCTTAAAGCTGAAAACCTCTAGTTTATACTATAATTTATTTTAGTTCGATTGCGATGGAAGCTTCAAGCTTATTTAATCGCTCTCGAACACTCATTCCGGATGCTTTCACGCGCACGAGAGAGAGAGGCAGTGACTATTATACCACTGCTACCCATTTACACCTGTGTGAAGTGAGGCAGTGTCATTACATGTCATGCCCAAGGACACACCTCGATACCGGGTGCCGGATTCGAACGCACAACCTCTCGAGCATGAGTCGAACGCGTTAACCACTGCGCTATCGAGGCTGACTAGACCATCTTTCATAAAAAGACACAGTAACTTACAGACCACTTTCCGTTTCAACTAAAATATCCGAGGCGTGAGGGTACACCGGAATGCGAAAGCCAAAATAGAATGTGGTATAACTAATCCTGGACTTGTCCGGGGGTAGCCCCAATGTGCTTCTATTGCCCGGTACCTTATAAACCAAATCATTCATTCATTCACTTTGAGTCGATTGACAACGATCGTCAATATGTTGTTCGCTCTATATTTATTTATTTATTTATTCAATTATTTTATTATTTTTGTAAAAAAAATGTTATGTTGTGCGAACAAGTTATTATGTTGTGCAAACAAGATATTACGTTGTGCAAACAAGATATTTTGTTGTGCAAACAAGATATTTTGTTCTGCGAACAAGATAATAAGTTGTGTGGCCAAGATATTATGTTTTCCGAATAAGATACGTGTATTAGGCTGTAAGAACAAGATATTATGTTGTGCAAACAAAATAATGACGTTGCATTGGCGTAATTTGACTTGCTTGTGGATCCCACTTGTTTGATACTAGTGTAGCTATGTTTTTAATATGTGTATGTATGTAATTGGTGTATGTTTTATACAACAAAATAAAGTTTAAACCAAACGAAATAACAAGTTGTATGATCAAGATAATATACTTGTCTGAACAAGATATTATGATGTGCAGAAAAGACAATGTGTTGTCTGAACAAGACAAAAAGCTGCACAAAAAAGATATTATGTTGTACGGACAAGATATTACGTTGTGCAAACAATATAACATTTTGTTGTGCAAACAAGATATTATGTGTGCAAACAAGAATATGCTGTACGGACAAGATAATAAGTAAAGTGCAAACAACGATATTATGATGTTCGAACAAGATGTTTTATTTTGCAAACTAGAGATTATGATGTGCGAACAAGATAATAAGTTGTATGAACAAGTTAATATGCTGTCTGAACAAGATATTAAGTTGTGAAGGCAAAATTTTATGTTGTTCAAACAAGATAAAAAGTTGTGCGAACAAGATAATTATGTTGTGCGAGCAAGATATTAAGTTGTGCGCACAAGATATTATCTTATGCGCACAAGATATAATCTTGTGCGCACAAGAGAAGTTTTTGTTCCACAAGATGGTATTAAGTTGTGCTTATAAGATATTATGTTCTTCGCACAAGATATTATCTTGTGCATCTTGTGCGCATGCAGACAACTTTAAAATAAAAACAGCATTCCCGTAAATATATGTATTGAAAATCTTTTTTTTTTTTTTTTTTAACTCTGTTTCACGCCTGTAAATCTTATCTCACTTTATATGAGTTGGGTTTTCGGGGTTTACATTATTTTTCTAATTAGTTAAGGATATATTTTGACTGCATGTAAGTATTTGTTTGTTTGATTTGAGGTTTAACGTCCCCGTCAACACTGTAAAGGTCATTTTGGAGACGTTGCTTCCAATTTTGTGGGACTTTTACCGGTTATTGAGATGAAATGACATCTCAAGTCCTGTCGCCCAATGAAACCAATAGGGTTTATTAGCATGGACGGTCCGCCTCGCACCGCGGTTCCTGGACAGGCTTAGATCCTCTAAGCGGTTTACCAGTACTAGTGTGCGGGCCGGATTCAGCTCTGCGTGGAAGCATCATGCAGCCCATATATTTCTTCAAGCCCCTATGGGCCTGCCTTTAAGTAGCCACACCCTAAGTTTGAAGCAGACAAAATGATAATTTGGATAATGATGATGACAAAAATAGTGATAATTATAATAATGATATTTTTTATAATAGTAATAATAATCATATTAATTATAAATATGGTAGGTGCAAGATAAGTTTTTTTACGGACGCGTTCAGTCACGAGACTGGTGTCGTGTCATGTGCCAAATCATGTGATCATGATATTTCAAGCGCCCAGCAGTACAGTTTGTGATGATCAAATATGAAAAATGAAAAACATATATTTTATTGTTTTATGTTCATGTTTAATGAACTCAGCATTCGGATTGATAGGTAATTATGTATTTTTTTAAAGTTACTGTTATTTAATGACAAAATACACCAATAACAATGCTGAAGACGGATGATGCTTCAAATCATTAGTTTTCGTGACCTACTTTCACTTTCGGTTTCGGTATTCTTCAAGCTCCTGTGTTCTCACAGGTGTACATTGCATACAGAAATCATGTAATTATGGTCAGGGTTTTCAGCCTGCACAGGGATTATTCGCCCTGCATAGGTCCTCGAGTTAATGATGGTGACTTTGTTCATTCCTGCAAATGATGCCAAAGGAGCATGTTTCAAACATACATTTTCTCATCGCTGCCGGGAATCAAACAGCCTCTGATGCTGGAGGTTTCAAACCCAGGACCACTAGCATCAGAGACAAGTGCTTCAGCTTGAAGAAATATATGACATTATGTTTACAAGCAGAGCTGAAACCGACTGCACACAAGTACTGGTAAACCACTGGTTTACCAGTACTTGTGTGCAGTCGGTTTCCACTCAGAAGATCTAAGCAGGTGCATGCTCATAAAACCTGATTAGTTTCATTGGGTGACAGGGTTTGAGATGTCATTGCTTCTCAGTGTCGGGTAAAAGTCCCACAAAATTTGAAGCAACGTCTCCAAAAGGACCTATACAGTGTTGACGGGGAAGTTAAACCTCAGATCAAACAAACAATATATATACATCTGATATAACCACTCAGCTTTCACTCTTCCAGCAGTTCTATCAAATATTGTTGCATAAAATATTGCTAAATCTCATTTAAGGATGTGGCAAAACTGTGGGATAAAAATGATAACATTTTAATAATGATCATTGGGGAGTTAACAGGAGGCCCCCTAGGCAAGTTGAATCATCTCCTCATGAAGGTTAAAAATACATACCCTAATTACCTATAATTACAGTGTAGGCTGTCATCCTTCAAATCTGGAGTATAATGTACACCCAAATGCAATGGTCATGCAAGTGTGACTAATTGCAGTAACAGTAGAGTCGAACTTCAATGGCTTGGACACATTTGGGACCATGAACATTTGTTCGAGACAGGGGTAGTTGAAGTTCGAGCCACCATGGGTTGATATTTGAGCTAGGGAACAAGGCATAATACAGACATCTTCTCAATTTCTTCTTTTTTTTTAAATAAATGTAATATTGTGTGTACTCTTTAGAATCACACAACATACCTTCTCAAGATCAAATTTGACAATTATCCCAAATATATTTATATATGCAGTTATGGATTTTTTCCTAGTGATTCAATAACGAGTTTGAAAGAGCTGTGGCAAACAAGCTATCAAAGTTTCACTGCATCACGTGAACAAGTCCGTAAAATGAAGACCCCCTAAACCCCTATTTATATAGAGAAAACTGGGGTTTACGGGGGTAAACATTATTTTTTTCTATTTCTTCTCTAAGACATAGGTTGTGGGTACTCGTTAGAACCGCCTCAGTGAGGCGGTTCTAACGAGCACACAACCTATGTTTTGAATATTTATAACAAAAATATCAAGGATTTTCATCAGAAAAGTAGCTATTTTGGAGATGTAACAAAGCACTATATCGCACAGGTGTGTTATCGTAATGGTACATTTTTCAGGAAACAGGCTTTGGAAGATAAAGCAAAGAGTTGAGGAAGAGAGAGAATTGAACGCAAGACAACTTCTTGAAGAGAGAAATGGGCAAAGCACTGTTGAAACATATTATTTGGAACAGCCTTTGGATCATTTTAATGGCTTGTCCAAGGTACATTTTCTTGTTGAAAAATCTGTGCACTTGTATTCCGAAAACACATTCATGTGCTTAAAATTTTAATAGTGTCTTTTTTATTTCTATTACAAGCATTGTTAGATTAAATTTCTTTATATTTTTAGCTCACCTGAGCCGTAGGCTCATTGGTGAGCTTATAGGGTGGTCATGCTGTCTGTATGTATGTATGTATGTCAACATTTTCAAACATCTTCTCCTCTGGAACCGCTGGGCGGACTGAAGCCAAATTTCATGTGGGGCCTCAGTGGGATGGGGGAACAAAGTTTGTTCGCGGGGTCCAGGTCACATGACCAAGATGGCCGCCATGCCCATATATGGTAAAAACCCTTCAAAAATCTTCTTCTCCGGTACCGCTGGTCCGATTTTCACCAAACTTGGTATGTGGCCTTGGGTACTCGGGCCTATCAAAGTTTGTTCAAATAATGGCCCTTGGATGACCTTAACCTATTTTATGCCAAGGTCAAATTTGGTAATATAGGCTTTTGAATGGCAAAAAGTGAAAACGGTGGATTTTTCGAAAACTGTTGCAGCCTTTGGCCTGAAAGTTGGTAGATGACATCAGCTAAATGAGTTTATAAGTATATATGAAATTTATAGGTCAAGGTCATTCCGTGACCTTGGGTCAAGTTTTTTAATATGTCAAATTTTAAACTTATTTTTCAGGGAAACTACTTGGTCAATTTTGACCAAATTTCATATGCAAGCTTTATGGGAGAAGGACATGTAAATTAAGTTGATGATGTTGGGTCACATAACCAAGATGGCCGCCATGCCCATATATGGTTAAAACCCTTCAAAAATCTTCTTCTCTGAAACTACTGGACGGATTTTCATGAAACTTGGTATGTAGCATCTGGGACGCGAGCCCATCATAAATTCTTAAAATGGTGACCCTCGGATGACCTTAACCTATTTTATGCCAAGGTAAAATTTAGTCACATATGCATTTGTATGGGAAAAAGTTAAAATACATTATATCTAACAAACCGTTCAATATTCCACCACTAAATCATATATATTGTTGTTCCTTAAGATAGGGCACATTTATTGACATGGGGTCCACCAGGTCCCTTAAAAAAACCTTCAAAAATCTTCTTCTCCGGAACTGCTGGGCCGATTTCCACCAAACTTGGTATGTAGCCTCGGGACTCGGGCCCATCATAGTTTGTTTAAAGAATTGGTCTGGGATGACCTTGACCTATTTTATGCCAAGGTCAAATTCGGTCACATTGGCATTGTATGGGAAAAAGTCTAAATGGCTGATATCTTGCAAATGGTTGAGAATACCACCCCTAAACCATATGTATATTCTTGTTCCTTGTGATTAAGCATGTTTAATGACATGGACCTTGGGAGTCTAGGGGGTCCCCCGGGGACATGCCCCACCCCCTTCATTTCAAAAAGTGCCCAATATCTTGGAAACTGTTCAGATCCCCACTCATAAACAATATATATTCTAAGGGGCTTTAAGTGACATGCATCTTGAGACCCTGGGGGCATGCCCCACCCTACATTACATAAAATGCATCAAATCTCAGAAACTTTTCAGATCCCCTCCCATAAATCATATATTTTCTTGTTTCTTGTGATAAGGGGCATTTAGTTACATGGATCTTTGAACACCATAGGTTAAATTGGGGGCCGACACCCCCTTTAGAAATGGTTAAGCTCTCCACCCATTAACCATATATTTTCTTGTTCCGGACCTTTTAGCTCATCTAAGGCTTTATCTTGGCTAAATATAACTGAAAATTCAAACTCAAAAGTTTTCCAACTGATCTTCAAGAGTCAGGAATGTGATTAAGGACCACTTGGTCATACAGCCAGATGCATTTAGTGACATGGACCTTAATTTGGGCCCCTGGGGGCATGCCCTACCCACATCATTTAATAAAATGCGAAATATTTCCCCACCCATTAACCATATATATTCTTTCTCTATATACTAATGTGGACATTTTCTCTTTTGATAATGGGTTTTCAGAAAAAAACTCAATAAAAATTACATCAGGATAAAGAACGAGGTTTAAAACAACTAGCGTTGCAATAATTTAGAAAATCTGTTGACAAATAAGGATTTTATAACCAAAAACACATTTGAATAGGGAAATTTCCATTGTTAAATTGCTAGCAAGGGAGGTAAATATTTCCCCGCAAACTTTCAATTTCTTCATACACTGTTACTAAATAACTGAAATAATCATAAATGATGCAAAACACATCATGAAGTTCAAAACATTTAAATCGAGGCCAAAAAGATTCCAGAATCAAAACTTTATGATCATGGATTATCTCCCCTTTCAATGTAAAATCTCTATTCAAATCTTATTTTGGTCATAATTTTTTTAATAGTGAACCGATTTTCAAAATTTTTGTGGCACATGTTTCAAGAAATTTATAAGCAACTTTTGCTAAAGAAATCATCAATCCTTGTCTTTGTTTACTATAACGAGTCTCCGAAATATCATTATCAGAGGACAAAAACAGAACATTAAAACACGTTTGGTGACATGGATCTTAGATCCATAAGAGGTCTAGAGGGACCTTGGGTGCATGTCCCTTAGCCCTTTAGACCTAAGGCTGTCAGGTGAGCGTCTTCAGGACCAATGGTCCTCTGGTTCTTAATTCAAATCCAAACATGCATTGTAGGTACTAGAGGTGCAGTGGTTCACTGAATCGTATTGTAATCACAATACATCTGCTGACTATACGCTTATCGTATGGTAAAACAGTTAGATGTTACAATTACGTTACAGCAAACAGAGTAGTTTGATAAAGATGAGATGTAACCTTTTGCTGGTTTTGCATAAATTTGTGACAACACATTACAAAAAAGGTTACTATTTTCATTTTTATTTCCATTGTTCATGTATATTGCAGTTAACCCTTATCTTGCTGAATATTCATTTAAGCCACACCCATTTCTGTCTATCAACCAATCAAATTACTTGATGTAAGTTATTGCTGCAAATTTATAAACTGAATGCCAAACAGTGTTTCATGTTCTTTCCAACGTCTGCATGGCGCGGTGATGTCAGAAACTTAGCACTAGTTGACGTCAGGTTATACAATGTGTGCGCGCCATGGCCCTGGATGCGTTTAACATGCTGCGCTGTCTGCTGTCTTATTTGCTTAATTATTGCGAAATCCCTTGATTGTTTTGAGTTGCAGTATAAACTAAATGCATGATTAGTGTCTTTAGTAATAAAATACATGTATAATCGGTTCGCTGCGACAATTTCATAGGGGCTCGCTAAAGATCCCCCTTATAAAATTGTCTAAGGCTCACCGATTATATTTTATTATTAAAGACACTAACCATGTATTTACTATGTCTATATCCCATCTACTTGATTGTGCATGCACATTAAATTTCAAAGAGCATTAAAAGGAGAATGCTAAGTGAATTTTTCTCATGCTTATAATTGTGTCAGCATTATGATAACACATCCATGTGACATAATGCATTTTTTTCATACCTCTTAAAGATTATTTTGTTGATGAAAATTTGTGATATTATTTTTATTTATGCTCAAACACAGGTTGTGAGTGCTCATTAGAACCACCTCATTTAGGCTTACAAGTACCCACAATCTTTGTCTTTGAGCAGAAATAAGAATTAATGTACACCCCTTTAACCCATTGTATGCTAGTGGACTCTCCCATTGCTATATGTTGGACAAGTCTATTTGTCTTTTAAGGGGTGTCAGACCTATTCTTTCATTTTTATTCTATTTTTGATGGAAAATTCTGTTAGGAAATAGTGAAGGCCCTGATCAGACGACATGTTCTGCCGTGTCTGATTTGGGCCTGCACTGTTTGCCAAGGTACCCCATTAGTGGTTTCCCAAATACAATGGGTTAAACCCCAGTTTTCTCTTTATAACGTGGGGAAGGGGGCGGGGTTCGGGGGTGTTCATTCCACGGATTTGTTAACTTGAAGCTTCATTTCATTTTGTGTTGCAGATACTGGGGAAAACTTATCACCAACGATACTATGTGAACAAGGAGTTTTGGTCGGGACAGGATAGCCCTGTATTTCTTTATATAGGAGGGGAGGGAACTCTAACAAATACAAGCATTGCAGTGGGTATGCCTCTTGATTATATATCTGCAGCACCTTACTAAACCCATTTTGTACCAGAATCCCAAAAACGGGTACCTGGCAAGCAGTGTAGACCCAAATCAGATGCCGCAGAGTGTGTGATCAGGTTTTACACTATTCGCAGAAATTTCAGCTATTTTCTGAATAAATTTTAAAGATAACACAACCTGTCACCCCTAAATTTCGAAATAGATTCCTGCTATATATAAGGAGGAAGATTCCATTTAATACAAAAAGGGTTAAATTTTCAGTATTTTTGCTGAGCATTTGAATACCTAAACACCTTGTCATACTTTCATTAACAATTGAACAAGTGTAATTTACTACCCAAGGTTTTGTCTTAAAATGGCTGAATGAATGGCAAAGTGCTGACTCTGATGAGACACTGCATTCTGCAGCATCTAGAATGTGGTGTTTCAACTGGGTCTAGTCTGTTTGCTCAGGCCAGTCTGTCCCATTACATAAGGTAAATACAGTGAGTGCATGAACACACAAAATAGTTTTAAAACTGCTTCAAAATGTCAGACTCACGTATGTTTAATGTTGACTACCCATACTTAAGGGGAATGAGAACACCTGGCAGATTTTTTACCTTGCAGAACTTTCGGGAATTCCTGTTGGCTTTTCTATAAGCCCTGTCCCACTGAAAAAGGGGTCTACTCTTGAAGGAAAGAATTTGCTCCTCAGGAGCAAATTCTTTCCTTTAAGAGTTGACCCCTATTGACATGGGAGACAAAAATACTTTTGCAGGAGTTGCCTCCCCAGAAGGTGTTCCCGTTCCCATTAGGGGTTAGTTCAGTGTTAATTGTGAGTGTGTGTGATTAAGTTTTATATACCACCAACAACTTAGGCCATACAGAGATGGGACCTCAGTTTGAAAACTCATATGAAAGTCTGGAGAAACCCGGAATCAAACCCAGGAAACCTGGTTTTTGAGATGAGTAGCTTAACCAACACACCACTGAGGCTTCTCACCATTAATTCAATAAAATTCTCCCTTTTTTCATTTTTTTTGCTTGGGTACTAGTTTGAACCACTTCAATGAGCAAGGAGTCCAAAAGGTGCAGATGGAATGGCAAACAGTGTAGATCCTGATCAGACTGCTCCTTCAGGAGCAGTCTGATCTGGATATGCACTGTTTCCTTAGGCCTGTTATGGTCATTCGGTTTGGTTTTGTTTGATTTGAGGTTTAACGTCCCCGTCAACACAGAAAAAGTCATTTTGGAGACGTCGCTTTAAATTTTGTGGGACTTTTAACCGACATTTTGATGAAATGACATTTCAAGCCCTGCCGCCCAATGAAACCTATAGGGTTTATAAGCATGGACAGGCCGAAGGATCATTTTTCTCATATTTTATGGGACATTTTACAGGTGAAATAGTGGATCTGGCCAAAGATCATGGTGCTCTGCTGGTTGGTGCTGAACATCGGTTTTATGGTGCCAGTTTGAATGATGATGGATTACTGTTAGAGGAATTGCAGTACCTTTCTAGTCAGCAAGCGTATGTATCACATTTCAGGGCACTACACCCCAAACTTGTAGCCTCCGTGGTGTAGTGGTTATGCTACTCACCTTGTTAACCAAGGGTTTCAGGATCGATCCTGGGGTTCTCCAGACTATTTGAGGAGTCTTTAAACCGAGGTCTCATCTCTATATGACCTTAGCTGTTGGTGAGATGTAAAACTTGAACACTCACTCACTCACACCCCAAACTGTATATACCATAATGATCCCAAGTCTTGGATCAGAAAGTCCCATGTAAACAGTGCAGCCCCAGATCAGACTGCTCCTGAAGGGTCTACACTGTTTGTCATTTTGTCTGTAATTTTTGGACTCATTACTGGATTGGGGAACAAATTTGTTACAATTTTAGGAGAATTATGTAACAGCAAGTGTTCAAGGTGTCCCATTTTTAGGACTTGTACAGTAACACTGTTGTTGGGATCCAAGGGTAACACCATGTTAGTCAAATAACTGTGTTATATCCAAACTGAAGTGTATACAATTTATAGGAAATTGACCATTTATGGCTTTTTTTTCTTTTCTATATGATGTACCGTAAAAATCCTAAATACTCAGCCACCTTGAAGACGTGCTGTAAAATATTTTAACAAATTTTTTTCGTGATCCAGCAAGGAGTCCAAAAGGTCCTGACAGAATGCAAACATTGTAGACCCTGATCAGGGGCAGTCTGATCTAGGTTTGCACTGTTTGCTAAGGCCTATGCCCCAATACTAGGATCATACAGTATACACTTTTCGCCAAAAAAAGTATAGATTACATAGAAATTGGTAATTTAGGGTCATTTTTCTATATAATCTATCTATATCTATGTAAATATCTATATATATTACAGGCACATTTCATTCTTAGTCTTTACTTCTATTTTGTTCTATATTGTGGAATTTATATGTTTGGAATATCTTTCTGCATATTTATATTTTTCTTTTGGGATCCATCCTTAAACTGTGTTATATCCAAACCTGTATTATAATGAAAAGTGTTGTAAAGAGGCTGTGGTTTACCAATTTGAATGATAATAGCTTACAGTTAGAGGAAAGGCAATATCCCTCTAGTGAGCAGGCTTATGTACAATGTATCACATTTAATGGTGCTAGTTTGAATGAAAATGGCTTATAGTTAGAGGAAATGCAATGTCTCTCTAGTCAACAAGCCTATGTATCACATTTAATGGTGCTAGTTTGAATAATAATGGCTTATAATTGGAGCAAATGCAATGTCTCTCTAGTCAGCAAACCTATGTATAACATTTAATGGTGCTAGTCTGAATGATAATGGCTTATAGTTAAAGGAAATGCAATATCTCTCTAGTCAGCAAGCCTATGTATCACATTTAATGGTGCTAGGTTGAATGATAATGGCTTATAATTTGAGGACTTGCAATGTCTTTCTAGGCAGCAAGCCTATGTATAACATTTAATGGTGCTAGTTTGAATGATAATGGCTTATAATTAGAGGAATTGCAATATCTTTCTAGGCAGCAAGCCTATGTATCACATTGTATGAGGGTAACACCACAAAAACAAGCCTATATTATTTTGACCCCTTGAACCCCACTTGTATATTGTAAAACAGGGGTTTACAGAGGTAAGCCTTATTTTTCTCAGCAGAAATAAGAAAAATATCCAATTTTCATCTTAAAATGTTCCTTTTTTCGGCGGTAAAGTTTACAATGTATTTGTATAGGCGTGTTTTTGTAATGGTAAATTCATTTAGGCAGCAGACAAGCTCTCTTTGATCCAAAGTTGGCATTTATGAAGTCTGATATGGATCTTCATTGTGCACTTATTTTTCTTATTTCTGCTTAAAATCATAGATTAAGGGTACTCATTAGAACCGTCCCAGCAAGGTGGTTCTAATGAGTACTCACATATATGAAAAATGTCAGAATTTTTTGTCTGAAAATGTTCATATTTTGGTGGTAAAATTTAAATAATATATACATATAAATAGGCGTGCTTTCATAATGTGTTGAGGCAAAACTCCCAGCAGACAGAAAAGTAGAAGTAAAACAAAGATCAGGAATTGATACAATTAACTTACTCCACCCATAAAAGACACCAAAGGGAAAGAAATACAAACATTAAGCGACCAGACAATAATGGAAACCTAAACAAAGGAAGGCCATAAGGACAGTTACTTTCTACAAAATGGCCATATGGCCATCCAAAACCAAAAGACACAAGTGATACACACAGCAAGTAACAAACAACAACATAAATAAATCGCCACAGAAGAGCCGCCTTGGAACGGTCAGTGGAAGATTTCCACTGGGGGGCTTAAATCGATTTTACGTGGCCACAATCCTCGCCCTTACTTCCGTCGCGATTTCGACAAATAATTTGTTCAGTCCGCATGAAGGCCTCCCAACTCATCATGACTGTATTTTGACTGAGTATGCATGTAGGCTTATGAGGTTTTTTTTTCAGTCTTGCTGACCTGGCTCAGTTTGTCCACCATATACGAGACAAATACAAGGTCTCTCCTAAAGCTCAATGGATATGTTTTGGTGGAAGCTACCCAGGGGCTCTATCTGCTTGGTTTAGACTAAAAGTAAGTTTTGATTGACTGACAGTGAGAATCAATAGACTAATAATGCTTATCAATAGACTGACAGTGAGAAGCAATATACTAGTGGTGTGTATCAATAGACTGACAGTGAGAATCAATAGACTACTCGTGTGTATCAATAGACTGACAGTGAGAATCAATAGACTAATAGTGTGTATCAATAGACTGACAGTGAGAATCAATAGACTAATAATGCTTATCAATAGACTGACAGTGAGAATCAATAGACTAATAGTGTGTATCAATAGACTGACAGTGAGAATCAATAGACTAATAGTGTGTATCAAGAGACTGAAAGTGAGTATTGATAGACTAAATGTGAGTATTAATATACAACAAACAAAACATCAAATGACTAATGAAATACACTGCAACCTCAGTATAACACGGTTCTTTATAATACGTTTTTGGATATAACAGGGTTTCAGGATGGATCCAAAAATGTATAGATTGTATAGAAAAATGACCATAAATGGTAATTTTTCTATATAATGTATACATTTGTGTTCAATATAACATGGTTATTTAACTAGCACAGTTTCTGCTTTGGACCCCATAGTGTTATAAAGGGGTTGTGATGTATTAATAAGTTTTATAAAAGTAAGCATTAACAGAATTAAAGTAAGTATCAATGAAATAAAATGAAATAGAAGTTCAGTAGATTAAAAGTGGGTATCTGGCAGATACTATCTACAGTGGTAAAGTGAGTATCAATAGACTAAAAGTGAGTACTTATCAATAGACTAAAAGTGAATATCTGCAATGTAAAAGTGAATATCTAATAGACTAAACGTGAATATCTGCAGTGTAAAAGTGAGTGAGGTAAGGGGAATCCTTGGGGAAAATCAATAGTTTACTAACTGTTGACTATAGTGTACATTATTGATCTTCCCCTTAAGTGCCTTAGTCAAGGGATTCTACAAGAGCTGCTAATCACCCTATTAAGAGTCGCCTTTGATCTGTTATAGACACTGTATCACATGGGGCAATAAAACAATTATGAACACATGGTGTGTCCTACTGTTACAAGAATAAATGCCTTTAAGTAAATATTGAAGATGGTACATTTATGATGGTGCATTTCTTTTTATGTTCAGTATACCCACATGCTGCTGTAGCATGCAAGCTCCAGTGATGACCATTACAAATTTTGAAGCCTTAATGTATAATGGTATTGTATAATGCTCGTGATGACTGTAACTAATTTTGAAGCCTTAATGCATTCAATACCAGAAACCCCTAAAGGGGTACCTTGGCAAACAGTGCAGGCCCAGATCAGACTCCCCAGAACGTGTCGTCTGACCAGGGCCTCCACGGTTTGCTAAAAGTTCCGCCATGTTCCAAATAAATTTTGAAGAAAACACAACCTGACACCCCTAAATTTTGTTATTGACTCCTGCTATATATAAGGAGGAAGATTCCATTTGGTACAAAAAGGGTTAATGCATAATGATATTGTGGTTGCTAGCCTTTGGTGCCTTTCTTTTTGTTTCAGTATCCTCACCTGGTACATGCTGCTGTGGCATCCTCAGCTCCTGTTAAAGCTGTTACTAATTTTGAAGGGTATAATGAAGTTGTTGCTTCTAGTCTGGCTAGTACAATTGTTGGCGGATCTGATCAGGTAAACATAATGGTACAAAGAAGTCCACATCACACAGTTTAACTCATTATCCCCACGCTTTTGGAAGAAAAAGTAGGGATATTGCAATGGTCTTCGTCGTCCGTCCATCCGTCCATATGTCCGTCTAACAGGATAACTTCTCCTTGACAGTTATATATAGAAACTTGAAACTTTGGGAACTGATGGATCTTTGGTCTGGGGAGTGCATGACACTTTCGGAATTTCGATCACACCCCTAGTGGTGGGCCCAGGGGTGGGGCCGCGGGCAAGTGTTGGGATATGCAATGGCGTGTCATCGACTGCGAGATTCTAGTTTTTGATTAGCCTAATGGGCAGGAGTGCTTACCAGTAATCATTAAGTCTCTCACCGCTGTGATTTGAGCCCTACTTTGGCCACATGTGAGATGCCAGGTTCTGCAATGGAAGGTTGAGTGGTTCTTCTCCTGGTACTCCAGTTTTTGCCCACCTCTGATTATTGATAACCGTAATGATCCTAAGTATTGGGACAGACAGTCCTTAGCAAACAGTGTAGACTCTGATCAGACTGGAGTCTGATCAGGGTTTACACTGTTTGCCATTCCATCTGCCCTTTGCTGGATCGTGCAACAAAGGACCAGTCCCTATAAGGCCCATTTTATAGCCACTTTTGATTTTCTTTAAACTTTGCAGACTCAACATAGGATGTTTTTGCTGTAATATGGTGAAATTTCAGATCCGCAGATGTAATTTTATTGGCTCTATGATCTACCAAAGTAGGTGGGGTAATTCTACCCCATTAAGGTACCTGTTGTTCTTACGCTATTATCTCTAGCACAAAGCATCCTGGCAAGTAGATCTTTTTATTATTGTTTAGACCTTTATAGATGTTAAACATAATGTAAATGTTTTTTTGGAAAAAATCTTCACTTTACCACTATACTCACTTATAAGTCGTACCTAAATTTCAGCTAAATTTACTGACCGTCTTTGCGCAAAACCACAACGTAAGTTCATTTCCAAAGCTATTGCAAAACTTCTTGTCAGGGATAATTGAGATATAATAGACATTGCCAAATTATGAGCATTTCTTTCTTCTGTAATTACTTACAGAGTTATCTGCCCCTGAATGCCATTTTTGTCATATTTTTTGTCATATTTAAAATCTATAAATATATGCCAAAAGGATTCTTCAAAACAGTCAAAAACTCAGCAAACAATGGTTTTTGTCGATCTAATGAAGCTATTAGGTGATTTGTAAATATCGTTTTTAATAATGACTTAAAAAATATGGGTGGGTTAAATACACCCCTTTGCTATTTCTACTGCAAAAATTTCTTGCCTTTTTGTCAACACATCTTCACAAATCATACTACTAGTGAAGAGTAAGCACTAGTGCATACTATAACTGATGGTAGAAACAATAATTGTTCACATTCATTACACCTTAAAGGAGCAGTCTCTATAAGGCTGTTTTCATGGCCACAACCGATTTCCTTCAAACTTTGTAGCTGCAAATTGGTACATATTGGCTGTCTAATGGTGAATTTTTAGACTCTTTGGTCCACTGGTTTTTGCTGTATACACTATTAAAGTGGGTGGGGTAATGTCACCCAATCAAGGGTATACCAACAAAAATGCTATTATTTTTGTTCAAAGTGCATGACTGGAGGCGATGTTTGCCGTATGCTTACTACCCTTTCAGGCATAACAGCCAGTGATAACAGTCTTATAAATATCAAACAAGAGAAGAGTGTATACGCGCTTGTAAGTTGTACCCAAATATTAGTAATTTTTATTCCCCAACTTTACGAAAAACCACAACACCTTTACAGTTTACAACTTATTTCAAAGATCTTTCACAAATATAATGTTGATGTAATATGCATTCTAGGTATATGTCAGAATTATTGTTAGTTCATAAAACTTAAAGAGTTACCTGCCCCTGAAATTGGATTTACCCATTTTTTTAAATCAGAGTGCATTTATCCGTTTGTAGTACTCACAACTTCATTTGGAAGTTAATAAACCGATTCCATGCAAATATAATTAAATAGAACTCATTTGATTTAATAGTGCCTGCTAGCAAGCACATAAGCACAGCATCCCACGGTACGAGCACCTCTTCTTCACCAACGGTACCATCCAGTGATTGGGTTCAGTCCTTGTGGTCTAAACACATTGCAAAACGAGCAAACAATTCTTACATAGTCGCCAACATATGGTATTTTACTAATGGATATTTTGTTGCTAAGGCCTTCCACTTTGTTATTCTCCCATTAGCTGATTCGACAACCTATCTCACTTTGTACCTAGCCTTGACTCATTCGCCTCTTCAGTCGTATATTGCTTCTGAGATTTGGTTAGGAAGTGAAGCATATGAGAATTGATTTCATAACCCTTTAGTATTTCTCTAACATCCCTGAATCATACATCAACTTTTGCAAATGTCCTATTTGGGGATTCAAGTTCTGATGTTGCAATCGCAGTGGCTGATGGAACGTACATATATATTGAGAAGAGTGGAAACTACTCATTTCAGAGAAGATCTTATTCCGTACATAAAGGACAGCCTTTGCTTAAACCTATGATGCTTGTGGCCACTGATGGTTACATTTTGCCTGTGATGGGACCGTATTTTGCAAATGGGAAAAACACAGATGCTAAGAAAATATTACTGACTGGTTTGAAGAAGATGGTGTTCTCGTTGTAGACCGTGGCTTCAGGGATACTATAGATATACTAAAGGATTTTGGAATCAATTCTCATATGCCTCACTTCCTAAACAAATCTCTAAAGCAACATACGACTGAAGAGGCGAATGAGTCAAGGCTAGTTACAAAGGTGAGATAGGTTGTCGAAACAGCTAATGGGAGAATTAAAAAGTGGATAGCCCTTAGCAACACAATGCCCTATAGTCAAATACCATATGTTGGCGACTATGTAAGGATTGTTTGCTCATTGTGCAATGCATTTAGACTACCTTTGGTAACAAGCAAAGATTCAGGCAAAGTAACTGCTAGAAGAATGATGGCCCTAGCAAAAACTTCAAATAAGCTGCAGCATAAGGTTGTAACAAGAATTTCGCCGAAGGCTATGTCGCGCCTGTGGGGGCGCAAAGTCATCAAACCATGATATGTAGGTCAAGGTCAAACATAGATGCTTGCTCAAAAGATCGCATTCTCAAATGCAAGCTTGTACTAAGTATCATCAATGAAGCTCTAATAATTCTTGAGAAATGAACTTAAACATTAGGGTGAACGCTAGGGTGGTCACAATATTTTACAAAGTCAGTGAACCATGAAATTTAGGTCAAGGCTTGCATTTAAGTTGCCATCCCCAGATTCAAGTTTGCACCAAATATTAATGAAGCTCTTATAAATCTTGAGAAATAAACTTGACCATTAGGTTGAACGCTAGGGTGGTCGCAATATTTTACAAAGTCAGTGCACCATGAAATATAGGTCAAGGGTTAATATGGATGCTTGCATTTAAGTAACCATCCCCAGACAAAAATCATTAATAAAGCTCTTATAGTTCTTGAGAAATAAACTTGACCATTAGGGTGAACGCTAGGGTGGTCGCAATATTTTACAAAGTCAGTGAACCATGAAATGGAGGACAAGGTCAAATATAGATGCTTGCATTCAAGTTGCCATCCACAGATACAAGTTTGTACCACATATCATTAATGAAGCTCTTATAGTTCCTGAGATTGACCATTAGGGTGAACGCTAGGGTGGTCGCAATATTTTACAAAGTCAGTGAACCATGAAATGTAGGTCATGGTCAAATATGGATGCTTGCATGTAAGTTGTCATCCCCAGATAGAAGTTTGTACCAAGTATCATTAATGAAGCTCTTATAGTTCTTGAGAAATACACTTGACCATTAGGGTGAACGCTAGGGTGGTCGCAAATGTTGACGCCTTGACGAACGGACGAACGAACGAACGAACGGAAAACCGGGCGCCTATATCGCGCCATGCTAATAGCAGGCGCGACAAAAAATGGCTGGGATAAAAAACGGGTTATTTGGAAAAAGATCGATGATGAGAAACTTGAGAATTTCCCAGAGATGACTGAGGATGAACTCAGGAATTTGAAACTGGGTATTTACCAGCTGAATCAAGCCAAATCATCATGGATCATATGCGATAATGGCACCCAAAGAAGAAGATGGAGTTCTCAAAGCACAGATACTTTCTCGCCGCACGTCTAATAAAACATATAACGTGGGTTTGAATATACACAAGGACTGAACCAAATCACTGGATGGTATTATGGGTGCAGAAGTTGAGCTCGTACCGTGGGATGTTGCGCACATGTGGCTTCTGTTCTCTGGTATTTGGGATATTACCGGAACAAAACAGAAAATAGTGAAGCAAAACCAAGCTGGGAACATATTGATTTTGTTTATGATGCTGCTGTTGACACATGGAGTACATCTAGCGATTCAGAGGAGCATCAGTAAATTAACAAATTCTTAAACATGTCGTGACACCATACAGGCTTATATTTAAGCACAGTATCAGTCTAAAATGAGGTTCCACAACATGAGCAAAGTAGAAGTAAAACAAAGATCAGGAATTGATACAATTAACTTACTCCACCCATAAAAGACACCAAAGGGAAAGAAATACAAACATTAAGCGACCAGACCATAATGGAAACCTAAACAAAGGAAAGCCATAAGGACAGTTACTTTCCCACAAAATGGCCATATGGCCATCCAAAATTAAAAGACACAAGTGATACACACAGTAAGTAACAAACAACAACATAAATAAATCGCCACAGAAGAGCCGCCTTGGAACGGTCAGTGGAAGATTTCCACTGGGGGGCTTAAATCGATTTTACGTGGCCACAATCCTCGCCCTTACTTCCGTCGCGATTTAGACAAATAATTTGTTCAGTCCGCATGAAGGCCTCCTAACTCACCAGTGCAACATCTCCGTGAACACAGAAATCAAAGAACCACAGAGGTGAGACAACGGTGAGGACTCGACAGCAAGAAACCACTGAAATGCTGGAGCAAAAGAAAACCAACAGTTAGACTCCGATGAGCCCAACCAGAGACAGAGCATCAGGCACAAAGCCTGCTTTGGTGGTCAAAAATGTTTGACAGTTGACAAATGTTCCATTTGCACCTGGAAATTAAGAGTTCATAAATAACAAAAAAAAAGGAAATACTAGCATGCACTATTAAATCAAATGACTTCCTTGTCCACATATATTTAATAATATTTGCATGGAATCGGTTTATTCACTTTTAAATGAAGTTGTGAGCACAACAAACGGATAATTGCACTCCGATTTAAAAAAAATGGATAAATCCAATTTCAGGGGCAGGTAACTCTTTAAGTTTTATGAACTAACAATAATTCTGACATATACCTAGAATGACTATTACATCAACATTATATTTATGAAAGATCTTTGAAATAAGTTGAAAACTGTAAAGTTGTTGTGGTTTTTCGTAAAGTTGGGGAATAAAAATTACTGATATTTGGGTACAACTTACAAGCGCGTATACACTCTTCTCTTGTTTGATATTTATAAAACTGTTATCACCGGCTATTATGCCTAAAAGGGTAGAAAGCATGTGGCAAACATCGCCTCCAGTCATGCACTTTGAACAAAAATAATAGTAGTTTTGTTGGTATACCCTTGATGGGGTGACATTACCCCACCCACTTTAATAGTGTATACAGCAAAAACCAGTCGACCAAAGAGCCTAAAAATTCACCTTTAGACAGTCAATATGTACCAATTTGAAGCTACAAAGTTTAAAGGAAATCGGTTGTGGCCATGAAAACAGCCTTATAGAGACTGCTCCTTTCTAGCAATAAAGAAATTGATCTTTTATTGGATGACAACACTTATTATGCGCCCCCGGAATAGAGATTCTTGGGTGGGGGGGAGGGGGCAAATAGTTTTTTTGGCCTGTCTGTCTGTTTGTCTGTCTACAAAAACCTTAACATTGGGCATAACTTCCGAATGGTAATAGATAGAGCTTTCATATTTCACATGTGTATACCTTATGACAAGACCTTTCCAGTGGTTCCATAATTTTTTATCTCTTGACCTTGACCTTTGACCTACTTTTTTCAAAATTTTAAAAAACTTTAACATTGGCCATAACTTTCGATTGGTAAGTGATAGGGCTTTATATTTCACATGTGCATTCCTTGTCACAAGACCTTTCTAGTGGTACCATAATTTTTGACCTCCTGACCTTTACCTTGACATTCGACCTACTTTTTAATAACGTTAACATTGGCCATAACTTTCGATTGGTAAGCGATAGGGCTTTCATATTTCGCAAGTGCATTCTATGTCACAAGACCTTTCCAATGATCTCATAATTTTTTACCTTGTGACCTTAACCTATTTTTTGAAGACTTGAACATTGGCCATAACTTTTAATTGCTTAGTGATACTGCTTTCATATTTAACATGCACTGTCCGGGGACATCAGTGTTTCACAAACACATCTTGTTTTTACATGAGTTTTTATATTTATTCGTTTGCTCTACATCACATTCTATTAAAAGTAAATAGCCTCAATAGCTCAGTGGCTAGTGCGTTAGACTTACAATTGAAAGGTTGTTGGTTGAAATCCGGCCACTAAAAGAATGATGGCATTGGCGAAAAGTTCTAACAAGCTGCAGGGCAAAGTACTAAAATATGGTTGGCGTAAAAAAAAAACGTGTTAGATGGGAAAAGGTCTAGGATGCAGATTTGGAAAAGTTTGCTCAACTAGCTGAATATGAGCTTAGGGATTTGACCATGGGCATATATCAGCTAAAACAAGCTCAGTCTTACACAGATGAGCATTTCGATGAGAATGGGCAGTATGAAATCTTGATGGATAAAGAGTAGAAAGGTATATCTTTCCTGGCATACTTCCAGCAAAACTTATAGTTTATGGATCGAGTACAGTCAAGGACTAAATCCCATTAGTGGGTGGCACGCACAGTTGGTTGCTGTGCACATATAGCATCTGTACTCTGGTACTTAAGTTTCTTTAGACACAATACAGAAAATAATGACGCTAAACTTAACACAGCTCACATAGACCATGTCGTAGATGCAGCCATAGCCACTTGGAGTGCATCAAGTGTATCTGATGAAGATGAATAGAAAGGATAGATGATTACCGGGTATATAAATAGCACTAAATTCATTTGTAATGGTAACATCCTTCTCGGTCTGATAGAGAACAGGATAGAAGACAAATGCACCAAAGTCAAACATCAGACTTGTGAACCAATTAACAAAAGTAAAAAGGAAAGGTTCAGGGAAAGCCACAATCACAGGATGTGTCCAAAACAAGGACAGACAAAACACATATAGCATGCAAAAAATCAATAATTTCTTCCTCACAAGGGTTGATTAAAATGTGAAACATAAGAAACACAACAAATGTAACACACAAAGGGGACATCAACAGGCCAAGGTATTACATGAACCACATCAGAACCACTGCCTTAGAATGGTCGGTAGCACAGACTTCCAATGGGATGGAGGACCCTCTACATCCAGCCAACATTCACAATGGGTTCAGATATAAAATATTGAGTGCTTGTTTCGTTTACTGGATTTCTACCATAAATGTCGGTGTCTAAATCAGGATCTGTGTAGTGACTCTGCTTCCTGTCAAATCCCTAAGCAATTGTTGGTCAGCCAAAACTGATAATCTATTGAAGATTGGCCTCAAAATCACTTGATAGGTAAATTCATAAAAAAGAAAAACACCTAACAGTTGGTCGATCATGTATGTGGTGTCAAGAGTTAAATGAAAGGCTCAAAGAGTACCAGAATGAAAGGCCAGAGACTATTGAAGGCTCCAAAATGATATACATGTACAAGTGAAGGGACAGAATAAGCAAGTGCTTGAAGGGCTCTGCAAGCGATCATTTCTTGGTTTACCTGAAAGCATATATGAAGCCTAAAACTGCTGTGGAATCTGGACAAGATGAACCACAATTTTCTACTAACCATTTTGGTTGCAGTCCAAATACACGTAAAATCAACTGAAAAGCTTCAAAATTAATGCTGTGATGTAATGCAAGCATGTCCTCAAGGGATCCGATTTTTAAGGATTGTTACTGTAGCTCGAAATAAGTGAAATGATCTTGAAAGAGCTGCGAAAACCCAAACAAACCAAAATGGACACTGGTAAACAGACCTGGTCCTGATGAGAGGCCACATTTTGTAACATTTGATTTTGGCCACCCTTGTTTGTAAAATGTCAGTGCGCCTTCAAAATGATGAGCATTGCATCAAGTTAATAAGTCTGTGTGCAGAACACCCCTCTAAACCCCACTTTGTAAAAAGTGGTGTTTAGGGGTATTACTATTTTCTCCATATGTGTGCTTAAACAAACTTACATTGTGTTATTTGTTTGTTATTTTTTGCATATGCAAAAGCTACTCGCTTTTTTTGAAAAAGCTCAGCTTTAAGGGAATAAATTCCCAATTAATTTGTTTGTTATTTTTTGCATGCAAAAGCTACTCACATTTTTTGAAAAAGCTCAGCTTTAAGGGAATAAATGCCCAATTAATTTGTTTGTTATTTTTTGCATATGCAAATATCTTAACCTTACAATTCTTTGTTTTTTTTTAAAGAAACTCTTGCTATTTATAAGTTGGAATATCCCCTTTGGTAATAGCCACCAGTACAGTCAAAGGGAAGTATTGTCTCGCAAAAAATAAAAACTATGTATAACTATCATCTGCTACTACTTGATAGCCACTCTAAGGGTTAAATTAGCTTTGTCATTCCTACTCAGCGAGATAATGTTTTTATGACACAAGTAATCTTTTCTCTGATTAATGTTCTTATTTACCATGATCTTTAAATTATCAGTTACAAATTAGTGATTTTATAGTATTTAAACCACCTGTAGCTACTTGATAGGTTCATATCTTAACCTGATAACTGATAGGTTACAAAAAAATAGAACATTTTAGCTGTGTCAGCAAAAATTTGTTTTCAGACATGAAACCATGACAGACCTAAGATAGAAGATTGTGGCCACATAAAATCAGTTTGACCCCCCCTCCCCCACCCCATACTCCACTGTGCCCAACCCCATCCTACCACCCCCCCCCCCTCTTAAATTATTTCAGTCATCACGATAAAACGTTTAGATAATGAACCCCATACTCCACTTTGCCCATCCCCTCCTACCATCATCCCCCCCACCCGTAAATTATTTCAGTCATCACGATAAAACATCTAGATAATAACCACCCATGTAGACACCACTTTTAGAAAGAAAACTGTGGTTTACAGGGGTATGCGTCATTTTTCTTATTTTTGCTCCAACACATCCTATGTTCAGAGTAGAAATAAGAATAATATCACAGTTTTTCATAAAATAACAAATGTTTTAGATATCTGAATGACTGCGCTATGTCACACGGTTGTGTTATCATCAATTAAACATTCTGGGGCAGTATTTCTTGTGTTGTTTATTCATCACAAAAACAGTCCTATATAATTTTGACCCCCTTGAACCCCACTTTTATATAGTAAAACTAGGGTTTACAGGGGTAAACCTTATTTTTCTTATTTCTGCTCTAAAATATAGGTTGTGGGTACTCATTAGAACCGCCTCAACGAGGCAGTTCTTACAAGTACCCGCAATCTATATTTTGAGCAGAAATAAGAAAAATATCGCAATTTTTCATCTTAAAATGTTCATTTTTTCGGCGGTAAAGTTTCCATTGTATTTGTATAGGCGTGTTTTCGTAATGATTGTCATTGTTATAAGAATTTTATAAAAGGTGTGAGGGTTGGGTAGAAAAATCAGTCATGAGGATCACTGTCGGGACAGTGATCCCTAGGGACGGATTTACATCACGCGAACAAGTCCGTGAAATAAACACCCCCTTACACCCCTCTTTGTATAGAAAAAAACTGGGGTTTACGGGGGTATACATTATTATCCTTATTTCTGCTCCTAGACATATGTTGTGGGTACTCGTTAGAACCGCCTCAATGAGGCGGTTCTAACGAGTACCCATAACCTATGTTATGAGTATAAATAAGAAAAATATCACAAATTTCCTTCAGAAAATTGACCATTTTTGGGGATGTAAAAAGTGCACTTTGTGGCACGGGTGTGGTATCGTAACGTTAATCACCCGCCATGAAGCGGAGCAGGGATTATAGGAATGGCCTTCCTCTGTCCATCTGTCTGTCCATCCATCCGTCTGTCTGTAGTCCATCTGTATGTCCATAACACTTCCTTGTCCTCTCCATATATCCTGAACCCTTTGATAGATTTTCATTAAACTTTGGTCAATTATTTGTCTCAGTGCGCTGATGTGCAGAACCTATAAATGAATCATGTCAATTCAGGTAAAGGTCACAATTGAAGGTCATTAGTTTGAAACTTGGAATTTGTATCCATTTCCCTATCTCTTTTACCCTTGGAAGGAATTTCATTAAACTTAAGTCAAATATTCTTTTCAGTGAGCTGATGTGCAGAACCCATAAATGAACCATGAAGACTCAAGGTCAAGGTCACATCTGAAAGTCAACAGTTTGAAACTTTGAATTTTGTGTCTGTTCCATATCTCCTTTACCCGTGCAAGGATTCTCATTAAACTTTGTTCAATTATCCCCCTCAGTGAGCTGATGAGTAGAACCCATAAATGAACCATGCCGTTTCAAGGTCAAGGTCACATTTGAAGGGCACGAGTTTAAAACTTTGAATTTTGTGTCCGTTCCGTATCTCCTTTACCCGTTAAAGGACTTTCATTAAACTTTGGTCAATTATCCCCCTCAGTGAGCTCATGTGCAGAGATTATAAATGAAATATGCCGACACCAGGTCAAGGTCACATTGGAAGGTCATGAGTTTGAAACTTTGAATTTTGTGTCCGTTCCATATCTCCTGTACCCTTCAAACATTTTCATTAAACTTTGGTCAAATGTACCCCTCAGTGAGCTGATGTGCAGAGCACATAAGTAAACCATGCCGACTCAGATCAAAGTCACATTTGAAGGTCATTAGTTTGTAACTTGATATTTTGTGTCCGTTCCATATCTCCTTTATCCCTTGAAGGATTTTCATTAAACTTTCATCAAATATCCCCCTCAGTGAGCTGATGTGCAGAACCCATAAATAAACCATGTCACAGGTGAAGGTCACGAGTTTTAAACTTGGAATTTTGTGTCTGTTCCATTTATCCTTTATCCCTGGAAGCATTTTCATTTAACTTTGTGAAATATACCCCCTCAGTGCAGTATCCATAAATAAACCATGCCAACTCAAAGTCAAGGTCACCGGTGAAGGTCACAAGGTTGAGCATTGATACAAAGTGCAGCGGGGGATTTGGCTGTCCCTCAGACTGCTTTCTTGTTGTCTTTAAAATATTACTTGTGTCATGAGTTGGAATGAGAAAGCTACTTTAACACTTAGAGCAGCTATCAAAAAATGTATCAGTTGATAGTTACATAGTTTTTATCATTTTTGCAAGACAATTCTTGCCTTTGACTGTACTGGTGGATGTTACCGAGTTGATGTTCTAACTTATATATAGCAAGAGTTTCTTTAAGAAACACAGAGTGGGTCATTAGGTGAAAACATAGAAAAAAAATCTTGTGTGCGGCCTAGAGGCAACAGTTTTGGTCTAATCATCATCAAACTTGATTCATCACGACAATATAACGCTCAAGTTCGAATTTGGGTTATATCGGATGAAAAAGTAGGTCAGTAGTTAAAATCATAGAAAAAGCTTGAATGCACTGTAGAGGCCACAGTTTTAGTACAATAATCATTTGACTTGGTCAGAATGATCATCACTACAATATCTCTGTCAAATGGGTCATGTTGGGTCAAAATCTAGTTTGTCTAATCAAATAAATCTTATGAGTGCTCAAGAGGCCACAGTCTTGGTCAAATAAGCATCAGACTTAGTAAGAATGATCTTCACGACCATACCTGGATCAAGTTCGAATATGTGTCGTCGGGTCGAAAAGTAGGTAAGTAGGTCAAATCATAGAAAAACCTTGTAAGCGCTCCAGAGGCCACAGTTTTGGTCCAATCATCATTAATCTTGCTCAGAATGATCATCACGACAATATCTGGACCAAGTTCGAATATGGGTCATGTCGAGTCAGAAAGTAGGTCAGTAGGTCAAATCCTAGAAATACCTTGTTAGCACTCTAGAGGCCACAGTTTTGGTCCAGTCATTATCAATTTTGCTCAGAATGATCATCACGATAATATCTTGATCAAGTGTGAATATATTAGTCATGTCGGATCAAAAACTAGGTTGGCAGGTCAAATGAAAGAAAAACCTTGTATGCCCTCTAAAGACCACAAATTTGGTCCAATCATCATCAAACTAGGTCAGAATGATCATCACGGCAATATCTCGATCAAGTTCAAATATAGGTTATATCGGATCAAAAAGTAGGTCACTAGGTCAGATCATAGAAAAACTGTGTGTGCTGTAGAGGCCACAGTTTAGGTCAAAACAAAGAAAAATCTTGTGATCGCTCTAGAAGCCACAGTTGTGATCCAATCATCATCAAACGTTGTCGGAATGATCACTACAACAATATTTCTGTCTAGTTCGAATATGGGTCATGCGGGATCAAAAAGTAGACCAGTAGGTCAAATCTTACAAAAACCTTCTTCGTCTAGTGCTGTCTCTGGTCGGGTCCATTGTAGTCTAACTTTGTTTTCTTTTGCTCCAGCATTATAGTGGTTTGTTGCTGTCGGGTCCACACTGTTGTTTCATCTCTATGGTTGTTGGATTTTTGTTCACGGGGATGTTGCACTTATGAGTTAGAAGGCCTTAGGAATGAACAATTTATTTGTTTAAATTGCAACGGAAGTAAGGGCAAGGATTTTAGCCACGTACAATCAATATAAGCCCCACTCCCCAAGTGGAATTCGTTCCACTGACCATTCTTAGCCGGTTCTTCTGTCCCGGTTTACTTTTGTTATGGTTTGTCTGTGAGTGTTTGTTTGGCTTATTTTATTTTGTTTAGAATAGCCAATTGGCCTGGGACAGTAAAGGTCCTTTTGGCTTTCTACTATTGATGTTTCCATTAGGGTCTGCTTGTTTCATGTTTGTGTTTCTTTCCCTTTGGTGTCTCTGATGGAAGCTCTGGTTTAATTGTATCGATTCCTGATCATTGCCTCCACTTCTATTTTGCGCTCCAGAGGCCACAGTTTTTCGTCCAGTCATCAGCAAACTTGGTCAGAATGATCACCACTACAATATCTCAGTCAAGTTCTAATATGGGTCATGTCGGAACAAAATGTAGGTCAATAGGTCAAATCATAGAAAACCTTGTGTGCACTCTACAGGCCACTGTTTTGGTCCAATCACCAAGAAACTTGGTCAGAATGATCGTCATGACAATATCTCAATCAAGTTTGAATATCTAACATGTCCGATCAACAAGTAGGTCGGTCAATTAAATCAGAGATGAACACTGTGTGTTTCCTCTAGAGGCCACCGTTTTGATCCAGTCATCATCAATATGGGTCAAAATGATAATCACGTCAATATCTAGTTCAAGTTCGTCATGTTTGGTCAAAAAGTAGATCAGAAGGTCAAATAATAGAAAACGCCTTGTTTGCACTCTAGAGACCACAGTTTTGGTCCAATCATCATCAAACATGATCAGAATGTTCATAATGACAATATCTGTGTAAAGTCGAAATATGGATCATGTGGGGTCAAAAAATAGGTTAGTTAGTCAAACGAAAATAAAATGCGCGCCTTATTTTTATGTCCCTTGGCTAAATAACATGGGTGATAACTTTTGAACTGTTTAAGATAGGACCTTCATATTTGGAATAAAGGTCTTTGTGAGAAGGGCTTCTAACTCAAAATTGATCTGTGACCTTACACATTTAAGAAAAAATAGCGTTGGTCATAACTTTTGAACCATTTGAGATAGTGCATTCATATTTGTCATATAGGTTCCTTGTGACTTTCCACTCATATGAGACATATAGCTCTTTACCTTGACCTGTGGCCTACTTTAAAGAAAAAAATAACATTGTTCATAACTTATGAACTAAGTAAGGTAGATCTCTCATATTTGATTTGTAGAATCCTACAAAACATTCTGACGTGTGACCTTGAACAGTGACCTACTTTATCATTACTTTTGAACCCTTTGAGATAGAGCCTTTATTTGGCAGGTAGATTTATTGTGACAAGGGCGTCCCATTCTTACAAAAATGACCTGTAACCTTGACTTTTACCTGTGACCTACATGTAATTTATCATAGTTTTTTAATTAATTGAGATATAGCCTTCGTATTTAGTAGGTAAGTTCATTGTGACAAGGGCCTCCCACACATACAAAAAATTGACCTGTGACCTTGACCTTTACATGTGACTTACTTTATCTTTACTTTAAAGCCTTATGGGATAGAGACTTCATATTTGGCATGTAATTTCCTTGTTACAAGGGCTTCCCACTTATAGAAAATTTTGACTGGTGACCTAATTTGTCATTACTTTTGAATCAGTTAAGATAGTGCCTTCATATTTGGTATGTAGTTTTCTTGTGACACAGGCTTCCCACTTCTACAAAAATTTACTGCCCAGCGACCTACTTTATCCTTAGAACTGTTTGAGATAATGCTTTCATATTTTGCATGTAGCCTTCTTGTGATAAGGGCTTCCCACTCAAACAATATCTTTACTTCTGACTTTGACATTGACCTGTGACCAAGTTTAAGAAACAATGACCACGGCCTTTGCATCTTGGACTCAGGTGAGCGATCCAGGGCCATCATGGCCCTCTTGTCATTATAGTGATGTTAATTAACGTTCGTGTTTCTTTCCCTTTGATGTCTTAGATAGGAGTAATTGCATCGATTCCTGATCATTGTTTTCATTTCTATTTTTAGCTCACCTGTCACGCAGCTTTTGTGATGACATTTTGTCCATTGTGTGTCCATCTGCCCGTCCGGACAAATATAAACAACAATTTCTTCAAACGCCATCTTCACGTAAACGCCTGTTTGGAATTCGACCGAACTTCACAGGAATAATCCTTTGTTGGCCCTCTTTCAAAATTGTTCGAATTGTTCCGGTCCATTGCACATCTAGGTCACAGGATCCAAAAATAGAATTTTAACTGAAAACTTAAAAGAATCTTCTTCTCTGAAACTGCAGGGCCAAGGTCTTTGATATTTGCTATGAAGCCTCATCTAGTGGACCTCTACCAAGATTGCTCAAATTTTTGCTTGGAGGTCAAAATGACCCCATCCCAGGGCCACATATTCCACAAAGGCTTGCACAGGGAAACACCTTTTAAAATCTTCTTTTTTTACACCAGAAGCCCCATTTCTTTGATGTTTGGTATGAAGCTTCGTCTAGTGGTCCTGTTTTTTTGTTTGATTTGATGTTTAACGTCCCCGTCAACACTGTAAAGGTCATTTTGGAGACGTTGCTTCCAATTTTGTGGGACTTTTACCCGACATTGAGATGAAATGACATCTCAAGCCCTGTCGCCCAATGAAACCAATAGGGTTTATTAGCATGGACGGTCCGCCTCGCACCGGGGTTCCTGGACAGGCTTAGATCCTCTAAGCGGTTTACCAGTACTAGTGTGCGGGCCGGATTCAGCTCTGCGTGGAAGCATCATGCAGCCCTAGTGGTCCTGTACCCAGATTATCCAAATTATAGCTTTGGGGCCAAAATGACCCCGATCCAGGGTCCAGAAATTTTACATAGACTTATACAGAAAATCGAAACTTAAAAACCTTCTTGTCTGAAACCAGATGTCCCAAGTCTTTGATATTTGATGAAGCTTCATGTAGTGGACCTCTACCAAGATTGTTCAAATAATAGCCGTGGCCAAAAAAAGGCCCCGCCGCAGGGCCCACATGTTTTACATAGACGTATAAAGGGAAAACCTTTAAAAATCTTCTTGCCTTAAACCAGAAGACCAAGGTCTTTTTTGATATTTGTTATTAAGCTTCGTCAAGTGGACTTCTACCAAGTTTGTTCAAATTAAAGCCTTAGGGCCAAAATGGCACAGTCTCGGGGCCGACATGTTTTACATAGACTTATAAGCAGGAAAACCTATTTTTTTCTGAAACCAGGTGGCCCAGGTCTTTGGTATTTCTTATGATCATTGCCTCTACTTCTATTTTTCATCTAGTGGACTTCTACCAAGATAATTCAAATATGGGTCATGTCGGGTCAAAAAGTAGGTTAGAGGTCAAATCAAAGAAAAACTTGTTCACACTCTAGAGGTCGCAATTTTGGCCCAATCATCATCAGACTTACTCAGAATGATCATCTCGATACTATCTAGTTCAAGTTCGAATATGGGTCTTGTTGGGTCACAAATTATGTCAGTAGGTTAAATCATAGAAAAAAACACCTTGTTAACGCGATAGGAGGCCACAATTTTGGACCAATCATCATCAAACTTGCTCAGAATGATCATCATGCCAATATCTAGGTCAAGTTCGAATAGTGGTCATGTTGGATCAAACAGTAGGTCATTAGTTCACTAGCACCTGACCCTCAGTGTCCACAAGGATCCCAGATAGTGACATACACGTCAGCTCTGTATTGTCAAAGGGATCGACTCGACTAACACCCGCCCCTTTGTCACCATGAATCATCGTTGGTCAGATTGAGCCTGTTCATCTCTGTCTGGTGCACTAGTCTCTAACCGTCAAAGTCCACAAGGTGCTCAGATAGTGAAATACAAGTCCGTCAAAGAGATTCAACAAGCCCACCCCGAACCCCCACCCCCATCAAAGAGAACCACCAACTCAGAAGTCTAGCTTCTGATGCAAAATCTCTCTCCCCCACTCCTACCCATTCCCGTTCTTTGTCACCACATACATTATGAGTTAGACTAAGTTGGTTCATCTCCGTCTGTTGCACTAGGACCTGACCCTCAGTGTCCACAAGGTGCCCAGATAGTGACATACAAGTCAGCTCTTTATTGTCAAAGGGAACTTATGAAAGACTTCTTCCTCAAAAAGAAAAGAACTTTGAAGGAATGTTCCATGAGTGGCCGAATGGCAATTTTCCACTGAACATGATAGCCACCAGAAAAAAATTGAACAATGATCAGGAATCGATACAATTAACCCACAGCTCAAATTAGAGACACCAAAGGGAAAGAAACGCAAACATGAAATAACTAGACTCTAGACAGTTACTTTTCCTTCAAATCGCCATTTGGCTATCCAAAACAAAACAAAAAATATATCAGCGATACACACACCCAAAGACAAACCATAACAAAATAAACCTCTTCACATTATATTACCTACCATAACTTGATAAGGATCATATGAGCGATGCAGGGCTATCATCGCCCTCTTACACTAAAGTATGTTCTATAAATTCCCGTAGTACAGGTCGATTTGAATCTCCGGCTGTTGCAAAGGTTTACGGAACTTTACGGTTACTTGCATATATTTTGCCCAAATGTTCTGATAATTAACGTGTTTTGTTAGGATTTCGTGCTATACACACTAGACTGGCACAAGATTGTTTGTCCAAAATTAATGATGCCCTGGGTGCTAAGAATAGCCCAGCTATAAATAGCTCAAAGCCAGAAAATCGATCCCTACTGACAAAGATTATCCTTAAATTATAAACAAAATATCCACCTTATCAGAAGCTGCCCTTAGTAGCTCAGTCAGATACATGTTTGACACATGATCAGGAGGTCGCGAGTTTGATACTGCCAGAGTCAGCAACATTCTTTTTTCGCAGATTGATCGTGTAATTTTGTTTCTGTGGTCAGTTCTCTCCCTTTTGTTGATTCAAAGAGGGCAGTTGTCGGTTTCGGGCAAAAGAATATGCACTATTCACCTTATTTGCATTATCTGCTGGTTCCTAGTCTGAAGGTTATCAGTGTTGGAAAAACAGGTAACCAGACCCCCTGACCTTTCAAGGTCAGTGGGGTCTGGTTACCTGTTTTTCGAATATAGATAATGTGCAAGCTGGGAGCCAGCCAATAATGCAAATATTGTGAATACTGGTTAACTACTTATGAATAAGCTTTTCCAGAAAGTGTGATTAGGTAAACACACTGGCTCGATATAACCTGAATATTATTTTCTAGGCCAATAAACTTTAAGCAAACAAACAAAATCTTATCTGTTTCTTTATTTCAGTGTCTAAGCTCAGTGACAAAAGCCTTCCAAGTTGTAGACCAGATGGTTCTTGAAGGACAATTGGAAAAGCTTTCCCAGGATTTCATCTCGTGTGCTCCAATTAGTGAGAGAATGGACATTGTCACATTTGTATCGAATTTGGCAGGGGACATAATTGGTTTTGTGCAGTACAATAATGAGTTGCCAGGGGCAAACATCTCTCGTATCTGCGAGATAATGACACAGCCTTATGAACCATACCAGAATCTTGTACAGCTGAACAAGGTATGTTGAAACTATAATGAAAAAAAATCCGAAGCAATGAGAATAAACACTCCCATGTAATAGATTGTTTTGTTTAATGTATGAAAAAAATCTGTAATATTTTTTCCTGTTTTCAAAGAAAGATTATGCAAGTTCGTCAGAAATGCCATTCTGAAGCAGCTCTGAAGAGTAGCAACAATCTATGATTTTGAGCACAATTTATTTAAATATTTAATACTCTCATACGCCCACTTTTAACTTTGTAAAGTGGGCTTTACTTTGGGATCATTGGGTTCATTTAGAATTATTCTGAAAATAGCGTTCTTCTTAAGCCGTTGCTAGATGGCCTGGCTGGTGTTGCACACTTCAGTACTGGCCAATACTGACTCAACAGACTCGATAAAACCGCGCCGGCCTCGATAGCTTAGTGGGATGCACATCTGACTGGTGATCAGGAGGACGCGGGTTGGATACCTGATGGGGTCAGCAACATTCTTTCGTGGAGATTGATTATGAAATGTTTTCTACGGTCAGTTGTCAGTTTCTGGCAAAATAATGTGCACTGTACTGGTTTATCTCTTATGTATACCCCTGCCCAGGAAAAGTGTGGACAAGTAAACTGACCGGCTCAACAATGACCTAAAATAGTGTTGACTGGGCATTAAACTCCAATACAAACAAACAAATCAATAAGTCTGCTATTTTAGTTTATTTGGTGCATTCTTCGCTACCAAAGGATCTAACTATTCATAACTTATTTAACCATTGTCTTGCTGTTCACAACAACCCCTGTCTTTGCAAACAGTGTAGATCCAGATCAGATGGCTTCTGAAGAAGCAATCTGATCAGGATCTACACTGTTTGGCATTCAGTTTATGAATTTGTAGCAACAAATTACATTAAGTAATTTGATTGGTTGATAGACAGAAATGGGTGTGGCTTAGATGAATATTCAGCAAGATAAGTGTTTAGAGCTGTTTATTTCAGATACTTGAAATGTTTAGTTAACCCTTATCCTGCTGAACACAACAACACCTACCAGTACATATGCAAACAGTGTAGATCCTGATCAAATTGCTTCTAAAAACCATCTGATCAGGATCTACACTGTTTATTATGTTTGTGAATTCAGCAAGTACATTATATCAAGAATGTGATGGGTGCTGGTCAGCATTGGGTGTGGCTGATTTATTCAGCATGATTTGGATAAATGAAGTATTTCCCGCCATTTTTATGCCCGCCATTCAAAATCTGGCGGGGTATTATGTTATACCCTCCGAAGTTTTGAATGTCCATCCGTACATCCTTCCGTCAGCGCCCCATAGTTCTCTGTCTGCTCCATAACTCATATACCGTTTGAGATATTTTCACGAAACTTCTCAGATATTGAAAGCACTATCAGACCACGTGCAGAACATATAAACCGTAACTCTGATTTTCCTACTGTTGGAGTTGTTACCCTTTGAGCATAGAACATAGGCATTTCTATTATAGTTTCGTGTCCGCTCCATACCTTTGATACCATTTGAGATATTTCCAAGAAACTTCACAGATATGTAGAGAACCATCAGACGACGTGAAGAACATATGAACCGTAACTCTGATTTTCCGACTTTTGGAGTTATTGCCCTTTGAACTTTGAATATAGCTGTTGCTATCAGTTTCGTGTCCTCTCCATAACTCTGAAACCATTTGAGATATTTTCACGAAACTTCACAGATATGTAGAGCACTATCAGACAACGTGCAGAACATATAAACCGTAACTCTGGTTTTCCTATTTTTGTAGTTATTGCCCTTTGAACATTTTATATAGCCATTTCTATCGTAGTTTCGTGTCCGCTCCGTTACTTCAATACCATTTGAGACATTTCCGAGAAACTTTACATTTATGTAGAGCACCATGAAACAGTGTGCAGAAAATATGAACCATAACCCTGATTTTTCTTCTTTTGGAGTTATTGTCCTTTGAACTTTGAACATAGCAGTTACTATTAGTTTCGAGTCCGCTCCATAACTCCGATACCGTTTGAGATATTTTCACGAAAATCCACAGATATGTAGAGCAGCCTGAGACGACACGCAGAGCATATGAACCATAACTCTGATTTTCCTACTTTTGGAGTTATCTCCCCTTGTTACAATTGAGACAACTTCATTGAGTCCCTTTTCTTTTTAGCTCACCTGTCACGTAGTGACAAGGTGAGCTTTTGTGATCACATTTTGTCCGTCGTACGTCGTGCGTGCGTCCGTGCATCCGTAAACAATTTCAAATAAGTATATCGCTAATACCCCATGGCCAATCTTGATCAAATTTTACGAGAAGCATCATCTGGTAGGGGGAAAGGCTCCGTAAGGTTTTTGGGCTGATCAGATTGGACTTCTGGTTGCCATGGAAACAAAAAGGTTCGATAGACTTATAATTGGGAAAACTTGCAGATAACCAGAAGGGGTTTACAGTCTACGTCGAGTTCGAATTTGAGCTGCGCGGGACAAACAGCTTTGGAGTAACCTACCCTTGAGCATTAATATAAGTGAAAAATGGTGTCTCCAGCTTTTCTTAGCCATTTATGATCTGAACTTTTTGTAACTTTCCATAAACGAGGACAAGCATGAAATCTTGGACGAGTTCGAATTTGGTTTGAATCTGATCATCGGTTTTCCAGTTACATCCCCTTGAGCTTGAAAACCTTTCCCATAGACTTATAATGGGGAAAACGCAGTCTCCACTTTTTCTCAGCCATTTCCGATCCGATCTTCATCAAACTTGCTGATAACCAGAAGAGGTTTACAGTCTACGTCGAGTTCATATTTGGGATGCATGGGACAAACAGCTTTGGAGTCACTTGCCCTTGAGCATAAGTATAAGTGAAAAATGGTGTCTTCAGCTTTTCTCAGCCTTTTATGATCTGATCTTTTAAGCTCACCTGAGCCGAAGGCTCACAAGGTGATCTTACCGTATTGGTAGGCATCCGGCTACTGTCCGTCATCCGTGCATCGTCCACACCTTTGAACTTGAATATCTAAGTGGCTAGCTGGCCAATCCCATTAAAATTGTATGTGCAGCATCACCGGGTTGGGGGAGTGACTGCTTTAGGTTTTTGATCAGTTTTGATTAGAACTGTGGTTGCCATGGAAACAAAAAGGTTCCATAGACTTTTAATGGGAAAAACGACGTCTCCTCTTTTTCTTGGCCATTTCTGAGAAATTTCGAATTTTGTTTGAATCTGACCAGCAGTTTTCCAGTTACATCCCCTTGAGCATGAAAAATTTTCCCATAGACTTATAATGGGGAAAACGACGTCTCCACTTTTTCTCCGCCATTTCTGATCCGATCTTCATCAAACTTGCAGATAACCAGGAGGGGCTTACAGTCTATATTGATTCAAATTTGGGATGCATGGGACGAACAGCTTTGGAGTTACCTGCCCTTGAGCATAAATATAAATGAAAAATGGTGTCTCCAGCTTTTCTCAGCCGTTTATGATCTGATCTTTTTGTATTTTTTCATATACGAGAACAAGCATAAAATCTTGGACGGGTTCAAATTTGGCTTGAATCCTACGAGCGGTTTTTTCAATTACATCCCCTTGAGTGTGAAAAAAAATTCCCATAGACTTATAATTGGGAAAACGACGTCTCCACTTTTTCTTCCGACCTTCATCAAACTTGCAGATAACCAGGAGGGGCTTACAGTCTACATTGAGTTCAAATTTGGGCTGCATGGGACAAACAGCTTCTGAGTTACCTGCCCTTGAGCATAAGTGTAAGTGAAAAATGGTGTCTGCAGCTTTTCTCAGCCTTTTTTATTGGATCTTTTTGTAACTTTTGGTAAAGCATATAATCCCGAGCGAGTTCGAAGTTGACTTGGATTTGACCAGTGGTTTTCCAGTTACATCTCCTTGAGTTTGAAAGATTTTCCCATTGACTTACAATGAAAAAACGACATCTCCAGCTTTTCTCGACCATTTCAAATCAGATCTTCATCAAACTTGCAGATAATCGGGAGAGGCATACAGTCTATGTTGAGTTTGAATTTGGGCCACGAAGGTTAAATGACGTCTGAGTTACCTGCCCTTGAGCATAAATATTAGTGATAAATGGTGTATCCAGCTTTCCGCAACCGTTTTTGATCTGATCTTTTTGTTACTTTTGGTAAACGAGGATCAGCATAAAATCTCAAATGAGTTCGATTTTGGCTTAGACCTGACCACCGGATTTCCAGTTACCTCCCCTTGCGAGTAAATATTTTCCCATAGACTTACAATGGGAAAACGATGTCTCCAACTCTACTTGGCTATTTCTAACCTGACCCACAAGAAGGATAACAAGAAGGAGTTTACATTCTATGTTTAGTTCGAATTTGGGCCGCATGAGACAGAAGGCTTTCGAATTACCCGCCCTTGAGCACAAATATTAGTGAAAATAGTGTCTCCACCTTTTCTCAGCCGTTTCTAATCTGACCTTTTTGAAACTTTCAGTAAACAAGAACAAGCATAAAACCTCAGATGAGTTTGAATTTGGCTTGACTCTGACATTCGGTTTTGCAGTTACAGCCTTTAGAGCGTGAACAATTTTCCCATAGACTTAAGATTGGGTTGGGCTTAAGATTATATGACGGTTCCAGCGTAAAAGCATAAAGGAATTTTATTTTATTTTAGTATTCTTTATGTTGGTTGGCGCCTGATGCTCCGTTTTTGGTCGGGCTCCTGGGAGTCTAACTGTTGGTTTTCTTTTGCTCCAGCAATTCTGTTGTTGTATGCTGTCGAGTTCTCAACCTTGTTTCATCTCTGTGGTTTTTTTATTTGAATGTTCTCGGAGATGTTACACTGATGAGTTAGGAAGCCTTCTTGTGGACTAAACAAAATTAGTGTATACCGCGACAGAGGTGAGGGCGAGGATTATGGCTATGTAAAATCGATTTAAGCCCCCCAGTGGAATTCTTTCCACTGACCGTTCCAAGGCGGTTCTTCTGTGGCGGTTTCTTGTCATGGCTTCTTGTCCGTTGTCTGATTGCATTGTGCAATGTGATTGGCCAAAACTAGCTAGTCTGGTCCAGAAAATTTGTATCCTCCAAACTTTTAGTTCTGTGATGTATTCCTTGCTTCTAAAGGGTAACCGTTGCATAGAACATATATAACGTCACTTTACTGGTGTTAAGGGAATGTGTGGCAGCCGTACAGTCTCCCTGCCTTTCATCATAATGCACTTTATATTTCTTATCCTTTAGGATCATTGATTCCATTGTGGAATTCGAAAATATTTGAGGGACACTGATGAGACCTAATTGGAAGAACCTGGCTAGTTTGGTCCAGAAAAACTTGTACACTCTATACTTTTACATTCTGTGGTGTAGTCCTTGTTTCCAAAGGATACTTAAAAAGAGAAACCCTTTCATAGAACATGTTAAACCTCTTCTGCCACAAAGCCTATCTGAGCCTGGGTTTTATGTGGACTTAGTATATACATTCAGGAAAAAAATGTTGGCAACGATTTCAGTACCCAATTACTGAATTCATTCTTCAATATGGCATGATTGGATACAACAGAAATGTTGTAATACAGGCTGTATGCATGGTAGTCAACTCAATCAGATTGACTACTGCTTCCGTCTTTACGAGCTAATTGCACCTTGGTGGGTTTGGCAACTCTATGACGGCTTAGGCTAAAAGACTTATTTTTGAAGTGATGTTGGTTTGTGCCTGACTGGTTTAGCTAACATGAGTCCAACTGCTTGTTTTCTTTTGCTTCAACATTTCAGTTATTTCATGCTGCCAGGTCCGTGTCATTATTTTATCCTTGTATTCATTTGATTTTTATAATGTCTGAGATGTTGCAATGATGAGTTAGAAACCCTTTATGTGGACTGAATAAATATATCATCTGAAAACATTCCTATACAAATGTAGCCGGGAGAGCATCAGGGTGAAATGAAGACCCAGACAATGATGTTTCTGATGGCTGTTTATAAACAGTAAACAGTGTGTCCTACAAACAAACAAACACAGTTGACTATATACTATTTACAGGATAATACAAATGGCTACTGCTTAATATATTCAGCAACAGTGATTGTTTTTTTTTTGTTTAACGTCCCCGTCAATACTGTATGTGTCATTTTGGAGACGTTGCTTCCAATTTTGTGGGACTTTTATCTGACACTGAGGTGAAATGACACCCCAAGCCCTGTCGCCCAATGAAATAGGGTTTATAAGCATGGATGGTCCGACTCGCACCGCTTTCCTTGGGCAGGCTTGGGATCTAACTATTCAGAACTTACTTATCTTCACTGCAGCTGGTGCTGTGCCGTGTGGCGGCCGTAAAAAGTCTCCCCGTACATCCATCATAGTGCAGATTATATTTTCTGGTCCTTTGGGATCACTGAGTTCATTTAGAATCATTTTGAAAATAGAGTTCTGCTTAAGCCGGTGCTAGGGGGCGTGGCCGGTGAAGCACATTTCAGTACTGGTCATGAACAGACTCAATAAAACCGAGTCTGCTATTTTCGTTTATTTGGTGTATTCTTTGCTTCCAAAGGATCTAACTATTCAGAACTTATTTATCAGCAACAGTGATAAATCATCCACCTATATTAACTTGGATGAATGTCAGAATTTTACATTAACTGGACAATATGCACAGAAAACAGAGAACGACAAGACACATTCTGCTGGGATGAAATGCATGAATGATTGGGGATTTTTGGTTGTAAATACACCCGTATAACCCCACCCCAAGCCCGAGCCAGCTGTAAGGTTGACTATGAAAATGGCAGTTTGGTAGAGAAACTCTGTATCATGTGAAGAATATCATGGCAATGAAATTCTAACACAGGCTGGGTACATTGTAATTTAATATATTATAGCACTCAAGAATAAAACTACAGAATAAACTAGACAAGCAACCCTTGCATCTTATACTGAATTATTTTAAATGTAAATAATATGGTGAAAATTCAATAGTTGAGCATGAGCATAAGCGGAAGTATTTAGGTAGAAGCACAATGGCAAATTATGAAATATGCTCGATATTCAGAATGAAGAACTAAGAAAAAACAATAGAATAAACAGGTTACAGAACAAGAAATTCATACCTGGCTATGGCATCTTCAATTAATATGACTGTTTGTTTGTTTGTTTGATTTGAGGTTTAACGTCTCCGTCAACACTGTAAAGGTCATTTTGGAGACGTTGCTTCCAATTTTGTGGGACTTTTACCCAACATTGAGATGAAATGACATCTCAAGCCCTGTCGCCCAATGAAAACAATAGGGTTTGTTAGCATGGTAGGTCCTCCTCGCACCGCGGTTCCTGGACAGGCTTAGATCCTCTAAGCGGTTTACTAGTACTAGTGTGCGGGCCAGATTCAGCTCTGCCTGGAAGCATCATGTAGCCCATATATTTCTTCAAGCCCCTATGGGCGGGGGCGATAATATGACTGTATGACAATTACTGTCTATGTTAGTTGATATAGGATGCCAGAATAGCAAATGAAGTGCTCGCTAGGTCTTCTATAGTCCAACTGATTTCAGGCGGTAAAATTGGTGGTAAGAAGTTTGCAAAAGGTGACATGCAGGGCTAATGCGTTGGGATAACCAACCATACAAAAGCATTCGCCCTGGTAACGCTCAAAACATTAAAATAAAAACAAGAATTTTACCGTTACATCGTGGTACGTGTTATGTGTCGAAATTTTGCAGCAAGGTCAAGGACATTGACGGGGATGTTAAACCTCAAATCAAACAAACAAATAGTAAGCTTGCTGCCGTGCATCGGAAACAAGACACCTAAAAATCGGACAGAACCGACAAACTACATCTAGGACACAAATATATTGTACATTTTAACGGCGAAAAACAAAAAAATAAAATTTGAAGATGAAAGATTGTGATGTTTCTTTTTTTTGCTCAAAGTATAGATTGAGGGTACTCACGAGAATCGCGTCATCAATATTTAAGAGCAGAAATAAGACAAATTTGGTTTACCATTGTAAACCGGTTTTACTATATAAGGGTGGGGTTGAAGTGGGTCAGAATTATATAGGCGTGTTTTCGTGATGAAGTTTATCATTGTAATGTATGTTTTTTACAATGTACAGGAGGTGATGGAGATAACAAAAGAAAAATGTGTAGATAACTCATACGACAACTACACCATGGCTATTATGAACACCACAGTGAATAGAGAAGGTTTTGGGCCTGGAATGAGGCAGTGGCTATACCAGACTTGTACACAGTTTGGATATTGTAAGAATTAACCCTTATCTTGCTGTTCACGGCAACCCCGATCTTTGGAACCAGTGTAGATCCAGATCAGATGGCTTCTGAAGAAGCCATCTGATCAGGATCTACGCTGTTTGACATTCAGTTTTTGAATTTGTAGGAATAAATTACATCAAGCAATCTGATTGGTTCAAAGTCAGAGATGGGTGTGGCTAAAATGAATATTCAGCAAGAGAAGGGTTAACAATATTTAAATTCTTAGTACATTTAAAGAAAAGCATCCCTATTTAACTCTACGGGCCTCCGTGGCCTAGTGGATAAGAGCGCTGACTCTTAGTCATTAGGTCTCTCACCGCCGTAGGTTCGAGCCTCGCTCGGGCCACGTGTGAGACGCCAAGTTCTGCAACGGAAGGTCAGGTGGTTTTTCTCCGGGTACTCCGGTTTTCGCCCACCTCTGATTAACGATCGGCTCGATATGAGTGAAATAATCTTGCAAGGGCCGTAAAACCCAAACCAAAAAAAAAAAAAACCCTATTTAACTAATGGGACTTAAATGTTCTTCTTACTTCAATATGCACACTGTCACATGTGATGTCACATGACTAAGTGACTTCAAACTCAATCATAGTTTTCTTCAATATGTTTGGATGATTGCCATTACGCAAACACGCCTATACAAATACATTGCCACCTTTATCGCCGAAAAAATGAAAATTTTAAGATGAAAATGTGCAATATTTTTCTTATTTCTGCTCAAAATATACATTGTGGGCACTCGTTAGAACCGCCTCATCGAGGCAGTTCTAACGAGTACCCACAATCTATATTTTAGAGCAGAAATAAGAAAAATAAGGTATACCCCCGGAAACCCCAGTTTTACTATGTAAAAGTGGGGTTAAAGGGGGTCAAAATTATATAGGCGTGTTTTCGTGCTGCTATATTTAACTAATGGGACTTTAAATGTTGTTCATACTTCAATAAGCACACTGACACATTTGATGTCACATGACTAAGTGACTTCATACTCAATCATAGTTTTCTCCAATATGAGTGGATGATTGCAATGTTATGACACCAACAATGGTGTTTTTAGAAACACCGTGTGTAATTTTTTCTCATGTTCAGCCCGCAGACCAGCAACCGTCGTGAGTAATGGAAGGATATAATGTAATTATAAGTTACAAAGACAGTTCATTAAGCATTCATTGAACTATGAACAGCATACGGTCACAAAGTTTCAGCAAACCCTGAAAGGATTCACTTGCTTTGCTTGGTACCTGAAGTTATTCATACTTCGATGAATATGAAAAATATTTTTTTTAATATACAGCCAGCTATGGGTATAACATAGGTTTATCATATGACATCGCGTCTGAGAGTGTAATAACGTCATAGAATATTTTCGATAATCCACTAGTGGATTAAATATGCAAATTAGATAGATACGTGCCGTAACGTTACATGTACGACGTCCTTAATGATGTCGCGTTTACAAATGGCTGAAAATTGACATTTCTGTAAACAATCGTGAATAAAATGCATTTTAAATGTCATATGATAAAAATAATCTTGCATTCGTGCTCACGTATTATTCAATTTATTAAAATCGTTGAAGAAAAGGGATAAAATGCTCGGCAAAGCCTCGCATTTTATCCCTTTTCCTCAACTCGTTTAATAAACTCAATAATACATTAGCACTCATGTAAGTTCATCATTTATTGTACTAGGATATTGTTTTCATACCTCCAGATAAAAGGGAATGACGAGGATAATAGGAGTGTTATTTCTTGCTTGAAATAGGTGTTGTGAGAACTTGTTAAAGTCGCCTCCATCTAGTAACAAGTACTCGCAACCAATGTTTTAATGGAGAAATAAGAATAAATTCATCCGGAAAACACGCCTATATAATTTTGATCCCCTAAAACCCCATTTATATAGTAAACTGGGGTTTACTGGGATACACATTTTATTCCTATTTCTGCCTAAAAACATATTTGGTGGGTACTCGTTAGAACCACCTCTCTGAGGCAGTTCCAATGAGATTGTTTGTATTTGGGTTAAATGGCCCAAGCAACACTATTTAGGTCATTTTAGAGCCAGTCAGTTTACCATAATGAAAAGATGACTATTTAAAAGCAAAAAGGTATCTACAGTAGAACTTCGATGGCTCGAACACCGATGGCTCGTTTACCATGGATGTGTCAACCCATTCTTGAGCCCCTAGCGAAATACTCTACATAAGAAATAGTGGGGATAATTAAGGAGATTTGAGTCTTTTATCTTGCAAATGTATGGTGTGTGGTTTCAATTATATTTTCTCTTTACAACACCTAGTCCAGTGTCCACCAGTAAGAGACCACATTTGGAACTGTTCAAAAAAGGTCTTTAAGTCCTCTTTTGAACGGTCCCAAATGCGGTCTTGATACAGAAGTTTTATGATATTTATTGTCGATAATCATCTGGGAGGCGATTCTAATGAGTACACACAACATACATTTTCATTATAGAACACCTGAAAGATGTCTAAAGTATCTCGTTATGCCTCCTGACAGTAACCTCAGTAGCTCGAACTAACCCTGTCTCGAACAGATTTTTGAGGTCCCAAAGGTGTTCGAGCCATTGAAGTTCAGCTGTAATTAACAATTGGATCTGCCGCACAGTATCACACCTCTTGGATATTTGCAGATCTCACACTTCATGTCTCGGGTGAAACTTTAGTCTCGAAACATCCTCTCGACGTGATACAATGCAACTGATCAAGTTACTGAAGTGTTTTATTATGTCATTACGAAAACACGCCTATATGAATACATTGTAGATTTTATCGCCTAAAAAACTAAACTTTGGAGAGGAAAAATTGTGATATTTTTCTTATTTCTGATACAGATTGTGTGTAATCGTTAGAACCGCCTCATTGAGGCTGTTCTAACGAGTACCCACAATCTATATTGAGGCGGTTCTAACGAGTACCCACAATCTCTATTTTTAAGCAGAAATAAGAAAAATCAAGTTCACCCCTGTAAACCCCAGTTTTACTATATAAAAGTGGGGTCCAAGGGGGTCAAAATTATATAGGCATGTTTTCGTGATGACCTGCAAAATTATTGTCATATACTACAGATTTCTGACAAAAAAATAGAAATCCCATATCACCCTTCTCGCATTTTCCAATTCTGTATTTCCATTCTTGCGTGTATCTTTTGCAACGTTAGAAAGCAGCCATGTGTAATGCGGGATCCAAACGAGAAACATGATGATGTTTCTTATAGACATAGCATTATGTCAAATTACCCCAACATGGTCTTTGAAATTTTAAAAGTGTTCATTTTTCTGAGGTATGTCCATTCCTTGTAACATGAACTACATTCGTTTTTAGACCAGACTTGTGATAAGAATACAAGTTGTCCCTTCTCACACCTACTAGACCTAGCCGACAGTGACCTCCTGATCTGCGAGTTGGTGTTCAAGGTCAGCCAAAACGATGTGCCAAAGAATATTATCTTTACAAACGATTACTATGGCTCTAATAATACACAGCAATCAAAGATTATTTTTGTAAATGGTAAGTCATGTTTTATTAGTGTCATAGCAATAAGGAAACTATTATTACTCATAATATGCCGGCCTCTGATGCTTAGTCAGATGCATGTCTTACATGATCAGGAGACCGGCCCCGATAGCTCAGTTGGTAGAGTGTCCGCTCCGGGGAACGGGAGGTCACGGTTTGATCCTGGGCCGCGACATACCAAAGTCGTTAAAAACGCTACTAGCTGCTCCTCGCTTGGCACTCAGATTTATGGGGTAGAGCTAGGACTGGTCGACTCAGTGTCAGGATAATTTGACTGGGTGTGGTATCATGTAATGTGTCTGGGACATGATACTTCAGTGAGGCAGCACTATAAAAGTGAGCATTGAGCTCCCTGTCGCAACCAGACACAGTCGTGATATGACTGAAAAATTGTTGAAAGTGAAGTTAAACCCGAATTCACACACACACACATGATCAGGAGGTCGTGCATTATGTGCCAGGTAGGCAACATTCCTTCAGGGACATTGATCATGAAGAGAACTCCATTACGCAAAAACACCTGTACAAATACATTGTGAACTTGACCGTCCAAAAAAAAAACCGAAAATTTTAAGATAAATATTGTGAAAATTTTTTTATTTCTGCTAAAAATGTAGATTGTGGATACTCGTTAGAACCGTTCTCACGATTACCCACAATCTTTATTGTAGAACAATAATAGGAAAAATAAGGTTTACCCCTGTAAAACCCAGTTGTACTGTTTAAAAGTGGGGTTCAAGGGCGTCAAAAGTATATAGGCGTGTTTTCGTGATGCCATCTGCTATAGAAACCTAGCATCAAGAAAACACACCTATATAATTTTGACCCCCTTGAACCCCACTTTTATATAGTAAAACTGGGGTTTCCTGGGGTATACCTTATTTTTCTTATTTCTGCTCTAAAATATAGATTGTGGATACTCGTTAGAACTGCCTCGATGAGGCGGTTCTAACGAGTGCCCACAATCTCTATTTTTAGCACAAATAAGAAAAATATCGCACTTTTTCATCATGAAATTTTCATTTTTTCGGCGATAAAGATGGCAATGTATTTGTATAGGCGTGTTTGCGTAATGAATGAAAGGGTTAAGCTTATGATGCTTTTAACTAGAGTCCTTCGGCCAGTTGTTTAACATATCATTAAAAATTGTATTGTTAAATGTAGCAAGTATACTAATATTTTTGCAGAAAAAAAATGTGAGCAGCTTTTGCAAATACAAAAGCTGCTCATATTTTTTCAGCAAAATATCAGAGTATTTGATATTTTACATACTAGAACAGTTAACAATTTGATCACTATGAGCTTGTTAAGCTAACGGTGCTTTGAACAACTGGACCATTATGCTTTGGTGTCTCTGATGGGAGATGTGAGGTAATTGTATCGATTCCTAATCATTGCCTTCACTTCTATTGGATTGACTTAGCTGCCTGCTCTCAAGAACTGATATTATGGAAGAGATCACTGTAAAAACCCAGAGGGAACGGTTAAGATACCCCTGCTTTTCACACCTGTGTCTTAATGATTTATGATTTGGTTTAGAGTTTTATGGCCCATTCAGCACCGTTTATGTCCTTCAAGCCAGTCAGTTTACCTAACCTTACTTTTCCCCGGCAAGCTTATACATGTACATTAGGAGTTACCCAGTGCAGGACACATTGTTTAGCCAGAACTGACAACTGTCCTTCTTGAATGAGTGGAAGGGAGAAAATGCCTATAGAAAGTATCATGATCAATCGCAAAAAAAAGAATGTTGCCCACCCTGCAAGGATTGAACATGCGACCTCCTGATCACATGTCAGACCTGCATGCCTAGCACCCTGGTGATTGGGCTGCACCAAGCTAAAAAGGAGTCTTTGAGCATATACACCGAGCGAAGACTCAGATCTGCCTGTCCATCCAGCGCAGTTGGATCAAATACTTTAGCTGTGTGACATATGGATACCTCGTGACCCAAACCTTCTGCATGCAGATTGAGAACGCGGGACTCGGAAGCTCAGTTGGACACGCATCTTACTGGTGATCAGGTGGACGCCGGTACGATACCTGCCGGGGTCAGCAACATTCTTTCGTAGAGATTGATCATGAAATCTTATCTATGATCATTCTCTCCCTTCTGCTGATTCAAGAAGGGCATTTGTCAGTTTGTGGCGAAAGAATGTACACTGTACTGGTTAAGCGCTTACATATAAGCTTGCCCAGGAAAAGTGTGGATAGGTAAACTGACTGGCTCAAAAATGATCTAAATAGTGTTGACTAGGCTGTTAAATACATACAAGCAGACTGAGAACGCTCTACAGTACCAGAGTGGGCGTGCAAACTTGTTTGTGTCTTTTCTGATCTTTGTCGCTCAATGACCCCTTTTCATTCGCCACAGCCCATATACAAACTATATTATTTTCAGGATCTATAGACCCATGGCACTGGTTGAGCATCCTAAAGAATGAGCCAATTTATGATATATACGGGGTATATATTGAAGGAACTGCGCACTGTGCTAACATGTTACCAGAGAAAGAAAGTGATCCAATAGCTTTACGAATGGCTAGAAAGGTAAATTAAAATAAATATACAGTAGAACTTCGATGGCTGGAACACCACTGGCTCGTTTACCATGGATGAGTCGAACCCATTCTTGAGCCCCTAGCGAAATCCTCTACATAAGAACTAGTGGGGGATAATTAAGGAGATTTTAGTCTTTTATCTTACAAATGTATGCTGTGTGTACTCATTCGAATCGCCTCGATGAGGCGATTCTAATGAGTACACACAGCATACATATTCATTATGGATATCGAAAAGATGTCTAAAAGTATCTCGTTATGCCTCCTATCAGTAACTCTCAGTGGCTCGAACTCCCTCTGTCTCGAACAGATTTTCGATGTCCCAAAGGTGTTCGAGCTATTGAAGTTCGACTGTATATAGAAATAGATGTCCAGAAAGATTACAGCCAACCAATGGCACCAAGAGGAAGAGTAACTAACAATGAAAAAAACAAATAAGGAAAAAAAAAATCACGAAATGCATAGCAACCAGCAGCTCCCTTTTCCACACAAGTGGCGAGCAATGTGTAACACGCACAATTATAGAAAATTGAATAAACAACAACACATCACGAAAACACACCTTTATAATTTTGACCCCCTTGAACCCCACTTTTTATTAGCTCACCTGTCACGTAGTGACAAGGTGAGCTTTTGGGATCACTTTTTGTCCGTCGTCCGTCGTGCGTCCGTGCGTCCGTAAACTTTTCTTCAAACGACATCTCCTCCTAAACCACTGATCGCATTTTGACCAAACTTCACAGGAATGATCCTTGGGTGGTCCCCTTTCAAAGTTGTTCAAATGGTTCCGGTCCGTTGCACATATAGGTCACAGTAGCCAAAAATAGATTTTTTTCACCGCAAACTTAAAAAATCTTCTTCTCTGAAACCGCAAGGCCCAGGTCTTTGATATTTGGTATGAAGCTTCATCTAGTGGACCCCTACCAAGATTGTTCAAATTATAATGCTGGGGCCAAAAATGCCCCCGCACGGGGGCCCTTTGGTTTTACATGGGCTTATATAGGGAAAATCTTTAAAAATCTTCTTCTCTGAAACCGCAAGGCCCAGGTCTTTGATATTTGGTATGAAGCTTCATCTAGTGGACCCTTACCAAGATTGTTCAAATTATAGTGCTGGAGCTAAAAATGCCCCCGCACGGGGGCCCTTTGGTTTTACATGGGCTTATATAGGGAAAATCTTGAAAAATCTTCTTCTCTGAAACCGCAAGGCCCAGGTCTTTGATATTTGGTATGAAGCTTCATCTAGTGGACCCCTACCAAGATTGTTCAAATTATAGTGCTGGGGCCAAAAATGCCCCCGCACGGGGGCCCTTTGGTTTTACATGAGCTTATATAGGGAAAATCTTTAAAAATCTTCTTCTCTGAAACCGCAAGGCCCAGGTCTTTGATATTTGGTATGAAGCTTCATCTAGTGGACCCTTACCAAGATTGTTCAAATTATAGTGCTGTTGCTAAAAATGCCCCCGCACGGGGGCCCTTTGGTTTTACATGGGCTTATATAGGGAAAATCTTGAAAAATCTTCTTCTCTGAAACCGCAAGGCCCAGGTCTTTGATATTTGGTATGAAGCTTCATCTAGTGGACCCCTACCAAGATTGTTCAAATTATAGTGCTGGGGCCAAAAATGCCCCCGCACGGGGGCCCTTTGGTTTTACATGGGCTTATATAGGGAAAATCTTTAAAAATCTTCTTCTCTGAAACCGCAAGGCCCAGGTCTTTGATATTTGGTATGAAGCTTCATCTAGTGGACCCTTACCAAGATTGTTCAAATTATAGTGCTGTTGCTAAAAATGCCCCCGCACGGGGGCCCTTTGGTTTTACATGGGCTTATATAGGGAAATTCTTGAAAAATCTTCTTCTCTGAAACCGCAAGGCCCAGGTCTTTGATATTTGGTATGGAGCTTCATCTAGTGGACCCCTACCAAGATTGTTCAAATTATAGTGCTGGGGCAAAAAATGCCCCCGCACGGGGGCCCTTTGGTTTTACATGGGCTTATATAGGGAAAATCTTTAAAAATCTTCTTCTCTGAAACCGCAAGGCCCAGGTCTTTGATATTTGGTATGAAGCTTTATCTAGTGGACCCCTACCAAGATTGTTCAAATTATAGTGCTGGATCTAAAAATGCCCCCGCACGGGGGCCCTTTGGTTTTACATGGGATTATATAGGGAAATCCTTGAAAAATCTTCTCTGAAACTGCAAGGCCCAGGTCTTTGATATTTGGTATGAAGCTTCATCTAGTGGACCCATACCAAGATTGTTCAAATTATAGTGCTGGGGCCAAAAATGCCTCCGCACCAGGGCCCTTTTGTTTTACATAGGCTTATATTGGGAAAATCTTTAAAAATCTTCTTCTCTGAAACCACAAGGCCCAGGTCTTTGATATTTGGTATGAAGCTTCATCCAGTGGACCCCTACCAAGATTATTCAAATTATAGTGCTGGGGCCAAAAATGCCCCCGCACCAGGGCCCTTTTGTTTTACATAGGCTTATATAGGGAAAATCTTGAAAAATCTTCTTCTCTGAAACTGCAAGGCCCAGGTCTTTGATATTTGGTTTGAAGCTTCATCTTGTGGACCTCTACCAGATTGTTCAAATTATAGCCCTGGGGCCAAAAATGCCCCCACTCTGGGGCCCTTTGGTTTTACATAGACATATATAGGGAAAATCTTGAAAAATCTTCTTCTTTGAAACCACAAGGCTTAGGTCTTCGATATTTGTTATGAAGCTTCAGCTAGTGGGCCTCTATAAAGATTGTTCAAATTATAGCCCTGAGACCAAAAATGCCTCCGCCATGTGGCCCTTTGGTTTTACATAGACTTATATAGGGAAAATCTTTAAAAATCATCTTCTCTGAAACACAAGGCTTAGGTCTTTGATATTTGTTATGAAGCTTCAGTTAGTGGACCTCTACCAAGATTGTTCAAATTATAGCCCTGGGGCCAAAAATGCCCCTGCTCCGGGCCCTTTGGTTTAACATAGACTTATATAGGGAAAATCTTGTTTTACATAGACTTCTATATGCAGGGTAAACCTTTAAAATCTTCTCTGAAACCAGAAAGCCCAGGTCTTTCATATTCGATATGAAGCTTCATCTTGTGGACCTCTACCAAGATTGTTCAAATTATAGCCCTGGGGCCAAAATTGACCCAGCCCGGGGCCCACTTGTTATACATTGGATCAGGTGAGCGAACCAGGGCCCTCTGGGCCCTCTTGTGTTTTATTTTGTTCTATAAGACTTCTATTCACAAATATTGAAAGTTTTGGTACTTCTCCATGTGCATGTTCAAGTTAATTCAGACATAAAACTTCTAATGATAAATGGTCAAGATCAGTATTTGAATGTTTTTTTTTTATTTTTTTTTTTTTTTTGTGGGAGAGGGGGGGGGGGTCTAAGTTACCTAATTGTCAAGTTTATCCTTTTTTTCCTTAGCTCCAAATATGGGGGAGTATTAAGGGGAATGGGAACACCTTCAGGGGAAGCAACTCCTGCAAAAGTATTTTTGTTTCCCATGTCAGTAGGGGTCAACTCTTAAAGGAAGGAATTTTATTTCCTTAAAGAGTAGACCCCTTTTTCAGTGGGGCAGGGCTTATAGATAAGCGAACAGGATGTCCTTAAAGTTGTCTCCCTTTGAAAAATGACTGAAAAATCTGCCAGGTGTTCCCATTCCCCTTAAGGATAACTAGGGGATAATTTTCCTTATTTCTGTTGAGTTTTCCTTATTTCTGTTGAGAAAGCTATAGTTTGGATAATTGTCAAGATGATTCTGACAAGTACCCACAACATAGGTTACTGACAGACAGTGTAGACCCAGATGAGATGCCCTGACACTCATTCAGCTGTTTTTAGACAAAACTTCGGTTTGTAAATTGTGCTTGTTCAAATTTAGAACAAGAATTATCGTATGGAGTTGCGGTATCCGAATACTTAGGGTGAATATGAAATAAGAAATAAGGAAAATTATTCTTGGATTTTATCCTTTGAAGCTATGTAACAGTGAGATAAATTCATAGTAGCATATTTATTCATGGTTATTATTCTTAATTGTTTTCCAATAAATGTTTAGCCAGTAATTGTACATAGTCTAAAATATTTGACCAAGATTAATTTTCCAAGTGTTGAAGTACACTGGCAAAATGACAAGCAGTGCAGACCTTGATCAGATTCCTCCTGGTGGGTCATTCTGATCTGGTTCTATCCCAGCTAGTACAAATCACAGTGACATAAAAGCATTTTTTGCCACAAACAAATCTACTGGTACGTCAAAACCTGTGGCAGTAACTTAAGGGGAATAGGAACACCTTCAGGGGAGGCAACTCCTGCAAAAGTATTTTTGTCTCCCATGACAATAGGGGTCAACTCTTAAAGGAAAGAATTTGCTCCTGAGGAGCAAATTCTTTCCTTTAAGAGTAGACCCCCTTTTCAATGGGACAGAGCTTATAGAAAAGTGAACAGGAAGTCCCAAAAGTGATCTCCCTTTGAAAAATGGCAGAAATCTCTGCCAGGTGTTCCTATTCCCCTTAAGTCCAGTTAAGGGAAAGTAACATGTATTATTCAGAGATAATTCCTTTCCAGAAAACTGCATTGTGGGTTTTTGTTAGAATTGCCTCAATGAGGCAATCATATCGGATACCCACAACACAGGTGTTTATGAAGAAGGAAGAAAAATTAACCTCGTTACTGTCCAGTTCCAGTAAAGGTTGCAGTAAAATTGTTGTGACATACTGCAAGGTCATTTGCTAACTGGGGTGCTGTTTATTCAAGAATAGTATTTATGTAATGTCATTGACTGCTCATAATGTGAGAGCACTTGCTGGTCAGTGTTGCCATATTTTATAAGATGCAAGTCCCACTCTGTCCTATCTAAACTATAACACAGCCAGCCCGTGTGAAATTGGAACTTCTTGCATATATTATACAGATGTGCATAGCTGCATGAAGCCCTTGTAAAAGGGATCAAAAGCCATGTTAAGACAAGTAAATTCATGTAAGAATAATGAAATTTACGTATTGTTATTTTTTTCACTTAAAATCATTGACAATCATTTGGTTGTTTTTGATGCCCCTTCTTCAAAGAAGTTGAGGGAGCATATTGGTTGGGATCTGTCTGTTGATCCATCGGTTTGTCCATCAATTACACTTCCACAAGATCAAGAATTGTTAGAGCTAGAATCCTGAAATTTTATATACACTGTATAGCATCAGCATTAAAAATAAGCGGACTCATATGTTCGTTTTTTTTTTCTATCGGGGGTTCTCTTTGCGGCATTATTCCCCGTTTTCGACTTGGGCATTTGACGACAGACGGTGGGTACTTTGTGTGAGCAATGCCTCATACAGTTTTATACTGATCAATGTGAAACATTGCAGACTTATTTTCCATGGTCTGTAGATGTTATGTGATTTTGGCATTATCGTCAGTATAATTTTTGTCCTGTTTTCCGACTGTTGATCTCAGTCATTTTGTGGGTTTAAAAACTACTAAAGTGCATTTTAGTGGGTACCAAACGATTCGAGCCAGAATCTTGAAAATTTATATTTTGGACGAGCATGTAATAAGTGTACTGGTATATTTTTCATTGTTTCGTTAGAGTTTTCCTTGCAGAGTCATTCCCCTTTCTCGACTTAGGCTCTTGCCTATGTCGTCTCGAAAACATTTCAAACATTTTTGAATACTGGCAAACAGTGTGGACTCTCATCAGACTGCTCCTAAACCAGCAGTCTGATCAGGGTCCAAACTGTTTGCTATGACTTTTAGAGTATCCAGCAGACCACAAAGCTGACATTTGTTGTGATTGGCATTAAAATGGTTTTAATGTGTTCGGGCTCACCTTTATCTTCTTGGATTGCCAATATGACAAGTACCGATTTAACACGAGTTGGTTGTATTCAGTAAAATGTGTTCACTCTTTAGTGAAATTTTTATAGACAGATTTGACATGCAGATCATCATGTATGTTTCATGCATTTTTGTCCATTTTAAAAGGTGTTAGCTAGTTTACGGACACCTATCACTGCTTGTATAGAAATTTTAATTTATGGTCAATAAAATTCTTCAAGGCATCTTAGAACAATTTTGTTGCTGTTCTTTAACCCATTTAGTACCAGAAACCCGAAAACGGGTAGTTGGCAAACAGTGCAGGCCCAGATCAGATGCCGCAGAATGGGGCATCTGATCAGGGCCTCCACTGTTTATAAAATGTTCAGCCAATTTCCAAGTAAATTTTGAAGAAAACACTACCTGACACGCCTACATTTTGAAATGAACTGCTATATATAAGGAGGAAGATTCCATTTGGTAAAAAAAGGGTTAACATACCTTTCAGCAAGCCCAACATTGTACCATATTTACTGTATGTACATGTGTATTTGGACAAACAGGTTTGAGCAAAGAGTGTCGACCCAGTTGGGAAGTCACAGAATGCCTCACATCAGGGTCTATACCGTTTCCCAATCATCCAGCTATTTTTAGCTCACAGTAACGTAGTGACGAGGTGAGCTTTTGGGATCACTTTTTGTCCGTCATCCGTGCATGCGTAAACAATTTCTTTAAACGACATCTCCTAACCCACTGATCGGATTTTGACCAAACTTCACAGGAATGATCCTTAGGTGGTCCCCTTTCAAAATTGTTCAAATGGTTGTGGTCCACTGCACATCAAGGTCACAGGAGCCAAAAATAGATTTTTTTGATGAAAACTTAAAAAATCTTCTCCTCCGAAACCACATGGCCCAGGTCTTCATTATTTGGTGTGTAGCTTCATCTAGTGGACCTCTACCAAGATTGTTCAAATTATAGCCCTGGGGCCAAAAATGTCCCAGCTCAGGGGCCCTTTTGTTTCATATAGACTTACATAGGGAAAACCTTTAAAAATCTTCTCCTCTGAAACCGCAAGGCCCAGGTCTTCAATATTTGGTGTGTAGCTTCATCTGGTGGACCTCTACCAAGATTGTTCAAATTAGCCCTGGGTTCAAAAATGCCCCTGCTCTGGGGCCCTTTGGTTTTTAGGCCCCCGAAGAAGGGCATAAAAATTTTGCACTGTCCGTTTGTGGGATTGTGCTTTGTAAGTCCGCACTTCTTAGGGGGCATTGCTCACTTATAGTGACAGCTCTTGTACAAAGACTTACATAGGGAAAACCTTTAAAAATTTTCTTGTCTGAAACCAGAAGGCTCAGGTATTTAATATTTGGTATGAAGCTTTGTCTTATGGACCTCTATCAAGATTGTTCAAATCATAGCCCTGGGGACAAAAATGCCCAGGGGCCCTTTGGTTTAACATTTCACTTATATAGGGAAAAACCTTTAAAAATCTTCTTGTCTGAAACCAGAAGGCTCAGGTGACAAGGTTCATCTTGTGGACCTTTATCAAGATTGTTCAGAATACTGGTGTAGCCCTGGGGACAAAAATGCCCCCGCCCTGGGGCCCTTTGGTTTTACATTGACTTATATTGAAGAAATCTTAAAAAATCTTCTCCTCTAAAACCCCAAGGCCTAGGTCTTTGATATTTGGTTTGTAGCTTCATCTAGTGGACCTCTAGCAAGATTGTTCAAATTATAGCCCTGGGGTCACAAATGCCTCCGCTCTGGGGCCCTTTGGTTTTATATTGACTTATATAGGAAAAAATCTTCTCTGAAACCGCAAGGCCCAGGTCTTTGATATTTGGTAACTTCATCTGGCAGACCTCTATCAAGTTTGTTCAAATTATAGCCCTGGGGCCAAAAATGCCTCCGCCCCAGGGCCCTTTGGTTTTACATCGACTTAAATAGGGAAAACCTTTAAAAATCTTCTTCTCTGAAACCACAAGGCTCAGGTGTTTGATATTTGGCATGAAGCTTTGTCTTGTGGACCTCTATCAAGATTGTTCAAATTATAGCCCTGGGGCCAAAAATGCTCCTGCCCTGGGGTCCTTTCGTTTTACATTGACTTATATAAATTTTTTTAGAAAAATCTTCTCCTCTGAAACCCCAAGGCCTAGGTCTTTGATATTTGGTGTATAGCTTCATCTATTGGACATCTAGCAAGATTGTTCCAATTATAGCCGTGGGGCCAAAAATGCCCCCGCTCCGGGGCCCTTTGGCTTTACATCGATTTATATAGAAATCTTAAAAAATCTTCTCGTCTGAAACTGCAAGGCCCAGGTCTTTGATATTTGGTGTGTAGCTTCATGTAGTGGACCTCTACCAAGATTGTTCAAATTATAGCCCTTGTGCCAAAAATGGCCCCGCCACAGGGCCATTTGGTTTTACATTGACTTATATAGGAAAAATCTTTAAAAAATCTTCTCTGAAACTACAAGGCCCAGGTCTTTGATATTTGGTTTGAAGCTTCATCTAGAGGACCTCTATCAAGACTGTCCAAAATTATAGCCCTGGGACCAAAAATGCCCCCGCCCCGGGGCCCAGTGGTTGAACATAGACTTACATAGAGAAAATCTTCAAAAATCTTCTTGTCAGAACCATCCACTCCACCTTATATTATCTACCACTTTATCTGTAGGATGAGGTGAGCGATCCAGGACCATGATGGCCCTCTTGTATAGTTAAACTGGGGTTTCAGGGGGTAAACCTTATTTTTCTTATTTCTGCTCTAAAATATAGATTGTGGGTACTCGTTAGAACCGCCTCGATGAGGCGGTTCTAACGAGTGCCCACAATCTATATTTGCAGCAGAAATAAGAAAAATACCACAATTTTTCATCTTAAAATTTTCATTTTTTCGGCGATAAAGGTGGCAATGTATTTGTATAGGCGTATTTACGTAATGACAAACCGTAAACACATACAACATGAAGAGTCCCCTCAACAAATTCGACAAAGCCACATTACAAAAAAAACAATAGAAACACTGCCTTAGGACTGTCAGTAGGGAGAACCACTGGGGGATTTAAATCGATTCCATTACGCAAACACTGTCATTGGGTGACAGGGCTTGAGATGTCATTTCATCTCAATGTCGGGTAAAAGTCCCACAAAATTGGAAGCAACGTCTCCAAAATGACCTTTACAGTGTTGACGGGGACATTAAACCTCAAATCAACCAACCAACATTCACCCTAGGAAACACACACAAATAAGAAACACCTGAAGCTGCACCAATCTTAACAGGAATATTGTCCTTCTTACTCCCGCTAAAGTAGTTCTGTTCAGTTGGTGAAGATAAAAATTCTTGAGTTATGGCCTTTTGAAAATCTCAGCACTTCAACCATGTAAGCAAGATATCTCTAAAAGTTTCAGGGTTGAAGCAGTGTAAAGGTCAAGAATTTGGGGCATGGTGTCTAGTTTACGATAACACACCCGTGCGACATAGTGCATATTTCGCATCCCCAAAATGGCTACTTTTATGATGAAAATCTGATTTTCTTTTTCTTATAAATACTGCACACATTGGTCATCGGTGATTGTTAGAACCACCTCATTGATCTAACGAGTACCCACAACCTATGTCTTGGAGTAAAATTAAGAAAAATAATGTATATCCCGTAAACCCCCGTTTTCACTATACAAAGTGGGGTATAGGGGGTCTTTATTTCACGGACTAGTTCACATGATGAGTTTTGTTTCATTTTAATTTCAGGAGATAGCAGCCCTGATCACCCAATTTCTACAAGAGCCATTTGTAATAAGCAGCTGATTTTCCCGCAAGATGCTAGTTTGGTTTTCCATTGTGCCATAGTAAAAGAAGGAAACAGGATCCAATAATTCTAAAATTGATAAATGTTTAATTGCAAGTGTCCTTGACCCAGTTGTCCAAAGCCATTACGAAAACATGCCTATGCCAATACATTGTAACCTTTATCGCCGAAAAAAATGAAAGTTTTAAGATGAAAAATTGTGATATTTTTCTTATTTCTGCTCTAAAATATAGATTGTGGGTACTCGTTAGAACCGCCTCATCGAGGCGGTTCTAACGAGTACCCACGCTCTATATTTTAGAGCAGAAATAAGAAAAATATTTTTCTTATTTCTGCTCTAAAATATAGATTGTGGGTACTCGTTAGAACCGCCTCATCGAGGCGGTTCTAACGAGTACCCACGCTCTATATTTTAGAGCAGAAATAAGAAAAATAAGGTATACCCGCGGAAAACCCAGTTTGTCTATATAAAAGTGGGGTTCAAAGGGGTCAAAATTATATAGGCGTGTTTTCATGATGATGTGAGCTGTTTTCTAATACTTATACAGTACTTGTTTTTGCAGGAAAAATTTGAATAGCTACTCATTTTATTTTAACATAACATATAAGTACTTTTGAAAATTCGATGATCAAGCTTTTAATGGTATGTTAGCTAATGTCATCATACGTTTTGAACAACTGGGCCCTACTCAAATGTATTGAAATACCAACAATGACAGAACCACAAAACTTGCAAAATTATATCGTTAAGGCAGCTACCATATGAGTCACACATACACTGACGAACCAAAGTGGATTCACATGCATACCTGAAACGATCATGCTTACACAAATATGTTTTACAAAAGCTTTGTCCTTTTGAACCAAGGAACACACTGCAAAGGTGAAAAGTATGGAATGTACAAGTTAGTATGGGTCAGACGTGCCACTTTTGGCCAGTTAGTCCTCAACAGTACCCTCATAATTCCTTAAATCAATGTTATATAAAGTCTAGCTCTGTCTAGGTGAAGTTGTTCAGCACCAGGTTGCATTGCAAATAGGGACACATTTAGATCTCCTTAATCAACACAGAGGGCCCTCGTTATTTTAAAACGATAGTATTTGTTCCCTGATATTGTTAGGGCCCATTATAAAGAATTTGCTGTTACAAAGCGTCCGAGGTAGGAGTATGATAGGAAATAAAGGGTGTTTTCCCATTCATTACTCCAATAAACAAATGTAATAAACATTTGTTAGAATCGCGACATTCCAACAAATATCTATAACATAATATTTGCTTCTTGGAGTATAAGGGCAATTCTAACAAATATCTATAACATAACATTTGTTTCTTGGAGTATTAAGGCGTAACTATACCAAATTTAGTGACACAGAGGCCTTTTATGATATTTAATCTTCATCAGTGTGTCTCAACCCCAAAGTTCTGAAACCGAAACGGCTGATGGACACGACCCGGCAAACACAGCTCATCCCCCTCCGAGCACACACCGACCGACGTAGCTCATGAGACATGTCAGCTGAAGGCTTCAGGCAAGAGACGCCTACCCTAGAACTTACAGGCGTCCCCCACCGAGGCAACATCAGCAAACATAGCCCATACACCACGGAAGTCCCGGGCATCGGGATTGAAATGTCCAAAGTAGCGAGACTTGCAAAATTTAAAATATAACAAAAAGTCGCAACCAAATCCGCTAAGATACATGTCTCACCTGACAAGTATAAGATTTCAAGAATACTTCATGAGTATTGATTGGATGTGGGAATTTCCAAACCAAGAGGCCTTCGCCGATCGGAACCGAGGCTTAGACTTGAGCTAGGGATTCATTCTATCGAAATGGTCGAATTTTGTCATAATAATTAATGTTGGTATAAAGAAAATGGACTGTTTTAAGTTTAATATAGCATAGCCATGGGCTTTAACGTCTTCCTTTGCCTTAGAAGTAGCATTTCTCTGATTAAATTTTGTGAAACTTGTCCTATTTTTGATAGAAACTGTGGGGTGCAGTTTTGAACTTACTTTAGTCGACCTTCTTCATACCGACATTCGTTATTATGACAAAACAATGTCAACGGAATGAATCCTTTGTCCAAGTCTTAGCGTGTTTCGATCACCATGGGCTTGCCTCGGGTCGAAAACTTCCATATGGAATCCATAGTCATGAAAGATACTCTAAGAAACAGATGTTAAAGATATTGTTAGAAACGCCTCATCGAGCCGATTCTAAAGAATGTCTATAGCATTTGCTTCTTGGAGTAATGAAGGGATTAGGCCCTTTATTACCTACCGCACTACTTACTCAGATTCTTTATAACGGCCAAACAGTGTTGAACTTATTTTTCCTGCACATATGTATATATAGTACTCCTTTGTTTCTTTTCTATTTTGTTTATCATTTTGGCTGTTACAGAAAGTAATTTCGTCTTCCATCATTGATAGATCAACTACAATTTGATTTGTATATCAGGTTCTGTAAATATGCCGTGTTTGTTTTCTTTATGTCACTGTTGCAATAAAATAAATGATAGATATAATTATGTATATCAATGTAACATGTTGCAATAAAAATAAATAAAAAAAAATATAATTACGTGTATCAATTAATTTTACTTTGGTGCTTTGCTATGCTTTTTGGTGGCATCCCCATTACGCTGACAAGTCCATGTAATAAATGACCCTTTAAGCCCCATGTTACATAGAGAAAACATTAAACGGATATTACTATTTTTCTTGTTTCTGCTATGGGTACTCGTTAGAAACGCCTATATAAGGGGTTCTGGCTCATCAGTTCAACGTCTAGTATAAACAAATCAAACCGATTCAGAGAATAATCAACGATAAGGACTCGACAGCATGAAAATAACTGATTCAGAAATGCTGAAACAAATGAAAACTAACTTTCTGACCCAGGTTGGACCGACCAGACACATATACACCAACCATCTTATTTAAAAGCCAAAGAGTTGGTCTGTCACCGATTCGTTAATATCTTTATTCATTTTTAAGTCATTGTTGGGGTAGGACCATTTGGTTTAATTTCTTGTTTTGTATCTGCATTGGAAGGCGAGCGTTAAATATTTATGCACTCCGAAATTTAAGCTCCCACGAGATTTTCTGCTAACCTTCAATTTTCTTATATGTTTACTTTTCTTTGTTGTTTATGCACGTGCTTCTGACTGTTTTTTGTATGACTTCGTTGTTGTTTGCAATGGTTTAATATCCTTTTTCGTAAAATCGCTAACGGGTATAAAAAAATTGGGTACAACACAAATGATATATGACATACTGCGTGTAGTTCAGCCAATCACGGTTGATAAAGTTGCTTCTCGCTTTAACTGAACACTGGCGGGTCTTGTCTCAGACTTTCTGACGGCTTCGACCTTAAGACTGACTTTTCAAGTGTATCAGTTGGTGCCTGATGATCTGTCTCTGGTCGGGTCCACTGGAGTCCAACTTTTGGTTTTCTCTTGCTTCAGTTAATCAGTTATTTCATGCTGTTGGATCCTCATCGCTTTTTATCCCTGTTTGATTTTTAAGTTCTCGGAGATGATGTACCGCTGACTCAGAAACCTTCTGCGCCGACTGAACGAATTATTTCCCTAAACCACGTTAAAACCAAGAGCCATTACGATTACACACCCGTGCAACACAGTGCATTTTCCACATCTCCGAAATGGCTACTTATCTGATGAAAATCCGTGTTTTTTGTTATTTATGCTGTAAACATAGGTTGTTGGTGCTCGTAAGTACCACAGCCTATGTCTTGGAGCAGAAATAACAAACATAATGTATACCCCCATAAACCCCAGTTTTCTCTATATAAAGTGGGGTTAAGGGGGTGTTCATTTCACGGACTTGTTCACGTGATGGACATAAAATTGATTTATACACACCCCGCCCTAACCAAAAAAAAATACCATTCCAAGGAGCTGCTTCTGTTTTCGGTAGTTGTTGTTGTTTGTCGGTGCATTGCTCTACAGCTAATATTTTTTGTTTTATTTTAGATAACCTCTTAAAACGTATTATGTAAAGAAAGTGTCCTTTTAAGGTGAAGTTGTTTTATGTTTTTTAATTCTTCAACTTGGGTGTTTTTGATGTGAGGGTTATTAACAGGTTTGGTACACCGTAAATCTTATACGATAAACTGCATTCATGATAGTAAACCAAATCACGGTTGATAACTTTGCTTCCCATCACAAAAACATGCCTATATGATTTACCCCCTATAACCCCACTTTTATATAGTGAAACTGGGGTTTGCAGGGGTATACATTATTTTCATTATTCCTGCTCAAATTCATAGGTTGTGGGTACTCGTAAGAACCGCCTCAGCAAGGCGGTTCTAACGAGTACCCACAACCTATGTTTCGAGCAGAAATGAGAAAAATATCGCAATTTTTCATCAGATCATTTTCATTTTTTGGAGGTAAAGTTTTCAATATATTTAGACAGGCGTGTTTGCGTAATGCCTCGTTTAATTGCACACTGGCGGGGCGGGCCTCAGCCTCTATGACGGCCAAGGCTTAGAGACTTAATTAAAATTTTGAATTAATGTTGGTTGAAGCATGACGCTCTGCCTCCGGTCAGGCCAAAAGGAATCTAACTGTTGGTTTTCTTTGGCTCCTCTATTTCATTTTTGTCATGGTGTCGAGTCCTCATCATTGTGTACTCTTTGTAGTAGATTGATTGTTTTGTTCTCGGAAATATTGCACTAATGAGTTAGAAATCGGACTGAACAAATCATTTGTCTAAACCAAGACAGAATCAAGTGCCAAGACCGGGCCACTTTAAAAAGATATAAGCTGCCCATACCCTACCTCGAGTAAATTTTATAACTAACCCTTCCAAGGCGGTGCTCTTGTTGTGATTTATTACTGTCATTGTTTATATTTTTGTAAATTTAGTGCAAATAGCTGTTTTAGCTCGCCTATCATTTAATGACGAGGTGACTTTTTGGGATCACTTTTAGTGTGTGCGTGCGTGCATCCGTGCGTAAACAATTTCTTCAAGCGACATCTCCTCCCAAACATCTGATCGGATTTTGGTCAAACTTCATAGGAATGATCCTTAGATTGCCCCCTTTCAAAGTTGTTCAAATGGTTCTGGTCCCTTGCACATCAAGGTCACGGGAGCCAAAAATATATTTATTTTAAAGAAAACTTCAAAATCTTCTCCTCTGAAACCGCAAGGCCCAGTCCTTCGATATTTGGTGTGTTACTTCATCTAGTGGACCTCTACCAAGATTGTTCAAATTATAGTCCTGGGGTCAAAAATGCCCCGCCCCGGGGCCCTTTGTTTTTACATAGACTTACATAGGGAAAAGCTTAAAAAATATTCTTGTCTGAAACCAGAAGGCTCATGTGTTTGATATTTGGCATTAAGCTCCGTCTTGTGGACCTCTATCAAGATTGTTCAAATTATAGCCCTGGTGCCCCCGCCCCGGGCCCCTTTAGTTTTACATTGACTAATATAGGAAAAATCTAAAAAAAATTTTCTCCTGTGAAACCGCAAGGCCCAGGTTTTTGAAATTTGGTGTGTAGCTTCATCTATTGGACCTCTACCAAGCTTGTTCAAATTATGGCCCTGGGGCCAAAAATGCCCCCGCCCTGAAGCTCTTTGGTTTCACATTGACTTATATAGGGAAAACAGTTAAAGATTTTCTTATCTGAAACCAAGAGGCTCAGGTGTTTGATATTTGTCATGAAGCTTCGTCTTGTGGACTTCTATCAAGATTGTTCAAATCATAGCTCTGGGGCCAAATGTGCCCCTGCCCCGGGGCCCTTTGTTTATACATTCACTTTTATAGGGAAAACCTTTAATAAATCTTCTTGTCTGAAACCAGAAGGCTCAGGTGTATGATATTTGGTATGAAGCTCTGTCTAGTGGACCCAGACCAAAACTGTTCAAATTATAGCCCTGGTGCCGAAAGTGCACTGCCCCAGGGACACAGGTTTTATTTAGACTTATATAAGGACAACCGTTAAAAATATTCTTGTTTGAAACCAGGTGGCTCCGGTCTTTGGTATGCAGCTTCATCTTTTAGACCTCCCTCAAGATAATGCAAATTATTGTCCCGGGGCCAATAACGGCCCTCCCCAGGGCCCACTTGTTACACTATGGATCAGGTGAGCAATCTAGGGCTATCATGGCCCTCTTGTTTTATTTTGGATAACCTTTTTGACATTTTTGTTGGAAAGAAACTGTCCTTTTGGCTTTTGCTTGTGATGTTTAATTTACAGTGAAGTTGCTTTTTCTTAATGCTTCTTTCCTTTTCATGTCTTGGGTGGGAATTGATAGGTATAAATATCGATCTTCACTTCTATTTTATGTATATCCCTTAAACTGTGCTTTTTAAGGGGAAGGGGAGGCAACTCCTACAAAAGTATTTTTGTCACCCATGTCAATAGGGGTCAACTCTTAAAGGAAAGAATTTGTTTCTGAGGAGCAAATCCTTTCCATTAAGAATAGACCCCTTTTTCTGCGGGACAGCGCTAATAAAAAAAGTGAACAGGAAGTCCCGAAAGTTGTCTCCCTTTAAAAATTGTCGGAAAATCAGCCAGGTGTTCCCATCTCCCTTAAGTTTCAAACGAATTATGGTTTCATTACGACACGTTTGCACTCTCAATAATTCATTACAATAATACATCTGTGCAACAAAAAAAGGATCTTACATGAGTGTTCATGTATTATTGATTTTTTTTTTTTATTAATTTATTCATTTTTTTCCTGACTTGATCACAAATGCAAATATTTTACAATAAGTATGATTGTACAATTTGTCATGGTAAAAAGCAACTAGACTCGTCTTTTTTTTTGCATTTGTGCGCCTATTACTATTGTTGAATATATTAAAGAAGTTGAGGAAAAGGGATAAAATGCGAGGCTTGCCAAGCATTTTATACCTTTTCTTCAACGAGTTTAATAAATTCAATAATACATGAGCACGAATGCAAGATTCTATTTATCGTATGACATTTAAAACGCATTTAATTCACGATTTCTGTACAAAAATGTCAATATTCCGCCATTAGTAAACGCAACATCGTTAAGGACGTCGTACATATAACGTTATGGTCCGTAACTAACTAATTTGCATATTTAATCCACTAGTGGATTATCGAATTTATTACATGGCGTTATTGCTCTCTGAGACGCGACGTCATATGATAAAGTGCGTTCTTTCAGATCTACAAAATGGTTTTACTTTTTGCTGATTTTTTATATTGTCTTATTATTTCTACTCAATACACAGGTTATGGGTCCTCGTAAGAAACAGTCACATTGTTAAAAATCTATTCTACTGACAACTCCAAGGTGGTTCTTCTGTTGTGGTTTGTTATTGTTCTAGATTGACTTTGCATGTATGTACTGCTAATTTATTTTTGTTTTGAATAGCCGTTTTGGTCATTTTAGGGGAAACAACTGTCCTTTTGGCTTCTGCTTGTGACGGTTGAATTATGGTGAAATTGTTTTATGTTGGTGTTTCCTACCGTTTGGAGTCTTGCATGGAAAGTGTGTTGTAATTGTATGGATACCTGATCATTGCTTTCACTTGTATTTTAGATAATTGTATCGATTCGTGATCTTTGCCTTCACTTTTATTTATTTTACTCTGCCAAATAACTTGAGCTATTTGTTATGGCCTCTGCGAAAAGAAAAGCTATAGATAAAAGAGCCATGATTTATTCCATATAAGGTTTAATCCATAATTTAATATATTGTAGCTTTCTCAAGTATAATATATGGGAATATGAGCTAGGATGTTGGTATCTGGTGTAATACTTGAATAGAGGGTGGGGGAGACAGTACAAAAACATTCGAAAAATATAGAGGAAGCATCATCTTCAGTTGCTTTCATCATTTGTGTTGGAAACGTTAATTAGACATTTATATGTCTATCCACTCTAAACCCTGGAGTGGTATGTTACTTCTTAGTCACTGATTTGGTGTTACTGGTACTGGTGCATTATTTACGTCAAATAAAACAGATAACTACGTGTAAGTAACGAGGAACACCAAAATTAAAGGCCAGTGCACTCGAAAGGCAATAACGACAAACAAAATGCATATCACAAATACATATTAGTCACACGCTCTCTCTAAATCCTTAGCAGCCTCGATAGTGCAGTGTTTAGTGCGTTCGACTTGTGATCGATAGGTTGTGGGTTCGAATCCGGCCACCGAAGGTGAGGCGTGTCCTTGGCAAGTCACGTAATGCCAATGAGTGTTCGAGGGCAATTCATATATGCTTGAAGCTTTCATCGCAATCGAACTTAAATAAATGAGCATAAACTTAATCTTTGGAGGTCGCAACACTAGTAAAGGAACTAACCAACACTTAAGGCAACAAAACTTTGTACTTTGTCGAAAAAAACAAACCATGTAATAGCAAACTTTTCCAGGTCTTTTTCTTTAATTGTAGAAAATATTTGCCTAATTAAATCCAACTTCATTAACAGAGCATACAACTTAGTCCACTCTTTTCTTTTACAAATGTCTTAACATCTCAGAAATCTGTGTTACTAAGTCTGCAAGTATTTCAGTGAAGTGACATTTAGTATGGGATTATTTCTAAAAGTTATTTTGTATACCCATAGTATATTTTAAAGTATCAACATGTTTTAAATTAAAAAAATCACAGACTCGGATAAAAACATTCTATGACATTTTTGTAAGTGAACAAAGTAAAGTTAATTGTTATGTATTAGATTTATTTCTGATTCTCAATTTCTCACATTATAACCACTGCCACTGAGTTGCCTAGTAATATATTATTTACTAACTTTTAAAAAAGAAAGTATCTAGAAAAAGAGTCACATCATATTTATTGGTTGTAAATAGTTTGCTTACTTTTAAACTTCAAAATAGACAATTCTTAAATACTGAGTCAGAGATTATTAGAAATTTGTGAAGATGATGTTTACAAGACAAGGGGGATTAAAAAACTACCTTAAAGATTTTAGATCGCATTATTTTAGCATATGGGCACATTTATTTCTACAATGTTCCAGAACCTCTACAAAAGGGATAACAATTTCCCTTTACTGGAGTTTGGGTTTCATGAAGGCTTCATTTTAATTGTGTGTTGAACTTACTTGAGGATTATTATTCATAAAGGACACAGTGTATATTCTGTGATAGATAAGTAAGGGTAGATACAATCTGGGTAAAGTACACTTTTGGTTATTATAGTTTAAATTTTGTCAATTTTTTAAAAGGCTTGTTTGCTTTTTCTTTCTGCTACGCTTGGCTCGTAACGTTAATAAACACAACACATAAAATATAAATTACAGGGACTGACAAACTGAAACACATTGACACTTGTACATGTTATGCATAGAATCCAAAAAGAAATGTAATCGTCAGGATTGTAGCACCAGCTATGGTATTTAATATACATCTATTGCGCTTTGTTTCGGATAGAAATAAACGTATCTGTGACACTGATTTTGCTTTTCGTTTATCTTGAACACCATCACTTTCTTTTTCTGGTATTCCACACAGGGTAGCGACCCAAAAGCGTCGAGCTGATGGCGTTTCAATCACAGGGTGGTCTGAAAATAATAGAAAATGCATGTTTCATATCAACATGTATTTCATCAAAACTTGTGGATTGTTCCTTGTTGTTGACATTTATTACAATAATGTTATTAATGAAGTAATTTCGTATTGGCCCAGTTACAGGTCCGAGGTCTGCTGTATTGGCCCTGTAACTTGGCCAATACGAAATTACTCGATTAATGACAATTTTATTAATTTACACAATTAAAAACATGATTTATGATTTTTGATCCCCGGTTAATATTGGTTAATACAGGATAATCAATTAATAAATTTTGGAATAGTATAACAAACAGTGTCACAATCTGGCAAAAACTATATAGCTGTATCGATAACCATAGTGTTCCAAAATTTCAACAGGATCTAAAGTAATAAAATCTTTTCATGCTCAACGTCGTGAAGGTTGAATTTTGTCTTGCTAATTAATTTTAAAATGCCATTAATTGTCGGCATTTTAAAATTTAATGGCATAACGAACAACATTCTTTGCTGACCTGAGTAGCCAAACTTCCACATTTGTTTGTATTTTGATAATTACAGTAGAACTTCGATGGCTCGAACACCGATGGCTCGTTTACCATGGATGTTTCGAACCCATGCTTGAGCCCCTAGCGAAATCCTCTACATAAGAATTAGTGGGGGATAATTAAGGAAATTTTAGTGTTTTTTTTTTATCTTGCAAATGCATGCTGTGTGTACTCATTAGAATCGCCTCGATGAGGCGATTCTAATGAGTACACATAGCATGCATTTTCATTATAGAACACCGAAAAGATGTCTAAAAGTATCTCAATATGCCTCCTGACAGTAACCTCAGTGGCTCGAACTACCCCTGTCTCGAACAGATTTTCGAGGTCCCATAGGTGTTCGAGCCATTGAAGTTCGACTGTAAATGCATTCAAATTACATGCTGAAGTGGGTTAAGCATGAAAATAATTGTATAACCTTTGGTTCAAGTTTTTTATTTATAAACTTGGTTGCAAGTGAAGCATAATTATTTTTCGCTGTCTATACAGTTATCATAATTAAGGTCATTATGTTTTTATGTAGAACGTATCAGTTGTCTGATATTGTAAAAATACGTGAGTTATCCTGAAGACATCTAGGTTTGTCTTATAATGTTTGCTCCTGCATTTTAATTATTTCGTATTATTGAGCCCTAATCGTTGTTTCAACTCTGAATTCGTTTTGGATTTGAGGTGTAGGGTAAATGTATCTTTTATCATATGACGCCGCGTCTTAGAGTGTAATAACGCCATGTAATAAATTTGATAAGCCGCTATTGGATTAAATATGCAAATTAGTTACATACGCCCAGTAACGTTACGTGTACGACGTCCTTAATGACGTCGCGATTACAAATGGCTGAATATTGACATATTTGTTACAAAAATCGTGAATAAAATGCGTTTTAAATGTCATATGATAAATAGAATCTTGCATTCGTGCTCATGTTTTATTGAATTTATTAAGCTAGTTGTGAAAATGGGATAAAATGCTCGGCTTGTGCTCGGCAAAGCCTCGCATTTTATCCCTTTTCCTCAACACGTTTAATAAATTCAATAATACATGAACAATCATGTAAGATCTTCTATGTCTTGTTATTTCATTCAACAACAAACCTTTTTCTAACTCTGTATGTACATGTGGTCCATCTTCTTGGTCATCTGTTCCGTTCTGACTCAGCTGCATTTGTTCTTCCTCAGTGAGCCCATGAAAGCGAGTCCACCATGTTGTTCCCTGTAGCTGTTTTGTTTTTGTTCAGAGAAATAAAAACACTTTCAGGTCAGGCAAGCAACTCATTCACTACGCTTTTCAAATAAGTGTAATGGATTTCCGCGTTTATCAGTAGCTGTCGACTTTTAAAGGAAAATGTTTCTCCAATATGGGCTTTTATTTTATAAAACTGCCGACAGGGTTAAAACATACCATAAGTACTCTGAATAACAGAACTACTGATACTATGCTAGAACAAGCGATCAAAATTGGTATAAAGTTGTATCAATTGATTGTAAAGCAAGTTTCAGTTATTTCATGCTGTCGAGTCCTCATCGTTGTTTCATCTGTAGTCGTTTGATTTTTATTTTCTCGGAGATGTAGCACTGATTAGTTAGAAAGCCTTCATGCTGACTGAACATATTAATTGTCTAACCAATGACAGAATCAAGGGCGAGGATTGTGGCCACGTAAAATCGAATTAAGCCTCCAGGTGAAATACTTTCTACTGACCATTCCATAGCGGTTCTACTGTCGTGGTTTATTATTGTAAAAATTCGTCTTTGCATGTATGCACTTGCTTTTTATTTTGGTTAGCCGTTTGGCTATTTTGTGGGAAAGTAACTGTCCTTTTGGCTTTCCACTTGTGGTGTTCTTATGAGGGTTAACTTATTTCATGTTCGGGTTTCTTTCCCTTTGGTGTCTGATAGGAGGTGGTGTGGAGTAATTGTATCGATTTCTGATCACTGCCTTCACTTCTATTTGATGAATAACGGAAACTCATGTTTATGAGTCGAAGGCATGGGCGATTTTATTTTTATTGTTCACATTAAAAATAGCTGCATTGTCGGACAGTCTTCAAATCCTTCGAATACACATGCAAAATACAAATGAACGAAGTTTTAACGATGTCAGGTTGATAGCGACATACAGGTTCCGAAACGTATGATTAAGCAACTCATCGAGAGTAGAGATTCATGCGTGTTCAACCGCAGAGAAATGCGCTGCGTATACACTAAGTTCTGAATAGTTAGATCCTTTGGAAGCAAAGAATACACCAAATAAAGAAAATAACAGACTCGGTTTTATCGGGGCTGTTCATAACCGGTACTGAAATGTGGAACACCGGCCACATTCTCTAGCAGCGGCTTAAGCAAAACTCTGTTTTCAAAATGAATCGAAATAAACTCCATGATCCCAAAAGACCAAAAAATATATTCTGCACTAAGCTGCTAAGTGGAACCCGACATTTACGATTGCATGCTCTCATACTGCTCGATGGAACCAGAGGTTTTCGTACATACCGCTGCACAGGAGACCTGTCGCTCAGTGGAACTAGAGGTTTGTGCATGTACTGCGCACAGTGGGACAAGACATTTGTATATGTATTGTCGCTCAGAGGGGTGAGCTTTGTACCTGCAATGTGGTTAACTGTGTCAAGAAGAGGTTTGAGCAAGTATTGTACTTCAGGGTGACTAGAGGTTTGTGCATATACCGTTACGCAGCAGGACTACAGATTTGCACATGCACTGGCGCTCAGTGGGACTAGTGGTTTGTAAATAAACTGTCACTCAGTGGGACAAGAGGATTGTAAATACCCTGTAGCTCAGTGGGACTAGACATTTATGCATGCACCGTCATTCAGTGGGAGAAGAAGTTCTTACATGTATTGGCGCTCGGTTGGACTAGAGATTTGTACATGCACTGTCACTCAGCGGGGCTGGGGGCCAGAGAAAACATGGTGATTTTCAATCGACCAAGACATGCTCTGGTCCCGTTAAGCGGTTGCATACACGCAGAACTCTGCCTCCACTGATTGTTCGTTTCCATAGGTCTGGTCGTTCGAAACTGCTGACAATGTGCAAACGTCTGTATGCATTGAGCGGCATCTGTGTACAATATTGTTCATTGTTATTTCAATTTGCATTTACGAACTTGGTGTTTTTCATGACTTATTTGGACAATGCGGATTATATATTGCATTTCTACCGGCCAATCACACTGGGAGAACAAACAACTCTACAAACAGGATTTGATCAAAACTGGAAAAGATATGCGTTTAAATATGTGCTATAAAAAGTTTAACATAGTACATTAAAAGTTCAAATGCATTGTGATTTTGGAATCCGTGTTTGTCTGCATATACCTATTTCTTCTTGCTTCAGCCAGATTTTATCAGTTAAACAAACACGTACGTTTGTGATGGATACATAACCCAAATTCAGAATTATATGCGCCTATAGTTAGATTAGCTTTCTTGCAAACCAAAAGCTATTCAGTTATGTGACGTATTTCTCGTTTTCAAAAGGATAGCCCTTTTATTTTTGGATTTTATTTCGAATGTCACTTCAGCTGGTTTTCAAGGAATTTTTGGCGACCGTTACAGGACTCCATGCCCTTCATCATAGTGAAGATTATATTTTCTGGTCCTTTGGAAATATTGATTCATTTGTGTGTGGTATGTTGCAAATATTTTAGGATCACTGTTGAGGCCTAATTGGCCAACACTGGCTAGTCTGGCCCAGAAAGTACTTGAATGTACAGTCTATACTTTTAAATGCTGTGGTGTATTCCATGCTTCCAACTGATAACACTTTATGAGCATGTTTGAGCTCGAAATAAAATGCATGATAACCATTATGGTCCGTTTAACCCAATTCTAAGATCAATTTTATTTAAGTATTCCATCACGAAAACACGCCTATAAAATTTTGACCCCCTAGAACCCCCTTTTTATATAGTAAAACTGGGGTTTCTGGGGGTATACCTTATTTTTCTTATTTCTGCCATAAAATATAGATTGTGGGTACTCGTTAGTACCGCCTCGATGAGGCGGTTCTAACGAGTGCCCACAATCTATATTTGGAGCAATAAATATCATTTTTCTTATTTCTGCTCTAAAATATACATTGTGGGTACTCGTTAGAACCGCCTCGCTGAGGCAGTTCTAACGAGTGCCCACAATCTATATTTGGAGCAGTAATAAGAAAAATATCACAGTTTTTCATCATAAAATTTTCATTTTTCCGGCTATAAAGGTGGCAATGTATTTGTATAGGCGTGTTTGCGTAATGCTCATTTCATGCGGAAAAATGTATGACAGAGCTATGCGCTTGATTCAATGAAGCATTCTTACATCTAAATTGGGATCCACTTTCGTGACCAAAGACACACACACTATCACGAGAGAGCATATAGCCATAGACAGTGCCCCAAAGTAAGTGTAATGGACTTTCGCCAATATAGCTGGTCTGTTGTCAACTTCTCCACAGACAGGAACAGGGTAAATTAGCTCTAGAGCAAGCCGAACGATACCAACAAAAAGAGACACGAGCAATGCAGCTAAAGCAGCCTGTAAAAGAAATGGTTATTCTAACATATACGACAGAAATGCTCGGGGTGACTGACAACATGAACGATATAAAGGGATGGAACTCTAACATAAACCAGAAGGGCACAATCAACCCCCTTTATACCGACTATTATTAATTGATAATCCTATATTACACAAGGTCAACCAATATTCAAAAATCATAAATCATGTTTTTAATTGCGTCAATTAATAAAATTGTCATTAATCAAGTAATTTCGTATTGGCCCAGGTACAGGTCCTCGGTCAGCTGTATTGGCCTCGGCCTTCTCGGTCAGCTGTATTGGCCTCGGCCTTCGGCCTCGTGCCAATACAGCAGACCTCGGACCTGTACCTGGGCCAATACGAAATTACTTGATTAATAACATTATATTTCAGTGGAGCGAATGCTTCGTTCAAGATGTGGCGGATTAATGCCGATATTCAAGAATATGGCATACAATTTTCCCCAAAACAAGTGTGGTGGATATTAGAATGGTCTTACCGAGACGGTTCTAAGAATTTTCCGCAATGTTTGTTAACATCATTTGTTTCTTGGAGTAACTGCAGGAAAATATCCATATACATGTATCACCTATTATTCTACTCATCATCCGGATTCCCTAAAGCGCCAAGTTCTACATACTGACAAATTGTTAGGGGATGGATACTATCGTTATGAAAAGGGCTCTGTGTACAAGAAATGTGAATGCGGAAGAGGACTGAAATTTTGATAGTGAAACATGGTACATGAAATTATGAGCCACATGAGATGTAAGTAGCCCTGCCATTTTTTTTTTATATAGCATAAGATAGATTTTTTTTTGGGGTGGGGGGGGGGGGGGGTTGGTTTTACGGCCTTTTCAAGATTATTTCACTGATATCGAGCCGATCGTTAATCAAAGGTGGGCGAAAACCGGAGTATCCGGAGAAAAACCACCTGACCTTGGCGTCTCACATATACAAGATAGATGATAACGTAACTACAAACGGAATAACACACTGGATTCAAAAACAAATGCTCATTGATTCCTGAAGCATGGCATATCAAATGAGATCTAGAAGGCAAACGCGTGGCTTCATCTCATATAACGCATCACGGCAACAAGTCCGTGAAATGAACACCCCCTTATACCCCACTTTATATAGAAAAAACAGGGGTTTACGGGGGTCTACATTATTTTCCTTATTTCTGCTCCTAGACATAGGTTGTGGGTACTCGTTAGAACCGCCTCAATGAGGCAGTTCTAACGAGCACCAACAACCTATGTTTGCTTTATTAATATGGAAAATATCATCGATTTTCGCCAGAAAAGTAGCCATTTTGGAGATGTGAAAAAATGCTCTATGTCGCACGGGTGTGTTATCGTAATGGTATAAATGTAAAGCAAAGGACAACTATGACGAGTTATTTTCTTCCAGAACCGCACATGTAATAACCTAACAAAATATTCCATAAATAGAGGATCTTACATGAGTGCTCATGTATTATTGAATTTATTAAACGAGTTGAGGAAAAGGGATAACATGCGAGGCTTTGCCGAGCATGTTATCCATTTTCTTCAACGAGTTTAATAAATTCAATTATAGATTCTATTTATCATATGACATTTAAAACGCATTTTATTCACGATTGTTTACAAAAATGTCAATATTCCGCCATTAGTAAACGCGACGTCGTTAAGGACGTCGTATATGTAACGTTACGGGATGTATCCAGCTAATTTGCATATTTAATCCACTAGTGGATTATCGAAAATAATGCACGGCGTTATTACACTCTCGGACGCGACGTCATATGATAAATGGTTTTATCACATGACGTCGCGTCTGAGAATGAAATAACGTCATGTAATACATTCGGTAATCCACTAGTGGATTAAATATGCAAATAAATTAAATATGTCGCGTAACGTCGCGTTGAAACATGGCGGAATATTGACATTTTTTGTACAAAAACCGAGAAATAAATGCGTTTTAAATACCATATCATGACATGAACAAGTCCGTGAAATGAACAGCCCCTAAACCCCATATTATATAGAGAAAACTGGGGTTTACTGGGGTATATATTATTTTTCTTATTTCTACTGAAAACATAGGCTGTGGGTACTCGTTAGAACCGCCTCTATGCAGTAGAAATAAGAAAAATATCACAGATTTTCATCAGAAAAGTAGTCATTTTGGAGAAGTGAAATAAACACCATGTCGCCCGGATGTGTAATCATAATGTTATAAATAGAATCTTGCGTTCGTGCTGATGTACTATTATATTCATTAAACTCGTTGAGGAAAAAGGGACAGAATACTCGGCAATAATATATGAACACTCATGTAAGATCCTCTATATGTAAACAAAGATGTGAATATATAAGTACTATGTAATATACTAAACGGGGTCCTAAACATTTGGCAGAAAATGTCATTTTTTATTACATTAACCTTCAAATCAGCATAAATGGCGTCTTTTAAAACGTTACATCTCGCCTCGTGTATTACGTTGATTTGAAAACATCGTTACGATGAGATAGAATGCGTCCGATTGAAATACTGTAGTAATAAAGTGTATGTATGCAGCAAGTTCCGAGCAGATACCGCGGTATCTCCGGCGAACCACTCATAAACTTAGCATAAAGCCGTTCGGGTTTCATGCAGTTTGTGGGTGATTCGCCGGAGTTTACAAATCGATAAATTAAAAAGAGAAACGATCAGGAACTGATGCAATCAGATCGCAAATTCTTTCCACTATATCACCAGGGAAAGAAGTCGAAACATGGAGCGACGATAGTAAACAAAACTCCACAAAAATGAAATTCATTCCTATAATGAAGTACCTTTTCTGTGCATCGTTTCCACAAAATTGCCCACAAAAACACGATGCCAACCGGAGTTCCAAAGTAGGCTTGTACGGCATTTAAATAAATAAATATCTGCCCACCCTGAGAAGATTTCACCATAGGTAGCCATAGAACTGTGATGCCACAAAGTACAACAACTGTTAGTCTGTAAAATAAGAAAAAAAACATGCAGACTCCGTGAGGCATGGTGCATTTTATCATATTTAAAAAAAACGGACGTTTTTCTGATGAAAATTTCTAGAGATGAAACAACGATGAGGAAATAACTGAAATGCTTAACGTTGGACTCCGGTAGGGTATGTCGTATATCATTTATGGTGTACCCATTATATATACTGGAGAACGATTTTACGAGAGTGGACAGTAAAATCATTGCAATCATATGGGCCCCTCAAGCGATTTTGGTACTTATCGCCTATGCGAGCAGCGAAGGTTCAGGCGAGCCTGCGCATCCGCGCAGTCTCGCCAGAACCTTCGCTGCTCGTTCATACAAGCAGTGAATCAAGAAGAACCTTTGGACAGAAAGCCATATCCCTGGCCCCTCTGAATGGCTTGGCATGTGCAGTTAAAATTTGTAATGACGGAATGCGCGAAGACACAAATTCACTTGGCGGGGCTCATGTGTTTCTTCATTGTTGTAGTTGCAAAAGAGAATTCAGTCCAACATTCAATTTTGAAACTAAATCGAAGTGACCTCTGTAAAATTAAAAAAAAGCCTTTGCCTAGTTTATGATACCAAGAACGTTGATAACGTTGATTAAGAAGTTAAGCTGTTATAACTGATCACGGGTGTTGAAGTCATGACACATGGCTAAGACACTCTGGCGAACCGAATTACCGAATCAGTTGTGATCTATAAACACTGTGAGATTCCCCATAAGGAAAATCCCCATCTAAAAAGGAATATTTACAATATTAAAATCAAAATTATTTTCCTGGAAGGTGATGTTCCTTGTGCGCCATTCTACGGTGCTTATAATCAGCAATTAATTAGATGTGCTAGAGTGTCTAGTCATGTAACTGACTTCAACACTCGTAATAAGTTGTTAACTACTTAACTTCTTAATCAGGGTTATCGGTCTCATAAATCTGCGTAAAAGCCTTTTTTAAGTTTTATAGATGTCATTTCGATTTAGTTTCTAAATTCAACGACTGACTTAAATCCTTTCTACACCAAGGCCTATCGGAAACCGAATTTTTAGTGACTTATATAAAAGTATTTGCTTGCAAGACTTCTGTACCAAATTTCGTAAGATCATTCTTCGATTTAAAAGGATTGGGTACCATTTGTGTTTTGTACGAAAGACTGCATGTATGGTATTTAACCCATACACTTTATTTCATCAGTTGATAACTTTGCTTCACTCTCTAACTGCACGCCGATGGGTCAGAAACTATGACGGTTCCTGCGTAAAGTCTTACTTTAAATTTAACTTGGTGCCTGATGCTCTGTCTCTGGTTTGGCGCACCGGAATCTAACTGTTGGTTTTCTTCAGTCCTCACTTTTGTTTAAATTCTGTAAATGTTTGATTTTTATGTTCTCTGAGATGTAGCACTGATGAGTTACGAAGCCTTCATGCGGATCGAACAAATGTTTTGTCTTAGCCACGGCAGAAAAAATGGCGAGGATTGTGGCCACGTAAAATCGATTTTAGCCTCCCAAGTGAAATTCTTGTTACTGACCGTTCCAAGGCGGTTCTGTTGTTGCGGTTTCTTTTATGTTATAGTTCATCTTTGCATGTATGTATTGCTTATATATTTTCATTTTGGATTGCCATTTGGTAATTTTGTAGGGAAGTGTCCCTTTTGGAAGTGTTTCCTTTTGGCTTTCCACTAGTGAGGTTTCCATTAGGGTTTTGTCATTTCATGTTTGTGTTCCATTCCTTTTGGTAAGTCTCTGATGGGAGATGTTGGGTAATTGTATCGATTTCTGATCATGGCCTTTACTTCTGTTAATCATATATTTTGCATGAAACAAAGCCATCTACAAAAGATAGATTTAAATCAATAGCGGGACTTCGATATCAGAAGACTTAGCTTCATTTTCTGACATTCTGGCGCCAGTTGTTCAAAACTAACGATGTCGTTAGTTAACGTATCGTTAAAATTTTGATCATTAAATATGGCAAATATGCTAATATTTTTGCTGAAAAATGTGAGCAGCTTTTGCGGATGCAAAAGCTGCTCACATTTTTTCAGCAAAAATAACAAAATTTACGATATTGTACTTGCTAGAAGAGTTAACAATATGACAACTAACGAGCTCGTTAAGCTAACGATGCTTTGAACAACTGGGCCCTGAAGGGTAAATTTGACTGATCAAGCCATCGAAGTAGGTATTGTCAATGTCTTATAAATTATCCAAATAGCTAGTTGTCGCGCTTCAAGCTGCTGTAAATTCAGATTTTTTTTTACATGAAGGGACATCATGAAGTCTCTTTCGAAAACGAAAAAGAACAAATCAGCCACAAGGGGTGCGCAATGTCAACCACATGGGTGTGCAGTTCGAACACATCGGAATGTCAATCTAATATAAATATTCTCAAGTAGAACATATCCATAGTGTGTAATTCCAATGCTCTTCGGATGTGATAAAAACATCTTTCATTGCATGCAAGATAGAGGGAACCATTTCCATGGAATGTCTCTTCAATTAAGCCAGAAAGTTTTCTTTTCATAAAATTATGTTGTGCAATGTAAAGCGTGGAAAAAAGTATACGCAGACAGATCAAATGGGCGAAACCGTCTGGATTTTAGTTTACTTAAATTCTCATTCGAAATTCATTCCTATAACAAACCCGTACGACATAGTGCATTTTTCACATTTCCAAAATGTCTACTTTTCTGATGAAAATCTGTTATATGTTTCTTATAAATGCTCATAAAATAGGTTGTATGTATTGGAGCAGAAATAAGAAAAATAATAAAGACCCCCATAAACCCCACTTTTCTCTATATAAAGTGGGGTTTAGGGATCTTCATTTCAGGGACTTGTTCACGTGATGAAATGGATCAAACCAGATTTTTGCCTGATCTTTCATTAACCTTGTTGAAATATTTAATCGCTTGCTTTTTTATTACATTTGTTAGCCACGGTTTGCCAAAGGCAGAAATGATCTTTTTTTACAAATAAATAGAAAATGAACACTACAAAAAGGTTCCCTATATGTCCTTTAAAGTAACTGTAGCAATGGAGACAATTACGTACCTTCCAACAATAAGCAGTTCCCTTTGCGAAGCTGCTGGCCTAAGCTTGGTCCAAATATCCATGGTGAAAACAGAGCTTGCACTGTTGAACACTGACGTCAATGATGATATTATCGCTGACATCATCACTGCGATCATAAGTCCTCGTAAACCTAAAGACAGAAACCTAGACCATCACGGAAACAAGTCCGTAAAATGAATACCTCCCTTAACCCACTTTGTATGGAGAAAACTAGTGTTTAGGAGGCCTTCATGCGGACTGAACAAATTATTTCACACGCAAGACTTACGAAAACATGCCCATACCGAAACATTGCAAATTTTACTGCCGAAAAAAAACGTAATGTTATGATGAAAGATTGTGCTATCTTTCTTATTTCTGCTCAAAAATTTAGACTGTGTGTACACGTTAGAACAAGGCGGTTCTAACGCGTACCACCAATCTATATTTTCTAGCAGAAATACCAAAAAGAAGGTTCACACCTGTAATCCCCTAGTTTTCTCCATTCAATTTTTGATCATTTGGAGGCATTCATGCGGACTGAACAAATTATTTGTCTGCATCGCGACGGAAGTAAGGGCGAGGATTGTGGCCACGTAAAATCGATTTAAGCCCCCCCCCCCCCCCCCCACGGTTGAATTCGTTTCCAGAATCAGAATCAGAATTGTTACTGGTGACACGTCAAAATGACATTCATACACCAGGACCTGTGATATGGGAAGTTAGTCCCTAGCTCTAACCAAAGATGTAAACTTAGCTACACAATCCTCAGCACCTTCAGCCGTCAAAATAATAGAATCGGGAAGGGCATTCCAATCTCTAATGGTTCGGGGGAAAAACGATTCTTTATAAATATCCTTTCTTGCAGTAAGGGTCTGAAACGTCATTGAATGGTGTTTTCTACAATGCCTAGCTGGGGGAACAAGGTCATCTGTTGGAATGCTGGCAGCACCCTTTAGACCTTTGTATAAGAGTATGAGCCTACTGTCTCTTCTCCTTTTCTTTAGAGACTCCCATCTTAATTTTCCTAGAATTCCAGCCATGCTCCCAGTTTCAAAGCAATAATTTCCAGTTACAAATCTAGCAGCTCTATTCTGAACTTTTTCAATTTCCAGTCAGTTTCCGCTGACTGTTCCAAGGCGGTTCTTCTGTCGCGGTTTATTTTTGTTGTCATTTGTCTTTGGGTGTTTGTGTCGCTTATATTATTTTATTTTGGATAGCCTGTTGGCCATTTTGTGGGAAAGTAACTGTCCTTGTGGCTTTCCGCTACTGATGTTTCCATTAGGATATGTTGTTTCATGTTTGTGTTTCTTTCAATTCGTTGTCTCTGATGGGAGCTGTGGGTTAATTGAATCGTTTCTGATCATTGCCTCCACTTCTATTTTACTATATAAAAGCGGGGTACAATGGGATCACAATTATAAAGGCCTATTTTCGCGATCGCCTGTACTTTTGCTGTAATGTTTAACTTCACGTTTTCGTTACATTAAAACATCCGCGAAATAGACATCCCAGTAAATACAATGGTGATATGGGAGAATGGCAGTTGAGACAATATCACATATTTATATGTAAAACGCCTTCCTACAACTATGAAGTAGAAAATTTTTGGATTTTAACCCTGGGATAGAAACCAGGAACCTGCCAAGGTTATCCTACCTAGGGTTTGAATAATAATCGAGAATTCCCGCGTGTTTGATGTGTATTGGTTGAATAGGACGTCACGTACACCATTGACTATATCTATTGCCAATAATGTATCATTAATTTCTAATTGAAACGTTAATAAAAATATGAAAATAAGGAATTACAACTCTTCGAAATAGACGGATAATAGTAACCAAACTGTCGTTATTTCGTATCCAAAAAGCATTATACTGTTCAGAGGGATTGTTGAAATAGGTATCATTATATTTTTCAGTCTTACCGACAGGCAGCAGTTCCAAGACCAGTTTTGGGTATGCTATATTAGAACAACCTACAGGGTTGTCACAAACCTCCCGGCAGATATCTGGATCGGTACAGGCAACCTCATCTAAAATGGAAAGGAAAGGAAACTGATTAAGTACATACCCAGGAAGACATGCAAACAAACAACAATGTCCATTCTACTCTCTGACTGTGTCTCGATATTAAGTAATAAATAATCATTTAACTAAAGAACTATCGACGGATTACTGAGCATTGCCTTCACTTCTATTAACTATATCGTCCATACAAAATAAAGAAATAGATCCTGGGAAAAGCCAAATGCAAAGATTACAGCCCATCACGAAAACATGCCTATATGATTTTGACCCCCTTAAACCCCACTTTTATATAGTAAAACTGGGGTTTACAGGGGTATATATTATTTTTCTTATTTCTGCTCAAAAACATATATTGTTGGTACTCGTTAGAACCGCCTCAACGAGGGAGTTCTAATGAGTATCAACAATCTATATTTTGAGCAGAAATAAAAATATCGCTTTTGATTATTTCTGCCCAAAAACATATACTGTTGGCACTCGTTAGAACCGCCTCAACGAGGCGGTTCTAACCAGTATCAAAAATCTATATTTCGAGCAGAAATTAGAAAAATATCACAATTGAGGCGGTTCTAACGAGTACCAACAATATATGTTTTTGAGCACATTACGATAACCCATCCGTGCGATATAGTGCATTTTATCAAACCTAAAAAAAAGCAATTTTTCTGGTAAAAATTTGTGATATTTTTCTAATTTATACTCCAAACATAGGTTTTAGGTACTCGTTGGAACCGGCTCATCGAGGCGGTTCTAACGAGTACCCACAACCTACGTCTTGGAGCAGAAATAAGGAAAATAATGTTTACCCCCTTAAACCCCAGTTTTCTCTGTATAAAGTGGGGTTTAGAGGTGTCTTTATTTCACGGACTTGTTCACGTGATGGAAATAAGACTTATATCACAATTTTTCATCTTAAAATGTTCGTGTTTTTTTTCTCGGAGGTAAAGTTTACATTTGTATAGGCGTGTTATCGTAATGCTGCTAATGGCACCTGAAGGAAGAGTAAGCAACAATGAGGAAAACAAAACAGGAAATAAACAAACCACAAACACCATAGCAACCAGCCCCCTCTTCTCCACACACCACGAAAACACGCCTATATATTTTTGACCCCTTTGAACCACACTTCTATATAGCAAAACTGGGGTTTGCAGGGGTAACCCTTACTTTTCTTATTTCTGCTCTAAAATATAGATTGTGGGTACTCGTTAGAACCGCCTCGATGAGGCGGTTCTAACGTCTACCCACAAGCTATATTTTGAGCAGAAATAAGTAAAATATCACAATTTTTATATCTAAAAGTTTTCGATTTTTCGGCGGTACAATAGTCAATGTATTTGTATAGGTGTGTTTTCGTAATGAATAGGTGATTACGGTGCAACAGGCACGAGTATTGAAAAATACATAAATAATATTATAATAATTCAAGGCCATAAACGCATAAAACATCAAATGCCCCGTCGAGAAAATCCCACAACGCTACATTAAAAATTAACAACTTCAGAATTACCGCCTTAGGACGGTCAGTAGCGAGATCTACTTGGGAGTTTAAATCGATTCTATAGGTCCAATCTAACATTATTTGCAACACGCAAAATAGTTGGTCCAACACAATCAGCGGATCATCGCAGAATAAAATACCATCACGAAAACACGCCTATATAATTTTGACCCCCTTGAACCCTACTTTTATATAGTAAAACTGGGGTTTCCGAGGTATACCTTATTTTTCTTATTTCTGCTCTAAAGTATAGATTGGGGGTACTCGTTAGAACCGTCTCGATGAGGCGGTTCTAACGAGTGCCCACAATCTATATTTAGAGCAAAAAATAAGAAAAAATATTACAATTTTTCATCATAAAAGTTTCATTTTTTCGACGATAAAGGTGGCAATGTATTTGTATAGGCGTGTTTGCGTAATGAAATTAGAACAAACTGAAATTCAAATCAAATTAGATATTTCTGATGGAACAAAGCTTAGGGCTGTTGCTTGTTCCACACTAAAATTTAATACGGTTTATTGATACTTTGTATGCATAACGAAAACACGCCACTACAAATACACTGTAACCTTTATCGCCGAAAAAATGAACTTATTCAGATGAAAAAATGTGTTATTCTTGTTTATTTCTGCTCAAAATATAGATTGTGGGTATTCGTTAGAACCGCCTCATCAAGGCGGTTCTAACGAGTACCCACAATCTATATTTTTAGAGCAAAAATAAGAAGAATAAGGTTTACCCCTGTAAACCCCAGTTTTACTATATAAAAGTGGGGTTGGAGGGGGTAAAAATTATATAGGCATGTTTCGTGATAATACTAAATCGGAATTGAGGGTGAGAGCTGAAACTAAGAAAACTCTTTTGCCTTTTCTTATATATTAGTTGGTGTTGTGTTGTTGGTCTGTGTATTTTTTCAGTACCGGCATTTTGCTCCCGCCCATCGGGGCATGGATAAATAGATTGGGCTGCATGATTCTTCCACGCAGAGCTAAAAACGACCGCACATGAGTTAAACTGGTATACCAATTTGAGGGTCTAATCCTGCCCAGGCAATGTTGATGCGAGTCGGGCCGTCCATGCATATAAAAATAGAATTGAAGGCAATGATCAGCAATCGATACAATTAACCCACATCTCACATCAGAAACACCAAAGTGAAAGAAAACAAAAAAAAATATATTACTAGACCCTAATGGAAACATCAATAGCGGAAAGCCAAAAGGACAGTTACTTTCCCACAAAATGACCAATTGGTTATCCAAAACAAAAAATATATAAGCCATACACACACTCAAAGATAAACCATAACAAAAATAAAGCGCAACAGATGAACCGCCCTTGAACGGACATTGAAAAGAATTTCACTGGGGATGGGGGCTTAAATCGATTTCACGCGGTCGCAACTCTCGCCCTTACTACCGTCGCGATTTAGACAAATAATTTATTCAGTCCGCATGGAGACTTCCTACCTCTTCGGTGCAATTATCCGAGAACACCTAAAATCAAACAACCACAGAGATGAATCAATGGTGAGGACTCGACAGCAAGAAACCACTGAAATGCTGGAGCAAAAGAAAACCAACAGTTCGCTTCCAATGAGCTCAATCAGAGATAGCCTTTACGCTAGAACCGTCATAGAAGCTGAGGCCTGACCAAAGGCGTAAAATCAAAAAAAGGAAGCAAATATATCACCCGTGACTATAACTACCATGCATGTAGTCTGTCGAATCGAAGAACAAATTTATGAAATTGGGTACTGAAATCAGTGCAAGTATATATTTGTTTCTGAATTTATATACTAAGTCACCATAAAATGCGGGTTCCGATATACCTTGTTGCAGTTGAGATTTAAATCCAATGTTGAATTTTGAAATTAGATCGGAATGACGTCTATAAAATTTAGAAAAGGCTGTGCTTAGTTTATGATACCGATAACCCTGATTAAGAAGTTTAGCAGCTAACCATTTTATTACGAGTGTTAAAGTCAGTTACATGACTAGACAATCTAGCAAATAAAATTGATTGCAATATATAAACGCTATAGGATGCCGCAAAGGAAAATCACCATCAAAGAAAGGAAAATTTACAATATCAAAATCAAAATCATCGCATTCATCATAAATTTTGCAGGAAACAAACCCATCTACAATAGATAGATGTAAATCCAAACACGGGGCCTCGGTATTAGAAGAATTTGCTTTTTTAACAAGTTCTAGGGCGGGGGTAAATTTCACTGATCAACCCATCCGAATAGGTATTGTCAATATTTAACAAGAGTTGTCAGAAGACAACATAGCTCGCCTTTGGGGGCCTAAGATGGATGAGGGCAAGTTATCAAAAAATTTTCTTCGGTAAAAAAGCCCAACAGACTGCAGCAAATGAAAGAGAACCAAAAAGTACCCCTAATCATCCTGTTTTCAAGCCTTTCCACTGTAAAAAAAAAAAAAAAAAAAGATGAAAAAGAAATCTATATTTGATAAAAAAAATCTACAAACTTCCAAGTAATAACAAGGCATCACAGCCAATACAAATTCCCTCGTGCAAGACAAATTAACAAAAGCCTAGCATAGCATTTGCGTAAAATTACATTATATCCACCAATAAATGTAGGTACTTAAGAGTGATTACAAAGTTTTTTCTAAAAATTGCCACAGTGACCTTGACTTTGAGCCCCAAGCCCTGAAAGTTGAACCGACTCGAGATGTAATCATACCCCAACATTTGTATGAATTTATCTTAAAATCCATCAATAAATGTGGACACTAGAGCAATGATCAAGTTTTTCTAAAAAAATAGCCACAGTGACGTTGACCTTCAGCCCCTGACCCGGAAAGTCAAAATAACTCAAGATATCATCATACCAAACATTTGTGTCAAGTTATATTAAAATCCATCAATAAATGAAGGTGCTTGAGCGATGACAAAGTTTTTCTAAAAATAGCCACAGTGACCTTGACCTTCAGCCCCAGACCCTGAAAGTCGAACTCACTCGAGATATCATCATACCCAACATTTGTGTAAAGTTATATTTAAATCAATTCATAAATGTAGGCACTAGAGCAATCACAAAGTTTTTCTAAAAAGAGCCACAGTGACCTTGACCTTCAGCCCCGGAACGTGAAAATCAAAGTCACTCGAGATATCATCATACCCAATATTTGTGTGAAGTTATATTAAAATCCCTCCATAAATAAAGGCGCAAGAGTGTTGAAAATGATTTTCTAAAAAATAGCCACACTGACCTTGACCTTCTGCCCTAGACCCTGAAAGTCGAACCAGCTCGAGATATCATCAAGCCCAACGTTTGTGTAAAGTTATATTAAAATCCATTCATAAATGTAGGCACTAGAGCGATCACAATGATTTTTCGAAAAAAAGCCACAGTGACCTTGACCTTCAGCCCATGACCCTGAAAGTTGAACTTGCTAGAGTTATCATCATACCCAACATTTGTGTGAAGTTATATTAAAATCCATCAATAAATTAAGGTGCAAGAGCGATGACAATGTTTTTCTAAAAATAGCCACAGTGACCTTGACCCCGGTGACCCTGAGAGTTGTGACCTTGACCTTAAGCTTCGGACCCTGAAAGTCAAAGTCACTCGAGATATCATTATACCCAAGTTATATTAAAATCCATCAACAAATGAAGGCGCTAGAGCGATGACATTTTTTTTTTTTTTGTTAAAAATAGCCACAGTGACCTTGACCTTGAGCCCCAGACCCGCTATATTTTTAAAAAGAAAAAAAAAGAAAAAGAAAAGAAAAAAAAAACATGCCTCCCCCGGGATTTAAACTCACGCAGCTTGAGATAAACTTTAACACAGGGAAGTAAGGGAGGTAATACAGAGGAAAATATTAACTTCTCAAAAAGACCAATTTAAGCCAAAAACCTGTAAAATGAAGTACAATGATATTTTTTTTTTTTTACCAATTGTTAATTATATATTCAAAATAAACTTGTAAAACATCACATATAAGAGCTTGCAGGTAAACTTTAACCAAATGCGGACGCCGACCAAACGCCGACGCTGACGCCGATGACGGACGCTCGGGGGTATGGCAATAGCTCCCCCTTACTTTCGTAAGGCGAGCTAATAAACCATCAACTTATCTAAAAGTAGACATAAAGGCTCATAGTGCAGATTATATTTTCTGGTCCTTTGGGATCATTGAGTTCATTTAAAATCATTTTGAAAATAGAGTTCTGCTTAAGTCGGTGCTAGAGGGTCTTGTTATTTCATATTTGTGTTTCTTTCCCTTTGGTGTCTCTGATGGGAGCTGTGGGTAAATTAAACCGATTCCTGACCACAGCCTTCACTTCTGTTTTGAAGCACGAAAACGTCTGGATTTCAATTTATTTAAAGCTTCGTTAGAATTTTTATAGACCAAAACCTGTTTCTCCCTGACCTTTCAAAATAGAAGCGAAGGCAAAATGAAAGACTTCGCGTCTCTGATGGGAGCTATGGGTTAAGTGTATCGATTACTAATCATTGCCTTCACTTCGGTTGTGTCGCACCATTTGACCACAAGTTTTGATGACTGTTAAACATGGTTAATAATTCTGAAAGTTCAGTGGTGGTACAAGAGTTTGAATTTGCAGTACACCGTGCTTTTATGGTCTCTTATGAAGTTTAGGTAACCAATATAGCGTAGAAAGCTTGTCTTGGCCTTCTGTAACACATACAGCAAATGTGGTGGCTGAATGACAAATTTGGTCACCAACAACAGCCCTCTCTGCAGCCAAAGGCTGCAGTTCATAGGCCTTAGTAACAATAAGCTCTTGCTGAAGAGTGTTGGCATAGTGGAGCCGTCTAGTAACGACCACATTGTAAGCGACCTTGTCTGCTGGTGCCCAAAACAAACTTGAATACCTTGTTTAAGGAGACGTACAGACGCCTCAGTTTTAGGGGGAAATAAGTTCGTATTTTGTGAGTAGAAAGAAATGCGTTTGTTCACTAGATTCAGAATGCTAAGTTTCCATTCTGCTGGAGCTTGGTGGTGCTGGGGCCTGTGGGCTTCGGCCTTTGGCCATGTATGTGTGTGTGGGGGGCGGGGGGCTTTGACTGATGACCATATTTGTCATTAAGCCACCAGGTTTGCTGTCTGTGTTGCGGAGGGCCAAGACAAGCTTCCTACGTTATATTGGTTACCTAAACTTCATAAAAACCATACAAGGCACGGTTTATGGCAAATTCAAGCTCTTGTGCCGCCGCTGGTCTTTCCAAATTATTAACTTCATGTTTTACTGCCATCAAAAAACATGTGGTGAGATACTGCCGAAGAGTCTTCGAGGGGTCGGGTGAATGTCTGTTTTGGTCTATAAAAATTCTAATGGGGTTTTAAATAAATTGAGGTCCGGGCGTTTTCGTGCTTCGGATCTGTCTACTTGTGGTTTTCCGCCCTTTACACTACACTTCCTTATAGTATTGTAGGGAAGAGACTTGATGGATTAATTGGGTGGACATTTCATAGGGAGGGCTCCCTGTGTCATGCATGTAATGTAGGAAATGCCTTTTTCACTTCTGGGGGGCATGAGGGTTGTACTTTATGGTCATGTCGAAAGGTGTCTTTCTATTGGCAATGTTCGCGATGGGGTTTGGTGCTGAGTTGTTTGGGCGAGTTGTGGGTGTTCCGGTGGGTACTGATTGCGCGCCGCTTGTGGCTGTTCTGTTATTAGAGAGACTTCATGATGTCCCTTTCTGCTGAAGGCCAGTCTGAAACCATTGAAGCTTTTGGCTCCACTTCTAGATATTTCGATGATTTGTTAAATATTGATTATACCTATTTCGGTGGTTTGATCGGTCGGGTTTGCCCCCCCCCCACCCCTCGGGGCATCGGTTGAGTAGGGCGGGTTCTTCTGGTGCCGGGGAGGGGGTTGCATCTGGCTGTTGAGGGTGGGTTTGTTTCTTGCGGGATTTGTGGTAAGCGCGATAATTTTGATTTTGGGGTTGTGAATTTTCCTTTTTTGATGATGGTGTTCCTCGTTCGCCATCCTGTCACGTTTATATTTCGCAGTTTATTCGATTTGCTAGAGTATATGGTCGTTTGGCTGGTTTTGGCACTCGTGGTGAATTGTTGGCGGCTAGGCTTCTTGATCAGGGTTATCGGTACAATAAGCTGCGGGAGGCCTTTTCGAAGTTAAATTGACGTCGTTCTGATTTAGTATCAAAATTCCGTGTTGAACTTGAGTCTCTTCTGCGGCGGGGTCTATCGGAGTCCGAGTTTTGTGGTGGCTTGGTGTGTGAGTTCGGAGGGGTGTGTGACCGCAATAGCCTCGACGCCTGGTTTCGTGGGGTCGTTCTTCGATGTTGGAGGGTTGGGTGCGGCGTGGGTGTTGTGCGGCAAGCTGTGTGCATGTTGGTAAGCCAGGTCGCAGTTGGCGGCTTTGCTCCCCACTTTAGTTGCGCGCCGGTGTGTCGGGCCTCGGGTTCTGTAGCGGTTCTGGCGTGGTGGCTTTTGTTGGCTGGTGCCTTGTGCTCTGGTCGGGCCCGTCGGGGTCTGGCTGTCGGTTTTCTTTTGGCCCAGCATTTCAGTGGTTCTTGCTGTCGGGTCCTTGCCGTTGTTTTGTCTCTGTGATTGTTTGACTTTTTGTGCTCACCGAGGTGTTGTACTGATGAGTTGGGAAGCCTTCATGCAGGCTGAACAAATTATTTGTCTTAATCGCGACGGAGGTAATGGTGGGGATTGTGGCCACGTAAAAACCATTTGAGCCCCCCCCCCCCCCCCCCCGACGGGGTTCGTTTCTGCTGGCCGTTCCGGGGTGGTTCTTCTGTCGCAGTTTATTTTTGTTATGGTTTGTTTTTGGGTGTTTTGTTGCTTGTGTTGTTTTGTTTTGGATGGCCTGTTGGCCGTTTTGTGGCAGGATGACTGTTTTTTTGGCATTCCGCTGTTGGTGTTTCCGTTGGAGTCTGTTGTTTCTAGTTTGTGTTTTTTTTTTCTTTGGTGTCTCTGATGGGAGCTGTGGGTTGATTGTATCGATTCCTGATCATTGCCTCCACATCTACTTTAAGGGCTATATGCTCAACGTACTCTCGTTTACACCATCGATTACCAAATTCATTTAAGGCAGCAGCGATTTCTTCTCTACACGTATTGAAATTAATTTTAGATGGAAATCGTTATATCGGTCCTTAAGAAATTATATTTCGTATCCTAGTATCAGGAATATTTATTAAATTGCCAGTAAGAATATGATCAGCAGCAGGGTAGCAATACATTGAGTTTTTACAATCATAGGTATCAGGAGTATTAGTGTCGATATTAAGATCACAACCATTTTTTTTTAATTAACAAATGATAGATCTGACCGGTTTATTGTGCCTATAGCGAATTATGGGTGTTTCCGCATTTTGAAAATAAGCAAGAATTGATTAAATCACCGATCAATCCCGGTAGCTAAAATGTTAATCTATAAAATCAAAACCTATTGAAAGATATTTTGATGTAATTAGGTTTGTGATTAATTTAAGAAGCGATGAAATGACGAAGAGGAGGCTGAGCCTAACCTCTAGTTAAAAGAGCAGCATAATATAACTGATTAGAACTATCGTAGAGTTTATTCCCCTCGGTGTCCAGAATATGCAATACAGAAATGGGCAATGAACTTAGACACGCAAACATTGAGTGGCGTTCATGATTCTATAATATTATGGACAGTCACCCCAGCCCTGATATTGTATCTTTTAAAAGCGCGTAATTTAAGTTTATAGTTGCCATTTTCTCTGTTGTCGTGCGATCTAGCTTTACGCTTTTTTGATTTTTATTTGATGTTCCAGAAAAATATCAAACTTTGGCATTTTAGAACTATTACCCTCTTGATAAATGTCGTCATTTAAGCCCAATGGAAAAGATTTCTGTAATAATTTAATGCCTTTTAATTAAGTTTCGTGTCGTTTAATACTTTTAAATCTAGCTGTAATCGCTCCTTACCTGGCCATAATGCACGGCTTATCATTCCTGGTAGAACCATTGTAAAGAGAGGAAATATTTTTAGAATCGTGGTCAGTAAAGCTCCTCCTTTGGCATGACTCAGGTTTTTTGCTGCTAACGTTCTCTGGACCATTACCTGTGTAGAATAAATCACGTGGGTGTTAATTTTCAACATCTTAACGGTAATTTGACGTCCATAAGGCTATATCTTATGAAGTTTATATGTCACAGCTTATTCGTTTTGCTACAGCTTGTTGTCATGTAGATAACTTTACTGATCGAAAAAGAATTTCAACCGAAACACTTCCAAAACAGGACCATGGGTATCATAAACTGCGCAAAACATTTTGAAATCTTATCGTCGACATTTTGACATTATTTCTCAACATCACGTTTCCTTGAAGACAATTCAGCAACAGGGCCTGTCGGAACCATTTAAGTTATAAATTCAGAAGAATACTAAGAAGTGATAATTTTTCTTGTCTGTTCAGGAAAATTGTTGCGAAATACAATAAATAAAAAGAAGTGGAGGCAATGATCACGAATCGATACAATTAACCCACAGCTCCCATCAGAGACACCAAAGGGAAAGAAACACAAACATGAAACAACAGACACTAATGGAAACATCAATAGCGGAAAGCCAAAAGGACAGTTACCTTCCCACCAAATGGCCAATAGGCTATCAAAAAAAATAATATAAGCGACACAATAAAATAAAGACAAACCATAGCAAAAATAAACCCCGACAGAAGAACCGCCTTGGAACGGTCAGCTGAAACGAACTCCACTGGGGGGGGGGGGGGGGGCTTAAATTGATTTTACGTTGCCACAATCCTCGCCCTTACTTCCGTCGCGATTAACACAAATAATTTGTTCAGTCCGCATGAAGACCTCCTAACTCATCAACAAATTATTTTTCTTAATCGCGACGGAAGTAAGGGCGAGGATTGTGGCCACGTAATATCGATTTACGTCCCCCAGTGGAATTCGTTTCCGCTGACCGTTCCCAGGTGTTCTTGTGTCGCGGGGTGGCCATGTAATACCGATTTAAGCACCACAGTGGAATTCGTTTCCGCTGACCGTTCCAAAGTGGTTCTTGTGTCGCGGTTTATTTTTGTTATGGGTTGTCTTTGGGTGTTTGTGTCGCTTTTATTATTTTATTATGTATAGCCTATTTGCGGGAAAGTAACTGTCTTTTTGGCTTTCCGCAATTGATGTTTCCATTAGGGTCTGTTGTTTAATGTTTGTGTTTCTTTCCCTTTGGTGTCTCTGATGGGAGCTGCGGGTTAATTATATCGATTCCTGATCATTGTCTTCTATTCTATTTTAAATCAGCATTAAATCTCTTCTGCAACAAAGCCTTCTGGAACCCGAATTTCATGAGGACTTAGTGTATAAATTCAGAAAAATATATGCTTGCAATGATTTCAGTACCTGATTTCGTAAAATCATTCTTCGATATAAAATTATTGGGTGCAACATAAATGTTATACGACACACTGCACACATGGTTGTTAACCTAATCACGTCTGATAACTTATTGCATACCGGTGGGTCAGGCCTCAGATGCTATGGTAGCTCCAGCGTAAAGGCTTACTTAAATTTTAGAGTTAGAAAGGACCATTGTCGGATACTTTTCAAAGTGATACAACTTGTTATATTAATCAAGCGTGAATACGTGCGGAAAATACTACAGACCTGATCACAACACCAGTACCATACACATCCAATTGTCGTCTGTAATAGAAAGCCTGGCCATGGATTGTCTGACGTAACTGGATCACGCATCAAATGGTAGGCATCGTCCCGTGGTAAACCGCAAGTAGTATTATTGCTTCTCACGGCTGGGATAGCTTCAAAGTACTTAATCTCGAGTTTCTTGTAGCCTCCGATTGCGGAGTAACCTACAAATAGTGGTCAGCCTGATAGTTTTTATTAATTCTAAGAGACGATTTAGGTCCGCATGGTGACTAATCAAAACCTCTTCCTTACTAGAATCATTTCGTATCACTTTCAAATAATCAAAACATTGACTTATTCCACTCTGTGCAGTTTATATCCTATTACCATTGGTATCATTTAGCCTATTGAACGTTTTCAAAATTAACACGAGTCCCAACGAAGAGGCCTAATAGGCCCAAATTAGCTAGTCTGAACATAAACTTTTCAAAGTGATACAACTTGTTATATAAATCAAGCGTGAATATGTGCGGAAATACTACAGACCTGATCACAGCACCAGAACCAGATACATCCAACTGTCAACTACAATAGAAGCCTGGACAAGTGTCATTAGTTAACGTATTGTTATTATTCTTGTTATTTATTATACTCTTGCTGAAAAAAAAAAATGAAAACAAAAGGACAGAAAAGATAAATTCTTGATTTTCTATCTTGTGTGTATTTTCTTTGTGCCAACATTTTATAGCTTTATATCATTACGGCACATATATTTGCTATTTAGGCCGTTTGAATTCTCCATTCTGAAACTAAAAAAGACAGCGGGGAAACAATATAATCACTTGTATTGAAATCGAAACAACTGGCATTTACCTTATTGTGTACTACGAAAAGTTAAAGTAGGCTTATGTTCAGTGCTAAGTTTATCGGGACACAAAACGTGCGGAAAGAATTAAAAAAACTGGATTCAGTTGTTCAAACCCAACAACGTCATAAGTTAACGTATTGTTTTTATTTTAATCCTTAAGTGATGCTAAAATGCTAATGTTCTTGCTCAAGAATGTAAGTAGCTTTTGCATACTCACAATTTTCAGCAAATCTACATGAGCATTAGATTTTGTACTTTCCAGAACTGTAAACAATATGACCACTAACGAGTTTGTTAATCTAGCGCTTTCTTCAACTAGGCCCTGATATTTCAGAATGTACACTGTACTGGTTAACCATTTACGTATAATCATGTCCAGGAAAAGTGATGATAGGTTCGACTCAGCATGACCTAAATAGTGTTGACTGACCCGTTAAACCCCAAAACAAACACAACAAAACAAGGCTGTATTGGTCTGCATGGAGGAATCCTAGCTGCAGTGTAAGACATGCCAATATAAAACAGTGCAAAGCAGCCAATCAAGAATCAAATTACATGTAGAATAGAAGTGAAGGCAATGATCAGGAATCGACACAATTAACCCACAGCTCCCATCAGTGCCACCAAAGGGAAAGAAACACACACATAAACAACAGACCCTAATGGAAACACCAATAGCGGAAAGCCAACATGATAGTTCCTTTCTCACAAAATGGCCAATACGAATTTCACTAGGTTGGGGAGGGGTGGGGGCCTTAAATCAATTTTACGTGGCCACAATCCTCGCCTTTACTTCTGTCGCGATTTAGACAAATAATTTGTTCACTCCGTATGATGGCCTCCTAACTCATTAGTGCAACATCTCAGTGTACACAAAAAATCAAACAACAAGACTGATTAGATCAGAACCCAAAGACTATCCCAAACAACAAAGGGAAAGACGGGTAAACACAACTAAACAAACAACAAAATTGCTGGCGAAAAACCGAGTTAGCAGCTCTTTACCAAACAGGTGGCAACCCTGTCAGTTACCTTTACTAAACTGAAAAATCTGGACACACAGAAGTGGTAAAAGAAAACGTTTGAAATTGAAAAGCACCGAATATAAAACAAATTAAACCGCAACGAAAATACCGCCTTGAGGCGGCTAGCAATAATTACCGGGGGAGGGCAAACCAATAGCATGGGTTCCAAAGCTTTTACACAATTTAGATGACTTTTCGGCTTAAAAGGAATTCTATCTCATAGCTAAAGCTGACGACAATAACCCAGAGGGAAACAGAAGATCGGGTTCTCTCCATCTAAAGTCTACAATTTGCATTAATATCCGATTCTGTATTTTGTTTTATTTTGTGTCAAGACGTAGTATCTGTCTTTTATTGACGGTCAATATGTTCTATAAAAGGGTTATCATTTGGACGCAAGGAATACACCACAGAAGTGAAAAATATGGAGTGTACATGTTTTCTGGGCCAGACTAGCTAGTTTCGGCCAATTAGGCCTCATCAGTGACCCTCAGATATTTATAAAATTCCACAATGGAATCAATGATCCCAAAGGACAAGAAAATATAATCTACACTTTGATGTAGGGCAGGGAGACGTTTTATCGCCGCCACACATTCCAACACACCAGCTGTAGTGAAGTTAAATATGTTCTATAAAAGGACTTCTTTTTGGTCTATAAAAATTCTAATGAAGTTTTAAATAAATTGAAATCCAGGCGTTTTCGTGCTTCAAGTCTGTCTACTTATGATTTTTCCATCCTTTACACTACACTTCCTCATAATCTTATAAAAGAAAACCTTAATGATTTAATTGAATGGGCATTTCATAGAGAATATTCCCTCTATCTTGCATGTAATGTAAGAAATGCTTTTTTACACTTCTGAAGAGCATAACAATTATACTTTATGGTCATGTCAGAAAGTGTGTGAAGCTCTCACCTTTCTACTTGACAATATCTGCCGAAAACCAGTCTGAAATCATTGAAGCTTTTAGCTCCACTTCTAGATATTTGGATGATTTATTGAATGTTGATAATATCTATTTCGATGGTTTGATCAGTCAGATTTACCCCCTAGAACTTCAGTTAAATAAAGCAAATTTTTCTGATACTGAGGTCCCGTTTTGGGATTTACATCTATCTATTGTAGATGGGTTTGTTTCGTGCAAAATTTATAAAAAACGCGATGATTTTGATATTGAGATTGTAAATTTTCCTTTTGTGGATATTGATGTTCCTCGTGCACCATCCTATGGCGTTTATATTTCGCAATTAATTCGATTTGCCAGAGTGTGTAGTCATGTAACTGACTCCAACACTCGTAATTAATTATTAACGGCTAACTTTCTTAATCAGGGTTATCGGTACCATAAACTACGCAAAACCTTTTCAGAATTTTATAGACGCCACTCTGATTTAATTTCAAAATTCAATTTGAAACTTAAATCTCTTCTACAACAAGGTCTATCGGAACCCGAATTTTATGGTAACTTTGTATATAAATTCAGAAAATTATACACACGTAATGATTTCAGCACCCATTTTCGTAAAATCATTATTCGATATAAAAAGATTGGGTACAACATAAATGTTAAACGACAGACTGAATGCATGGTAGTTATCCCAATCACGGTTGACAACTTTGCTTCCCTCTTTACTTGCACGCCGGTGGGTCAGGCCTCAGATTCAATGACGGTTCCAACGGAAAGGCTTATTGAAAATTAGAGAGATCTGATTCAAGGTTATGTTGTTTGCTGCATGATGCTCTGTCTCTGGTCCGGCCCATCGGAGTCTAACTGTTGGTTTTCTTTCTTTCTTTCCAGCATTTCAGTGATTTCTTGCTGTCGAGTCCTCACCGTTGTCTCACATCTGTGGTTGTTTGATTATTTGTGTTCACTGAGATGTTGCACTAATGAGTTAGGAGGCCTTCATGCGGACTGAACAAATTATTTGTCTAAATCGCGACGGAAGTAAGGGCGAAGATTGTGGCCACGTAAAATCGATTTAAGCCCCCCCCCCCCCCCCCCAGTGGTATTCGTTTCCGCTGACCGTTCCAAGGCGGTTCTTTTGTCGCGGTTTATTTTGTTATGGTTTGCCTTTGGGTGTTTGTGTCGCTTATGTTATTTTATTTTGGATAGCCTATTGGTCATTTTGTGGGAAAGTAACTGTCCTTTTAGCTTTCCGCTGTCGGTGTTTCCATTAGGGTCTGTTGTTTCATGTTTGTGTGTCTTTCCCTTTTAGTGCCCCTGATGGGAGCTGTGGGTTGATTGTATCGATTCCTGATCATGCCTCCACTTCTATTTTACTATCTTTGTATTAAATAAAAGAAGGCTATCATGCTTTATTGCCAGAGATATAGATCCTTGCGAGAAATAACATTTTGTAAAATATGATATGTGCCTACACTGTTTCTAACGATACAAATGAACATGGTATTCTGACTCCCTTCACTGAATCAATGACTACTTCAAATGGGCGTAAAATATACCTACAGTGTGTAACAGTTATCCTTTAATTAAGCTTGATGTTATTTTAAAGAGATGTAAAATACTGTAGTTGTCTTCACTTACTACTTACTATATCCCACGACAAATAGGGATCCTATCATCATGATTCCTGCTTGCAGTGTGTCTGTGTACATGACAGCCGTTAATCCGCCTGCAATATCAACGCTCGGCATGCTGGATATTTTTTCAGCGGACGACATTTTGAAATATTTTTTCTTATTTTTCCCAGAAAACAGGATAAGTTATTTCAAGCAAATTGTCTCCAGAGATAATTTGCATGAAATGTCAAATCCTGTTTTCCGGGAAACTTCTGAAGATAATTTCCATGAAATGTCAAATTCGGTTTTCTGGGAAAAATAAGAAAACTATAAACAATCTGTCGTCTACTGAATTAGCCCAGAGAGTAGTGTTAAGGTTTAAGCAACTGACAACATTTTAAACATATTTATTTAAAGCTATTTGAGATTCACGATAGCTTATGGCATCATATTAGGAGTGCGTCAATGTATTGAGACCCCATCCGAAAATTATTCCACGTACAAACGATATGGATTTCCAAGTTTTGACAAATCTATATGCCGTAACCAATGTTTATCATATGATGTCGCTTCTGAGAGTGCAAAAACGCCATATAAGTAGTTTAGGTCGTAGTACGAAGCGTTTAATTGGTAATAAATTCTGAAATCCATTATTGGATTAAATATGCAAATTAATTGAAACCGTCCATAAGGTTACATGCACGACGTCATTAACGGCGTCGCGTTTACTAATGACGGAATATTGACAGTTTTGTTAACAAACCGCGAATAAAATGCGTTATAATGTCATATGATAAAAAAAATCTTGCATTCCTGCTCATGTATTATTGAATTTATTAAACTCGTTGAGGAAAAGGCATAAAATGCTCGGCACAGCCTCGCATTTTATCCTTTTCCTCAACTTGTTTAAAAAAATTCAATAATATATGAACACTGATGTAAGATCCTCTATTTCTTTCACTACTGAAAGCATATAAAAAGAAAGTAAAATGGGGGAAACTCATTTATTTTATACTTGGCAGTGACATCAATGCATATCTGAAACAATCGAAACCCAGCAGGCACATGACGTAATTGTGACGTCACATCAACGTCGGTGCAAAGTCATGACGTTTTTGCAACGTCATATCTACGTCACTGCAACGTCGTGAGATTTCATTGACGTTGATTTGACGTTGCCCTAGCGACTTGTGCCTGCTGAGAAATGATATTATCACACTGTGAGAAATAACCTGACAATAGCAGCCCGGACTAGTATTCTGTTTTTTTTTTTTTTTTTCGTATTAAATAAAAAAGAATATTAACTTTTTCGGTACATATTGCTATTTCATCGAATGTATTGAAAACATTTTTCATCGAGGCTTTGGGAAACACTATATATTAGCATATTTCGAAAAGCTGTTTAATTGCAGTACATCACCAAAGTAAAGTAGAAATAAAAAGAAAATTTACCTTTTTTCGATAAATACCAAACATTTTGATCTCGCGTATATTCATGCTTCGCACTCGTGAAATTTCTGATGACTCCCGATGAAATATTTTGATATTCATCTCAAAAAAGTAAATATCCTGTATACATTAAGAAATAAGGATTCACAAAGCTTCATATATACCCGGCAAAAAAAAAAGTTCTGCACAACTGGGTTTTTCGCCAATTTATTTTAGTCACATGTAGTTTCTGTTTACATATTACACATCTGCTTTTAGCTTACCCTTTTGGAAACAGTTTACTTTAAACATAATCAAAATCGCACAAGAAATGCTGGATATTTTGGCTTGACAAGGCACCAGGGGTCGGCAGTCAAAAAAGACAAAATTATCGATTTTCAATGCGATCGTTTATTACCCGTCCGTCTGTTGGCTTAGACGTTTAGACGTGTATAGGACGAAATGCATTATTTTAATGGGTCTTTGGTTAAGTTTTGGTAAAATGCTGCTCTTGTTGCTGCTGCTACTGCTGCTGCAGACGTTGACTTGTGATGTTCTGTTACCTGGCTTTTGTAATATTGGTGCTGCATGCGATTTTAATAGTGAACATTTCTGTCAAAAGTCATCATCAAAGTTCTTATCCAATAACATGCATGGAATTAAAAGTGCTCACCAGGCTACATATCCAACTGCATTTTTGCATGATTTTTTAAAGATGTTCATCATTTCATTAAATCAGTTTTAATTGCCCATTTTAAGCGTTTGGTTACAACAATGGCGATTATTAGACCTTTCCGAGTTTTGATAAAGCTAACTGATGAAGAAAGAGTCCGGGCGCTTGGGCGTTTAGAGGCGGGGGCTCATCCGCAAGATGTTGCTTATCAGTTCAACGTGCCTCGCAGCACTATTGTCCGCATTCGTCAGAGTCATCAAAAAACGGGGGCTGTTTCCGACCGACCCAGATCCGGACGACCGAGGGTTACTACCCATCGTGAAGACCGATACATTGTGGTAACTGCAGCAAGACGGCGTTTTGTTGATGGTCCAAGTCTGGAGAGAATGTTGAGACAACAATGGGGGCCTGGCGCACGTCGAATCTCGGTACAGACAGTCAGGTACAGAGTAGAAGTAAAACAAAGATCAGGAATTGATACAATTAACTTACTCCATCCATAAAAGACACCAAAGGGAAAGAAATACAAACATTAAGCGACCAGACCATAATGGAAACCTAAACAAAGGAAGGCCATATGGACAGTTACTTTCCCACAAAATGGCCATATGGCCATCCAAAATTAAAAGACACAAGTGATACACACAGTAAGTAACAAACAACAACATAAATAAATCGCCACAGAAGAGCCGCCTTGGAACGGTCCTCGGGGTTCAAATCCAGAAAACCGTCTAGGAAGCCTCATTTTTCTCAACGGCACAGGGCTCTACGGCGCCAGTTTTTTGTGCATATGGCAGATGGACCCGACGGCAGTGGTCGGAAGTTCTTTGTTCCGACGAGTCGAGAGTATGTCATTGGAAGATTGATGGTCGGATCAGAGTTTGGCGTCGCACTGGGAGAGACATCTTGAGCCTAATGTCCTACCAACAACAGCTTACAACGGCGACAGTGTAATGGTTTGGCAGGTATCATTCTAATGGCAGAACTGCCCTTGTCGTATTGCCCGGAAACTTGAATGGTCGTCGGTACATTGACGGAATTCTAAGACCTCATGTTGTACCGTATCTCAGACAGATGGGCCAGCACTCCATCTTCCTGGACGACAATGCGAGACCACATCGTGCCAGGATTGTCGATGCTTTCCTGCAGTAGAATGGTGTGCAGAGACTTGAGTGGCCACCGATGTCCCCTGACTTGGCGTGCATTGAACATTTGTGGGATATTCTTGGTCGGGCTGTAAACAAACGGGTCAATCAACACACAAGACTTCCAGACTTGCAGAGACTTCTACTCCAAGAATGGGCTATGATTCCTCAGCATCATATACAGAGACTGGTGAATTCCATGAGGAAGAGACTTGACGAGTGTCGTGTGAATGAATCTTGGTGGCTATACCCATTATTGATTATTGAGTTACAGTTCAGAAACTGTGATTTTGTCATTTTTTGACAACCTACCCCATGTGCCTTCGGAGAAGCATTATTCATGACTCAGTGATGATATTCTTGTTTTGATTTCTGTTTATGTTCAGGATTGAATTAGATTTTCTTGTGGTGTAATTATTTTTCTGTATATTTATGTTTTAGGCAAACAGGTCGAAAAAAAACCTGTTGTGCAGAACTTCTTTTGCCGGGTATAGATGCAATGCCTATGTTTTAAAGTACGATAACGCACATAAATATATTGAGTTGGGGAATTTTATCAAAAGACGAACATAATTGCCAAATTGTAAGCAAAATAACAAGGCTTTGCTTAAATGTTTCTAGAGTTTCCTAAATTCACAACATTGAAAAGACGATTATTTCTCGGAATTTCATCAGCCGTTTATCCGGTCATTAACACATTCATACTGTATACTTAATAAATATGGTGATGATACCTTATTAGTTCCACTGTTAAATTTCTTAATTTAACAGACTCATGTCAGTAGGGAATCATAGCCCGTCTAGCGTAGGTTTTTGAAACAATATTTTCGATCCGATGGGAGGCACTGATGACGTTGCACTGATGAGTTAGGAGGCCTTCGTGCGGACTGGACAAATTATTTGTCTAAATCGCGACGGAAGTAAGGGCGAGGATTGTGGCCACGTAAAATCGATTTAAGCGCCCAGTGGAATTCGTTTCCGCTGACCGTTCCAAGGCGGTTCTTCTGTCGCGGTTTATTTTTGTTATGGTTTGTCTTTTGGGTGTTTGTGTCGCTTATAATATTTTATTTTTGATAGCCTATTGGCCATTTTGTGGGAAAGTGACTGCCCTTTTGGCTTTCCACTGTTGGTGTTTCCATTAGGGTCTGTTGTTTCATGTCTGTGTGTCTTTCCCTTTGTTGTCTCTGATGGGAGCTGTGGGTTGATTGTATCGATTCCTGATCATTGCCTCTACTTCTGTTTCACCGATATAATGTTGTGCTCGCAGTTGTTTCATCTCTGTGGTTGTTTGATTTTTGTGTTCTCAGTGATGTTGCACTGATGAGTTAGGAGGTCTTCATGCAGACTGAACAAATTATTTGTCTTACCTGGGGAAAATTAACTAGTGGAGGCCCTCAAATTATTTATTGTTGACTTTTCCAGTCTTTGCTATCCACTCGGAAAATGCATTTTGAAGTCATTTTGGGGTATAATACTCTGGAACAACGCACTACCCAAGGCATGAAGGCTTTCAAATCAACGTCCTCGCAGATTGGTTTTAATCTATGGGTAAGGCCAGAAATCTCAGGGAGGAAGGTCTGGACTGTATGGAGGATGTGGTAAGGTTTTAATGTTCAACTCCTCCAAGTATTCGATCGTGTGCAGGGGCGTTATCATGAAGAATATGAAGACCAAGCATCTATGTATATGGGCGCATTGCAACTAAGTGGCCTACAACAGCAGACTTATTTTTCTTTATAAAATAATTCTATGACACTCTTGTTCTCAGGTACTGGTATTCGGGCCATAATCCCATCACAGTCAAAAAAGAGCGTACAGGACACGTCACGAAGTCTTATTTCTCCGCGCGATTTGAGGTATTTCGCCATTTTCACCTACCCAAATTTTATTGTTTTATTTGCAATTAGGTTTAAAAATACAACCACGTTTCATCACAAGTTATCATACTTCTGGGTTTTCTGGAATCCGCATCCGTGTATTTTGCGTGAAGTTCTGAGCCTTTTTCTGCCCTATCCTCTTTTGTTCAGGAATCAAAAGATGGGGATCCGACTAGCACAAACCTTCTTAAGCTTAATCACTTCTTTCGATATATAAACTACGGCCTATGAATTCATGCCAGATAAATCCATTATCCCCTATTTCTTCGACAGTGTACCACGCATCTTCTTTAATTACCGTTTTCACAATCTCGATTTCTTTCTCTGACACTGCTGAAAGCGGTCGTCCATCTCTGAAAAGTCGCACCCATCTGCTACTTATTGGATACGATAATGCATTTTCACCATAAACATTATGCAAATCGGCTTTGATCCCCATTGGCGAAACGTTTAGAATTGTGCGCAATGCGCAGTATACCTTTTGTTCTTCTGATATAACATTGCTATTATCGGCCATATTTTCGCCCAGTGTCAAAGACATCGTCATCTACAATGGCCGCTCTAGCGCACTGCATGCATAATAAGTCTGCGAATTTTAATTCGGTCATTTGACATAAGGTTAGATTTGTCATGCATGTTTGAAAAATGTACGAAACCTTCGAAACTATTATTTCTTACATGCTTTTCAATGAAATACAGAGATTTCTCAGTGAAATCGAAAACGATATTTTCACTGTTTCAAACAGTGACTGATATCAATTTTATTTTTCACTGTTTGGGACAACTTTTTTTCTCAAAATCTAATTCTGTGGTCAGTTTTTCCATTGTCAGATGATTGAAAATTAATGAACTGTATTAGAATTGACGCTTAGCCCGTTCACACGTCACGAGGACATTAATGATGTCATTTCGGCGCTGACGTCACATATTTTGTCGGGCGACGTTAGATCTGTCCGCACCTTCTTTGGGAAACTAATCTCTCGATTATTTCCGTCACGATTCATAAAAATGCCATCTCCGGCTATTTCTCAGGTGCAAACTTTTAGTTTACACCCAATATTATATCCAGTAAATACGTTGGACAGCTCTAAATTGACGCGAAACGACCAGGAACAAAGTTAGTTTTCTCTGAGGGTGAGTGACACGCTAAGTGAAGCTAAATATTGTCGTTTTGCAGCATGTAAGAAACAGAAAATTTGATTTTTTAGTGTAAGATCAAATTTTATTTCACTCATGGACACCAAAACTGGTATTTCCACTCGTGGCTACGCCAATCGTTAAAATACTGGTTTTCGTGTTCATTCGGTGAAATAAAATTCAATCTTATACTGAAAAAATCAAATATCCTCTATGCAATACGGCTACTATACATACTTTCCAAATGACCCTCGTACTACCCAACAAAACACTGAAACTATAACTCCCATTCTGCCGTACGGCGGAATGGTGTGTACTTGATATGTGTGCAAAATGGTAACTGACTTCAGAGGGGAGATATTTTGTGCTATTTTCCCCCGCTATTTTCCCCCCGAGTATCACAAAGCAGAGATGGCAAGAAATTCCGGTGTGCAGTAGATTTGGCATCCGCTCCATCAGTTTACGATCTCGCATTCTCTGCCGAAATTTTCAGGCTTCAGAACAGATGATTCACTTCAACCGTCTTTGTCCGCTGTGATTCGAGCCTCGCTCGGGTCACATGTTAGACGCCAAGTTCTGCAACGGAAGGTCACGTGTCTTTCTCCGGGTACTCTGGTTTTCTAATTAGCGATCGGCTCTTGAAGCGGCCGTATAACCAAAACCCCAAAACAGGTCCTTGTTTTTTGCTCCATTCCGCATCTCGTACATACCAAGGGTTCAAAATAGAAGTGCAGGTAATGATCAGAAATCGGTATAGTTAACCCACACCTCCAATCAGAGACCTCAGAGGGAAAGAAACACGAACATGAAATAACTAGACCCTAATGGAAACATCACTAGCGGAAAGCCAAAAGGACATTTACTTTCCCACAAAATGGCCAATTGGCTATCCAAAACAAAAATATATAAGCAATACACACAGTCAAAGACGACTTATAACAAAAGTAATTAAAGTCATCGGAAGTGCGAATGTTTTATCTTTCATATTTTTCTGACAACAAAAGGTCCCACGCGCTGGAAGCAAAATGCGGTTATAATTATAGCAACGGCATTAAATATCGTCCTACTGTTTCTTAATCAGAGTTTCAAACACAGTTTTGCATTCGTTGGTCTGAAACTGTATGCACAATTACGAGACCTGATAAACAATCTCCATATATCCTGCTCACAAATTTGTATATAGTATTACTGTAAAACCAGATAAGAAGTCGGTTGTTTTAGCCTATGATAGAAATTCTGCACTTACCCTAGTGTTCTTACCCAGACAAACTACATATGTGTAGTACGCGAAAAATGAAACATTAAACAAAGAAAAATTAAAATTTTCGATGGTGTTTTGCAACAAAAAAGAATCTTACATGAGGTTTTCTCTGTTGCAGATGGGCGTTGCCAACCCCTGGGATGACCGTGCTGAGCGGAACCGAGGCTATGCCGGTGGCGTTGTGCAAGAAAAAGAATCTTATATGAGGTACTGCTGTAAATGAGCGTTTCCAGCCTCCTGGATAACCGTGCTGAGCAGAACCTTGGCATAGCCCCAGTACGGCCATTCCTGGGGTTGGAAACGCCCGTCTATAACCGAACCCCATGTCAGATTCTTATAGTCCCTAGAGATTTTTTCCTACTTTTCTAGATATAGTAGATCTTACATGAGTGTTCATGTATTATAGTATCTATTAAATGAGATGAGGAAAATGAATAAAATACGAGGCTTCTCCGAGCATTTTATCCCTTTTCCACAACGAGTTTAATAAATTATTATTGAATTATTAAATTCTTTGAGGAAAAGGGATAAAATGCGAGGTAAAATACATGAGCACGAATGCAAGATTCTATTTATCCTTTGACATTTAAAACGCATTTTATTCACGATTTTCTACAAAACTGTCAATATTCCACCATTAGTAAACGCGACGTCGTTAAGGTCAAGAATACGTGAACGGGTTCTCCTACAAAAATCTTAAAATTCTTTTAACCGTAGGAGTTTCTACGCATGGCAAATTTGAGCCAGCGCACGGCAAAACCTACAATAAGACATGTGCGTCCACCGAAGAATCAGATCAGCCTGCGCATCCATATAGTCTAACAAGAGACGTCTCTTGCTACCCGAAGGAGCAATGGGCCCTTCGCTATTCTTAGAGCGCACAGCGAAGACCCTTATCAGACTGCGCGGATGCGCAGGCTTATCTGAGTCTTCGATGGGCGCACACGTATAAGTGTAGGTTTTGTCGTGCACTGGCTCATTTCATTTCATCTCAACATAGGGATAAGGCTATACAAATAACTAAGTGTGAAGAACAGTATGTTCTTCGTGAAGAGTAAAAACTTACCGAGAATGGTGAACAGTGCGGTCATAAAGAGTATCACTCCTGTAGCGAGATACATATTCCAACCTAGTGCCAGCTGTATGTAGAGGGCACCAGAAAATATGCTGGTCTGTAAATAGAGGATCTTACATGAGTGCACATGTATTATTGAATTTATTAAACGAGCTGAGGTAAAAGGATAAAATGCAAGGCTTTGCCGAGCATTTATCCCTTTTCCTCAACGAGTTTAATAAATTCAATAATACATCAGCACGAACGCAAGATTCTATTTATCATATGAGATTTATAACGCTTTTTATTCACGTTTACTTTACAAAAATATCAATATTCCGCCGTTAGTAAACGCGACGTCGTTAAGGACGTCGTACATATAACGTGACGGAACGTATCTAGCTAATTTGCATATTTAATCCACAAGTGGATTATCGAAAATATTGCATGGCGTTATTACACTCTCAGACGCGACGTCATATGATAAAAAATCATAAATGTCAATTACAGATTTTCAGAAAAAGTGGTGCGAGTCAGACCGTCCAATGCATATAAGCATTTTGGTTCCATTGGGTAGCAGGGCTTAAGATGTCATTTCATCTGAATGTCGGGTAAAAGTGCCAAGAAATTGGAAGCAACGTCTCCAAAATGACCTAGTATTTTGTTGACGGGGACTTAAAACCTCATTTCAAACAAACAAAACATATTTTTGGTGTTATCACCACTATGTTTTTAACTGTAAGTATAATAATGTACACGTACATATGACTTCAGTAATATGCGTGTCGAGAATATGTGCATTGAGTTTCTATGAACCCATCAACACTGTGTGCTTTCATCAACCAAACAATGACATTGTTTAAAATGTATTGTTCGTAACACTATATTTTACGTTTCAAGCAATTAAATCAAGCAAGCAATCATAGAGTTTAAAATTTGCGGCACGTCTTAATCGACAACCCATTCCCATTTGGGTTTTAGGTGACTCGTGTGTCTTTATAACACTTTCTCTTTAGATGGCCTGTGGTATCTGTTGTCGAAACTATCACAAAAACTTAATATAATTTTGACCGCCTTAAACCCCACGTTTTAGAGTAGAATTTGGATTCCCCTGCCTACATTATAGTGTTGGTTATATTTTCTTGTCCTTTGGGATAATGGATTCCATTGTGGAATTTTGAAACTATTTGAGGGTCACTGATGAGGCCTAACTGGCCGAAACTAGCTAGTCCGGCCAAGAAAACATGTACACGTCATATTTTCCAGTTCTGTTGTGTATTCCTTGCTTCCAAAGGATAACCCTTTTATAGAACATCATCTCAGGGTTATTTCTGCTCAAAAACATAGATTGTGGGTACTCGTAAGAACCACCTCAATGAGGCGGTCTAAAGGGTACCCACAATTTATATTTTGAGCAGAAATAAGAAAAATATCATAATTTTTCAACTGAATATTTTCATTTTTTGGGGGGTTAAATTTGCAATGTATTTGAATAGGCGTGTATTCATAATGGTGGCTTGAGCTGTCTGTTTTCGTAACCGTGCAATGTCCAGAGTAACATTTTCATTCTAAACAAATTCAGTTACATCAATATTTGGATTTTTTCGATCATTGCCTGCACTTCTGTTTTACAATGTAAAACGGAAAGTCTTCACTTCTGTTTTACAATGTAAAACGGAAAGTCTGGTGAATTTAGGAAATTGTGTCCACAGGCAGCATGTATGAGGGTCGTTCAATGAGAATCTGGTCTTACCTATTTAGAGCCATATTTGACTCCTTCAGTCTCAGGTTCATAGTGATGGATTCAAGTTTCGTCCCCGGTAACAATCCTTTCAAAGAAGTCTTCCGGGTCAAATTCATATTTCTTTCTTCAAAAGTGACACAGACATGAGCACTCGGACAGCTCGTTGTTCTTTAATAAGACATTTTGGCACCCAACGCACTGAAAGCTTCCTCATGCCCAGCCGTTCAGGTAAAATAGTAAAAACGCTACCCTCAGTAATCTCCAATCTTCTAGCCTTTTCTGAAATTTTCATTTGCTTGTTCTGCTTTACCAGCTCCCTTAGATTTTCACCAGGGACGCCATCGGTAGCTTTCACAGGTATTCCACTAAGATGCTCGTCTTCCAACGTTACTCGACCACGTTTAAAATCAGGGCCCAGTTGTCCAAAGCATCGTTAGCTTAACGAGCTCGTTAGTGGTCATATTGATAACTGTTCTAGCAAGTTAAATATTTAAAATTTTGGTATTTTTGTTGAACAAATGTGAGCAGCTTTTGCAAGTGCAAAAGGTGCTCACATTTTTTCAACAAAAATATCAGCATATCTGCCATAATAAATGCTCAAAGTTTTAACGATACGTTAACTAACGACGTCGTTAGTTTTGAACAACTGGCCCCTGGTATCGAATTTTTAACATTTGAAAAAAAGGAACAGTCTTTCCAAAAACTTCACACAATTTCTCATAAATTTCCTTGTTCGTCCTCTTTTTCAAAAACAGGTATCTAATCACTGCTCTGTACTCCTTTCGTGAAGCAAATTCGTCAACATTGTCCCCTGCCACGTTATTTTACCTCGCACGCACTTCAAATACTAGATTTGCCGATAAAATATTGTATAACCATGTATAAGGCATTGTTGTATAAAAAGTGGAAACCGTTCACTTGCCACGGGTCAGTAGCTGGGTTAGGCCAATCAAATATTGAACGGCCCTCGTACATCTTTAACCTAATATGAATTTGAATTGATTGTATTTATTAATGATGAACCGTGCGACTAGATACCTTATGGAATACGGTTATTTTTTAAAGTAGTTATAATGTGGCTGTTTTTAAAATAAATGGAGCATTCTAGTGTTTTGATGAATGTCTTTTTTATATATATTTATTTTACTAATAACTGGACAGTCAGACGAAGAAAGAAAGAAAGAAAGAAGAAAGATGATGCATACCGATAGTTTTGTCAAGATGTACATAATCAGAGAAAATACGCTGATATAGGTGCATATTCTTTTCCCTCCAAATCTCTTCTCAAGATATTCTGGCATCGTGTACACCTAAAAATGCAAAACAAAATTTGCATACAATATGCATTATGCTTGAATGCTAAATGTGCAATGCATACCAGAGCTAATGTATGAATGTCATAAAAGCAAATAATATCAGAAACAGGTATTAAGCGAAAAAAACAACATTCATAGAAGTGATGACTAGTGCATATCAAATACCATTTCGGCAATAAATACCGGAGATGATTTTAAATTTAAGTGATATATCAGAGCCTAAGTATTTTGCTCTTGTGAAATCAACTCATATGAACAAAAAGCAAAACAATGATGCTTCTTGGAAGCATATGGACAATACACAAATTATACGTCTAGTATAACATGTGAATAACAACTAGAAAATTATGATTATTTAATTTTATCATATGACGTCGCGTCTGAGAGTGTAATAACGCCATGTAATATTTTCGATAATCCACTAGTGGATTAAATATGCAAATTAGCTAGATACGTCCCGTAACGTTACATGTACGGCGTCCTTAACGACGTCGCGTTTACTAATGGCGAAATGCTGACATGTTTGTAAACAATCGTGAATGAAATGCGTTTTAAATGTCATATGATAAATAGAATCTTGCATTCGTGGTCATGTATTATTGAATTTATTAAACTCGTTGAGGAAAAGGAATAAAATGCTCGGCAAGCCTCGCATTTTATCCCTTTTCCTCAACTCGTTTAATAAATTCAATAATACATGACCACTCATGTAAGATCCTCTATGTATGTGCCATATGAGCAATTGAGCAATTCGTTCAAAACATTATGCGATTTTACACGTTCTTTCAGACATTTCGACAGAATCTTTTTATCACGTACTGCGATAATGTTGCTTTATTTGTTGGTTTGAATTGAGGTTTTACGTCCCCGTCAACAATGTTAAGGTCATTCTGGAGACGCTGCTTCCAATTTTGTGGGACTTTTACCCGACATTGAGATGAACCTGCCGCTCAAACAAACCAAAAGGGTTAAAATGTAGGGACGTTCCGACTCGCACCACTTTGTCTGGGCAGGCTTAGACCCCTAAGCGGTTTACCAGTACTCACGTGCAGCCCAGTTTCAGCTCTGCGTGGAAGCATCATGCAGCCCAATCTATTTTTCATTCCCCCATGGACGGGCCGACTCGCACCGCATGCCTGACAGGCTTAGATTCTCTAAGCGGTTCACCAGTACTCATGTGCAGCCCAATTTCAGCTCTACGTGGAAGCATCATGCAGCCCAAAATTTTTCTTCATGCCTCTATGGGCGGGGCGATCGATAATGTTGCAGAGGAAAAGCTCCACCAGATTATCGTGAAGAAATCAGCCGTAAATAAAAAAATTTCCCCGTACGACATCGAAGTGCAGATTACATTTTCTGGTCCCATGGGATCATTGAGTTCATTTAGAATCATTATAAAAACAGAGTAATGCTTAAGTCGGTGCTAGATAGCCCCCGCCCATCGGGGCTTGAAGAAATAGATGGGCTGCATGATGCTTCCACGCAGAGCTGAACCCGATCCGCACACGAGTACTCGTAAACCGCTTAGAGGATTCAAGCCTGCCGGGCAATGCGGTGCAAGTCGGCCCGTCCATGCTTATAAACCCTATTGGTTTCATTGGGTGGCAAGGCTTGAGATGTCATTTCATCTCAATGTCGGGTAAAAGTCCCAGAAAATTGGAAGCAACGTCTCCAAAATGACCTTTACAGTATTGACTGGAACGTTAAACCTCAAATCAAATGAACAAACAAAAAAGTCGGTGCTAGAGGGCGTGGCCGGTGTTGCACATTTCAGTACTGGTCATGAACAGACTTAGTAAAATCGAGTCTGCTATTTTCTTTTTTTTTTTGGTTTATTTTTTGCTTTCAAGGATCTAACTATTCAGAACTTATCTTTGCTGCAGCTGGTGTTAAGCCGTGTGGCGGCCGTAAAATGTCTCCCCGTATATCATCATAGTGCAGATTATATATTCTGGTCATTTGGGATCATTAAGTTCAGTGAGAATCATTTTGAAAATAGATTTCTGCTTAAGCCGGTGCTAAATTGCGTGGCCGATGTTGCACATTTTAGTACTGGCCATGAACAGACTTTGGGATCATTGATTCCATTGTGGAATTGTGAAAATAATAGAGGGTCACTGATGAGGCCTAATTGGCCGAAACTAGCTATTCTGACTCAGAAAACATGTACACTTCATATTTTCAGTTATGTTGTGTATTCCTTGCTTCATAAGGATAACCCTTTCTAGAACATATTTAACCCTTATCCTGCTGTTCACGACAACCCTTTTCTTTGCAAGCAGTGTAGATCCAGATCAGATGATCAGATCTGATCAAGATCTACACTATTTGACATTCAATTTATGAATTTGTAGGAATAAATTACACCAAGTAATCTGATTGGTTCAAAATCAGAACTGGGTGTGGCTAAAATGAATATTCAGCAAGAGAAGGGTTAATACCAATCGCGGATGATACTTTGCTTCCCTCTTACATTGCACACGGGGGGGGGGGGTTGGGGGGTCAGGCCTCAGGTTCTATGATGGTTCCAGCATAAAGGCTTACAATACTCCTGATTCATGTGATTGTAAAAACTCAAAGTATTGCTATCCTGCTGCTGGTCATGTAATTACTGGCAATTTGAAAATTATTCCTGATTCTAGGATAAGGAATATAATTTCTAAAGGACCGAAATATCGGTTTCCTGTAAAATTGATTTCAGTAAATGTAGAGATGAAATCGCTGCTTCCTTGAATGAATTCGGTAATCGATGGTGTAAGCGAGAGTATGTTGAGTATAAAGCCCTAAAGGACTGGAAACTTAGCATTTTAAGACTAGTGAATAAACGCATTTATTTCGATTCTCAAAATACTAACTTATTACCTCCTAAGCCCAAGACGTCTTTACGTCATCTTAAACTAGGTATTCAAGAATTTCATAAGAAGTTTGTTTTGGCCCCTGCAGACAAGGCCGCTAACAACGTCGTCGTTGTGTGACGGCTCCATTATGTTAACACGCTTAAGCAGGAGCTTGGTGGTACTAAGGCCGATGAACTTCAGCCTTTAGCTGAAGAGAGAGCTATAGTAGATAAACATGTTTGTCTTTCAGCCACCAAGTTTGCTGTGTGTGTTAACGAAGGCCAAGACAAGCTTCCTACGCTATACTGGTTACCAAAACTTCATAAAAAACCTTACAAAGCACGGTTTATTGCAAATTCTAGTTCTTGCACTACCACTGAACTTTCTAAATTATTAACTTCCTGTCTTACTGCTATTATAACGCATGTAATTAAATATTGTGATAAAGTCTTCCTTTGTTTAGGTTTCCATTGTGGTCTGGTCGCTTAATGTTTGTATTTCTTTCCCTTTGGTGTCTTTTATGGATGGAGTAAGTTAATTGTATCAATTCCTGATCTTTGTTTTACTTCTACTTTGAAAGATCAGGAAGAAATCTGTTTTGGTCTATAAAAAATTCGAATGAGGTTTTAAATAAATTGAAATCTAGACAGTTTCGTGCGTCTAGTCTGTCTACCTACGATTTTTCCACTCTTTACACTACACTTCCTCATAATCTTATAAAAGAAAAGCTTAATGATTTAATTGAATGGGCTTTTCACAGAGAAGATTCTCTCTATCTTGCATGTAATGTCAGAAATGCATTTTTCACTTCTAAAGAGCATAAGAATTATACACTTTGGTCATGTCAGAAAGTGTGTGATGCCCTCACCTTTCTACTTGACAATATTTATATTAGATTCGGTACTAAGTTATTTAGACAAATTGTGGGTATTCCGATGGGTACTAATTGCGCACCTCTTGTGGCTGATCTGTTCTTGTATTGTTATGAAAGAGACTTCATTTTGTCGCTTTCCATTGATAACCAATCTGAAATTATTGAAGCTTTTAGCTCTACTTCTAGATATTTAGATGATTTATTAAATATTGATAATACCTATTTTGATGGTTTGATCAGTCAGATTTACCCCCTAGAACTTCAGTTAAATAAAGCAAATTCTTCTGATACCGAGGCCCCGTTTTTGGATTTACATCTATCTATTGTATATGGATTTGTTTCGTGCAAAACTTATGATAAACGCGATGACTTTGATTTTGAGATTGTAAATTTTCCTTTTTTGGATGGTGATGTTCCTCGTGCGCCATCCTATGGCGTTTATATTTCGCAATTAATTCGATTTGCTAGAGTGTGTAGTCATGTAACTGACTTCAACACTCATAATAAATTATTAACGGCTAAACTCCTTAATCAGGGTTATCGGTACCATAAACTACGCAAAGCCTTTTCAAAATTTTATAGACGCCATTCTGATTATATTTCAAAATTCAATATTGGACTTAAATCTCTTCTGCAACAAGGTCTATCGGAACCCGAATTTTATGGTGACTTAGTATATAAATTCAGAAAAATATATAACCGCAATGACTTCAGCACCCAATTTCGTAAAATCATTCTTCGATATAAAAAGATTGGGTACAACATGGATATTATACGACAGACTGCATGCATGGTAGTTAACCCAATCACGGTTGGCAACTTTGCTTCCCTCTTTAATTGCACGCCGGTGGGTCAGGCCTCAGATTCTATGACGGCTCCAACGTAAAGGCTCATTGAAAATTAAAGAGATAATGTTGGTTGGTGCCTGATGCTCTGTCTCTGGTCGGGCTCATCGGAGTCTAACTGTTGGTTTTCTTTTGCTCCAGCATTTCAGTGGTTTCTTGCTGTCGAGTCCTCACCGTTGTCTCACCTCTGTGGTTCTTTGATTTCTGTGTTCACGGAGATGTTGCACTGATGAGTTAGGAGGCCTTCATGCGGACTGAACAAATTATTTGTCTAAATCGCGACGGAAGTAAGGGCGAGGATTGTGGCCACGTAAAATCGATTTAAGCCCCCCAGTGGAAATCTTCCACTGACCGTTCCAAGGCGGCTCTTCTGTGGCGATTTATTTATGTTGTTGTTTGTTACTTACTGTGTGTATCACTTGTGTCTTTTAATTTTGGATGGCCATATGGCCATTTTGTGGGAAAGTAACTGTCCTTATGGCCTTCCTTTGTTTAGGTTTCCATTATGGTCTGGTCGCTTAATGTTTGTATTTCTTTCCCTTTGGTGTCTTTTATGGGTGGAGTAAGTTAATTGTATCAATTCCTGATCTTTGTTTTACTTCTACTTTACTTATGTAATGTTGGTTGGTACCTGATGCTCTGTCCCTGGTTGGGCCCTTCGGAGTCTAGCTGTTGGTTTTCTTTTGCTCCAGCATTTTATTGTTTTTGTTGCTGTCGAGTCCCCACCGTTTTTTCATCTCTGTGGTTGTTTGATGTTTGTGTGCTCGAAGATGTTGCACTAATGAGTTAGGAAGCCTTCATGCGGACTGAACAAATTGTTTGTCTAAGTCGCGACGGAATCCAACCCGAGGATTGCAGATGCGTAAAATCGATTTAAGCCCCCCCCCCCCACCAACACCACTTCCCCTGTGATTTTTTTTCACTGACCATTCCAAGGCGGTTATTCTATCGCGGTTTATTTTTGTTATGGTTTATCTTTGAGTGTGTGTATCGCTTATATCTTTTTTGTGGATAGCCAATTTGGCCATTTTGTGGGAAAATAACTTGCCTTTGGCTTTCCGCTATAATTGATGTTTCCATTATTTATTTAATGTTTGTGTTTTTTTTGTTGTTTTTTTTTCATTTGTTGATGGGTGATGTGGGTTAATTTTATCGATTCTTGATCATTGCCTTCACTGCTATTAAATAAAACTGAGTCTGATATTTTCGTTTATTTGGTGTAGTCTCTGCTTCCAAAGGATCTAGCTATTCAAGACTTATTTATTTTCTCGGATAAACTTTTATTTTTTACATTTTCATTTTTATTCGTATATATTAAATCTACGTCCAGTCCCGTCCTTTACACTCTGAAATGCAGGTTCAATATAAAAAGTGCTTTGGTATATATTAATTGCCAGAGTTGCAATTTGCTTCAGTTACGCCCCATTTTACCTGGAACGTTTTGTACAGCCCATAGTTCACTAAATTTGAAACATGCAGATGCTCATCATCACAATCACTGATTAGGCCTTATTGGCCAAAACTAGGTAGTCTGGCCTAAAAAAACTTGTACACTCCATCCTTTTAAGTTGTATGGTGTATTCCTTGATTCCAAAGTACAAACCTTTCATAGCACATTATTTTGAATCAGCTGAAGAAGTTATACCATTAGTTAATTATTCTAATGCACTTGTCTGATTGGATAACGTCAAAAATTTGTGACAGTATATTCTGCGATATACTGTCGGAAATCCGAAGTCATCACGTGACGTCGCTATTCATTGGCTGGCATTTGGTTTTACGCAGCTCACAGCGCTTGCCCCTTTGAGCATAATAGTACAATTTTTAACAAAACTCACAAGTAAGTGCATTAGAATGGGGATAACTGTAATGAAAATTGTCATTTTGGGAGGTAAATCGGAGGTTTTACGGTCGAAAATTTCGTTTTACGGCGACGCGTCAGCGGAGCCTTAAAACGTAATTTGCAACCGTAAAAACCGACGATTTACCTCCCCCAAAATCACAATTTTGCAATACAGTTATCCCCATTCTAATTTACTTCTCCGGTTGTTTTGTTAAAAACTGCATTATTTTGCACAAAACGGCTAGCGCTGTGAGCTGCGTAAAACCAAATGCCAGCCAATGAAAAGCGACGTTACGTGATGACGTCGGGTTTCCAACAGTATATCGCAGAATATACTGTCGCAAATTTCGACGTTATCCAATCAGACATCGCGTTACATACGCAAGTGCATTAGAATTTTGAATCAGTTGAAGAAGCCATGTCATTTGTTAACTATTTTAAGACATGTCTAGCATTTAAAGCTAGTATAAAATGCTACATATGCTACACTGAGATCATTGTAGATAGGCTCATTTAAAACCTTTAACCATTTCGTTAACACGACGAATATAGGTCACTGCGTTCGATTCGTGAACAAGTCCGTGCAATTAAAATATGTTCTAAGAAAAAGCACGAAATACACACAGAACCGAAAAGTATGGCGTGTACAAATTGTTGTTTTTTTTCGGCCAGACTAACTAGATTCGGCCTCATCAGTGAATCTTTGATATTTTCAAAATTTCGCTATAGAATCAATGGTCCCAAAGGATAAAAAATATTTTCTACACTATGGTGAAATAGCGCTGACAGACATGCACAGACAATTATATAAACAAACGGGGTTTTCAGTGGTTTCTTGCTGTCGAGTCCTCACCGTTGTCTCACCTCTGTGGTTCTTTGATTTTTGTGTTCACGGAGATGTTGCACTGATGAGTTAGGAGGCCTTCATGCGGACTGAACAAATTATTTGTCTAAATCGCGACGGAAGTAAGGGCGAGGATTGTGGCCACGTAAAATCGATTTAAGCCCCCCGGTGGAACTCTTCCACTGACCGTTCCAAGGCGGCTCTTCTGTGGCGATTTATTTATGTTGTTGTTTGTTACTTACTGTGTGTATCACTTGTGTCTTTTAAGTTTGGATGGCCATATGGCCATTTTGTGGGAAAGTAACTGTCCTTATGGCCTTCTTTTGTTTAGGTTTCCATTATGGTCTGGTCGCTTAATGTTTGTATTTCTTTCCCTTTGGTGTCTTTTATGGGTGGAGTAAGTTAATTGTATCAATTCCTGATCTTTGTTTTACTTCTACTTTACAGCGGTTTACAGTATTTTCTTATTTCTGCCCCAATGCATAGGCTATGGGTACTCGTAAGAACCGCCCAATGAGGCAGTTATAACGAACACTTAAAACCTATGTCGGGGGTGTAATAACAAGAAACATTGTCGTCACAAATTTTCGTCAGAAAAACATCCGTTTATGGCTTACGAAAAAATGCACTATGCTAAACGGATGTGTTATTTTAATGTGTTTCCAAAAGGCGATATATTATATTATTTTATTTGTAATTAATTAATTAATTAATTAATTTATTTATTTATTTATTTATTTATTTATTTAATTGTTGGATGAAGAGCTGTGATATTTTTCTGAAAAATAGTCGAAACATAGATTGTGCTCGTTATAAACACAGTTTTCACGTGTACCAACAACCTATGTCTTGGGCCGGAAATAAGAAAACTGTCATATATCATGGTAAACATCAGTTAGTTTTCCGATACAATGTGGGGTTTACAGGGTTGTTAATTACACGAGCTTCTTAAAATGATGAGGCAGAAACTAGCTCTTACACCCATTACAGTTAAATTGATTTAAAAATAGTTTATTTTATACTGTTATTAATCAAATAATTTCGTATTGGCCCAGTTACAGGTCCGAGGTCTGCTGTATTGCCAATACAGCTGACCGAGGACCTGTAACTTGGACAATACGAAATTACTTGATTAATGACAATGTTATTAATTGACGCAATTAAAAACATGATTTTTGAATATTAGTTGATCTGGTGTAATACAGGATAATCAATTAATAAATAATTATAATAATATTTGTTTTTCTCCCAGTAATTATGCTTGTGGCTTAACCCTTCTCTTGCTGAATATTCATTTTAGCCACTCCCACGGCTGACTTTGAACCAATCAGATTACTTGATGTAATTTATTCCTGCAAATTCATAAACTGAATTTAAAACAGTGTAGATTCTGATCAGAGAAGCCATCTGGTCTGGATAAACACTGTTTTCAAAGATAGGGGTTGTCGTGAACAGCAAGATAAGGGTTAATCTTTAAATCAGTTTCGTGCAAAACGGTTCTTTTGCATTGGAATTATACAATGTGCAGTTAATAGCTTTCCTTTCTGCATACGCACTACTGTGCATTTGTACAAATAGATCATCATAAGACGTATTAGGCACGAACGCAATCTGTACAACTGTATAAAATGTAAAACAGGTTACTTGAAGCTTTTGCTTAAAATATTAATATATATTTTTTGCATTAAGCAGTCGAAATGGGGATAATGCATAAAATTACATCTAATAAACGCTTTTATTCAAGCGATGTCTACCAGATATAATCTTGAAAGGTTTATAAACCATGCATTTCTTTAATATTTAGGATATGAAAATAAGTGCATATTAAATGCATGACCGGATCAATAAATTGCACATTTCAAGCAATGTTAATCAGATTTGATCCATTGATTCATTGGTCGTATTGGGAATTAACTACAGTAGAACTTCGATGGCTCGAACACCGATGGCTGGTTTACCATGGCTGAGTCGAACCCGTTCTTGAGCCCCTATGGAATTCCTCTGCATAAGAATAAGTGTGGGATAATTAAGGAGATTTTCGACTTTTATCTTGCAAATGTATGCTGTGTGTACTCATTAGAATCGCCTCATTGAGGCGATTCTAATGAGTACACACAGCATACATTTATGTTATAGAACACCGAAAAGAAGTCCAAAATACCCCCGTTATGTTATGTGGCTCGAACTACCGCTGTCTCGAACAAATTTCCATGGTCCCAAAGGGGTTCGAGCCATCGACGTTCGACTGTGAATGTCAAGTAGTTGATCATTATGTGTCGTCTACCAGAGAAAGGGAGAACAGAGATAAAAAGGACAACTGGGAGATGAAAGTGAAGGTCAGATGAGAAAGAGGAAAATGAATGGAAGTGTAGAAACAAAAGAATTGACAACATTCTCTCTCTCTCTTCCCCTTTTCCTGCTGCAAGCACACCAGTCATTGCCCACCAGTATCACTTGGATGCCCCAGTGATACAAGATACAAGCCCCCGCCTATAGGGGCTTGAAGAAATAAATGGGCTGCATGATGCTTCCACGCAGAGCTGAATCCGGCCCGCACACTAGTACTGGTAAACCGCTTAGAGGATCTAAGCCTCTCCAGGAACCGCGGTGCGAGGCGGACCGTCCATGCTAAAAAATCCTATTGGTTTCATTGGGCGACAGGGCTTGAGATGTCATTTCATCTCAATGTCGGGTAAAAGTCCCACAAAATTGGAAGCAACGTCTCCAAAATGACCTTTACAGTGTTGACGGGGACGTTAAACCTCAAATCTAACAAACAAGATACAAGATACACGACTGCTTCGCAACACCCACACCTATCCTGTGATGCGGACAGTGTGCGATTTTGTTCTACTGTTAAATGAGTTAATTACTTTGTAATTCATTTCAAAGAAAATCCATATGGTATGTAATTTCCTGTAACTTCCTTTTCTGTTTATTTACTTTGTTCTGATGGATAAATTAAAGTATCCACAACCATCTCTGACTATAAACCAATAAAATAACTTGCTGTAATGTACTCACTCACTTCTCAAACCCCATGACAAACAGTGTAGATCTTAATCAGATGGCTTATTCTGATCTGGAACTGCACTGTTTGAAAATGTAGGGGTTGTCGTGTTCAGCAGGATAATCGCTCCGTATTCTCAATCTGCTATTGAATGGTTCTTAAAAGCTGAACGCTTATTCTTTATTATTTCACATCGCTACCAAAATCAAGTTCACTGATTTGTTGTGTATGTAACGCGACGTTTGATTGGATAACGTCAAAAATTTGTGACAGTATATAGTCGAAAACCTGATGTCCTGATGTAACGTCTCTTTTCATTGGATAGCTTTTGGATTAACGCAGTGCACAACGCTTGCCGCTTTGAGCAACATATTACAATTGTATAAATGCATTATAATGGGGATTACTGTATTGACAATTGTCATTTGGGGAGGTTAATCGTTGGTTTTACTGTCGGAAATTTCATTTTACGGCTCCGCTGGCGCGTCGCCGTAAGACGAAATTTCCGACTGTAAAACCACCGATTTACCTCCCCGAATGACAATTTCGAATATAGTTATCCCCTTTTTAATCAAGTGTGCCCAGGGGTTCTCGCTACTGACCGTTGTTAGGCGGTGGTTCGGATGTTATTTATTTTTAAGGAGGGTGGGGAGTAATTCTTTTCTCTTTAGATTTTTTTTTTATTTGCTTATATTTTGTAGCTTGAAATCTCTGCACTCGTTTGTCGGTATAAAAATATAGTCACACCAGGCTTTTTTTCGAGCTTTTTAGCCTTAAAGATGGGTACTGTTTTCGAATTTATCGAATGTTTCAATAATTACCCCAGTCATTGACAAATTGTCGATAACAATTGTTTAAAACAATATTTCCAAGTTTTGTTAAAAAAAAACACAATGCAGGATAATGTCATGTTTGCGTACCTACGTGTGAAAGACAAACTCTTTCACAGATTTTTGTCGAAACACCTATTTACAAATGTCCTTTTCTGCATGTTTTGCTGTTTTGAGATGCAATTTTCGCTATATTTGAAAAAAGAATGCATTTTTCGTCTTTAGATTTTTCTTATGTTCACATATATTGTGTAATAATATTAGATACACATAATAGGCGTGAAATTGGACCATGTCACCAGGCATCTGAGAGAAATATTGCAGAAAAATTTACCCCACCCCCCAATAAAAATGGCTAAAAAAGCATTAAGATGTTGTTTAAATGACAAGAACAAGGATTATACCTTTATTATTGCACATACTTTTGCTTCCTTAATGTGATATGAATCAAAGTATTTCATTAGAATTGAAACACAATTTCATTTATAAGTTTTATGGTGTGAAAAATGAATTTTTCTGGCCAAAAAAATTCATGTTCTGATATAGCCATATTGTCGTTTTGTTCGTGTTTAAAAGATATGAAGCCATTAACATTGTCGCAGACGTTCAAACAATGTCAGATGTATGATATTAATATACCTGGGAAACATTATCATACATTTTTAGCTTTCTTTTTTGACAATTTATTACCCTACCCCCTAATGAAATGGGTTGAAATTGATTTTTTTTTTCTATAATTTTGACAAGTTTTTTTTTCATGCCATATTGACCGGAAACGCTATTTAATTATCTATATTGCCTGTTTATGCAAACTGTGAAAGGGGGGGGGGTGAGATAAGTTATCCTTTTAATTTCCGAAAGTGGATAGAAGTGATGGCAATGACCTGGAATCGATACAATTACCCAACACCTCCGATCAGACACACCAATGGGAAAGAACCACGAACATGAATAACTAGACCGTAATGGAAACATCACTAGCGGAAAGCCAAAATGACAGTTGCATTCCCACATAGTGGCTTTCGTGGACCTTGAGAAGGCATTTGGTTGAGTGTCTCGGAAAGTCATCTGGGAGGCACAGAGAAAATTTGAAGTGGAGGAGTGGAATGTTCGAATGCTCCAGTGGGTGTATGCTAATTCGCGGAGCCGTATGCGTTTTTGTGTTGGTTCCATTGAATAATTCGAATTGAAGGTCGGTGTTCCTCAAGGCTCTTTTCTCAGCCTAATGCATTTCATCATTGTGCTTTATGACTTGACATGCGAGTTCTGCTCTGAGGGCCTTTGTAATCATTGCTGAATCACTTCAGTGTGCTACACCACTTCAAAGGCGTCGCCCCAAAAACTTCTCATATATAGTCTCTACAATGCATGATAGCCCCGAACTGGCCTTGAAGAAAAAGATTGTGCTGCATGATACTAACCCAATCAAACATGAATACGAGTAGACCGCCCTGCCCAGGTAAAGTGGTGCAAGACGGACGGTCCTTATAAACATATAGATTGGTTTCACTGGCTGTCAGGTTTCATCTCAATGTCGGGTAAAAAGACCCACAAATTGGGAAGTAACCTCTCCAAAATGACCAATATTATGTTGACGTTAAAATGACATCTCAAGCCCTGCCGCTCAACGAAACCAATAGGGTTTTTATGCATGGACGGTCCGACTCGGACCCATTTTCCTGGGCAGGTTTAGACCCTCTAAGCGGTTTACTAGTTCTCACGTGCGGTCGGTTTCAGCTCTGCGTGAAAGCATCATGCAGCCCGATTGGCTGGAGCCGGTACATTGACAAAAATTCTGTTATGATGGTGGATGTGTGGGCATACAAAGGCTCCGTGTGGCACAACCTAAACCATCATCTTTATATTCGAAACAGATGAAAGGGATTTTTTCTTGTACACCCTTTTGCTTATGCTTGATTATTGTTTGTTTGATTTGAGGTTTAACGTCCCCGTCAACACTGTAAAGGTCATTTTGGAGACGTCGCTTCCAATTTTGTGGGACATTTACCCGGCATTAAGATGAAATGTCAACTAAAACCCCGCCGCCAATTGAACCAATAGAGTTTATTAACATGGACAGGCCGACTCGCACCGCTTTGCCTGGGCAGGCTTAGATCCTCTAAGCAGTTTACCAGAAGCCCTACACCTGTTGAGTGCAAGATCCTAATTATGGGTGCTGGCACAGGCTATTTGTTCACTGAGATGGCTTAACAGTGATTGAACCTGAGACTGCGACTGACAGTTAAAAGAATATTGTGCGCTGCCAGGCATTACAGTCTGCACTTTTAGTTATCAAATATGGCAGTGTTTTCTTTCCATATATATGACGTCACGCAAACTAAAGTAAACGTCACGATTGATTCATTGTTTTGTTTGTGTTGACAAAGTATGGCCGTGGATTATGTGAACTGATAGACTCTTCGAGGCTATATTTTTGACATCAATGGAAAAATAAAGTAAACATCGTGCGTTAAAGAGAGTTCAGATTTGCCATGGACATCAGCTGATGGGCTGCAATCGGAGGAAACAAACCAGTAGCTGGAAAAATACAGGGTTAGTCTGTGTATCCCTCTATTTTCCTGTGCTTCCAGCCATGCGGACTAGACCGGAAAGTAGTCTATGAAGTCGCAAAATAATTTATAACAAAATGCACATTGCAATGGTTATTAAATGTTACAAAAACCTCAGAAAACACTTTGGAAACTAAATAGAAACAAAAATCATTTGAGGTAAAAATTCGAACCTGATTACGGCAGAGTCAATTATGCGCGACCCTCCTTAATGTAGCTTTGTCTGATTTTCCGACGGGGCTCTTTATGTTGTATGTGCTTATGGCTATGTATTATTATTTAATATTTAATTTATATTACCTGTGCCTGTTTCACCGTGATTACCTCTTGTGGGGAAGAGAGGTTGCTATGCTGTTTGTCAAGGCCCCGCCCTTAGGGGCTTGTAGAAATAAATGGGCTGCATGATGCTTCTACGCAGAGCTGAATCCGGCCCGCACACTAGTACTGGTAAACCGCTTAGAGGATCTAAGCCTGTCCAGGAACCGCGGTGCGAGGTGGACCGTCCATGCTAATAAACCCTATTGGTTTCTTCGGGCGACAGGGCTTGAGATGTCATTTCATCTCAATGTCGGGTTAAAGGCTCACAAACTTGCACGCAACGTCTCCAGAATGACCTTTACAGTGTTGACGGGGACGTTAAACCTCAAATCAAACAAACAAACAAACAAACAGCAAACTGTAAGTACCCTGTGACTTACCCCGGAGGAGATATATACAGGCAGGAAAAACCACCCCAAAGCAAGGACGAGTATACTTGGCTGAAAAAAACAACAACAGAATTTAACAATCACACATTACAAGTATGCTACATATTAACATAATACATCCGTACAACACAGAATATTCTGACATATCTGTCAAACCAATATGCTTATCATGAAAATTTGGAATATCTGTTATTTAAGAAATAGATTAGCTGTAGCAGTGAAGGGATCAAAAGAATTGATTTATTGTGTGATTAATCACTGTTTTGAGGTCAGATGTAAAGTAGATCAAATCACGAGTGCGTAGCGCGAGGGATTTGTCTTCTTACAACTGACCGACAAACAGTGATTTATTACCCAATACATCAATTCTATTGATTCCTTTAGATTCTCCGTATCTTTTGTCGTTGTTTAAAGGAATCCCGCAAATATAACTGACAGTATCACATGCGGATATAACAAAAATAATGTGAATAATGTATACCACTGTACTCCCAAATATAAAAGGAGAGAATCTTAACATGAGTGTTCATGTATTATTGAATTTATTAAACAAGTTGAGGAAAAGGGGTAAAATGCGAGGCTTGGCGGAGCATTTAATCCATTTTCCTCAGCGAGTTTAATAAATAAAGTAATACACGAGCACGGATGCAAGAATCTGTTTATCATATGATATTTCAAAAACGCATTTAATTCACGATTTTTGTACAAAAATATCGTAATTCTGTCATAAGTAAACGCGACGTCGTTAAGGCGTCGTTCGTCTAACGTTACGGGGTGTATCTTACTAGTTTGCATATTTAATCCACTAGTGGACTACCGAATTTAATACATAGAGGATCATTACATATGAAATTCATGAACGAGCCTTCGGCGAGTTTAATAAATTTCATATGAAATGACCACGAGTATAAGATGCTTTTTATCACATGACCACTTTAAATTGGATTGCATCGCCTTTAAATCTAACAAAATTTCCACAAAAATGCATTGTTGAAATGACGTTACTTAGTGTTATTACACTTGCGGTCACACGATTTTTATTACATATAGATTATTCATTCTCCTAGTTGAAATATGGGATTTATAAACCGAGGGAGGTAAAACAATCCGATAAAGAAACGAGTGCGAAGCACGAGTAGCACTCGTTTCTTTAACGGATTGTTTTACCTCCCGAGGTTTATAAATCCCATATTTCAAATAGGAGAAATGTATAATCTGTATATTACATGCACTTCCATAGACTTTTAGGAGAGTTTGGATCTTGAATTTTGGATCTGAATGCCCGTTCAGTTGACTGTTTACAGCTCATGTAAACGGTTCAATCAGCGAAGTGTTACAGAATCTGGGTGGTAGAACAACTGGATGGGCGCCATTTTGAAAGCGCTTTCTACAGTTTTGAACAAAAATAGAAGAAACAAAGTGTTTCAGTGATAAAACAAGTAAAACGTTAGATTAAATAAAGCAAAACTTACATCCTAATCAATGGTCATATCCATGTTTTCTTTTGTTTCAGCGTTGCATCCGACTCAAACGTCACGCATTTTGAACGTCTGTTGATATTTCTTAGACGCCATTACAATGACGTCATGAATAACGTCGCCGTGATTGAAACTTTCCCGCGTTTGAATAGAACAATTTCACTGCAAAGCGGTATCTCGTATCTTGTACATAAAGTAGTTCCAGCTGAAGGGATTTATTTCCCCGTCTAAGAGGAAATATTTCTTCTTAGCAAAAAGGAAAATACCAAGTTTATGTCTGGTAGAAATCATGGTATTTCTCTGTAATGCATGTAATATACGACGTTATCCACTGTTTATCAACGACGACATATGATAAAGGACGTTATTACATTCTCAGGCGCGACGTCATATGATAAAGTGGTTTACAGAGGTGTTTATTACACGGACTTCCGGACAAGATGTATTAAAATGGGCCCGCTATTGCAAACAGTGTAGAACAAGCTGTTTTAGGGTATTTTTTAAATCAAGCCATGCACTATTCACATTTTGGCGGTGAATTTCAGGACCGACAACAGAACCTGTTCATTTAAACTTCGATACAGCAAAAGGTTAGAGTACGTGGGATAATTAGGGCCCCGCACTAAAAGTGTGGGTGCCCTATAGTAATCACTCTGTCCGTCCGTCTGTCTGTCTGTCCGTCTGTCCGTCCACAAATTTTCCTACTCCTCTGATAGCGCTGCCGGGGCCCTAGTCAGTTTCACTGACAGCTCTAGTTTCAAACTGTTAACACCATGTTCACAGTCTCTGTCATGAACACCCCTTTATCATATGAAGTCGCGTCTGAAAATGTAATAACGCCATGTAATAAGTTCGACAATCCACTGGTGGATTAAATATGCAAATCAGTTAGATGCACCGTAACGTTACAAGTGCGACGTCCTTAACGACGTCGCGTTTACTAATGGCGATTATTGACATTTTTGCTAAACAATCGTGAATAAAATGCGTTTTAAATGTCATGTGATAAATAGAATCCTGCATACGTGCTCATGTATTATTAATTTATTAAACTCGTTGAAGAAAAGGGATAACATGCTCGGCACATAATACATAAACACTTAGGTAAAATCCTCTATATCATTACGCAAACACGCCTATACAAATATATTGTCACCTTTATCGCAAAAAAAAAAAAAAAAAAAAAAAAAATGAAAATTTTAAGATGAAAAATTGTGATATTGTTCTTATTTCTGCTCTAAAATATTGATTGTGGGTACTGTTAGAACCGCCTCGATATTTTCCTTATTTCTGCTCAAAATATAGATTGTGGGCACTCGTTAGATCCGCCTCATCGAGGCGGTTCTAACGATAACCCACAATCAATATTTTAGAGCAGAAATAAGAAAAATAAGTTTACCCCTGTAAACCCCAGTTTTACTATACAAAAGTGGGGTTCAAGGGAGTCAGAATTATAAAGGCGTGTTTTCGTGATGTGAAGAGCAAAATGGGGTTAAAATATTCTTGTTTATTGCTGCTCCACGATATATGTTGTTGTCACTTGTTAACTCACAACCTATAGAGAATACCAGCTTCGTGTCTTTTAATATCAAGTTTATCAGGCAAGTGTAGAATCGCGAGGTTTGCCGAGCGATTCTACTACATGCGTTCTCGAAGCCGAGCCTTAAATTATTATTTATTTGCAACAGCCTGTGTTAAGTGCAGTTGTGGAGCCAGTAAAATGGTTCCCCGTACTTCGTCAATAGTGGTGTTTATCTTATAAGTTTATAAAACTTCGAAGTTGAAGAAATGATTTCAGCGCCCGGATAGCTCAGTCGATAGAGCATTTGCCTTGTAAGCAAGGGGTTGCCGGTTCGAGTCCGGTTCCGTCACATTTTTCAACTCCCTTTCTTAAAGATTTATGGATTGATAACAAATGACACAAATCTGGTATTCCATTAAGCAGTTTATCTCCTTGAAGACTTTTTAAATAAGCAATCTGCGATTAGTTATTGACTGTCCTCAGTGCGCCCCACCTTATAATTAGTACTATCTAACTGTATGTTTTCTATAATATATTTTTATGTATTTCTGTCCATTTTTTCGAGTAACAATATTATTTTTGCCATTTTTTCCAGTAGTTCAGTTCATTAATAAAAGTGCAATTGCGCGCCCACTTGTCCTGACATATTCGTAGCATATCTTTACCAAACGGGCCTCCGTGGCCTAGTGGATAAGAGCGCTGACTCTTAGTCATTAGGTCTCTCACCGCCGTAGGTTCGAGCCTCGCTCGGGCCACGTGTGAGACGCCAAGTTCTGCAACGGAAGGTCAGGTGGTTTTTCTCCAGGTACTCCGGTTTTCGCCTACCTCTGATTAACGATCGGCTCGATATGAGTGAAATAATCTTGAAAGGGCCGTAAAACCCAAACCAAAAAAAAAAAAAGAAAAATATCTTTACCAAGTCAATATGTTACAATGCAATTGATAATTCTTACCTAATGTAGGCACCAGCCTCGGTAGCTCAGTCGGATGCTCGTCTGACTGGTGATCAGGAGGACGCGGGTTCGATACCTGCCGGTGTCGGCAACATTCTTTCGTGGAGATTGATCATGAAATCTTTTCTACAGTCATTCTCTCCCTTCCGCTGATTCAAGAAGGACAGTTGTTGGTTTCTCGAGAAAGAATGTGCACTGTACTGGTAAACCGCTCACGTATAAGCCTGCCCAGGAGAAGTGTCGAAAGGTAAACTGACCGGCTCAAAAATGACCTAAACAGTGTTGACTGGGCCGTTATACTCCAATACAAACAAACAAACAAATCTTAATGTAGGCGGTAGGAAAACAAAAAGGATAAAGCCTTTTACGGATGCTAGAAATTCATCATGATAATAAGTCCGTGAAATGAACATGCCCGTAAACCATATTGTATAGAGAGAGATAACACGGGTTTATGGGTGTATACATTATTTTTCTTATTCCTGGTCCGAAACAAAGGTTGTGGATACTCGTGGGCCTAAATGAAGCGGTTCTAACGAGCACCTACAACCTGTGTTTCGGATATAAATAAGGAAAATATCACTAGACATCACGTGAACACGTCCGTGAAATGAAGACCCCCTAAACCCCACTTCATATAGAGAAAACTGGGGTTTACGGGGAATACAATATTTTTCTAATTTCTGCTCCAAGACATAGGTTGTGGGTACTTGGTAAAACCGCCTCAATGAGGCGATTCTAATCAACACACACAACCTATGTTTTGAGCATTTATAAGAAAAATATTACGGATTTTCATCAGAAAAGTAGCCATTTTGGAGACATGAAAAATGCACTATGTCGCACAGGTATGTTATCACAATGAAAATAATACCCGTTTAAATATCCACCTTATTTGCATTATTGTAGTCCCTAGTCTGAAGCTTATTAGTGTTGGACAAACAGGTAACCCGACCCCCTGACCCTGAAAGGTCAGGGGGTCTGGTTACCTGTTTTTCCAATATTGACAATGTGCAAGCTGGGAGCCAGCAAATAATGCAATGCCCAAATGATCCAAAGTATTGGAACAGACAGGCCTAACAGTGCAGATCCAGATCATACTGAAGGAGCAGTCTGATCAGGGTCTTCATCGTTTGCCATTCTGTCTGCAGTTTTGGACACCTTGCTGGATCGTGAAACAAATGTGCTATAGTTTTAGAAGAATTATAGCAAGACCTCAAGGTGTCAGAATGTTTCAGGTTTTTACGGTGATGCACTGTGACAAACAAATGTTTTGTCGCAATATGCGGTATCAAGGTGGTACTAATAAATTCCAACAATGATTTGCTTTGGGTCTTGAATTCCCCAAACTCAGATCTGTCAGGTTGAGTTTTCATCAACTGGTTTTGGAAAATGGTTGAACTTAAGACCTGATCAAACGTTCAGGGTTCTGCGGCGTCTGATCTGGATCTTCACTGTTTACTAGTTACCAGTTATAGGATTTCCGGTACAAAATGGGTTATAGTGCGGATTAACAAGATTTGTTTATTCCGAGTTTAGCAGCCCATTCAATACTATTTAGGTTACGGTCAGTTTACCCAACCACACTGTTCCTGGGCAGGTTTTTACATAAAAGGGTTAACCGGTACAGTGCACATTTCTTCGCCAGAAACTGACAACAGCCCTTCTTTAGTCAGCTGAAGGGGTGAGTGACCGTAGAAAACGTTTTATTACGTTGTATCAATCTCCATGAAAGACTGTAAAAGCTCGACAGGTATCGAACCCGGGACCTCCTGGTTACCAGTCAGGTGCGCATCCGACTGAGCTACCAAGGCCTGTGGATTTCAGGCTGTATATTCTCTGGGCTTGTTAACCCTTTTTGTACCTAATGGAATCTTCCTCCTTTACAGCAGGAGTCCATTGCAAAATTCAGGGGTGCCAGGTTGTGTTTTCATCAAAATTTATTTGGAAAATGACTGAACTTTTAGCAAACAGTGGAGGCCCTGGTCATACGTTTCGCGGCGTCTGATCTGGGCCTGGGCTGTTTGCCAGGGTATCCGTTTTGGGGGTTTTGTTACAAAATTGGTTAATAGTATAAATTGAAATTGGCAACTCAAATAATTCCTGTTGCGATTCAAGCCGATTCTTGTTGAAACATTTTAACATGTCGAAGCTTATTTTTATTTATTTTTTTTTTCGGTTGTTTCAAATCTGCACAGTTACTATTTCATTTCCGTATTCCAGATAAAAATAACTTACAAATGAATACACTGATGCACTCACTTGTCAAAGTGTATACCCAGATCCGGCGCCGCACACTACTATTTGTGTCTACTGTTTGTCAGTTGATCAAAAGTTAGAAGCGCACTAGCTTTTCATTGCTAAAGTCTACGTAACTACCACTAATTTGAAGGAAATCCAAGAAAATAGCCTCGCTATTCTCATCGCTGTGGGGATAGTCCTGTGTGAGAGGGTTATCTATAGAATCGGAACTGGCATCATGTAGTTGCCCTTGGTTTGGCAAACAGGATAAACCCAGATCAGACACCATAAAATGCACTACACTTTTTTAACAGTTCAGAAATTTGAGGATGAACTGAAACAGCCTTGGACTCGTTCAATCCCATTTCAGAGACAATCGACCCACCAGTGTTGTCAGAACTTTGATTGTAAACTTCATCACGTGAACAAGCCCGTGAAATAAAGACCCCCCTATACCCCACTTGATATAGAGAAAACTGGGGTTTACGGGGGTGAGCATTATTTTTCTTATTTCTGCTCCAAGACATAGGTTGTGGGTACTCGTTAGAACCGCCTCAATGAGGCGGTTCTAATGAGCACCCAGAACCTATGTTTGCAGCATAAATAAGAAAAATATCACATATTTTCATCAGAATAATTACCTTTTTAGGAGGTATGAAAAAATGCACTATATCACACGGACGTGTTATCGTAATGTGCATCAATAAAACAAATTTGAAACCATAAAAATCGGATATTGATCCGTCCAAAGCTAAGATTCTAGAATGAGTTGAAATGATCATTTACTCTTGTCTAATATGCATTTTCTTTGCGATCATCAGTCACCTCTGTTTGTGTACATAATAATATTTATTTCATACATTGCAGTGAAATCAATGCATATCTGAAACAGATAAAAATGATATTTTCACACTGTAAATTTGTTTGTTTTATTTTAGGTTTAACGTCCCCGTCAACACTGTATAGGTAATTTTGTAGACGTTGCTTCTCATTTTGTAGGATTTCTACCCGGCATTGAGATGAAATGACATCTCAAGCTCTGTCGCCCAACGATTTGTTTTGTTTGATTTGAGGTTTAATGTCCCCGTCAACACTGTATAGGTCATTTTGGAGACGTTTGCTTCCAATTTTGTGGGACTTTTACCCGACATTGAGATGAAATGACATCTCAAGCCCTGCCGCCAAATGAAACCAATAGGGTTTAAAAGCATGCACCGCTTTGCCTGGGCAGGCTAAGATCCTCTAAGCGGTATACCAGTAGGGGAGACCGAGGCTAGTTTGTCCGTACATGTAAAATGCGCAATTTCTCTGAACTGTGAAGGGTCATGGCAAAATGATATGACTCAATGGAATGCTTGATCGTGAAACACTTTTTGAAGAAAATTAGATGGCGATCAAAAAAGGCTTACACATTTTAGAGAACAAAATCTGATTTAACCTCCTCTTGGAAAACGTCAATATTTGTCAGAATCTGCCATTTTGCGGACGTGAAACTATGAAATAAGGCGGAGAGTGGATTATACTAGTTGCCTAATGTGAAAGTATTACAAGCTAATGAATATTTTTGTCAGCATTTGAAAAAATGCAATTTTCGGACCAACTAGCCCCGGTCTCCCCTACTCGTGTGCGGTCATTTTCAACTCTGCGTGGAAGCATCATGCAGTCCATCTAGTTCTTCAAACCCCGATTGTTTGGGGCCGCTGTCGCCCAATGAAACCAATAGGTTTTATAAGCATGGACGGCCCGACTTGCACCGCTTTGCCTGGGCAGGCTTAGATCCTCTAAACGGTTTACATGTACCAGTAATCGTGTGCGGTCGAATTCAACTCTGCGTGGAAGCATCATGCAGCCCAGCTATTTCTTCAATCCCCAATGGGCGGGGCCGTTTCACACTGTAAAAATATGTGTAAAACATATATGATATTTTCACACTATACGATATTTTCACACAGGGAAAAATAACATGACCTTGTTATTTTCACATTGGCAGCCCGGACTACTTTTTCTCGATAAAAGTCGTATGTTATCGATAAAATAATTCTGTAAAATACCTTGAAAAGCAGTCTTTGAACTGTAAAATGCTGTCTTCATAATCATGATAATGACGATCTGTTTGTGTTTTGAAACTGACAGTCGTGACGTCATAGCCAAGTCGAAATTGCGACGTATGATAAGATCGATCAATTACAGTCAGTGTGCTCACTAATTATAAAATAAAAAGGAAATTTACCTTTAACGGTGCGTACCAAAAATATTCCATCGAGTGTGTTGAAAACATCCGAATTTTCACTCGTGCTTCGCACTCGTGAAAATCTGGATGTTTTCAACACACTCGATTAAATATTTTTGGTGTCCACATAATATTATGATTCCATATCAATTAATCACACGAGACGCTGAGCGTCGAGTGTGATGCGTAAGCTCTTGAAACATCCACGAGACGTGGTACTGTGCGGGGGATCAAGCTACGAGTATTAAAGTGAAAATGTGTTTAGCTTGCAACAGGTGATTAATTTTCAATTTTTAAGTGGGAACATTGACGTTACGCTCTGCGTATAAGTGACATCACCATTTCACGTCTGGTTCCGATTTTACACATGAAGCGCACCCCCGCCCATCGGGGTCAGGAGAAATAGATTGGGCTGCACGGTGCTTCCCCGCAGAGGTGAAACCGACCGAACATGAGTGCTGGTAGGTCAAAGCCTGCCAAGGAAAAGTGATGCGAGTCGGACCGCTCCTAAAACCCTAGCGGTTTCTATGGGCGGTAGGGCTTGAGATGTCATTTCATCTCAATGTCGCGTAAAAGTCGCACAAAATCGGAAGCAACGTCTCCGAAATGACCTATACAGTGTTGACGGGGACGTTAAACCTCAACTCAAGCAAACAAACAAACAAACAAATACACATGGCTGCTTTCTAACGTCGAATCAAAGATAACAAGGATGGTGATACTGACTCGGAAAACGCGCGTAGGATGGTACGGTATTTCGGTGTCGTAAAACTGATAATTGACAGTAGTTTGTTTGTAGGTACAAATTACAACTTTATTTCTACAATTTACTCACAAACCATTCGAACAGAACAATAGAAATTCCTGCAGCAGCCCCGGTGCCAGCTAGACCAAGAAAATGTTCAGCTCCAATATTACTGCTAAACAGAGACGCACCAACCTGAAAACATGAGAATAAAAACTACAATACATCGTGTTAACAAGTCAACGAAATGAACAACCCTGTAAACCCCACATTATATAGAGAAAACTGGGGTTTGCGGGGGTAAACATTTGTTTTCTTATTTTTGTTCCAAGACATAGGTTGTGGGTACTCGTTAGAACCGCCTCAATGAGGCGGTTCTAACGAGCACCTACAACCTATAATTTGGACATAAATAAGAGACATATCACACATTCTCATCAGAAAAATCTCTTTTGGAGATATTAAAATACGGAGTGTCTATTGACAAATGTTTGTCAATAGCACAAAGTCGGTAAAAATGCTATTGACAAACGTTTGTCAATAGCACAAAGTCGGTAAAAATGCTATTGACAGACGTTTGTCAATAGCACAAACTCGGTAAAAATGCTATTGACAGACGTTTGTCAGTAGCACAAACTCGGTAAAAATGCTATTGACAGACGTCTTTCAGATTTCAGAATCGAAATGCGAAAGTTTTGTTTAAGTTTGAGATTCTTTACCTAAGTTGTGTTGGCTGATATGCTATGATTCCCAGCTGCTGATAAGTGTGTGTTTCCAAACAAATATTACCTTTCTTATGTATGCATGACAATATATGCTGTGGGTACTCATTAGAAGCGACTCATCAATGCACTTCTAATGAGTACCCACACCGGTAAATTTACCTATCCACAATTTCCCAAGACAGACTTTCACGGAAGCGGTGAACAAATACATGTCAGCGGATTCATGATCAAGCTCAAATATTACCTTTCTTGTGTATGCATGACAACATATGCTGTGGGTACTCATTAGAAGCTAATCATCAATGCACTTCTAATGAGTACCCACATCGTATGTTTTCACATGTCTTATCCGGAGCCTCATGTATGTAATAAAGAGTTAATTTAGCTAGTTCTTATTTTCTGTTTTGTTTGTCTGTATTGGAGTTTACTGCCCAGTCAACACTATTTAAGTCATATCAAGCCAGTCATTATAAGTCATATCAAGCCGGTCAATTTACCTATCCACAATTTCCCAAGACAGACTTACACGGAAGCGGTGAACAAATACATGTCAGCGGATTCATGATCAAGCTCCGAGCAAGAATGTTGGTGACCACGGCAGGCATGGAACCCACGACCTCCTGATTAATACTATTTAGGTCATATCGAGCCGGTCACTTTGTCTATCCACAATCGCCAGAAAATCTTATACGGAAACGGTTAACACATACATACGCATGCTTTCTATAAAAATTGATAACCGCCCTGCTTGAATCAGTGGGTCCATGATCAATCGTTACGCAAGAATGTTGCCGACGCCGCCAGGTTTCGAACCCACATCCTCATGATCAACACTATTTAGGTCAATTCTAGCCGGTCAGTTAACCTCCCCGCACTTTTCCCTGACATGTTTATAAATAAGCGGTTAACAAGTACAGAGAAATTTTTCCATGGCATAAGTCGACAACTGCCCTTCTAAAATTACAATTATGTACAAAAGAAATATAAAACGAAAAACAATTTTCGCATTTCGACTCTGAAATCTGACAGACGTCTGTCAATAGCATTTTTACCGAGTTTGTGCTGTTGACAAACGTCTGTCAATAGCATTTTTACCGACTTTGTGCTATTGACAAACGTTTGTCAATAGCATTTTTACCGACTTTGTGCTATTGACAAACGTTTGTCAATAGACTCTTCCATTAAAATAATGCATTTTGCCACATGGATGCGTTACCATAATAAAACGTCGATTGTATTGGAGTTTAACGGCCCAGTCAACACTACTTTAGGTCATTTTGGGCCGGTCAGTTTACCTATCCACACTTTCCTGGGCAGGCTTTACCAGTACAGTGCACATTCTTTCGCCAGACAACTGCCCTTCTTGAATCAGCGGAAGGGAGAGAATGACCGAAGAAAAGATTTAATGATCACTCTCAACAAACGAATGTAGCCGACCCCAGAAGGTATCGAACCCGCGTCCTCCTGATCACAAGTCAGACGCGTTTCCGACTGAGCTACCGAGGCCGGCAAACGTCGATGGTGGAAACACGGATGGTTCGATTACTATGGCTGTATCACACTCGTTCTTAAGTGCCCGAGAAATTCTTCCGATAGCGCCGATACTTAAAAGTGACTTAAGGAGAGTTTTCTTACTTTATCCTATAAATGTATGTTGTGTCTCATCACGTGAACAAGTCCGTGAAATAAACATCCCCTTAAACCCCACTTTATATAGAGAAAACTGGGGTTGACGGGGATATACATTATTTTTCTTATTTCTGCTCCAAGACATAGGTTGTGGGTACTCGTTAGAACGGCCTCAATGAGGCGGTTCTAACGAGCACACACAACCTATGTTTGCAGTATTTCTAAGAAATATATCACAGATTTTCACCAGACAAGTAGCCATTTTTTAGATATGGAAAATGCACTATGTCGCACGGGTGTGTTTTCGTAATGTACTCACTAGAATCCCCACATTAAGGAGATTTTAATGCTACGAGACAGTAATTCTCCTTGTATAGATTTAGAGAAGCTTCTAAAATCCTGTAGATAAGATCTCCTAGTCATCAGGGAAACACGCCTATATAAGTTTGACCCCCTGAAACCCGAATTGTATACAGTTAAGCTTGAGTATACTAGAGGCATTTGTTTGTTTGATTTGAGGTTTAAAGTCCCTGTCATTTTGGAGACGTTGCTTCCAATTTTGTGGGACTTTTACCCGACACTGAGATGAAATGACATCTCAAGCCCTGTCGCCGAATGAAACCAATAGGGTTTACATTGTATAAGCATCGACGGGCCAACTCGCACTGCTTTGCCTGGGCCGTCTTAGATCCTCTTAGTGGTTTACCAGTACTCATGTGCGAGTCGGATTCAGCTCTGCGTGGAAGCATCCTGCAGCCCATCTATTGCTTCAAGCCCCGATGGGCGGGGGCCGGTTATGAGACAGTAATTCTCCTTGTATTGATTCAGAGAAGCTTCTTAAATCCTGTAGATAAGCTCTCGTTGTCATCACGGAAACACGCCTATATAAGTTTGACCCCCTGAAACCCGAATTTTATACCAGTAAAATCTGGAGTTTATAGAGGTAAAGCTTAATTTTCTTATTTCTGTTCTAAAATATAGAGTTTGGGTACTCGTTAGAACCACCTCGATGAGTATGGAGTTTGTAGAGGCAAACCTTATTTTCTTATTTCTGCTCTAAAATATAGATTGTGGGTACTCGTTAGAACCGGCTCATCGAGGCGGTTCTAACGAGTACCCACAATCTATATTGTGAGCTGAAATAAGAAAAAATATCGAAATTTTTCATCTTCGAATTCTCGTTTGTTCGGCGGTAAAATTAACAATGTATTTGTTTGTTTGTTTGATTTGAGGTTTAACGTCCCTGTCAATACTGTAAAGGTCATTTTTGAGACATTGCTTCCAATTGTGATGGACTTTTACCCGACATTGAGATGAAATGACATCTCAAGCCCTGTCGCCCAATGAAACCAATAGGGTTTATAAGCATCGACTGGCCAACTCGCACTGCCTTGCCTGGGCAGTCTTAGATCCTCTTAGTGGTTTACCAGTACTGCGTGGAAGCATCCTGCAGCCCATCTATTTCTACAAGCCCCGATGGGCGGGGACCGGTTATGAGACAGTAATTCTTCTTGTATAGATTCAGACAAGCTTCTAAAATCCTGTAGATAAGCTCTCGTTGTCATCATGGAAACACGCCTATATAAGTTTGACCCCCTGAACCCCGAATTTTATACAGTTAAACTGGAGTTTGTACAGGTAAAGCTTATTTTTCTTATTTCTGCTCTAAAATATAGAGTTTGGGTACTCCTCAGAACCGCCTCGATGGGTCTGGAGTTTGTAGAGGTAAACCTTATTTTTCTTATTTCTGCTCTAAAATATAGATTGTGGGTACTTGTTAGAGCCGCCTCGATAAGCCAGTTCAAACGAGTACCCACAATCTATATTTTGAGCAGAAATAAGAAAACAATATCGGAATTTTTCATCTTCTCGTTTTTTCGGCGGTAAATTTTACAATGTATTTGTACATGTATAGGCGTGTTTTTGTAATGGTGTAATCTGTGAACTTCTGGATTATCCGTTAAACCCTATTATTGTATATAAAATATTTACCACCTTTTATTATTCTCTGACTCATATTCTAGATCTTTCCTTTTTTATAAGAAATGGGTAAACAAAATCCGATGGGTTAATTTTGTTTGAGTTGATGTTTAACGCCCCCGTCAACACTACTTAGGTCATTTTGGAGACGTTGCTTCCAGTTATGTGGGACTTTTATCCGACACTGAGATGAAGTGACATCTCAGGCCCTACCGCCCACATAGACCGCTAGAGTTTAAGGAGCGGTCCGACTTGCATCACTTTTCTGGGCAGGCTTAGACCTAAGCAGTTAACCAGTATTCAAGTTCAGTCGGTTTCAGCTCTGCGTGGAAGCACCGTGCAGCCCACCGATGGGTTAAATGTGGGAACGTGACAAAAGATTATACATTACACTTACCTTCCTTTAAAACCGGCCCCGATAGCTCAGTTGGTAGAGTGTCCGCTCCGGGGAACAGGAGTTCACGGGTTCGATCCCGGGCCGCGACATACCAAAGTCGTTAAAAATGGTACTAGCTGCTCCTCGCTTGGCACTCAGATTTACGGGGTAGAGCTAGGACTGGTCGACCCAGTGTCAGGATAATGTGACTGGGTGTGGTATCATGTAATGTGTCTGGGACATGATACTACAGTGAGGCAGCACTAAAAAAAGGAGCATTGAGCTCCCTGTCGCAACCAGACACCGTCGTGATATGACTGAAAAATTGTTGAAAGCGACGTTAAACCCGAATTCACAAACATACACACACACACACACACACACACACACACACACACACAAACCCTCCTTAATAAAGTACGGGAATTTAAGATTAAACGTTCATTTTGGTGCTGCCCATTAGGAAACCATGTCCGTGTGAAATACTGGCGTCCAACATGGTGTCAGAAATTTGGGTAAAAATGATAACATCTTTCCTATTTCTGCTTGCAACATGGATTGTGGGTGCTCGTTAGAACCGTCTCATCGAGGCGGTTCTAACGATTACCCACAACCTATATTTTAGAGCAGAAAAAACAACAACAATAATGTTTACCCGCTGTAAACCCCAGTTTTATTATATAAAAGTGGGGTTCAAGGGAGTCAAAATTCTATAGGCGCATCACGAAAACACGCCTATATAATTTTTCCCCATTGAACCCCACTTATATATAGTAAAACTGGGGTTTCCGGGGGTATACCTTATTTTTTCTTATTTCTGCTCTAAAATGTAGAGTGTGGGTACTCGTTAGAACCGCCTCGATGAGGCGGTTCTAACGAGTGCCCACAATCTATATTTTGAGCAGAAATAAGAAAAATATCACAATTTTTCATCATTAAATTTTAATTTTTAAGCGATAAAGGTGGCAATGTATTTGTATAGACGTGTTCGCGAAATGGTGTTTTCGTGATGAAACGTTCATTTGGTGCTGCCAGTGCTTTGAACCCCACTTATATATAGTAAAACTGGGGTTTCCGGGGGTATACCTTATTTTACTTATTTTTGCTCTAAAAAAATAGATTGTGGGTACGAGGCGGTTCTAACGAGTGCCCACAATCTATATTTTGAGCAGAAATAAGAAAAATATCACAAGTTTTCATCATAAAATTTTCATTTTTTCAGCGATAAAGGTGGCAATGTATTTGTATAGACGTGTTCGCGAAATGGTGTTTTCGTGATGAAACACGTACTGGTGGTCTGTCCTATATATGATGATTTAAGGCTGAGTTTAATTAGAGAGGCATTGTTGGTAAATCCTGCATTTGAAGGTTATAGCAATATGCAAAAACTGCGTTTTCTTTTGTCTGATTCTAGAATGGTGAGGTCCTGTGCCAAAGTTTGTTCATTGATACTTGAACGTAGGAGAAACTTTTTAAGTCGTCTGTAACTTTTATTCCAGAAAATAACATTAATTTTTAAGCGCACGTCTCCGGCCAAAACCCTAACTTTTATGTATTGCGAAATGGCGTTTTACTAAATAAGTGTATGAATGCTATGCTTTTTGCACTGTGCATGTGCCATAATTCATACCGCAAAGATTCAAACGCCATGATAATTCATGCTATTGTGTGTGTGTGTGTTCTTGTTCATACTTGTGTGTGTGTGTGTGTGTGTGTGTGTGTGTGTGTGTGTGTGTGTGTGTGTGTGTGTCTGTCTGTGTGTGTGTGTGTCTGTGTGTGTGTGTGTGTGTGTGTGTGTGTGTGTGTGTGTGTGTGTGTGTGTGTGTGTGTGTGTGTGTGTGTGTGTGTGTGTGTGTGTGTGTGTGTGTGTGTGTGTGTGTGTGTGTGTGTGTTTTGTACAGTGAGAATGTGTGCGGTGTCTTGAGAGAAGCTGGCTGTGCCATTCCCAATGCATGCCTCTATGGTTATGATCCCCTTGAGCCCCACTTTTATTTAGTGGAACTGGGGTTTGTGGGGGTATACATTACTGTAGTCCTCGTTCTTCTGGAGCATGGATTGTGGGCTCCCGTTTGGGCCGCCTCAATGAGGCGGTTCTTGCGAGTGCCTATGGTCTGTGTTCTAGGCGGGAATGTTAAAGGTATCAGATAGTGAAAACTTCCATAAGCCGGTTTTTCTCGGGGCAGGGCCCACTTTCATATATCTGTATATCATGGTATACAAGTTTTTATATGATTAAAACCAATTATGTGACTTTTCTTCCGCGACGTTTTAGCTCCTCTGACGAGATGAGCTTTTGAGATCACTCTTTGTCCGTCGTCCGTCATGCGTCCGTGCGTGCGTCCGTGCGTAAACTTTTCTTGTGAACACACTAGAGGTCACAGTTTTAGGCCAATCATCATCAAACTCGGTGAGAATTATCATCATGACAATATCTCGGTCAAGTTCGAATATGGATCATGGCAGATCAAAAAGTAGGTCAGAAGGTCAAATCAAAGAAAAACATTATGAACACTCTAAAGGCCAACGTTTTGGTCCGATCGTCATCAAACTTGCTCAGAATGATCAACACGACTCTATCTCGGTTAAGTTCGAATATGGGTCATGTCGGATAAAAAAGTAGGTCAGTAGGTCAAACCATAGAAAAACATTATGAACACTCTAGAGGCCACAGTTTTGGTCCCATCGTCATCAAACTTTCTCAGAATGATCGTCTTGACAATATATGGTCAAGATCGAATATGAGTCATGTCGGGGGTATACCTTATTTTTCTTATTTCTGCTCTAAAAAATAGATTACTCGTTACTCGATGAGGCGGTTCTAACGAGTGCCCACAATCTATATTTTGAGCAGAAATAAGAAAAATATCACAAGTTTTCATCATAAAATTTTCATTTTTTCAGCGATAAAGGTGGCAATGTATTTGTATAGACGTGTTCGCGAAATGGTGTTTTCGTGATGAAACACGTACTGGTGGTCTGTCCTATATATGATGATTTAAGGCTGAGTTTAATTAGAGAGGCATTGTTGGTAAATCCTGCATTTGAAGGTTATAGCAATATGCAAAAACTGCGTTTTCTTTTGTCTGATTCTAGAATGGTGAGGTCCTGTGCCAAAGTTTGTTCATTGATACTTGAACGTAGGAGAAACTTTTTAAGTCGTCTGTAACTTTTATTCCAGAAAATAACATTAATTTTTAAGCGCACGTCTCCGGCCAAAACCCTAACTTTTATGTATTGCGAAATGGCGTTTTACTAAATAAGTGTATGAATGCTATGCTTTTTGCACTGTGCATGTGCCATAATTCATACCGCACAGATTCAAACGCCATGATAATTCATGCTATTGTGTGTGTGTGTGTTCTTGTTCATACTTGTGTGTGTGTGTGTGTGTGTGTGTGTCTGTGTGTGTGTGTCTGTGTGTGTGTGTGTGTGTGTGTGTGTGTGTGTGTGTGTGTGTGTGTGTGTGTGTGTGTGTGTGTGTGTGTGTGTGTGTGTGTGTGTGTGTGTGTGTGTGTGTGTGTGTGTGTGTGTGTGTGTGTTTTGTACAGTGAGAATGTGTGCGGTGTCTTGAGAGAAGCTGGCTGTGCCATTCCCAATGCATGCCTCTATGGTTATGATCCCCTTGAGCCCCACTTTTATTTAGTGGAACTGGGGTTTGTGGGGGTATACATTACTGTAGTCCTCGTTCTTCTGGAGCATGGATTGTGGGCTCCCGTTTGGGCCGCCTCAATGAGGCGGTTCTTGCGAGTGCCTATGGTCTGTGTTCTAGGCGGGAATGTTAAAGGTATCAGATAGTGAAAACTTCCATAAGCCGGTTTTTCTCGGGGCAGGGCCCACTTTCATATATCTGTATATCATGGTATACAAGTTTTTATATGATTAAAACCAATTATGTGACTTTTCTTCCGCGACGTTTTAGCTCCTCTGACGAGATGAGCTTTTGAGATCACTCTTTGTCCGTCGTCCGTCATGCGTCCGTGCGTGCGTCCGTGCGTAAACTTTTCTTGTGAACACACTAGAGGTCACAGTTTTAGGCCAATCATCATCAAACTCGGTGAGAATTATCATCATGACAATATCTCGGTCAAGTTCGAATATGGATCATGGCAGATCAAAAAGTAGGTCAGAAGGTCAAATCAAAGAAAAACATTATGAACACTCTAAAGGCCAACGTTTTGGTCCGATCGTCATCAAACTTGCTCAGCATGATCAACACGACTCTATCTCGGTTAAGTTCGAATATGGGTCATGTCGGATAAAAAAGTAGGTCAGTAGGTCAAACCATAGAAAAACATTATGAACACTCTAGAGGCCACAGTTTTGGTCCCATCGTCATCAAACTTTCTCAGAATGATCGTCTTGACAATATATGGTCAAGATCGAATATGAGTCATGTCGGGTCACAAAGTAGGTCAGTAGGTCAAATCATAGAAAAACCTTGTGAATACACTAGAGGCCACAGTTTTGGTCCGATAATCATCAAACTTTCTCTGAATGATTATCCTGACAATATCTCGGTCAAGTTCGAATATGGGTCATGTCGGGTCAAAAAGTAGGTCAGTAGGTCAAATCATAGAAAAACCTTGTGAACACACTTGAGGCCACAGTTTTGGTCCGATCATCATCAAACTTGCCCGGAATGATCATCTCGACAATATCTCAGTCAAGTTGGAATATGGGTGTTGTCGGGTCAAAAAGTAGGTCAGTAGGTCAAACCATAGAAAAACCTTGTCAACACTCTAGAGGCCACAGGTTTGGTCCAATCATCCTCAAACTTGCTCAGAATGATCATCAAATCATAGAAAAACCTTTTTGAACTGTGACCTTGACCTTTGATTTTTTTTGTCGTAACTTTTGAACCATTTATGGTAGAGCCTTCATATTTGGCATGTATGTTCCTTGTGACAAGGTCTTCCCCATTATGCAAAAAAATGATCTGGATCTGTGACCTTGACCTTGATCTGTGACCTACTTTATCGTAATTTTGAACCATTTGTGATAGAGCCTTCATATTTGGCATGTATTTTCCTTGTGATGATGGCTTCACATCCATACAAAAAGTTTGACGTGTGATCTTGACCTTTGACCTACTTTATCATTAACTTTTGAACCATTTAAGATAAAGCTTTCATATTTGGCATGTATTTTCCTTCTGACAAGGCACCTTACTGTCTTACCTACCATTTCATTGCAACAGTGTGGATCAGGTGAGCGATCCAGGGCCGTAATGGCCCTCTTGTTTTAATATTCCAAGCGGTTAAGTCACTATCACCAATTTTCACAAACGGGTTACGGATTTTTCGCCTCGGCGAGGCTATACTAAATGGAATGTAATATTTCGCAAGTTCATTGGTTAGATCTCATTGATATCTATCAGTATACCAAAAATTGTTTAAATATTCCAAGCGGTTAAGTCACTATCACCAATTTTCACAAACGGGTTACGGACGGACAGACAGACAGACCATATATGGCTTGGCGGCCATTTTGGTCATGTGACCTGGACCCCATGAGCAAATTTTGGTTTCCCCCATCCCATATAGGCTCCATATGAAATTTGACTTCAATCGGCCCAACGGTTTCCGAGGAGAAGCAGTTCGAAAATTTTCACATTTTTCGCCTCGGCGAGGCTATACTAAATTGAATGTAATATTTCGCAAGTTCATTGGTTAGATCTCATTGATATCTATCAGTATGCAAAACATTGTTGAAATATTCCAAGCGGTTAAGTCACTATCACCAATTTTCACAAACGGGTTACGGACGGACAGACAGACTGACAGAATGACAGAATGACCGATTGACCGAATGACAGAATGACACGGTGATTTTAGGGCACTTAGAAAATCAACCAATTTCAGTCGGTCGCTTTTTCTGCGGGTCGTGCAATTGCTTGTCCTGGATAGCGCAATAAACAGTTGGCTGACTTATAAAAATCATAAATTTACTTAAACCTTAAGATGCCAATCACTACACTTCTCGTTGGCTTTGTTGTCAGCTGGTTTGTTGCAAAACAGCGTCAACCCAGAGCAGACTGCTACTTGACGAGCAGGCTGATCGGGATCTATACTGTTTGCACGCATGCCAAATGTTTTCGAAAGTTTGCAAGTATGAAGCAGACGACAAAAAAATGACAATATTTTCACATGCAGTTTTTTCTTGGCGTTTTTTGGGTTAAAGTAGTTCTTTCACAAAACATATTAGCCTGTGCATAAAAAAACCTACAATAATATTAGTACAACCAGCGAAGACTCAGATCAACTTGTATGTACATTCAGTCTGACCAGTCTTTGGCTAATCCGGATGCCTTAGAAGACTCATTCAAACAGCAAAGACTTTGATCAGACTGCGCGCATGCGCAGGCTGGTTTGCTGGGAATAGAGACCTGTCTAATTGATAACTAATTGAAATGAAATTAGTACATTTGTTTCTTTATTTGATTTGAGGTTTAACGTCCCCGTTAACACGGTATAGGTCATTTTGGAGACGTTCCAATTTTAAGGGACCTTTAACCGACATCTCAAGCCCTGCCACCCAGTGAAACCAATAGGGTTTATATGCGATTCCAGGACAAAATCCCCCCCCCGGACAAAATCCCCCCTTTTTGTAGAGGCGGACAAAATCCCCCCCCCCCCACAACGAAAGGGGGGTTTTGTCCGCGGGGGATTATGTCCGGGGGGGATTTTGTCCGGCTACCTTTTTATGCATGGGCGGTTGGACTCGCACCACTTTAGAACCTCAAAGCGATTAACCAGTACTAGCGTGCAGTCGGTGTCAGCTCTTGGTGGAAACGTCATGCAGCCAAATCTATTTCTTCAAGCCCCGATGGGCGGGGGCCAGAAATTAGTACAAACTTACAAACTGGGAAAGTATTTTTACTAATTACAATTAACACATTCTGATTGAAAAGTAAAGGAATGTATCAGCCTTCCCGCTCCCCAATAACCACCTCAAGAATATGGGACGTTTTGTCCACCCTGTCAAGTTAGCATGGGACGTTTTGTCCACCCTGTCAAGTTAGCATGGGACGTTTTGTCCACCCTGTCAATATCGTGTGAGACGTTTTGTCCACCCTGAAAAAATGATGTAGGGCGTTTTGTCCACCCTGAAAAAATGACGTGGGACGTTTTGTCCACCTAGCCAAAAAGGGCATGGGACGTTTTGTCCATGTGACGTTTTGTCCTACATTCGATACTGACGTCCCTTTTGTTGATATACGCAAACAGACACATGCCGCATCTGATCTGGGCCTTTACTGGTCAATCAATTATATTCAAAACATTATAATATCACGAGAAAGAAACCTGTTTATGCCATACGTTTCGAAAACACGCCTATTCATATATTTTCATAATTCTGCTAAAAACATAGATTGTGGGAACTCGTTAGAACCGTCTCGGCAAGTAACGAGTATACAACATGTATGACTGAGAGCAGAAATAAGGGAAATAATATGAACCCCTATAAACCCCAGTTCTATTATATAAAAATGAAGTTTAAGGGGGTCAAAATTATTTTGTTTTGTTTGTTTGATTTGAGGTTTACAGTCCCCGTCAACACTGTATAGGTCATTTTGGAGACGTTGCTCCCATTTTTGTGGGACTCAAATCAAACAAACAAAATTTGTCCTCCCTACCAGTGTTTAGCAGTGTGCCATTGTCCTGTGGGATAGTGTCCAATAGGTTATTGCCCTGGTGGGCTTTTGTTACAGTGGGCTCTTGTCCGTTCACCATAATGGCACTTTCTGTGTCCCCGCCCGCTAATGATGCAGAAAGCAGAATTCCTTGCACACAAGCCCTCTTATTACATAAAGGTGTGTTGTTTATGGGTGTCTGCTCACAAACCCGGCCATATGAATAAAATGCAGTCAATTCGATGTGAACATGAACAACGCTACCCTGAACAACCCTAGTCATTTTCTCTATATAAATTGTATGGGCTAATCGGACTTAATTTCTGACAGAGGAATTCTAGAGTGATCAGCGGGTTTCTGTTACTGTGTTTTCTGAGAAAATCGCCAGCATCTAAGAGTTTAACTTGATGCAAACTTACGTTAAACGGGCGACTTGTAATAGCAAAAAAAAAGTTAAAATACCTTAGTGACAGTCGACTGGAAATAGCCAAAACACGTTAAAATGGCTATTGCCAGTCGACTGTCACTAGCCATTTTAACGTATTTTGGCTATTGCCAGTCGACTGTCACTAGCCATTTTAACGTATTTTGGCTACTGCCAGTCGACTGTCACTAGCCATTTTAACGTATTTTGGCTATTGCCAGTCGACTGTCACTAGCCATTTTAACGTGTTTTGGCTATTACCAGTCGACTGTCAATAGCCACTCCGTTTTTATAAATGCTAATACTTGAAATAACTCAAGTTTTACTGTCTCTCACAATTCTTTTAGAATGGCAGTTGTATATGTACTTGTTAGTTTTAAATATAAGATAAGTTTTAATGTATATACACTGGTGAGACAAAAATAAACGATACTACTACTACTACTACTACTTCATTTGGTGTTGCCAGTGCTTTGATTAACAGCTGTAGGACTGAGCTCGACTGGATGTCTGTTTCACATGATTAGGTACCAAAGGTTGAAATATGCATTTGTTGTGTCGTCGTTTGCAAAAACGAATTAACATTTTTTTTTCTAGCAGATCAGCGAATTTTATATCTTTAGAAAGATAAGTATATGGAGTCTATTCATTCTTCTGTATTAAATATGAGATTTATTAACCGAGGGAGGTCAAATGGATTCTTTACCCATTACGAAATGGCCCCCGCCCATAGGGGCTTGAAGAAATATATGGGCTGCATGATGCTTCCACGCAGAGCTGAATCCGACCCGTACACTAGTACTGGTAAACCGCTTAGAGGGTCAAAGCCTGTCCAGGAACCGCGGTGCGAGGCGGACCGTCCATGCTAATAAATTCTATTGGTTTCATTGGGCGACAGGGCTTGAGATGTCATTTCATCTCAATGTCGGGTAAAAGTCCCACAAAATTGGAAGCAACGTCTCCAAAATGACCTTTACAGTGTTGACGGGGACGTTAAACCTCAAATCAACCAACAAACCCATTACGAAAACCCGCCCATACAAATGTGTTGTAAACTTTACCGCCGAAAAAAAACACTAAAATTTTAAGATGTAAAATTTGTGATGTGTTTCTTGTTTCTGCTCAAAAAAATACCTTGCGGGTACTCGTTAGAACGGACTCATCGAGTACCTACAATCTATATTTAAGAGCAGAGATAAGAAAAATAAGGTTTACCCCCTGTAAAACCCAGGTTTACTATATAATGGTGGGGTCAAGGGGGTACAAATTATATAGACGTGTTTTCGTGATGCCTTCCTTGTTAAAGAAAGGCTCCCGCCCATAGGGGCTTGAAGAAATATATGGGCTGCATGATGCTTCCACGCAGAGCTGAATCCTTACCGCACACTAGTACTGGTAAACCGTTAGAGGATCTAAGCCTGTCTAGAAACCGCGGTGCGAGGCGGACCGCCAATGCTAATAAACCGTATTGGTTTTATTGGGCGACAGGGCTTGAGATGTCATTTCATCTCAATGTCGGGTAAAAGTCCCACAAAATTGGAAGCAACGTCTCCAAAATGACCTTTACAGTGTTGCCGGGGACGTTAAACCTCAAATCAACCAACCAACCTAGTTAAAGAAGGTGAAATGAATAAAATGTATATTGCATGCAGTTTGATAGACTTGTGGAATCGTTATGCATCTGAAGTTTGGTACAACTGGCTCTTTACACCGTTAACTGGTATCAATCAGCGTGGTGATACAAAAGCTGATTGAAATGAAAAGCAAAAACCGGATGGGCGCCATTTTGAAACTGCTTGATGGATTTTTCATCACGAATACACGCCTATATAATTTTGACCGCCCTTGAACCCCATTTTTATACAGTAAAACTGGGGTTTCCGGGGGTATACCTTATTTTTCTTATTTCTGCTCTAAAATGAGGATTGTGGGTACTCGTTAGAACCGCCTCGATGAGGCGGTTCTAACGAGTGCCCACAATCTATATTTTGAGCAGAAATAAGAAAAATATCACAATTTTTCTTCTTAAAATTTTCATTTTTTCGGCGATAAAGGTGGCAATGGCAATGTATTTGTATAGGCGTGTTTGCGTAATGGATTTTTTTTTCTGTCTGCAACTACTTAACCTGATTAACATGATTAACTTTTGAATAAATTCCGAAAATACTTCATGAGTTATGTCCCTTTGTAACCATTACGCAAACACGCGTTAACAGAAATAAGAAAAATATCACAGTTTTTCATCTTAAATATTTCGATTTTTTCGGCGGTAAAGTTTACAATGTATTTGTATAGGCGTTTTTACGTAATGGTTTGAGGTTATTGTTATCCTTATCCTATTGTACATGACAACCGCTGCCTTTGCGGACAGTGTAGATCAAAATCAGATGGCATCTGAAAAGCCATCTGATCAGGTTCTACACTGTTAATCATGCAGTTTGTCAATTGAACCACTGTATCATATCAATTAACTTGATAAGTGGATAGCCAGAAATGGGCGTGGCCTAAGTAATTTATTCAGCAGGATAAGGGTTAACAAACATGAAGACGAAAAACAAGTGTACGAGTACAAAATGGCAAGAGATTATGGCTAGTATGAGGTGAGGGGTAAAATATTCCTTCGGGTCTATGCATCACGAAAACACGCCTATATAATTTTGACCCCCTTGAACCCCACTTTTATATAGTGAAACTGGGGTTTCCGGGGGTATACCTTATTTTTCTTATTTCTGCTCTAAAATATAGATTGTGGGTACTCGTTAGAACCGCCTCAATGAGGCGGTTCTATCGAGTGCCCACAATCTATATTTTGAGCAGAAATAAGAAAAATATCACAATTTTTCATCATAAAATTTTCATTTTTTCGGCGATAAAGGTGGCAATGTAGTTGTATAGGCGTGTTTTCGGAATGTGTACAAAACAAAATAGCAAGAGATTATGGCTAGTATGAGGTGATGAGTGAAATATCCCTTCGGGTCTATGGAACATCATATTTATAACCAACACGCCTTACGATAACACACCCGTGCGACATAGTGCTTTTTTCGCATCTCCCAAATGGCTACTTTTCTGATGAAAATCCGTGATATTTTTCTTATAAAAACCGCAAACATAGGTCGTGGGTGCTCGTTAGAACCGCCTCATTGAGGCGGTTCTAACGAGTACCCTCAACCTATGTCTTGGAGTAAAAATAAGAAAAATAATGTTAACCCCCTTAAACCCCAGTTTTCTCTATATAATGTGGGGTATAGGGGGGGTCTTCATTTCACGGACTAGTTTACTTAATGCGAAAACCCGTATCTATCACCAAAACAGGCTTATATAATTTTGATCGCCTTGAACCCCACTTTTATATAGTAAAACTGGGGTTTAAAGGGATATTCCTTATTGTTCGTATTTCTGCTCTAAAATATAGATTGTGGGTACTCGTTAGAACCGCCTCGATGAGGCGATCTATATTTTGAGCAGATTTAAGACAAATTTCACATTTTTTCATCTTAAAATATTCGTGTTTTTTTTTCGGCAGTAAAAATACAATGTATTTATATAGGCGTGTTTTCATAATGTTTGCAAAAAGTGTAGATCCAGATCAGACGCCAACTGACCAGGATCTACACTGTCTGTCATCTGTTTGTGAATTGAACCAATACATTGTAAAATAATCTTAATTGTTTAACAGGCAGACACTGGTCGGGACTAAATTAATTTATTCAGCAGGATAATTTTGTTTTGTTTGATTTGAGGTTTAACGTCCCCGTCAACACTGCAAAGGTCATTTGGGAGAAGTAGCTTCCAGTTTTGTGAAATGACATCTAAAGCCCTGCCGCCCAATCAAACCAATAGGGTTTATAAGCATGCTTTGCCTGGGCAGGCTTAGATCCTCTAAGCGGTTTACCAGTACATGTTCTCGTGTGCAGTTGGTTTCAGGTCTGCGTGGAAGCATCATGCAGCCCATGCATTTTTCAAACCCCGATGGGCGAGGCCAAAAGGGTTATATGTACTCACATGAATCCACAACATCGAACCGCCAGCAAGAAAATAGGCTTTTACATTGCCTCGGTGAGGACGAAATATTGTCTGAAAAAAAAGAAAAGAAATGAAAACAGAATTTCAAAAGTATTTGCAATTCAGTTAGGAATAGCGTAATTGAACTTTGAAGTTTCGAACCAACTCTATGATTGACGATCGTAAGAAAGGGCCGTAAAATCAACCCCCCCCCCCCCCCACCCCCCCCCCCCCCAAAAAAAAAAAAGATATACTTCAGTTGCTTGAGCATGGTTGGCCACGGGTTTTACAATGATTTTTTAGTCGATCGTTTACCAATCGACCAACATTATAAAGCGCAATGACCTTTCGGCTCTGAAGTCCATTTGACTATCACTGACCTGGCGGAAATCCAGGTAACGATTATTTATAGAAATTAGCAGAGTTATTCTTATCACTATCAGGTCAGAGTGTTTCGTAAGAGGTTTACCTATAGAATCTTGACAGGAATCATATGTTGGGTTCGGCAAACAGTGTAGACCCAGATCAGACGCCGCAGAACGCGGCGTCTGATCTGGGTATACACTGTTTGGTTAAAGCACAAGGATTTAAGGGTTGACCGAAATAGTCAAAGTTCCTGCTCAGGACAATTTTCCAGCCTACGCTCAGAGACAATCGACCAACCAGTACTGTCAGTGCTTTGATTCGAAGTCGTTCTCGAGTCCCCACAGCTCAGATTACAAATACTAAGGAACAGTTTTGGAATTTTTTCTCTCCCTCTTTTAATTCGATAATGTAAATTACGTGTACCTATTAGAATCGCCTCGATGAGTTTAAACAACAAACGTGTACTTTTATTGTTCTGAAATGCTTATTCTAATGCATGTAACGCGATGCCTGATTGGATAACGTCAAAAAATGCGACAGTATATTCTACGATGACCTGTCGGAGGCCCGACATCATCATGTAACACCACTTTTCATTGGTCGGTATTTGGTTTTACGCCGCTCACTGCGCTTGCCGTTTTTGGCAAAAGAACATGTTCTAAACTAAACAAGTGAATGAGTGTATCAGAATGGGGATAACTGTATTGAAAATTGTCATTTGTGGGTGTAAAATAGAAGTGAAGGCCCCTTAACCCCATTTTATACAGGGAAAACTGCGGTTTAAGGGGTATATATTATTTTTCTTATTTCTGCTCCAAGACATAGGGTGTGGGTACTCGTTAGAGCCGCCTCAACCAGGCGGTTCTAACCAGCACCAACAACATATGTTTGCAATATAAATAAGAAAAATCTCACGGATTTTCATCAGAAAAGTAGCCATTTTGGAGGTAAGAAAAATGCACTATGTCGCACGGGTTTGTTATCGTAATTTATCCCCTAAACGACTCAGACTACTCCTATCTCGAATACATGTTCATTATTCCAAGGGCCGTTCCAGCCATTATTTGTTTGTTTGTGTTGATGTCAACACTACTCGTTGAGACGTTGCATTACAATAACACACCCGTGCGACATAGTGGAATTATTCACCTCTCTAACATGGCTATTTTTCTGAAGAAAACCCGTAATATTTTTCTTATTTGTACTGCAAACATAGGTTGTGGGTGCTCGTTAGAACCACCTCATTGAGTACCCAGACTCTATGTCTTGGAGCAGATATAAGAAGAATAATGTACACCCCCGTAATCCCCAGTTTTCTCTGTATAAAGTGGGGTTTAGGGCTCATTTCATGGACTTTCACATGATGGTACTTTTACCCGACATTGAGATGAAATGTCATCTGAAGCTAGGGCTGGCTATTCGGAGCTGAAAGGATAATCGATCATCATTCATGTCATTGCGATAGATAATCGATTAGTAATCGCTAAGGTCTTTGTCATAATTTTACCTGTCTGGCTTTCTGTCTGAGCATGACTCTTACCATATGTTGCACTTTACCATTTTTTTTTTAACACACAGGCATGAGCAAACAGTGCAGACCCAGATGAGACGCCGCATAACGCGGCGTCTCATCAGGGTCTGCGCTGTTCGCCACTCATCCAGCTATTTTAGGCATAACTTTGGGTAGTAAATTGTATCTATCATGCAATCGATTTAAAGCAAATCAGAAATGATAATCATTTTTGTGGAATTCATCGATCGATTAATCGATTATACGATTAACCGTGTCATCCTTATCTGAAGCCCTATATTATCGCACATACAAAGAAATCTCTAGGGTTTAAGAAGCCGTCCCACTCGCACCACTTTTCCTTGGCAGGGCTTTAGTGTCTCTGATGGGAGATGTTTGCTAGTTTTATCGGCTCCTAATCGTTGCCTTCACTTCTATTTGAGCCCCGCCAAGCGACTTTGTGTCTTCGAGCATTCCGTCAATTTCTGACAAATTTTAACTGGGCATGCCCAGCCATTCAGAGGGGCCAGGGATATGGCTTTCTGTCTGAAGGTTCCTCTTGATTCACAGCTTGTATGAGCGAGCAGCGAAGGTTCTGGCGAGTACCAAAATCGCTTGACGGGGCCCATTATAGACATAAATGGTTTACCAGTACTCAAGTTCGGCCGGTTTCAGCTCTCGGCCGAAGCACCATGCAGCCCAAACTATTTCTCTAAGCCCCGGTGGGGTTTTCCAGCCACTGCAATTTCACTGTAGTTTTGAAACACAGTATCGCTCTACCTGGCTTAGTAGGTATGAGTACCGCCCCCGCCCATCGGGGCTTGAAGAAATAGAACGGCTCCATGATGCTTCCACCCAGAGCTGAAACCGGCCGCACATGAGTACGCTTGTGCGGTAAAACGCTAAGTTGTCTAAGTCTGCCCAGGCAAAGCGGTGCGAGTGTCGGACAGTCCATGCTTATAAACCCTATTGCTTTCATTGGGCGACAAGGCTTGAGATTTCATTTCATCTCAATGTCGGGTAAACGTCCCACACAACTGGAAGCAACGTCTCCAAAATGACCTATACAGTGTTGACTCAAACCAAACAAAGAAAGTAGGTATGAGTAACGTTGTATCAGTCAGTATCCTTTTTTTTTTTTTTTTTTTTTTTTGGTTTTGGTTTTGGTTTTACGGCCCTTTCAAGATTATTTCACACATATCTAGCCGATCGTTAATCAGAGGTGGGCGAAAACCGGAGTACCCGGAGAAAAACCACCTGACCTTCCGTTGCAGAACTTGGCGTCCCACACGTGGCCCGAGCGAGGCTCGAACCTACGGCGGTGAGAGACCTAATGACTAAGAGTCAGCGCTCTTATCCACTAGGCCACGGGGGCCCGTATCAGCCAGTATCTCTCATGTACAAAGTCAGTAGGAATGGATACAATTTTAGTGAAAGCAACACTTTAAAAATGATTTTTTTATCCGTTGTAAATAGGCGTCTCCTTTTGCTCCTCGGAGGGAGTGTGTTACATTCTACCGTGAGACTAACACTTTACCCAGGGCCTTACTCCAAGCAAAGCGTAAAACTTACTAAGAACCCTACTTCAAGATCGATTGAGACTACAACCTACCCAGTGCCTTATTCAAAGACCGTGTTATAATAACGCTTATCATATGACGTCGTTGATAAGCAGTGGATAACGTCATGTAATAAAAATCGTAAGACCACACGTGTAATAACACTTTGCCGGGATTAAGTAACTTTATGACGACATCCATGTCAACCACGCTTTTTTTGTAGATAAAATAATTGTCAAATTTAAAGGCGATAAAATCCAATTTAAAGTGGTCATATGATAAACAGAATCTTACACTCGTGTTCATTTCAAATGAAATTTATGAAACTCACCGAAGGCTTGTTTCATAAATTTCATATGAAATGACCACTAGTGTAAGATCCTGTATTACACTCGTGTTCATTTCATATGAAATGACCACTCGTGTAAGATCCTGTATTACACTCGTGTTCATTTCATATGAAATTAATGAAACTCGCCAAAGGCTCGTTTCATAAATTTCATATGAAATGACCACTCGTGTAAGATACTCTATTTACCCAGGGACGTACTCCAAACATGAGTGAGAATTAAACTCACCCAGAGCCCTGTTCGGAGCAAGAGAGAAAGTAACATTATCCTACACATTACCATCATACACTAACCATGAGTCCTACCCCAAGATTGAGTTGTGAAAACATCACGAAAACACGCCTATATAATTTGGACCCCCCCCCCCCCCTCCCCCTGAAACCAAACATTTATAAAGTAAAACTTGGGTTTACAGTAGTATATATTAACTTTCGTATTCCTGCTCAAAAACAAAGATTGTGGGTACTCGTTCGAACCGCCTCGACGAGGCAATTATTTCTGCTCAAAACATAGATTGTGGATACCCGTTAGAACCGCCTATTCCAAGAACGAGTAGAAAACGGGAATTTGTTTTTCTACAAATACAAAGATGCCTCCCCCTTTTTGACCTCTAAGTATGACCTTAACATCGGAGGTATTGACCTGGGTCTTGTGTGCAACACATCATCTCATGACTGGAACAGTTCTGCAAAGTACATGTAACTTTAAAAAGTCCATCTAGAAATAAGAACGCTATTGACCGTACACGAAAAATGCCCTTTCTTTACGTTTGATCTCGTGACCTTGACCTTTGAGGTACCGACCTGTGCCTTGCACGCGACACATCATCTTATGATGGTTAACATTTTTGCCAAATAATTTCAAAATCCATCAAGGAATAAGAAAGTTACTGACCGAACAAGAAAAAATACACTTTTTGACCTTTGACCTTTAAGTATGATCTTGACCTTAAAGGTACCGACTTGGCTATTGGGCGCGACACATCGTCTCATTATGGTTAACATTTCTGCCAAGTAATTTCATAATCCGTCAAAGAATGAGAAAGTAATTGACCGTACACGAAAAAAGGGCCCCTTCTTTGACGTTTTACCACTATGTATGACCTTGACATTGGAGGTATGAACCTCGGTCTTGCGCACGACACATCGTTTAATGAAGGTGAACATTTCTGCAAGGCTACTTTAAAAAGTCCATCCAGAAATTAAAAAAAAATATATTGACACGACACGAAAAAAGACCCTTTTTGATGTTTGTCCTCTAAGTGTGGCCTTGGCCTTGGCCTTGGAGGTTCTGACCTGGGTCTTGCGCGCAACACATCGTCTTGCACACCAGACAAGAAAATCGTGATTTTACCCTGGGATAGAAATTTATGTTCTGACCCTGGTGTTCCGACCCAGGCAACTAACATAAATGCGCTTCAATTCTATTCAACTGCCGGAACTACTTCCGCGCTACTTTTATTTTATTTTGTAAACAATATACGTGTGCGAGCTGTCAAAACTAACCGGAGGTGTTGTGCAAGAAAAAGAATCCAATATGGGATTCTGTTGTAGATGGGCGTTTCCAATCCTCGGGATGACCGTGCTGAGCGGAACCTCGGCGTAGCCTCGGTTCCGCTCAGCACGGTCATCCCTCGGGTTGGAAACGCTCATCTACAACAGAACCCCATATTGGATTCTTATCGTCTTATGATGGTTAAACTTTTTGCCAAGTAAATTCAAAATCCATCCAGGAATAAGAAAGTTATTGACCAAACACGAAAAAATACCCTTTTTTACCTTTGACCTCTAAGTATGTCCTTGGCCTTTGAGGAACTGACCTGGGTCTTGCGTGCAACACATTGTCTTATGATGGATAACAATTCTGCCAAGTAATCTCACAATCAATCCATGGATTAGAAAGTTATTGGCGGAACACGAAAAATACCTTTTCTCACGTTTGGCCTCTAAGTATGACCTTGACCTTTAAGGTACCGACCTGAGTCATGCGTCCGACACATTGTCTCATGGTGGTTAACATTTCTGCCATGTAATTTCAAAATCCAGCTGAAAATAAGAAAGTTATTGACCGGGCACGATTTGCCCATACATACATACACGATTTTGTGACCGACAAACTTCCAAGGGAAATAACTCAAAAAGTGTAAATGCAAGAGTTACAATGCTTGCGCTCTACACGCCGTCTAATGTTGATTTATATTTATATGAAGTTTCGTGAAGATAGCTTGAACGGTTTTCAAGTAAATGAGCGGACAAGAATTTTTGACAGACGACTGACAGACAGACGCCCGGGAAAAAAAAAACACAAAATGTCTCCCCAAAAAAGTGTGTGTGTGTGGGGGGGGGGGGGGGGGGGGGGGGGGGGGGGGAGACATATTCTTGCACACCAGACAAGGAAATCCGTGATTTTACCCTGGGATAGAAATTTATGTTCTGACCCTCGTGTTCCGACCCCAAATCGAATAAAATCGCATGTTTGATAAATGCACTGGTTGATTACAACCTCATGTGCGGCGGACGTCGGTAACCGAAGTGATAGCAGTATTAAAATTCGCAATAGAAATGGAAGGTATGCAAGAAAAAGAATCCAATATGGGTGTGAGGGGTGGATAGAAAAATCCGTCCCTCGGGATCACTGTCCGGCATCACTCGACAAGCCTCGTGATGCCGGACAGTGTCCCTCGGGACGAATTTTTCAATCCACCCCTCACACCCATATAAGATTCTTATAATAACACTGACTTAAAGTTATACTCTAAGAACTAATGTGAATAAGACTTGACCAGTGCTCCACTCCAACAACGATTGAGGTTAACACTTACCCAAATCCAGTGCTCTACTTCAACACTTTCAAAGAGTCCTACTCCAAGAACGATTGAGAATAACACTTACCCAGTACCCACTCTAACCACGGTTAAGAATCACATTTACCCGGAGACCCGCCCAACCAATGAGTGAAAACAAAACTTACCCAGAGCCATACTTCAAGCCCGAGTGAAAATAGCATTTTCCTAGAGCCCTACTCCAAGAACAATTCTCACAATTGCACTTACCCAGAACCCTACTTCAAGCAAGAGTGGGGTAGAACACTACCCAAAGTCCTATACCATGCACGAGTGAGTATATACATATGTCTTGCACTCCAGGTAAGGAAATCCATAGTTTTAGCTTGGGATAGAAATTCTGTTCTAACCCTCGTGTTCTTACCCAAAATCAATATTTTTATATTTCTACATATGCTTTATGAAAAAGCTTCAAGTTTAAATCAAAACTTTGGTCAGTTTGACTCATGCGAAAAAATGAAATTTATAATGCAGCACAAAGACATGCAATTCACACTTGGAAATGTTGTCACTAAAATGCTTTGTAGGAGAAAGATGTTCGTTTCAGGTATAAAATACCGAACATGCCGGAGTAGCTGGTGCGACGTGGGGCAGCGGGTGTGGTGTCGGGCCGTCGTACAGCAAACTTCTGCAGGAACTTCTGTGGTGGGGTTTTCTCTGGCGGGTTTTGTTCCGCCCCGCCCCGCCCCTCGATGCTCGCTGTCCAATGTCGCATTTGTTCCCAGCAGGCACACGTCGCTAGGGCAACGTCAGGTCAACGTCGGTGCAACGTCATGACGTTCCACTGACGTAGATGTGACGTTGCATAAGCGTTATGACGTTGCACTGACGTTGATGTGACGTCGCAATTACGTCATGTGCCTGCTGGGGTTGGTTCGGGATGGCTTATATACTACTGTGCAATTTTAAATTTTTAAAGTTAACTTAACCGATAATGCGTTTTACGATACATGTATATAGTGTCTTGTAAGTCAACTTTGGCTGGATATCAATATAATCTGCAGTATTTTAAATGTGCAATTTTAGATGTATATATTGATATATGACACTTTAATAAACAAATTACTTACTTACTTAATTTCTTGCGCGTTTGATAAATCCACTGGTTGATTACGACCTCATTTGCGCCGTCGTTAAGGTTGACGTCACCGCACGTTTCTGACGTCACTAAACATCACTGTAGTGCCATCACAATATGGCGAACGTTGGCAGCCGAAGTAACTGCAGTATTAAAATCCACACTCAGAAATGGAGGGTATGCAAGAAAAAAGATTTCTACATGTGTGTGAAGGATGGATAGAAAAATCCGTCCCTCGATATCCCTGTCCGGCATCACTCGGCAAGCCTCGTGATGCCGGACAGTGACCGTCGGGACGGATATGTCCATCCACACCTCACACCCATATAAGATTCTTATAAACTTACCCAGAGTCCTACTCCAAGGACAAGTATAAGGTATAAAACAACCACAAGGATATCAGCCCAGTGTTCTAGTCCCTTTGCAGCCATTTCACTAGTTGATTTCACAACTCAAGGGCGAGGAAACTGAAATAGTCATGTATAATGTACATGTATTTGCTTTAGTTTTGTCAAACGGACTGCGTCTAAAAACTTAAAGTAAAAGAAACTAAAATTGAATTTGAATAATTTGTAATTGGAGACCACCATGTCTTATTGGTTAACCCTTTTTGTACCAAATGGAATCTTCGCCTTGTATTCAATTGCAGGATTCAATTTCAAAATTTAGGGGTGTCAGGTTGTGTTTTCTTCAAATTTTATTTGGAAAATGAACTTTAAGCAAACAGTGGAGGCCCTGATCAGGCGCCGCGTTCTGCGGCGTCTGATCTGGGCCTGCACTGTTTGCCAGGGTACCCATTTTGGTATTTCTGGTACAAGACGGGTTAACAGTGCTGAATTAACATTGAAAAAGCTTTGGAACCCGGGTTACAATAAAATTACAATAAAAAGTCGAGTTCTTCGTCCTCTTAGTACTCCGCCAACTGTGATCAACGCTCTACGAATTAAAAAAAAAACTTAAAATCGTTCAATGGTAAAAGCATGTTAAATGTTAAAGACATTTAAAAACAATATACATTGTTTAAGAAATAGATCAGCTCTAACTGTGTTTTGTTGAGTAATAAATCACAGTTTGGAGGTCAGTTGTAAAGTAGATCCAATCGCGAGCGCGATAACGTCTGTTTGTCTGTCTGTCTGTCCGTCACGAATTACGTCCGCTAGTAATTGTGAAGCACCATCAGACGATGTGCAGAAGGCTAGAACTAGCAGGATAATCTTTTTTATCATATGACGTCGCCTCTGAGAATGCAATAACGCCTGTAATAAATTCGATAATCCAATAGAGGATTAAATACGCAAATTAGTTAGATGTCCCAGTTACGTTACCACACTGGTCAATACATACGCACAGGCTGCGTAGCGGTCGCATAGGCTTCGTATTTTGGACGCATAGGCTTCGATGAAAAATGGCGGATGACAGTTCGTCAATAAAGGTAAGAAACTGTTTTAACGTTAAACTTACTGTTGTATTGCATTTCCCATTACTGGCATCTGCCTTACGGACCACTTTATTAATGTGCGGCTTCGTCTGTTGCAAGAAAAAGTTTGAAAAACGGAATATAGAAAAATAGACCCCAAAAGAAATTTGGCAGTCAACACAGATTCACCTGTATTTTCACTTTGGTCCGGTCGCCCTATATAACTACACGTTTTTGGCTGGTGTTCTGGCCGATAAATTGTGAATAACGATAATGAAATCGAAAAGCTAATATGTAACTTTCGTCATATCTTTTGCGAAAAATAAAAATCTTGATATTTCGATACAACGCGCGTAGCTTCGTTACTTATTACAACGCAGAGGCTGCGAACTAAATTTGAAAGCCCTGTATTATGTAGAATAATAGCGAATGCTATTAAATTAATGTCGAGGAATCAGTCAACCAGCAATAGTTGGTGATGCTAAAGACATTCTGTATCATTTATACCGAAAACATTTTCAGTCTCAGCTATGCAAATACATGTACAACATTTTGAGGCAAATGCACAAAATCTGTCGATTTACAATTATTAACACCACCGTTCATAAACTCGGCAAGTCCTCGTCAAATCTGTTAAGTATTAAGCCAAATAATATTTGCACTGTATGAATTTTCGTCGTGTTTTTTACAAAGCTCGTGGCTTCGCAGGTTACAGAGATGGGAAGATGCATTACGAAAACACCCCTATTAAAATACCACTAAAAAGATAAAACATTCTGATAGGTTTAATATTTCTGCTCAAGACATAGTGTATGGGAACTTGTTACAACCGCCCGGACCAGGCGGTTTTATCACGTATCCACAATCTGTATTTCTGAGAAGAAATAAGGAAAACAATGTATATCCCTTTAAAGCTCAGTTTTACTATATAAAAGTTGGATTTAAGCGGTCAGAATTATATGGGCATGTTTCCGTGATTCTCCGACTTCTATTTAAATGCTTCAATCGAATACATGCAGCTCCTACAAAACTTCAGCAAAGGTTCATTAATCGCGCCTGCACTGTCTGATCCCAGTCTTCGTTTCCGATAAAATAGAAGCAACTGCTCATTAAACAGTAAACATATAAGTTAATTCTAGCCTTTGTAGGATCAAAGAAGAAAAAAAATGCAAGACTTTTCTTTATCTCAGATCTATTTTCAATCTCTGTCCTTACATCATAATTTTTGCTAACCAGACAGTCTTCTGCAACATAGCCTATCAGAATCTGAATTTCGTAGTGACTTAGAATATAAATTCAGAAAAATACTTGCTTGCAAGTCAGTAACCCATTTCGTGAAATCATTCTTCGATATAATAAGATAAGATAGATAAAAAAATGTTTTTGCTTTACGGCCCTTCTGTCGGCTGGATGCTTACTTATGGATTTAAACTGCTTCCTTTAACACTTTAACTACAGTTTAAAGCAAAACGTGAAGACCCTGATAAGACGCTGCGTTTGGCCCTTCAATTCATGTAATGTGAGCAACCAGTGAAGACCCTGATTAGACGCCGCGTTCTGCGGCATTAGATCTGGACGTACACTGTTTAAAAAACCCAATCCATGATCTATGGATTTCCGTATTACGCAACATGCTGTCTCTTCGAAGAAAAATAAACGTTGCTGTTTTCTATGTACAAGTTCCCTGGATTTCCGACCAATCATTGATAATCACGTGGACTTAAGCACTGTAGAGCTACTTGCACTTTTTTACTTTGTGACGATTGATAAATAATCGACCCAAAATCTAGTATTTGCCTTTTCAAAAAGTAAAGGGGTCATTCATATTTAGCAATTGCAAGTATGCTTTATATGCGTTAGGGTTTGAGATGTCATTTCGTCTCAGTGTCGGGTAAAAGTCCCATAAATTCGGAAACAATGTCTCAAAAATGACCTGAATGATGTTGTCGGGGACGTTAACATCAACACAAACAAAAAGGTTCCACTGAGTCATGCGCTGTGACATGAGAGGATTCTCTACCAATAATGAATCGACATACAACCGTTCGTTAGGGATAGCAACCTAGGCCGAATTCATCTGGAGCCAATGGCTAGCTTTGGCTACTTTGGTTGCTGTTTCATTTTCCTATATCAGTTAGGCAAATCCATAAACACCCAATCAAAAATGAAAACTGCTACATCCATTTTAAGAGTGCTCATGAGTGCGCATGGGTGGAAAACCGGACGAATCAACAGTAAGAAAAACCTGAATTGTAAAATGGCCCCTGTTAATACTGTCTGCTGCATCTTCGTAAAGTTTTTTTTTCTTTCTTTTTTTAATAATATTTTCGCTTATAGGCAAACAATATGGACCAAGATCAGACTGGATCAGACTTAGATTGGTTCAGGTAACATTTAAAAAAAGCCGCAGATGACTATGCAGACGACATTTGTTGTGATTGACATGTAAAATAGCTATCTTCAGAGCTGCTGCTTCCCTCACTAAATTCCTGATCACAAGTTTCCCTGGACTCAAACATGAAAGGCTGAATATCTAAAGTGAAGTCCCCTCAAAGAGTGGCCAGTTCTTGCTTATTTTGCTCCATTTTAAGCTTCTGTTTTAAACCTCAACATTGCTACATCTGCCTATTCAGTACACACCAAGCTTCTAGATCCCTCATGGATGACGTCAGGGCATGGCTGTGGTTAATTGGAATTTTCAAGGTCAGTTCTTTAGCAGAGTAAATGGCTGGAGATTACACAGTGATAAAATCCTTATCAGACCGCTTAGAAACCTGCAGTCTCAGTAGAAGAAAAGGGTTTATTGATGTTTACCTATTTATTGTAACAGATTATCGCTTTCCTGTCTCCTTTAACAGATTTCACGAAGACAGACTTGCCAAGTTTATGAACGGTAGTGTACATTGACAGATTTTCTGCATTTATTATATTTCCTTATTTATTCTCAGAAACACAGATTGTGGATACGCGTTAGAACCGCCTGGCCCGGGCGATCAGAAATATCAAAACTATCAGGATGTTTTATCTGAATGTTTTTATCTTTTTAGTGGTATTTTAATAGGCGTGTTTTCGGGATGCGTCTTCCCACCTCTGTAACCTGTACGTCGTAAATTTCTAAGCCACGTGCGTTGTAATAAAAACACGACAGAAATTCATACAGTGCAAATATTATTTGGCTTAATACTTAACAGATTTGGCGAAGACTTACCATGTTTATGAACGGTAGTGTAAATAATTGTAACTTGACAGATTTTGGTATTTGAATCATAATGTTGTATTTGCAAAGCTGAGAATGAAAATGTGTTTGGTATAAATGATGCAGAATGTCTTTAGCATCATCAACTAACGCTGGTTGGCTCATTCCTCGATATTAATTTAATACATTCGTTATTATACTGCACAATTCAGGGCTTTCAAATTTAGTTCGCAGCCTCTGCGTTGTAATAGGTAACGAAGCTACGTTCGTTGTATCGAAATATCAAGATTTTTGTTTTTCGCAAAAGATGTGACGAAAGTTGCATATTAGCTTTTCGATTTGATCATCATTATTCACAATTTATCGGCCAGAACACCAGCCAAAAACGTGTAGTTACATAGGGCGACCGGGCCAAAGTGAAACTACAGGTGAATCTGTGTTGACTGCCAAATTTCTTTTGGGGTCTATTTTTCTATATTCCGTTTCTCAAACTTTTTCTTGCAACAGACGAAGCCGCACGTTAATAAAGTGGTCCGTAAGGCAGATGTCAGTATTGGACAACGCTATACAACATTTAGATTGACGTGAAAACCGTTTCTTACCTGCATTGACGAACTGTCATCCGCCATTTTTCATCGAAGCCTATGCGTCCAAAATACGAAGCCTATGCGACCGCTACGCAGCCTGTGCGTATGTATTGACCAGTGTGGTTACATGTACGACGTCTTTAACGACGTCGCGTTTACTAAAGGCCGAAAATTGGCAGTTTTGTGAAACAATCGTGAAAAATGCGTTTTAAATGTCACATGATAAATAGAATCTTACATTCGTGCTGATGTATTATTGAATTTGTTAAACTCTTTGAGGAAAAGGGATAAAAATGCTCGTCTATGCCAAGCATTTTATCCCTTTTCCTCAACTCGTTTAATGAACAGCGATGTAAGTTCCTCTGTATAGAATATATTTCCTTGGTGTTAAATAAATGCTCTAGTCCTTTGGAGTCATTGTTTTTGAAAGTATTTGGAAGTCACTGACTCTGATACTCAACTATACGGGGTGATGGCCCTATAAGCATTTAAAATAGTGTTTTTTTGTCATTTGACAAAGATATTTTCAGGTATGTTTACAGAAATACAAAAGCGGCCCCCGCCCATCGGGGCTTGAAGAAATAGATGGGCTGCATGATGCTTCCACGCAGAGCTGAAAACGACCCGCACATGAGTACTGGTAAACCGCTTAGAGGATCTAAGCATGCCCAGGCAAAGGGATGCGAGTCGGCTTGTCCATGCTTATAAACCCTATTGGTTTCATTGGGTGGCAGGGCTTGAGATGCCATTTCATCTCAGTGTCGGGTAAAAGTCCCACAACATTGGAAGCAACTTCTCCAAAATGACCTTTACAGTGTTGAAGGGAACGTTTAACCTCCAAAAAACAAACAAACAGAAATACAAAAATAAAGTTTGAGTCGATATGCAGAGAACACAAGACAACAAAGAATTACGGGAAAAGGAGACACCTGCTTCCATTTCAGTTTCGTCTTTTCTTAATAGAAATAAAAATGTTGCTCGAAAAAGTAAACACTAACAAAAAACATAGTAGTCATGTCAACTTGCCACATCAAAATGAGAAAAAAAATAGTGTTCTGATCAGATCGTGCTGATGTGCAAGCTGATACAACTCTATGGACAAGGTTTTTGCAAACATTGAAGACCACGATCAGATGCCACAGTGGCCCCAATATTTTGTGCTAGCAATATGTATTTTATGTGTACGTAAAAAGTACCCAGTTCTCATGCACTAACAAATTGCTTCAGTGCCTCTTTAATAGCATATGCGCCATTTTAAAATTGACAAGGTACACTTCTAAGATTGCTAGAAATTCCCGCCATTAATTCTTTGCTTTTAGTACGTCACTCCTTGCGCGCGCGTGCTAATTGCATGAAAGAAGGTGCTTTACAGCATCCATATCGTTCTCCCGTTTGGGCAATTAGTGCTTACAATGCACAGCTCCAATGACCTTGCCGCATTAATGCAGATTTTTCCGCCAATTTTCCAAGCGAGACCACTTTCGGGACTTGATCGCTTTTCTATAAGTCATGTTCCGCTGAAAAGGACGAGTGTTAAGTTGGTTCCTTATTCCTTATTCCTTATTCCTTGTTCCTTATTCCTTATTCCTTATTCCTTGTTCCTTATTCCTTATTCCTTATTCCTTGTTCCTTATTCCTTATTCCTTATTCGATTTTCAACTTCATAGTACTTTGCCACGCGGTGTAACAGAACATTTGCGTATGTCCTAATCATCATCATTTTTACTTCTAAGCATGATGGTATAGGTTTCGAAATCCAGCAGGTATCAACGGCGAATAAGGAATAAGGAACAAATCCAAATTTTCCTTATTCCTTATTCGATTTTCAACTTCACAGTACTTTGCCACGCGGTGTAACAGAACATTTGCGTATGTCCTAATCATCATCATTTTTACTTCTAAGCATGATGGTATAGGTTTCAAAATCCAGCAGATATAAACTGCGAATAAGGAATAAGGAACAAATCCAAATTTTCCTTATTCCTTATTCGATTTTCAACTTCATAGTACTTTGCCACGCGGTGTAACAGAACATTTGCGTATGTCCTAATCATCATCATTTTTACTTCTAAGCATGATGGTATAGGTTTCGAAATCCAGCAAGTATCAACTGCGAATAAGGAATAAGGAACAAATCCAAATTTTCCTTATTCCTTATTCGATTTTCAACTTCACAGTACTTTGCCACGCGGTGTAACAGAACATTTGCGTATGTCCTAATCATCATCATTTTTACTTCTAAGCATGATGGTATAGGTTTCGAAATCCAGCAGGTATCAACGGCGAATAAGGAATAAGGAACAAATCCAAATTTTCCTTATTCCTTATTCGATTTTCAACTTCACAGTGCTTTGCCACGCTGTGTAACAGAACATTTGCGTATGTCCTAATCATCATCATTTTTACTTCTAAGCATGGTGGTATAGGTTTCAAAATCCAGCAGATATAAACTGCGAATAAGGAATAAGGAACAAATCCAAATTTTCCTTATTCCTTATTCGATTTTCAACTTCATAGTACTTTGCCACGCGGTGTAACAGAACATTTGCGTATGTCCTAATCATCATCAATTTTACTTCTAAGCATGATGGTATAGGTTTCGAAATCCAGCAAGTATCAACTGCGAATAAAGAATAAGGAACAAATACAAATTTTCCTTATTCCTTATTCGATTTTCAGCTTCATAGTACTTTGCCACGCGGTGTAACAGAACATTTGCGTATGTCCTAATCATCATCAATTTTACTTCTAAGCATGATGGTATAGGTTTCGAAATCCAGCAGGTATCAACGGCGAATAAGGAATAAGGAACAAATCCAAATTTTCCTTATTCCTTATTCGATTTTCAACTTCACAGTACTTTGCCACGCGGTGTAACAGAACATTTGCGTATGTCCTAATCATCATCATTTTTACTTCTAAGCATGATGGTATAGGTTTCAAAATCCAGCAGATATAAACTGCGAATAAGGAATAAGGAACAAATCCAAATTTTCCTTATTCCTTATTCGATTTTCAACTTCATAGTACTTTGCCACGCGGTGAAACAGGACATTTGCGTATGTCTTAATCATCATCAATTTTACTTCTAAGCATGATGGTATAGGTTTCGAAATCCAGCAAGTATCAACTGCAAATAAGGAATAAGGAACAAATCCAAATTTTCCTTATTCCTTATTCGATTTTCAACTTCATAGTACTTTGCCACGCGGTGTAACAGAACATTTGCGTATGTCCTAATCATCATCATTTTTACTTCTAAGCATGATGGTATAGGTTTCGAAATCCAGCAGGTATCAACGGCGAATAAGGAATAAGGAACAAATCCAAATTTTCCTTATTCCTTATTCGATTTTCAACTTCACAGTACTTTGCCACGCGGTGTAACAGAACATTTGCGTATGTCCTAATCATCATCATTTTTACTTCTAAGCATGATGGTATAGGTTCCAAAATCCAGCAGATATAAACTGCGAATAAGAAATAAGGAACAAATCCAAATTTTCCTTATTCCTTATTCGATTTTCAACTTCATAGTACTTTGCCACGCGGTGTAACAGAACATTTGCGTATGTCCTAATCATCATCATTTTTACTTCTAAGCATGATGGTATAGGTTCCAAAATCCAGCAGATATAAACTGCGAATAAGGAATAAGGAACAAATCCAAATTTTCCTTATTCCTTATTCGATTTTCAACTTCATAGTACTTTGCCACGCGGTGTAACAGAACATTTGCGTATGTCCTAATCATCATCAGTTTTACTTCTACTTCTTCTTAGAAGTAAAAATGATGATGATTAGGACATACGCAAATGTCCTGTTACACCGCGTGGCAAAGTACTGTGAAGTTGAAAATCGAATAAGGAATAAGGAAAATTTGGATTTGTTCCTTATTCCTTATTCGCAGTTTATATCTGCCGGATTTTGAAACCTATACCATCATGCTTAGAAGTAAAAATGATGATGATTAGGACATACGCAAATGTTCTGTTACACCGCGTGGCAAAGTACTGTGAAGTTGAAAATCGAATAAGGAATAAGGAAAAGTTGGATTTGTTCCTTATTCCTTATTCGCAGTTGATACCTGCTGGATTTCGAAACCTATACCATCATGCTTAGAAGTAAAAATGATGATGATTAGGACATACGCAAATGTTCTGTTACACCGCGTGGCAAAGTACTGTGAAGTTGATAATCGAATAAGGAATAAGGAAAATTTGGATTTGTTCCTTATTCCTTATTCGCAGTTGATACCTGCTGGATTTCGAAACCTATACCATTATGCTTAGAAGTAAAAATGATGATGATTAGGACATACGCAAATGTTCTGTTACACCGCGTGGCAAAGTACTATGAAGTTGAAAATCGAATAAGGAATAAGGAAAATTTGGATTTGTTCCTTATTCCTTATTCGCAGTTGATACTTGCTGGATTTCGAAACCTATACCATCATGCTTAGCAGTAAAAATGATGATGATTAGGACATACGCAAATGTCCTGTTACACCGCGTGGCAAAGTACTATGAAGTTGAAAATCGAATAAGGAATAAGGAAAATTTGAATTTATTCCTTATTCCTTTTTCGCAGTTTGTATCTGCTGGATTTTGAAACCTATACCATCATGCTTAGAAGTAAAAATGATGATGATTAGGACATACGCCAATGTTCTGTTACACCGCGTGGCAAAGTACTGTGAAGTTGAAAATCGAATAAGGAATAAGGAAAATTTGGATTTGTTCCTTATTCCTTATTCGCCGTTGATACCTGCTGGATTTTAATACCCAAAACCATCATGCTTAGAAGTAAAAAATGATGATGCTTAGGACATACGCAAATGTTCTGTTACACCGCGTGGCAAAGTACTATGAAGTTGAAAATCGAATAAGGAATAAGGAAAATTTGGATTTGTTCCTTATTCCTTATTCGCAGTTGATACTTGCTGGATTTCAAAACCTATACCATCATGCTTAGAAGTAAAAATGATGATGATTCGGACATACGCAAATGTTCTGTTACACCGCGTGGCAAAGTGCTATGAAGTTGAAAATCGAATAAGGAATAAGGAAAATTTGGATTTGTGCCTTATTCCTTATTCGCAGTTTATATCTGCTGGATTTTGAAACCTATACCATCATGCTTAGAAGTAAAAATGATGATGATTAGGACATACGCAAATGTTCTGTTACACCGCGTGGCAAAGTACTGTGAAGTTGAAAATCGAATAAGGAAAATTTGGATTTGTTCCTTATTCCTTATTCGCCGTTGATACCTGCTGGATTTCGAAACCTACACCATCATGCTTAGAAGTAAAAATGATGATGATTAGGACATACGCAAATGTTCTGTTACACCGCGTGGCAAAGTACTATGAAGTTGAAAATCGAATAAGGAATAAGGAATAAGGAATAAGGAACAAGGAATAAGGAATAAGGAATAAGGAACAAGGAATAAGGAATAAGGAATAAGGAACAAGGAATAAGGAATAAGGAACCAACTTAACACTCGTCTGAAAAGGGGGTCTACCCTTAAAGGAAAGAATCTGCTCCTCAGATGTAAATTCTTTCCTTTAAGATTTGACCCCTATTGACATGGGAGACAAAATTTCTTTTGTAAAAGTTGCCTCCCCTGAAGATGTATCCATTCCCCTAAAGGGCTAAAGAAAACAGTCCAGCTTCACGTTCTAGTCTAAACTCAGAGACAATCGACCCACCAGTGCTGTCAGTACTTTGATTTAACAATGATTTCAACACTGACCTATAATAGGAAGAATAAAAGAACAGACTAACAAACAAGCCAAGAAAATCTTTTGCCCCTTCCACCATGTAAGCGTCATCATTGCATGGTATGCCAGGCTTCCAGCTTTTAACAGTTCTTGAGAAATCTTTAACCTTTAATGCACCACAAAATTACAGATCCTAATACCGGGTATTTCCACCATTAGCACCAAATGTTGCTTGGCATCGACGCCTCATGCTTCGAATTAAATGCTGTATCTGGTCCTGTGTGATGTTGTCCCATTCTTCCTGTAGCGCCAAGGCAAGCTGCTGAAGATTGGTTGGCGGATGACGTCGGCTGTACACACGTTTTTCGAGCTGTTCCCATAGGCACTCAATTGGGTTAAAATCCCGCGAAAACGCAGGCAAATGAAGAACTTGCACACCATTCTGGTTAGCCTCACCGAATGAGCACGTGCACTGTGATGTTGGAAAAGCGTAACGTCACCATTATTGCATAAAAACGGTACCACCTCAGGCTCTAAGATTTCATCGAAGTACCGAAGTGCCGTCAAATTGTCATCAACAACGATGAGTTGGGTTTTGTGGCGCCATGAGATCCCTCCCCCCACCTTTACGCTACCATCATCCAAACGCGAGACCTGTCTTGAAATCGCTCCCGACGTCGACGCCAAACTTTTCGCCGCCTATCAAACATTTCAACACAAAAACGGGACTCGTCCGTGAACAGTACACCACGCCAACGCTATTGTATCCATGGAATATGCAGTCGACACCAATTAAAGAGACTGATTCGACGTTCCGCCGTCAAAACGTTCCCTCTATACGTCTTATAGCTAGAAATACCGCATTCCTGGAGACGCCGCCGTACAGTTAAGTCACTTTCGGGTGCCCACTGTCTCATGGGCAGTTTCCATAGACGTCTTGAATCGGTCGCGTAAATTTCTAAAAAAATATATACCGGTCCTGTTGACGTGTACTTAACACGTTCACGTCCAAAGCGTTGTCTACGTCCACAGACCCAGTACCGTTGTGCTTTTCAACCAATCGAGCAAGCGTAGTGTGCGAACAACTCATACGCTCTGCTACTTGGCGGTAGGAATGCCCACCTTCAACAATACCGAGGGCAAGATGACGATCGACGTTACTTAGACTTGGCTTGTTACTTATTTGCTTGTTCTTATGCAATGTTTTGTTGGCTTTTAACGTAAACAATCCGGATCCTTATAATTACAGTAAAAAAGTGCCAACAAATATCGTGATTACGAAAATTTTGCAATTTTTGCATTTTGAACGTGCACATCATGAAAATCAGGCAGTGTTCGTGTCAAACAAACTCATGCTTCGGTGTCAACTTTACAATATCAGTCATTTTTACCTTAAACTAAAGAAATCAAAATTCTAAAAGCGGTGCGTTTTCTTTGAATCTGAGTATAATATGGAACTTTACAGTCTGTTTAGAGTGCCCCCGCCCATCGGGCCTAGATGAAATTGATTGGGTTGCATGGTGCTTCCGCGCAGAGCTGAAACGGACCGACCGAACTTAAGTACTGGTAAACAGCTGAGGTCTAAGTAAAGTAGAAGTAAAACAAAGATCAGGAATTGATACAATTAACTTACTCCATCCATAAAAGACATCAAAGGGAAAGAAATACAAACATTAAGCGACCAGACCATAATGGAAACCTAAACAAAGGAAGGCCATACGGACAGTTACTTTCCCACAAAATGGCCATATGGCCATCCAAAATTAAAAGACACAAGTGATACAGACAGTAAGTAACAAACAACAACATAAATAAATCGCCACAGAAGAGCCGCCTTTGAACGGTCAGAGGAAGATTTCCACTGGGGGGCTTAAATCGATTTTACGTGGCCACAATCCTCGCCCTTACTTCCGTCGCGATTTAGACAAATAATTTGTTCAGTCCGCATGAAGGCCTCCTAACTCATCAGTGCAACATCTCCGTGAACACAGAAATCAAAGAACCACAGAGGTGAGACAACGGTGAGGACTCGACAGCAAGAAACCACTGAAATGCTGGAGCAAAAGAAAACCAACAGTTAGACTCCGATGAGCCCGACCAGAGCCTACCCAGGAAAAGTGATGCGAGTCGGACCGCTCCTTAAACCCTAGCGGTTTCTATGGGCGGTATGGCTAGAGATGTCATGTCATCTCAATGTCGGGTAAAAGTCCCACAAAATCGGAAGCAACGTCTCCAAAATGACCGCAATAGTGTTGACTGGGACGTAAAACCTCAACTCAAACAACACATTCTGTTTAGAGTCATTCTTGTTTGCTGTTTACGAGGGTAGGCTGAAAAGTTCTGAGCTTGACCATAATCCAATGGTTAGTCCATGCTGAAAGTGCCCTATTTTTCAACAGAGTCTCCCTTCCTGTCCACACACTTCATCCAGCGATGCTGGAGTCCTTGGATCCCAGTGGTATAGAAGGTCTCATGTTGGTCCCTGAAAAACTCCTCCACAGCAGCTATCACCTCCTAGTCTGACCGATAATGCTGCCCAGCCAAGTGCTTTTTCATGTTTGGAAACTGGAAATAATCTGATGGAGCTAGATCAGGTGAATACGGAGGGTGATCGACAAGTGTGAAGCCACAGTCATGCACATCAGCCATTGCGACAACCGATTTATGAGCAGGCGCATTGCCCTGATGGAACAAGACCCATTTTGTCAATTTTCCGGGTCGTTTAGCCTTAATTGCTTTTCGCAATTGTTTTAGCAGATCTGCATAATACTCCCCATTAATTGTTTTGCCCTTTTGAAGGGAATCTATGAATATTTTACGCTTGACATCCCAGAACACTGATGTCATCACCTTCCCTGCAGAGGAGACGACATTTGCCTTTCTTTGGAGGGAGTGAGCCAGGGTGCTTCCATTGCATGGATTGTCTTTTGGTCTCTGGCTCAAAGTGATGAACCAAACACTCATCCTGAGTGACAAAACGGTCAAGAAAACCATCTTGGTCTGCATCAAAAATAGCCAAGTTGGCTTGTGTCAGGTTCAGTCTGGTCAACTTTTGGTCAGGCGTCAAAAACCGTGACACCCATCTGGCGGAAACCTTCGACATTTTTAATTCACTGTGTAGAATGTTCTGTACTCGTTCACGGGAGATGCCAACAGTATTAGCTAACTGATTCACAGTTAAACGCCTGTCACCCATCACGGCCCTGTGCGCTTGGCTGATGGTTTCCTCAGTTGTTGCGGTTGTGGGTCGTCCAAAACGGTCATTATCTTCAAGGCTGTCCTTGCCAATCTTAAAAATTGCTGCCCACCTTTTCACGGTTGCATACGAAGTAGCATCATCCCCTAATGTAGCAACCATATCGGCATGAATGTCCTTAGGAGCTAACCCCTTTTTATGGAGGTACTTGATGACACCACGATGCCAGATTTTGTCCATTTTCTCAAAAACGTGCTAGTATCAATTTTCAAAGCCTAGAATTTCTATGTTATTGCAGGTAAACTTGAACTCATTTGAGTCAAATCAAGAAATAAAGGTTTGGACTTAATGAATACAAAATTTCATGGCTGTTCGATGCCTGCTTCTTGGTCAGGTTCAGAACTTTTCAGCCTACCCTCGTAACACACACACATGCAAGATGGTAATTACGAGCTAAAATGTTCTATATTCAACTGCCAGTAGATACCGCCAAAACTTTTATTCTGTGTCTGTCTGTTAGCTTGGGTGGGGGGGGGGGGTCTTTTTCCAAAACTATTCAAATTTCAATTAAAATGGGAACCAGTAAAAAAAAACAAGGGAAGCAACATGAAAGAAAGAAGAAATAGATGGGCTGCATGATGCTTCCACGCAGAGCTGAAACCGGTCACACACGAGTACTGGTAAACCGCTTATAGGATCTAAGCCCGCCCAGGCAAAGCGGTGTGAGTCGGTCCGTCCATGCTTTGAAAGCCTATTGGTTTCATTGGGCGACAGGGCTTGTGATCTTAATGTCGGGTAAAAGTCCTACAAAATTGGAAGCAACGTCTCCAAAATGACCTATACAGTGTTGACGGGGACGTTAAACCTCAAATCAAACAAATTAAGCAATGTTGGTAGAGGGTTACCTAAGGAACTTTCCTTTGAAATTATTTTGAAATCGGATTATTAGCCTATATGGGAATATCGTTTAAAGGTTTTTATTTTTAGCTCTGGTTCAGCGGAATGAAACTATTTTAGCACTTTTGGTAGGGGGTCATCTAAGGAATATTTCTGTGAAATTATTTTTAAATCGGACTATTAGCCATTTAAACGTTTTATTTTTATTATTATTATTATTATTATTATTATTATTATTATTATTATTATTATTATTATTATTATCTCTGGGGTCATTTTGTTCAGCGGAGCAAAATCATTTTAGCAATTTTGGTAGAGAGTCCTCCAAAGAACATTTCTGTGAAATCATTTTAAAATTGGCATTGTGTTTTGGGTGGAGATGCCATTTGAAGGAATCATTGACGGACGGACGAACGTACGGACGACGGACACATAGTGATCACAAAAGCTAACCTTAGCATTTCGTTCTCAGGTGAGCTAAAATAAAAATGAGAACAAATCTGTGATATAACTGATCATCACACACCTGCTTCGCGCATTGACAAGCATTCATCACGCAAACATGCCTATATAGCTTTGATCCATTGATCCCCTCTTTTGTATAGTAAAACTGGGGATTACAGGGGTAAACCTTATTTTTCTTATTTCTGCTCTAAAATTAGAACTCGGAGAGGTGGATCTAATTAGTACTCAAAAGATATATTTTGAGCAGAAATAAGAAAAATATTACAATTTTTCATCTTTGATTTTTCAATTTTGCGGTGGTTCAATTTACAGTGTATTTGTATAGGCGTGTTTTCGTAACGAAAATAAAAAAAAAAAAAAAAAAAAAACTCGATGTTAATGCTCATTTTCGGCCCCCGTCCTTCAGGGCTAGAAGAAGCAGATGAGCTGCATGATGCTTCCACGCAGAGCTGAAACCGACCCGCTCACGAGTACTAGTAAACCACTTAGAGAATCTAAGCCTGCCCAGGCAAAGCAGTGCGAGTGTGGGACCGCCCATGCTTATAAGCCCTTTTGTTTTCCATGGTCGACAGGGCTTGTCATTTCATCTCAATGTCGGGTAAATGTCCCTCAAAATTGGAAGCAACGTCTACAAAATGACCTTTACAGTGTTGACGGGGACGTTAAACCTCAATTCAAACAAACAAAACTTGCCTTTTGTAATTCCGACAACAAATGTGAAAACAAATCAGCGAGAGTCAGCGCACGGACATGGAGCTACATAAGCGGCGCCTATTCATTACGAAAACATGCCTATTCAAATATATTGGTAAAATTTTGCCACCAAAAAGGAAATTTTCCTGGTAAAAATCGTAACATTTGTCATATTTCTGCTCAGAACATAGATTGGGGCTACTCGTTAGAACCGCCTCGACGAGGCGGTTCTAATGAGTAACCACCAGCAGAAATACGAACTATACTGTAGACCCCTGTAAACCCCAGTTTTACTATATAAAGTGGGATTCAAGGGGGTCAAAATTATATAGGTATGTTTTCCTGATGATTTGCTCACTCTTAACAGTTATGCATATTTTGAAAATATTTGAGATGCATCGACGACAGCTTAAATCCATTAAATTATCACTATCAAAGTGAGACGTGGGGCGCATTTTAAATGCATATCAATTTGAAAATATGCAGGTGATAAACTTCAAAAACAGGTACACGTATCAAGTAAACGATATCACGGCTGGTAATCCATTTACGAAATAAAACAAAAAATAAATTAATAATTCTTTATACAACAAGAGGACAATGTGCCACTACGTGGTCCCTGCCCCCTAGCAGCCATGTATTTCAACAAACCATGGCGACTTTAAAAATCTAAGTAGAGGCCCACTCTCCCAAAGATAATTGCTACCAAATAAATCTGATATCTGACCATTGATTTCGACAAGAATAATACTAATTTCAAGAATAGTACCCAGGAAAAGAGGGCAATATGGAAGATTAGTACTAGTACTAAATGTGTTATCCTTTATAAATAAGGTCGATTATTATTCATCACGTGAACAAGTCCGTGAGATGAAGACCCCCCTAAACCCCACTTTATATAGATAAAACTGGGGTTTAAGGGGGTATACATTATTGTTCTTATTTCTGCTCAAGACATAGGTTGTGGGTACTCGTTAGAACCGCCTAAATGAGGCGGTTCTATCGAGCACCCACAACCTATGTTTGCAAGATATAGGTTGTGGGTACTCGTTAGAACCGCCTCAACGCCTTACGCGACCGCAATCCTCGCCTTTACTTCTATTGCGATTTAGACAAATAATTAGTTCAGTACGCATGCAGGCCTCCTAACTCATCAATGCAACATCTCCGTAAACACAAAAAATGAATTAACCACAGAGATGAAACAAAGATAAGGACTCGACAAAAACCAAAACAATATTAGCGAAACACACACACAAAGACAAACCATAACAAAAATAAACCGCGATAGATGAACCCCCTGGGAAGGGTCAGTGAAACGAATTCTATTGTGGGGAGGTGGGGGGGGGCTAAAATTGATTTGACGTGGCCACAGTGTTTACCCTTATTTACGTCCTGAATTAGACAAATAATTTGTTCAGATCGCATGAAGGCCTCCAAACTTATCAGTGCAACATCTCCGTGAATACAAAAATCAAACAACAGTTAGACTCCGATGGGCCCGACCAGAGACAGAGCACCAGGCACCAACCAACATTACATAAAATTAGATACTCTCTGATTCTCTGGACCCCGCCTATCGGGGCTTGAAAAAATAGATGGGTTGCATGATGTTTCCACGCAGAGCTGAAACCGACCGCAAACCGTTTAGAGGATCTAAGCCTGCCCAGGCAGAGCGGTGCGAGTCGGAACGTCCATGATTATAAACTCTGTTGGTTTCATTTGGCCCCAGGGCTTGAGACGTCATCTCATCTCAATGTCGGATAAAAGTCCCACAAAATTGGAAGCAACGTCTCCAAAATGACCTTCACAGTGTTGACAGGGACGTTAAACCTCAAATCAAACAAACAAACAAACTCTCTAATTACCCTGTAAACGTCATAGAATCTGAGCCATCGGCGTTCAGTTAAAGAGGGAAGCAAAGTTGTCAACCGTGATTGGGTTAACTACCACGCATCCAGTATATCGTATAACATTTATGTTGTACCCTATCTTTTTATATCGGAGATAGGCCAGTACAATTAGCTCGAAATGACCCTTGACCCACAACTAATTCCTTGAGAAATGTTATCAGCAGTTTTAGTATCAGGAAGGTGTCCTGATTTATAGAAAAAAAATCCTCAAAAAAAATCCGAGGGGAAAGGGTATTTTTTGGGGGGTGAAAAATTACGAAAAATGAAGAAAAATCACAAAAACCAGGACAAAATTAATATTACTGGCGTATGTTAAACAATTAATACTTGACTTCATTAAATCATCCAAAATGAATATTTCTATTTGGGGAAAAATACTAAAAATTCTGAAGATAAAAGTTTTCTTTTATTTTTTATTTTTTTTTTTTTTTTTTATATATGTTTTTGTGTGAAATATATGGAAAAACAAGTACTAGCTTTTTCAAAAAGCTTGAGTCTATGCTAAGCACACATTAATTTGTGTAGAACTAAAATGTGTCAGTTACCATAAAGTGTAAAAAGAGTCACAGACATCAAATAAGGATTTCCAAATCTTATCAACAATGTCACATAAAACAAAATCAAAAAGGAAAATCAAAAGCAAACTGTGGCACATCACAAAACATGCCTATGTAATTTTGACCCCCACTAACCCACTTTTATATAACACTTGAGGTTTAGGGGTTATATATTATTTTTCTGCTCAAAAACATAGCTTCTGAGATTGTTGATACTCAATAGAACCGCCTCATCTATGTTTTGAGCAGAAACAAGTGAGTGAGTGTGTTTGAGGTTTACGTCCCGTCAACAGCAAATGTCATATGCAGTGGTTTCAAAAACATGTTGGCATCCAGATTTCAAGGAAAGATAGGATTGTGATTTTCAATGTTATCTGAATAAAGCCAAATTTATGAAGCATAGCAGGGGAATAATGTCTAAGTAAACGGGAAAACCCCCAGTACCCGTCTATTGATGAAACCCCTGCATACGGAGACCGGACCTCGGTTTAAAGACTCATCTGAGAGTCTGGAGAAGCCCTTGGATCGAACCCACGACTCCTGGTTAATGAGGTGAGTAGCTTAACCACTACACCATGGAGGCTTCTTTGAGCAGAAATAAGAAAAATAATGTACATGTATACGCCCTAAAACTCCCCACTGCCCCACCCCACCCAGGTGTATATGGGTAGCAGTGGTGTAAAAGTCAACTGCCTCTCCCTCGCGCACGTGAAAACATCCGGAATGAGTGATTAAGTTTGAGACTTTCATCGCAATCGAACAAAAATAAATTAGTATAAACTAAAACTCGATGAGGAAGGGGTTTCTATCGAGTACCCACAATCTATGCTTTTGAGCAGACATTACGAAACACGCCTTAACAAAAACATTGTCAATTTTTCAGCACCAAAATGGAATTTTAAAATTAAAAAAAATGATGTTTTTCTTATTTCTGCTCAAAACATAGATTGCAGAGGTCGACTAAGAATCGCCTGAACTTGGCGGTTCTGCCGAGAACCCACAATTATGTTTTTGCACTGATATAAGAAATTTAATGTTTATCCCTGTAAACCACAGTTTTACAATATAAAAGTGGGGTTGGAGGGGTCAAAATGATATAGGCTTGTTTTTCGACCCACCCATCTGGGCTTGGTTTGGTTGATTTGAGGTTTAACGCACCAACAAATGTATAGTTAGGTGGCTATGTAAATGGACAGAATCAATGTAAGTCAATGGGATTTATTCCGTTAGATACCGCAAAATACTTCTTTTCTGTGGCTAAAAGTAGCCACTTAAGTATCGATCCTGCCAAAAATAGCCACTATCCATTTGTGAGAACACCCGTCCCCGTCAACACTGTAAAGGTCATGTCCCCGTCAACACTGTAAAGGTCATTTTGGAAACGTTGCTTCCAATTTTGTGGGAATTTTACCCGACATTGAGATGAAATGACTTCTCAAGCCCTGTCGCCCAATGAAACCAATAGGGTTTATAAGCATGGATGGTCCGCCTCGCACCGCGGTTCCTGGACAGGCTTAGATCCTCTAAGCGGTTTACCAGTACTAGTGTGCGGGCCGGATTCAGCTCTGCGTGGAAGCATCATGCAGCCCATATATTTCTTCAAGCCCCTATGGACGGGGCCGATCTGGGCTTGGAGTAATAGATTGGACTGCATGATGCTTCCGCACAGAACTGATACCGACCGCACATGAGTACTGTTAAACCGCTGACAATGTCTAAACCTGCCCAGAAAAGTTGCTGCGAGTCAGCCGGTCCATGCATGTAAACTCTTTTGGATTCATTGGGCGGCAGGGACTGAGATGTCAGGTAAAAGTCCCACAAAATTGGAAGCAACGTCTCGTTTTCGTGATGAATAAGAAAAACATCAGAATTTTTTTATGACCCCAACTTTTTTGGAGGGGCATATTGCTTCTGGTTGGTCCATTAGAACTTCCGTTACGCCTTTGATGCATAGCATAACGCAAGAACCGTGCATGCTAGGGTTTTGAAATTTCATATGTGGATTCTTCATGGAAATTTAGCTAACCCGTATTTTTTTCTTATCCGGATTATGCCCCTTTCAAAAGTTATTGCCCTTTGAATTTTTGTTTTTATAAAATCTTGTCAGCAACATATCTCAAAATCTATTGTAGCTAGAACCTTGTAAGTTGGTGAAAAGATTGGTGCTGATAAGTAGATGTCCTGATTAACTTTTGACTAAATTCCGAAAAATACTTTGTGGCTTATGGCCCTTTGTCACTTTCGGTACATTGTATGCATTGTGATGCATAACATAACTTTAGAAGCTTGTATGCTAGGGTTTTGAAATTTCATATATGGATTCCTCATGGAAAGTTAGCTGAAAGATATTTTTCTCATCCGGATTTTGCCCCTTTAAGGTTGTTTGAGTCAACCTTTGTGTTCAGTCAGCTCAAAACAGTTATTGTGAGCAATGTTGGGAGACAAAATTTGTAAATCAATTTCAAGGGGGTATCCCTTTTCTTAGTATTATTTTTCCTGCCTGTTTAAAATTCAGCGGCCAATTTCTATTGCAGTAAGTAGATAGGACAGTGTTGCAATTGTTCTGATTGTGATTTTTGAATGGTTGCTTCCACAAAGTCACACATAGCTTTCAAAATCTTATATGCGCAATGTTAGCAGAATACACCGTATACACATATTTATGATATTAATTGATTTGATTCTGATGCACAAATGTGCTTCCATACACTAAATTTTTGTCATGAGACCCCCCCCCCCCCCCCCCCCCAAAAAAAAAAAAAAAATGTTTATTTTTACAACTTGAACATAGATCTTGTATATCAATAGCATACAAGGGAAATATAAATGGCATCTATACAAATAAAAAAAAAAATAGAATATAGAAAGCAGCGGGAGTCTGCATCGTCTGCTTGTGTCCGCCAAACCTTCAACTGGATTTCCTTTTGATTTTGTGGATTCAAACACATATAGATGGATAGATTTGGGAAAATGCATAGCCTCCGTGTACCATATCTCGAACGATTTTGAGCAAATATTTCCATTTTTCAATCAAGAGAAAGCTTCTTCGTTCTCTTTCTAATAATAAATTACAGACTGCACATTAACAATTTGTGACGTATATTTTGTTTTTAATGACATCATTTGTTGCGCGTGAGGAGAGCTAGCCTTACAGCCGGTAAAACAGTGTATGGTGCTATTATTGGACCATTACTTATTTAATTTTTTTTCTGCGGATTAAATCCTAATTTTCTCAGAACTGGCACGGATATTTTTTGAGGACTATTTTTGGTAATTAATATAACATAGCCCTGTGTTTTGGTGTTAAAAGAATTTCTCAAGGAATTATCTTGACCATAAAAATTAAAGTGCCTCGCCTAAGAATGATTTTACGAAATTGGGTGCTGAAGTCATTGCATTATATCTTTTTTTCTGATTTTATATACTAAGTCACCATAAAATTCGGGTGCCGATAGACCTTGTTGCAGGAGCGATTTAAGTCCAACATTGAATTTTGAAATTACATAGGAATGACGTCTATAAAATCTGAAAAGGCCCCGCGCAGCCCACGATACAGATAACCCTGATTAAGAAGTTTAGCAGTTAACAATCTGTTACGAGTGTTGAAGTCAGATACATGACTAGACACTCTAGCAAATCTAATTAATTGCGAAATATAAACGCCTTAGGATGCCGCATGAGGAACATAACCATACAAGAAAGGAAAGTTACAATCTCAAAATCAAAATCATGGCAATTATAATAAATTTTGCAAGAAAAAAAATAACATCTACAATAGATAGAGGTAAATCCAAAAAGGGGGCCTCGGTATCAGAAGAATTTGCTTCCTAACTCATCTCCGAAAACACAAAAATCAAACAACAACAGAGATGAAACAACGACGAGGACACGCCAGCAAGAAATAACTGAAATGATGGAGAAATGATGAAATGATGATAAAACCAACAGTAAGACTCCGATAGACCCGACCAGAGACAGACCAACTTACATTACATAAAATTAAATTCTAAGAAAGCTTTTACGCTGGAACCGTCAAAGAATCTAAGGCCTGACCCAGGGCGTGCAATTAAAGATTGTATATAGTTAAACTGGGGTTTACAGAGGTAACCCTTATTTATCTTATTTTTGCTCAAAATATACATTGTAGGAACTCGTTGTATAGTATATAGTCTGGACAGAGATAAGAAAAATATCACAATTTTTCATCTTAAAATTTTCGGCGGTAAAGTTTACAAAACTACGCGGGGGAGGTATCGTAATATATATTGCCAATCACATTAAATACAAACATAGATATGCTCTCGAATCCCCAGGCGTCGAGATGATCTGGCTAGAAATTAGCCTACAAAATACAAGACCAATCCTACACGGCCCCGCCCATCGGGGCTTGAAGAAATAGATGGGCTGCATGATGCTTCCACGCAGAGCTGAAACCGACCCGCACACGAGTACTGGTAAACAGCTTAGAGGATCTAAGACTGCCCAGGCAAAGCGGTGCGAGTCGGCCCGTCCATGCTTATAAACCCTAATGGTTTCATTGGGTGGCAGGGCTTGAGATGTCATTTCATCTCAATATCGGGTAAAATTCCCACAAAATTGGAAGCAACGTCTCCAAAATGACCTTTACAGGCATTACGAAAACACGCCTATACAAATACACTGTAACCGTTATCGCCGAAAAAATTGAAAAATTTTAAGATAACAAATTGTGATATTTTTCTTATTTCTGATCAAAATATAGTTTGTGGATACTCGTTAGAACCACCTCGATGAGGCGGTTCTAACGAGTACCCACAATCTATATTTCAGAGCAGAAATAAGAAAAAAATAATTACCCCTCTTAACCCCAGTTTTACTATATAAAAGGGGGGTTCAAGGGGGTCAAAATTATATAGGCGTGTTTTCGTAATGGTTGACGGGGACGTTAAACCTCAAATCAAACAAACAAAGACCAATTCTACAGAGCACAATGCTCTGGTGCTCAGTTGGTAAACAACTTTTCTTGCCAAATGGAAAAAGCATCACTTCGCGCCGACAAAATTTATTCTCTTGGTGATTTTAAGATCAATTTGTTAAATGTTGTCACTCAAATCCGAACGTGGTTACCATAACGCTAACAAGTCCGTGAAATGAACACCCCCTTACATCCCACTTTATATAGAGAAAACTGGGGTTTACGGGGGTCTACATTATTTTCCTTATTTCTGCTCCTATACATAGGTTTGTGGGTACTCGTTAGAACCGCCTCAATATCATCGATTTTCATCAGAAAATGGCCATTTTGGAGATGTGAAAAAATGTATTATGTTACACGGGTGTGTTATCGTAATGCTTCAATTATTCACAGATTACAAAGGAACCATCTCGCATCACCGCAGCTTCGTCGACCTGAATAGATCATATTTACTCAAACAGTCCTTACCAAATCTCAGAATGTTTGTGCCTAACGTTGTCTATTTGTTTTAATGTTCAAATGCACAAAACCAAAAAAGTACCCATAATACCATCAAGTATAGATCATTTTTTTATAGATCATTTTTTTTTTTTTTTTTTTTTTTTTACAAAATTCGACGACAAGGCCTTTTTGATTGAATTGACATTACGTGAACAAGTCCGTGAAAAGAACACCCCCTTACACCACACTTTATATAGAGAAAACTGGGGTTAAGGGGGGTAAACATCATTTTCCTTTTTTCTGCTCCAAGACATAGGTTGTGGGTACTCGTTAGAACCGCCTCATTGAGGCGGTTCTAACGAGCACCCAAAACCTATGTTTGGTGTATAAATAAGAAATATATCACAAATTTTCATCAGAAAAATTACCTTTTTTGAGGTATGAAAAATGCACTATATCACACGGATATGTTATCGTAATGAGTACAGAGACAGATAACTTCTAATGTTCACAAGAAGACTGAAATTTTAACTTCGGTTATGGAACAGAATCTTCATTTCGACTATGAACAAACATGCTCCGGTGAAAGACAAACGCATTAAAAGAAAGCAAAAAGCTGAATGGACAAACGAAGATATAAGGCTGGCACAGTCAAATACAGATTATTTTTATAAAAAGAAGGACTGAGAAAACTGCATATTTTGGCGCAACAAAGAGTCGTACACGTATTGCCAAAAATGAGCTCTTTGAAAATGCTATAAAGAGAGCAAAGATAATGCATTCTTATGGAAGCACGTAAATAACATAACGGAACCAAACCAAACGTTTGCCTAGCGAGTTATAATAGGAAACTCTGACTCAAACTGATCCTGGTTTGTTTGATTGGAGATTTAACGTCCCCGTCAACATTGTAAAGGTCATTTTGGAGACGTTGCTTCCAATTTTGTGGGACTTTTACCCGACACTGAGATGAAATGACATCTCAAGCCCTGCCGCCCAATGAAACCAATAGGGTTTATAATCATGGACGGTCCGACTCGCACCGCTTTGCCTGGACAGGCTAAGATCCTCTAAGCCGTTTACCAGTACTCGTGTGCGGGTCGATTTCAGCTCTGCGCGGAAGCATCACGCAGCCCATCTATTTCTTCAAGTCCCGATGGGCGGGGACCGCATACTGATCCTAATAAATAATAAACAACGAAAGGTATACCTATTTTTCGAAAATCAGTGATCGACTCATAAAACACAAACGCATGTATAACGAGCAAAATCTTACATCACGAAAACACGCCTATATAATTTTGACCCACAAAAACACGCCTATATAATTTTGATCCCCTTGAATCCCACTTTTTTATACTAAAACTGGGGTTCACAGGGGTAAACCTTATTTCTCTTGTTTCCGCTCCAAAACATAGATTGTGGGTACTCGTTAGAACCACCTCGATGAGGCCCCACAATCTATATTTTGAGCAGAAATAAGAAAAATATCACAATTTTTCATCTTATTTTTTTTTTCGGCGATAAAGGTTACAATGTATTTATATAGGCGTGTTTTTTTTTATTTTTGTCTGAAAGAATAGGTTGGCACTTAGCTGCCGCCCGGCGCTAATTTCAAGATACCTCTTATTAAGGCAGACGAACTGAAGCTTTTTTTTTTTTTAAATCACTGGACCCAACCAAGTCTACAGGAATAGAAGGCCCTAAAATGCTCAAGGTTAGATCTGATGTTACCTTTCCTTCTCTGCTTCAAATGATTAGCATTAGTATCCACACAGGAGTATTTCCAGATGTTCTGAAAAAGCCCGTGTAAGGTGGGGGGGGGGGGGTGCATCGGAAGACTCGTCAATCAAATTTACCTATAATTTCTGACGCAATAGAAAAGCATGTGACGAAACATTTATTTGGTTACCTTAATAAATATATAAACTATTGCACGATGCTCAAAAACGCAATATTATTGGTGCTGGTGCTATATATTTCGATTTTAAGAAAGCATTCGATGTTGGCGGTCAAGACATCCTTTTGCAAAAACTAGCAGGATTAAAAACAATGCTTTTAACTAGTTTAAGTCCTATTTGTCAGACAGGCGTCAATGTATTGTGGATGGCCTGAAGGTGTCAAAAACCGAATTTCTTACATGCTTTTCAATGAAATATAGAGATTTCTCAGTGAAATCGAAAACGATATTGTCACTGTTTGAAACAGTGACAGATATCAATTTTATTTTTCACTGTTTGGGACTACTTTTTTCTCCAAATCTAATTCTTTGGTCAGTTTTTCCATCGTCAGATGATTGAAAATTAATGAACTGTATTAGAATTGACGCTAAGCCCGTTCACATGTCACGAGGACGTTAATGACGTCATTTTCGACGCTGACGTCACTTATTTTATTGCGCGACGTTAGATCTGCCCGCGCTTTCTTTGGGAAACTAATATCTCCATTATTTCAGTAACCATTCATAAAAATGTTATTCAAGGCTATTTCTCAGGTGCAAACTTTCAGTTTACACCCAATATTATACCCAGTAAATACGCTGGATACCACTTAATTGACGCGAAACGACCAGGAACAAAGTTAGTTTTCTCTGAGGGTGAGTGAAGAGATTAGTGAAGCTAAATTTTGCCCCTTTTAAGCATGTAAGAAACAGAAAATTTGATTTTTTCAGTGTAAGATCAAATTTTATTTCACTCATGAACACCAAAACTGGTATTTTCACTCGTGGCTACGCCACTCGTGAAAATACCGGTTTTGGTGTTCATTCGATGAAATAAAATTCGATCTTACACTGAAAAAATCAAATATCCTCTATATGTAACAAGCGGTGTACCACAGGGTTCTATACTCGGCCATGTACTGTTTCTGATAATCACTGTACTTAAAAACAAATACTGAACTTTTTGCCGATGATACCGTAACTCTACGGCCGACAAACAGTCGTAGACACTTAAGTTCAACGCAGCGCAATAAACTTCCACAATGTGCTTGTAAATTGGCTTAAAATCCATACAATGATACTAGGCACGAAATTCATGACATGTGGCTGTGGGTCAATTTCTATTTCAGTGGGTGGGCAAGCGATTGAAAAAGTCAACTCGTAAAAACACCTGGGTATTACGATTGACAGCAACTTAACATGGGAAGGACAAATTAGTCCGGTTTGCAAAAACGTCAGCCGTAAACTGACATTAATGAAACTATTACAAAAATACATAAACCAAGAATCACACAAATTATATAACAATTCTTATATTCTTCCATGTTTTTTTTTTTATTTTTGTTGTATAATATGGGGTCAAACCAAAGTATAAACCAGTTGGGACTTGTCCAACTACAAATTCGTGCTGTACGGCTCATATTAGAGTCTGACGTGTTAACACCATCCGATCAAATATTTAATCAACTTAGCTGACTACACATGTCCCATGGTATACAAAGGTATAAATGGACTGTCCCCGGATTACGTTTCATCTATGCTAACGCTCGTCTCAGAACACCATGACCAACGGACAAGAACCGCAGCAAACGATAGACTGCACGTTCCTAGATCGCATACAACGTATTACGACAAAATAGAAGTAAAACAAAGATCAGGAATCGATACAATTAACTTAATCCACCCATCAAAGCCACCAAAGGGAAAGAAACACAAACATTAAGCGACCAGACCATAATGGAAACCTAAACAAAGGAATGCCATAAGGACAGTTACATTCCCACAAAATGGCCATATGGCCATCCAAAATAAAAAGACACAAGTGTTACACACAGTAGGTAGCAAACAACACCATAAATAAACCGCCACAGAAGAACCGCCTTGGAACGGTCAGTGGAGTGATTTCCACTGGGGGCGGGGGGGGGGGGGCTTAAATCGATTTTACGTGGCCACAATCCTCGCCCTTACTTCCGTCGCGATTTAGACAAATAATTTGTTCAGTCCGCATGAAGGCCTCCTAACTCATCAGTGCAACATCTCCGTGAACACAAAAGATCAAAGAACCACAGAGATGAGACAACGGTGAGGACTCGACAGCAAGAAACCACTGAAATGCTGGAGCAAAAGAAATCCAACAGTTAGACTCCGATGGGCCCGACCAGAGACAGAGCATCAGGCACCAACCAACATTACCTTGAATTAGATCTCTCTAATTCTCAATAAGCCTTTACGTTGGAGCCGTCATAGAATCTGAGGCCTGACCAACCGGCGTGCAATTAAAGAGGGAAGCAAAGTTGCCAACCGTGATTGGGTTAACTACCATGCATGCAGTCTGTCGTATAACATCCCTGTTGTACCCAATCTGTTTATATCGAAGAAAGATTTTACGAAATTGGGTGCTGAAGTCATTGCGGTTATATATTTTTCTGAATTTATATACTAAGTCACCATAAAATTCGGGTTCCGATAGACCTTGTTGCAGAAGAGATTTTAGTCAATTATTGAATTTTGAAATTAAATCAGAATGGCGTCTATAAAATTTTGAAAAGGCTTTGCGTAGTTTATGGTACCTATAACCCTGATTAAGAAGTTTAGCCGTTAATAATTTATTACGAGTGGCGAAGTCAGTTACATGACTACACGCTCTAGCAAATCGAATTAATTGCGAAATATAAACGCCATAGGATGGCGCACGAGGAACATCACCATCCAAAAAAGGAAAATTTACAATCTCAAAATCAAAGTCATCGCGTTTATCATAAATTTATCATAAATTTTGCACGAAACAAATCCATCTACAATAGATAGATGTAAATCCAAAAACGGGGCCTCGGTATCAGAAGAATTTGCTTTATATAACTGAAGTTCTGGGGGGTAAATCTATTTAATAAATCATCTAAATATCTAGAAGTGGAGCTAAAAGCTTCAATAATTTCAGATTGGTTATCAATGACCCTTTTCTGCCACAGGTCCCCAGCTATTGAACACTTTACCAAAGAAAATTAGGGAAAGTGAAACCCTGTTTAAATTCAAGAAAGCGCTCAGGCACTATTTACTCCATGGGGATAAAACTGCGCTAAAGTTGGAATAGCACCCAATATGGGATGCCTCCAAGGTCACAATAGGCATCCCATATTTGGTGCTATAGATTGCCTGTATCATCGGATGGTTTGCGGACTGGTTGGCTGGGGCTGTGTTAGGACGCAAGACTAGATCGGCCACGGCTGGATGGCCCGCGGCCTCTGAGAGACGTCTATAATCTAGGGTCCAAAGCTGTCAGATGTGATGTTTACCTTCTGTTCGTTTGGGGACGTGAAAGGACGTGTTGATTTGCGACCCCCCCCCCCCCCACACACACACACACACGCACACCCACTCAACCACCTTGACTGACGCAAATTATCGGGTACCGCCTCATTCTTTCACGTCCGCTCTTTCAACATTTGTCTATGTCTTGGTACATGTGACCCTACTCCCATGCCTCGGAGATTTTGTTTTTGCTTAAGGTGACTCGAATGGACATTCTGCAACATGTGGAGTAAAGTGCAAACGTTACATTTAAAAGCTAAAATGCCCATAACTTAGTTGGTTTATTCTAATTTTTAATGGTTTATTCTAATTTTTTGCTAAACAAGGAGAGAGTATATTGTAGACTACGTCTGGGGTTTTAGGGACTATCAAACTAGTATGGGAGTAGGGGCGTGCTGTTTGGACACCGGTTTCAGCCTAACGCCCCTCGCCCCAGCCTTGATAGAAATTATCATTTTAACGTTTAATGTATATATTTTTGAATATGTTTTAACTTCAGTTTGTATCATAAGACGCGGAATGCATACATGCTCATATAGGTGTCTCTGATGGGAGCCCTGGGTTGATTGTATCGATTCCTGATCATTGCTTTCATTCTATTTTGCAATGAGGACCATATGTAAGACTGGCACTCGTGCAAAATAAACAAAGTTATTGTTATTATTATTATTGTTTTGGCGTACTTTCGTAATGTAGGACAAGTCACAAGAAAAATACTATCTGTGATATTCTAATTATTAAATCTATTTATCATATGACGTCGCGTCTGAGAGTGTAATAACGTCATGTAATAATTTCGATAATCCACTAGTGGATTAAATATGGAAATTAGTTAGATACGTCCCGTAACGTTACACGTACGACGTCCTTAACGACGCTGCGTTTACTAATGGTGGAATATTGACATATTTGTTGAAAAATCGTGCATTTAATGCTTTTGATGTCATACGATCAATAGAATCATGCATTCATGTTCATGTATTATTGAATTTATTAAACTCGTTTAGGAAAAGGGATAAAATGCTCGGCGAAGGCTCGCATTGCATCCCTTTTTCTCAACTCGTTTAATAAATCCAATAATATATGATCCTCTATGTCTAAATTCAAAACAGAAGCATATAAACAACAACAGGAAATTTGCTTCTTGCACACCAGACAAGGAAATCCGTGATTTTACCCTGGGATAGAAATTTATGTTCTGACCCTAGTGTTGGCCCCCGCCGATAGGGGCTTGAAGAAATATATGTGCTGAATGATGCATCCACGCAGAGCTGAATCCGGCCCGCACACTAGTACTGGTAAACCGTTTAGAGGATCTAAGCCTGTCCAGGAACCGCGGTGCGATGCGGACCGTCCATGCTAATAAACCATATTGGTTTCATTGGGCGACAGGGCTTGAGATGTCATTTCATCTCATTGTCGGGTAAAAGTCCCACAACATTGGAAGCAACGTCTCCAAAATGACCTTTACAGTGTTGACGGGGACGTTAAACCTCAAATCAAACCAAAATTCAGACCCTGGTTTTCCGACCCAATATCGAATATTCCCGCGTGTTTGATAATGTACTGGTTAAATACGACCTCGTATGCGCTGTCGTTAAGGTTGGCGTCATGCACGTAACGTGACCTAACTAAACATTTCTGTAGTGTCATCACAATATGGCGGACGTTGGTAACCGAAGTGACTGCAGCATTAAAAATCCGCGCTAAAAATGGAAGGTATGCAAGAAAAAGAATCCAATATGGGTGTGAGGGGTGGATAGAAAAATCCGTCCCTCGGGATCACTGTCCGGCATCACTCGGCAAGCCTCGTGATGCCTGCCGGACAGTGACCCTTGGGACGGATTTTTCTATCCACCTCTCACACCCATATAAGATTCTTATATTCTATATTATTTCACGGCGCTCCCTCGTTGGTAGTCGGGTCAGCGACACGAAAATCATACACTGTCAGATACAAACCACACAAAATAACGATAAAGGAAACAAAACCAAAAAAAAAAATGGAAAACTGAGCACTCTTGGATAAAAAAACGTACATAACCAAAAAAATAAAAAGAGCGCGTGGCCACTAGGTTGACACTTTGTCAATGATTGGTATATATTTTCCACTTTAGGATTAGAACTTTGGAGCTTCATGGAACAGTGTTTACCAAATTTTCCTGAGTCAATGGATAGATAGATAGATAGATAGATAGATAGATAGATAGATAGATAGATAGATAGATAGATAGATAGATAGATAGATAGATAAATAGATAGATAGATAGATAGATAGTTAGATAGATAGAGAGAGAGAGAGAGAGAGAGAGAGAGAGAGGGAGAGAGAGAGAGAGAGAGAGAGAGAGAGAGAGAGAGAGAGAGAGAGAGAGAGAGATAGATATATATATAGATATATATATATAGATAGATAGATAGACAGATAGATAGATAGATAGATAGATAGATAGATAGATAGATAGATAGATAGATAGATAGATAGATAGAAAGATAGATAGATAGATAGATAGATAGATAGATAGATAGATAGATAGATAGATAGATAGATAGATAGATAGATAGATAGATAGATAGAATCCAATTTCTTGAAACATAGTCATGAAGGTAATGAAGAGTAGAATACAATGATGCAAAAGTTGTGGCCTGTGGGCATGTCTAGGGGTCACCAAAAGTCGAAAAAGAAGTATTTTTGTTATGATTTTCACAGCGCGGGGATATGAGATGGTCCTTTCAACTCCTCGTAGGCTGTTTGAGTTATAATCTTGGAACCTGTCACAGATAATAGCCATATGGATGAGGTTAGAAGTCGGAAGTTAGAAGTCAGAAGTCGGAAGTAAGAAGTCGGAAATTAGAAGTCGGAAGTAGGAAATTAGAAGTCGGAAGTTACATGTAAAAATCATTAAGTTAAAAGCAAGAAGTCATGAAGTACGAAGTTAGAAGTCAAGAAGTTGGAAGTAAGAACTCGGAAGTTAGAAGTCAGAAGTCGGAAGTAAGAAATCGGGAATTTATAAGTCGGAAGTAAGAAGTCTTGAAATAAGAAGTCAGAAATGGAAGTTGGAAGTTCCTCAGGGTATAACAATATAAAGAAGAAATATAAAACAAAACGAAGTTTTCTCACAACTTGGCTATACCCATTGTATACTAGTGGACTTTCATTGCTATATGTTAGACAAGTCCATTTGTCATATAAGGGAGTTTTGTTTATTTGTTTGATTTAAGGTATAACGTCCCCATCAACACTGTAAAGGTCATTTTGGGGACGCTGCTTCCAATTTTGTGACATCTCAAGCCCTGCCGCCCCATGAAACCAATAGGGTTTATAAGCATGGACAGTCCGACTCTCGCACTGCTTTGCCTGGGCAGGCTTAGATCCTCTTAAGCAGTTTACCAGTACTTGTGTGCAGGTCGGTTTTAGCTCTGCGTGGAAGCATCATGCAGCCCATATATATCTTCAAGCCCCTATGGCCGGGGTCTTGTCACATAAGGGGTGTCAGGCCTATATTTGTTTTTCTTTTTTATTCTATTTTGACGGAAAATTCTGTTAGCAAATAGTGCAGGCCCAGATGCGGCGTCTGATCTTTGCCTGCACTGCTTGCCAAGGTACCCTTTTAGGGGTTCCCCGCATACAATGGGTTAACAATCAAAAAACACGCTTTCATAGTCCGCGAAGATGTTAGTCTGTTAATTAATATTTCGCAGATATATGGAATATGTGTCAAAGATGTTTGTTTTTGTTTTGTTTGTCCTGCCTACCGCTTTCTATTTTACACAGATGATCTTGAATGATGACCATGTATTATTTAATTTAGTAAACGAGTTCAGGGAAAGGGATAAAATGCGAGGCTCTGCCGAGCATTTTATATCTTTTCCTCAACTCGTTTAATAAATTTAATAACACATGGGCAAGAATTCTTAATGCTTTTATGCCCGTTCATATTGCAAAATATTACGGCCCCGCCCATCGGGGCTTGAAGAAATAAATGGGCTGCATGATGCTTCCACGCAGAGCTGAATCCTACCGCACACGAGTGCTGGTAAACCGCTTAGAGGATCTACGCCTACCCAGGCAAAGCGGAGCGAGTCGGATCGTCCATGTTTATAAACCCTATTGGTTTCATTGGGCGACAGGGCTTGAGATGTCATTTCATCTAAACGTCGGATAAAAGTCCCTCAAAATTGGAAGCAACGTCTCCAAAATGACCTATATAGTGTTGACGGGGATGTTAAGCCTCAAATCAAACAATCAAAGAACTGCAAAATATTAAACAAAACAAAAACATTTACAATGTTGAGATAAGTATGTAAACGTTTTTATCGCTTTTGAAAAACTTTGAAAAAGGAACCACTTGCCAAAATTTGCAAATACAATATGTAGTTATGCATGAGAGAGACACCCCCCCCCCCCCCACACACACACACACCATTACGATAAAACATCCGTGTGACTTTGTGAATTCTTTCCTATCTCAAATATGGTTGCTTTTCTGGTGAAAATTTCTGATACGTTTCTTATTCATATTCCAAACATAGGTTGTGGGTGCTCGTTAGAACCGCCACACTGAGACGGTTCCCGAAAAAAGAAACCGACAACTTTCAGATGAAATTTTGTGATGGTTTTGTTTTTTATGCTCAAGATATAGATTGTTGGTACACGTTAGAACCGTCTAATAGAGGCGGTTTATAACGAGTTATTTCTGCTTCAATATATAAATTGTGGGTACACGTTAGAACCGCCTCACTGTCGAGATGGTTCTAACGAGTACCCACAATCTATATTTTAGAGCGATGATGCGGTTCTAACGAGGACCCACAATCTTTATTTTAGAGCAGAAATAATAAAAAAATAGCTTTACCCCTGTAAACCCCAGTTTAACTACATGTATATAAAAGCTGGGTTCAAGGGGGCCGGATTTATATTGGCATGTGTTTGTGATAAATAATGCACAATAAAGTGCAAAACGCATACCTGTTTTGGTGGACATTTTACAAAGCATCAACCAGACAGAACCACCGCATTAGAACGGTCTGTGTGGGTGTGGCTTAAGGATTTTTTACTCTCGACAGATCTTCTCCCTTGGTTCGGGTGATACTCGAAACATAATACAATGAAACTCGACTATTAAGACCACCTAAAATTAGGGCTAATTCTGCTTTGAAAAGTTTATTTAGAAGGGTGATGTCATTCGTTCTTCACGTTTTCTGCATACAATGTCCTCTGGTCAGGGCCACCTTTGGGACTGTTCAAAAGTGGTCTTAAAGACCACTTTTGAACAGTCCCAAAGGTGGTCTTAATATAGAAATTTTACTGTACATAAGATATTCGGTACTCATAACAGATATCTGCCTAAGTTATTGCTTAATCACATGAATATAGAATTTTTATTGTGTATCCTTTCAATAACAAGTAAATAAGAAAAAACAGCTTTATTTGTTTGTTTGAATGGGGATTAAACGATCCCCCCTTCAGCACTATATAGGTCATTTTGGAGACGTTGGTTCCAAGTTTGTGGGACTTTTAACCGACATTGAGATGAAATGACTTCTAAAGCCCTGCCGCCCAATGAAACCAGAAAACCAATATACATTGGACGATCTGACTCACACCGCTTTGCCTGGTCAGTCTAAGTCCTTCTAAGCGGTTTAACAGTACTCGTGAGTGGTCAGATTCAGCTCTGCGTGGAAGCACCATGCAGCCCAATTTATTTCCCCAAGCCCCGATGGGCGGTGTCGAACATCAACTGTATGTTAGATAACATATATACAGAAATCTGTATCATTCCCTTTTACATACCTTTACTTTTACTACTGATCTAAGCCTGTCCAGGAACCGCGGTGCGAGGCGTACCGTCCATGCTAATAAACCCTATTGGTTTCATTGGGCGATAGGGCTTGAGATGTCATTTCATCTCAATGTTGGGTAAAAGTCCCACAAAATGGAAGCAACGTCTCCAAAATGATCTTTACAAGGTTGACGGGGACGTTAAACCTCAAATCAAACAAACAAACAAACAATACCTTTACTACTGTGTCATACATTTTCCTTTCTTTTCGGATTTACTCAGCCACTGCATCATCACAGGAATATTACGAAACTTACTGTATATCCTTTCAGTGAAAAACGAAAACAAAAGCATCAGCTGTAAGTTAACCCTTGACCTGCTGAATATTTAAATTGACACACCCATTCCTGACCATCGGCCAATCAGATTATATGATGTAATATTTTCCTTCAAATTCACAAACTGCATGATAAACAGTGTAGAAGAAGCCATCTGATCTGGATACACAATAAGTGTAGATCCTGGGCAGAAGCCATCTGATCTGGATACACAAACAGTGTAGATCCTGATCAGATGGCTTCTTCAGAAGCCATCTGATCTGGATCTACACTGTTTGCAAAGATAGGGGTTGTTGGGAACAGCAGGATACGGATTAAGAAGCAAATAAGACACTGAAAAGACACTGAAATCTGTATCATTTTCTTTCACACACCTTCTGCGACAGTAACTGTGTAATAAATTTTCTTTCTTTTCGGATTTACGGTTTTTATTTTCTTATAGACATCACTAAAAACACACTGCATAACATTAAAAGGGAACCAGTTAACAAGACAGCCACAATCTCCATCATGAAAACACGCCTATATAATTTTGACACCTTGAATCCCACTTTTATATAATAACTGGGGAGAACATGGGTAAACCTTATTTTTCTTATTTCTGCTCTAAAATATAGATTGTGGGTACTCGTTAGAACCGCCTCGATGAGTACCAAATATCTTTATTTTGAGCAGAGATAAGAAAAATATCACATTATTTCATCTTAAATTTTTTATTTTTTCGGCGATAAAGATTACAATGTATTTGTATAGACGTGTTTTCTTAATGTCTTTTCCTTCTTTTGGTGGCTTGAGAGCTGTTGTCTTTTCATTCAGACAATCAATGTTGACTCAACGTTGAAACAACATTGAAACAACGTTTTCACCATTGCCGCTACGTTGTTTCAACGGGTTTATTATCATATGTACTTTTTCTGTCTTTTAGTCGCTCTTTCGAGCTGGTCAACGGGTCATAAGGACCTCATCACTTAACCAAAGATTGACTGTGGGTTAGATCTCCGGTTAGTAAGGCCTAACAAAAAAGTCGTGTTTCCGCTAACCCCACGGACCCTGCTGCAGACCACACCCCCCCCCCCCCCCCGCCCAGATTCTACTATTATAACAGTAAAAGCGAAACACCGACCCTATCCAGTGTCGTCTTTACATATTCCCATAGTAATTTCGCGTTTTCAGTACATTTTGTGTTTTTTTTTGGGGGGGGGGGGGCATTCAGTACCTTCCAAATTACAGAACTGACTTTTATGAGCATCTAAAATGAATTATGATAATTGAGCCCCGCCAAGAGAATTTGTGCCTTCGAGCATTCCGTCATGACAAATTTTAACTACGCATGCCCAGCCATTCAGAGGGGCCAGGGATATCACTTTCTGTCTGAAGGTTCCTCTTGATTCGTTGCTTGTATGAGCGAGCAGCGAAGGTTCTGGCGAGACTGCGCGGATGCGCAGGCTCGCCTGAACCATCGCTGCTCGCATAGGCGATAAGTACCAAAATCGCTTGACGGAGCCCATATACAGTGCAAGTCTCAACATGACAATTTTATTAACAAAACACATGTACAAAATAAAAATATATAAAAAATACAGACCCGATCCCGCTTTTTTTTTTTTTTTTTTTTTCGGGAGAAGAAATAAAATAATGAAAAAAGTTTCTCTTACCTACTGACCAAAAAAATTTTCAGCATGTTAGTAGTAGAAACACAGCTTTTTTTTTTTTTTTTTTTTCACGCCTAAGCGATAACCTACTATTACTTAACATTTCATGGATCTGATATCATTCAAATCTGACTGTGAAATATCCAAATAATAATAATAATAAATATAAATATATAAATAAATAAAGTAAACTTTTAAAAGAAAGGCTTCCCCAGTTTATCATTAAAAGACTCTAGATTTTAAGGGGATTGTGGACACCTGTCAGATTTTTCCGCAATTTTTAAAGGGAGATATCTTTCGGGATTTCCTGTTCGCTTTCCTATAAACCCTGTCCCACTGAAAAGGGCGTCTACTCTTAAAGGAAAGAATTTGCTCCTCAGGAGCAAATTCCTTCCTTTAAGAGTTGTCCCCTACTGACATGGGAGACAAAAATACATTTGGAGGAGTTGTCTCCCCTGAAGGCGTTCCCATTCCCCTAAATTGTTTTTGTGTATACCAGAGTATGAAGTAAAAAAAAATGAAGCTGAGGTAAGACAGGTCAAGTTAGTTAATGATATTAATTTACGGATCAACTCACGCTAAAAATTGACCATAGAATTTTCAAATTTACATTAGTGAAACCTGCCCCAGCCCATTGCGGCTTGTAGAAATAGATTAGACTGCATGGTGCGTCCACTGAAACCGACCGAACTTGAGTAACCCTTCCCAGGAAACTTGAAGTGGTGCAAGTCTACCCTAGTTTTTTTTTCTTTTAGGTATATGTCATTTCATCTCATTGTCAGGTCAAGTCCCACATTCGGAGACAACGTCTCCAAAATGATCTAAACAGTGTTGACGGGGACTTAAAAAACATCCATGCAAACAACAATACATTATTCTAACACAGCGCGCCTATATAGGCAATGGAAAATAACTGTGTTTTATTCTACAACAAATCACGGCAAGGAAGAACGTGACGAGTGACGTCATTAAAAACAGCCAATTTATGACGTCACTAGTCGATTTCCTTGACGTTGGACGGTGTAACGTCATTTTCTCGCATCGAAAACATTAGAAAAGGATATAAATGCATGTGTTTCAGTCGATAATTTTTTGTTAAGTAATAAATCACAGCTTGTCGGTCAGTTGCAAGTAAACAAATCACGAGCCATTGATCTACTTTACCACTGACCTCCAAACTGTGATTTCTTACTCAACAAATCACAGTTAAAGCTGAGCTATTTCTTAAATAAAACACATATGCGCAGTCAGCTAAAACGCATGACCCGTTTGCATGTAGCTACCATATGAAGTTCTCTTTTTTTTTTTTTTGGAATTGCGGTTCAAGGTCCCCGTCAACACTATATAGGTCATTTTTGGAGACGTTGCTTCTAATTTTGTGGGCATTTTATCTGACACTGAGATGAAATGACATCTCTAGCCCTGCTGCCCAATGAAACCAATAGGGCTTATATGCACGGAAGTCTGTCTCGCATCACTTTGCCTGGGCAGGCTTAGTCCTTCTATGCAGTTTACCAGTACTCACGCCCTTTTTCAAAGATACTCCAATAAACAAATATTGTGGACGTTCGTTAGAATCGCCTTGCCAAATGCTGTGGACATTTGTCAGAATCGCCTCGGTTAGGCGATTCTAACACATGTCCGCGCCATTTGCTTGTTGGAATATTGTAGTTTGTTTAGTTGTTTGAATTGGGGTTATACGTCCCCGTCTACACTATTTAGGTCATTTTGGAGACTCTGCTTCCAATTTTGTCGGACTTTCCTTGACACTGAGGTGAAATGACATCACAAGCCCTGTCGCCCAATGAAACCAGAAGGCTTATAAGCATTTGACGATCTGACTCACACCGCATTACCTGGTCACGCTAAGTCCTTCTAAGTGGTTTACCAGAACTCGTGTTTGATCAGATTCAGCTCTGCGTGGAAGTACTATGTAGCCCAATCTTTTTCTCCAACGCACGATGGGCGGGGGCGTTGGAATATTGTATATAATAATTGTGCCAGCGCATGACAAAACCTACAATAAGACATGTGGACCAAACGAAGACACAGATCAGCCTGCGCATCCGCGCATTCTGATCAGAGTCTTCGTTTTGCGCTCTTAGGATAGAAAAGGGCCCAATGCTACTTCATGCAGCAAGAAAAGTCTCTGATTAGACTATACTGATGCGCAGGCTGATCTGTGTCTTCGATGGGCGCACATGTCTTATTGTAGGTTTTGTCGTGCGCTGGCTCATATTCGTGTTTGTCCCCATTAATCCGTTTAATATTGATCTAAGGATTCGTTCTATAAATATCATCGTTTTAACGAGATTTGCCGCTATATCGAATGTCGGTATAAAGAGGGTCGACTGTATATGCATATAGGATTTGAATAGTACGGAATAATTTTCAAAATGCATGGTGGGGCCAACTGAAAAAAGCACACACTGAAACAATGAACGACCTGGGGAGGCTTATGTCGAAACGCTTTAAAGGTTTACTAGCATAGCGCACATGCTTCACCGGAAACTGTCAGCTTAAGTCATTCAAAGACCGTAGAACCTTTATGTATTTGATGATTCCAGGACATTTACCCCCACCAGGACATCCCCCACCCCAATGAAAAATGTATGATCGGACATTTCCCCTTCCCCCAACCCCCTCCCCACCCCACCCCCCCCCCCCCCCCACACACACACACACACAATTTGGAAATTTGGAAATACAACCCGGACATTTCCCACCCCAACCCTCCTCAGTGCTTATTTTTGGTATAGACATTTGCCCCCAAGTACTTATTGTGCCCCCTAGTGCATATTTCAGAAAGGGGCAATTGACCCCCACATACACTCTGGCCGAAAACCAAGAAGAAAACATCTGTTATCAATTATATATTTGACTCCAGCTATGTTCATCACGTGAACAAGTCCGTGAAATGAACCCCTTCCTAAACCGCACTTTATATAGAAAAAACTGAGGTTTAAGGGGGTACTCATTATTTTTCATTATTTCTGCTCCATGACATAGATTGTGGGTACTCGTCAGAACCGCCTCATTAAGACGGCTCTAAAGAATATCCACAACCTATGTTTGAAGAATAAGTAAGAAAAATATCACGGATTTTCATGAGAAAAAATGCCATTTTGGAGATTTGAAAAAAATGCAATGTGTCGCATGGGTATTTTATCGTAATGTATAAGTAAGAGGATTAAAGTTCCCCAGGTTATAAAGGCATTTATTCTTGATTATTGTGGACTTTCATTTCATTACATAATATTATGTAGCCCTCAGTGCTAACTGAAGAGAAGTCCTCTGTCTTCAACAGGTAAGGGGCCTCCTTGGTGAAAATCAATAATTTACTAACCGTTGACTAGAGTGTACATAATTGATTTTCCCCTTAAGTGCCTCAGTCAGGGATTTAACAAGAGCTACTTATCACCCGATTAAGGATCGCCTTTGACCTGCTGCAGTCAGTATATCACAGGGGGCAATAATATAAGAATCTTATATGGGCGTGAGGGGTGGATTGAAAAATCCGTCCCGAGGGACACTGTCCGGCATCACGAGACTTGCCGAGTGATGCCGGACAGTGATCCCGAGGGACGGATTTTTCTATCCACCCCTCACACCCATATTGGTTTCTTTTTCTTGCATACCTTCCATTTCTTTTGCGAATTGTTAATGCTGCTGTCACTTCGGTTACCGACGTCCGCCATTTTGTGATGGCACAACAAAAATATTTATTGACGTCACGCATGACGACGCCGCGCATGAGGTTGTAATCAACCAGTGCATTTATCAAACACGCGATTATATTCGATTTGGGGTCGGAACACCAGGGTCAGAACATAAATTTTTATCCCAGGGTAAAATCACGGATTTCAATGTCTGGTGTGCAAGAAAACAATTATGAACACACTGTGTGTCCTACTGTTACAAGAATAAATGCCTTTAACGGTGCCATTATAGCACACAATTGTGTTATCGCAATGGATACAATGAGGTTTTGTTTGTTTGATTTGTGGTTTAACGTCCCCGCTAACACCGTATAGGTCATTTTAGAGACGTTTCTTCCAATTTTGTGGGACTTTTACCCGACACTGAGACGAAATGACATCTCAAGCCCTATCGCCCAATGAAACCAATAGGGTTTATAAGCATGGACGGTCTGACTCGCACCGCTTTGCCTGGGTAGGCTTAGATTCTGTAAGCGTTTTACCAGTTCTCGTGTGCGGTCAGTTTCAGCTCTGCGTGGAAGCATCGTGCAGCCCATCTATATTTCAAGCCCCGAAAGGCACAATGAGGTTTTCAATGGTATACATAATATTACTTATTTTGCACAAAATATAGATTGTGGGTACTCAGGGCCTGGAAACCACCCAAATGAGGCAGTTCTAACGAGCACGACACTCTGTGTTACGAGCAAAATATGGAAAATATATTTTTAAAAAATTCACCTGCATAATTTTCATGACCATGATTACTACTCTCAGTGTTTATGCTCTCAGTATACACATTTATAATGTCATCAGCACATCATAATGCAAACACGCTTATAAAAATACATTGTAAATTTTTTCGCGGTAAAAATGCAATTATTAAGGCGAAAAGTTGTGATATATTTTCTGATCAAAATATAGATTGTTGGTACACGTTCTAACGAGTACCCACAGTCTATATTTTAGAGCAGAAATAAGAAAAATAATGTTTACCGCTGTAAACCCCAGTTTTCCTATATAAAAGTTGGGTTAAAGGGGGTCAAAATTATATAGGTAAAATTCAAGGGACTTAGTGAAGCCCAACAATAACTTTTATTATGCCCCCGCGTATTCGGAGAATACCGGAAGGGCATTAAGTTTTATCCCTGTCCGTCCGTTCGTCCGTGCGTTCGTTCGTTCGTTCGTTCGTCCGGTGTCCGGGCCACAACTCCTAAACCGTATGGAATATATTCATGAAACTTCACAGTTGCATTCATCACACTGAGACGATGTGTCATGAACAAGGAAGACAACTCTTGCTTTTTTGGTTTTTGAATTATCTGCCCTTGACTTAGTACCATATAGTAAACCGTGTCCGGGCCATAACTCCTAAACCGTATGGAATATATTCATGAAACTTCACAGGTGCATTCATCACACTGAGACCATGTGTCATGAACAAGGAAGACAACTCCTGCTTGTTTAGTTTTTGAATTATCTGACCTTGACTTACATCCATATATAGTCAAATGGTATGTCGTGTCCGGGCCATAACTCCTAAACCGTATGGAATATATTCATGAAACTTCACAGGTGCATTCATCCTACTTAGACGATGTGTCATGAACAAGGAAGACAACTCTTGCGTTTTTGGTTTTTGAATTATCTGCCCTTGACTTAGTACCAAATAGTAAACCTTGTCCAGGCCATAACTCCTTAACCATATGGAATATATTCATGAAACTTCACAGGTGCATTCATCACACTGAGACGATGTGTAATGAACAAGGAGGACAACTCTTGCACTTTTGGTTTTTGGATTATCTGCCCTTGATGCATATATTTTATGATTGATTTGAAGTACATTTGTAATATTTTTATCCCCTCGCACAACATAGTTGTGAGGGGGGATATAGCATAACTTTACACAAATGTTCCTTATAAAAAAATCTCGAGCGAGTTCGACTTTCAAGGTCATGACCTCAAGGTCATGGTCACTGTGGCTATTTTTAGAAAAACTTCGTCATCGCTCTAGCGCCTACATTTCTCCACAATTTTCATTATAACTTCACACAAATGTTCCCTACAAAAATTCTCGAGGGAGTTAGACTTTCAAGGTCATGACCTCAAGGTCAAGGTCACTGTGGCTATTTTTAGAAAAACTTTGTCATCGCTCTAGCGCCTACATTTCTTCACCAATTTCATTATAACTTCACACAAATGTTCCTTATAAAAAAATCTCAAGGTGTTAGACTTTCAAGGTCATGACCTCAAGGTCAAGGTCACTGTGGCTATTTTTAGAAAAACTTTGTCATCGCTCTAGCGCCTTCAGCTCTTCATCAATTTCAATATAACTTCACACAAATGTTCCTTATAAAAAATCACGAGCGAGTTCTACTTTCATGGTCATGACCTCAAGGTCAAGATCACTGTGGCTATTTTTAGAAAAACTTTTTCATCGCTCTAGCACCTACATTTCTTCGCTGATTTAAATATATAATATCACACAAATGTTTCTTATGACAATATCTTGAGCGAGTTCGACTTTCAAGTTCATGACCTCAAGGTCAAGGTCACTGTGGCTATGTTTAGAAAAACTTTGTCATCGCTCTAGCGCCTACATTTATCCACTGATTTCAATATATCTTCAAACAAATGTTTCTTATGACAATATCTCGAGCGAGTTTGACTTTCAAGGTCGTGACCTCAAGGTCAAGGTCACTGTGGCTATTTTTAGAAAAACTTTGTCATCGCTCCAGCGCCTACATTTCTTCACTGATTTCAATATTACTACACACAAATGTTTCTTATGACAATATCTCGAGCGAGTTCGACTGTCAAGGTCATGACCTCAAGGTCAAGGTCACTGTGGCTATTTTGAGAAAAACTTTGTCATCGCTCTAGCGCCTACATTTCTTAACTGATTTCAATATAACTTCACACAAATGTTCCTTATGACAATATCTCGTGCGATTTCGACTTTCCAGTTCAAGGTCACTGTGGCTATTTTTAGAAAAATTTTGTCATCACTCTAGCGCCTGTATTTCTTCACCGATTTCAATATAACTTCACACAAATGTTCCTTATGACAATATTTCTAGCGAGTTCCACTTTCAAGGTCAAGGTCACTGTGGCTATTTTTAGAAGAACTTTGTCATCACTCTAGCGCTTACATTTCTTCACCGATTTCAATATAACGTCACACAAATGTTCCTTATGACAATATCTCAAGCCATTTTGACTTTCAAGGTCAAGGTCACAATGGCTATTTTTAGAAAAAAACTTTGTCATCGCTCTAGTGACTACATTTCTTCACTGATTTCAATATAACTTCACACAAATGTTCCTTCTGACAATACCTTGAGAAAGTTTGACTTTCAAGGTCAAGGTCACTGTGGCTATTTTTAGAAAAACTTTGTCATGGCTCTAGCGCTTACATTTCTTCACCTATTTCAGTATAACTTCATCTAAATGTTCCTTATGACAATATCTCGAGCTAATTCAACTTTCAAGGTCAAGTCACTGTGACTATTTTTAGAAAAACTTTGTCATCGCTCTAGTGCCTACATTTATTGATGGATGTTAATAGAACTTCACACAAATGTTTCTTATGATAATATCTCGAGTTGCTTTGACTTTCAAGGTCATGACCTCAAGGTCAAGGTGACTGTGGCTATTTTTAGAAAAACTTTGTCATTGCTCTACCGCCTACATTTATGATTTTAATATAATTTATGACTGATTTGAAGTACATTTGGAATATTTTTTATGAATGGCATTTGGCGGGGGCATCCGTGTCCTATGGACACTTTTTCTAGTTGAACAGATATTTCATTTCTAAGAATTATTTCTATTTTAAAATCAATTTATATGAAATTACCTTAATTTAATTTAATCAGTTGTCATTATAATATAATTTATATTCGTCGGTCTTTTAACAAAAGCCGACCACACTTATGTTTGTGATGAATGGAAAAGGATTTAATAAGTACAGTCGAACTTCAATGGCTCGAACACTTTTGGGACCCCGAAAATCTGTTCGAGACAGGGGTAGTTCGAGCCACCGAGGTTACTGTCAGGAGGCATAACGAGAAACTTTTATACATCTTTCCGATGTTCTAAATTGAAAATGTATGCTGTGTGCACTTATTAGAATCGCCTCATCGAGGCGATTCTAATGAGTACACACAGCATACATTTGCAAGACAAAAGACCAAAATCTCCTTAATTATCCCCCACTATTTCTTCTGTAGAGGATTTCGATAGGGGCTCAAGAACGGGTTCGACCCATCAATGGTAAGCGAGTCATCGGTGTTTGAGCCATCGAAGTTCTACTGTACATATTAAAATGTAAAATCCTTTGTTCATCATTTTTTATTGAAACTGTTGTTCCAGTCTGAACATATGGGACAAATAGGGTTAAAACATAGGTTAACAACGCCACCAGCTGTTCACTCGCACATGGGTTGGGGTGGTTTGTGTTTGTTTGATTTGAGGTTTAACGTTCCTGTCAACACTGTATAGGTCATTTTAGAGACCTTTCTTTCCAATTATGTGGGACTTTTACCCGACATTGAGATGAAATGACGTCTCAAGCCATGTCGCCCAATGAAACCAATAGGGTTTGTAAGCATGAACGGACCGACTCGCACCGCTTTGCCATGGCAGGCTTAGATCCTCTAAGCGGTTTGCCAGTACTCGTGTGTGGTCGGTTTCAGCTCTGCGTGGAAGCAGCATGAAGCCCATCTATTTCTTCAACCCCCGGGGGGCGGGGCCGAAGGGTTGGGGTGGGGATTTCCCTCAAATGGACAGATCCATGATCCCTCTGATGCACATGCTATGTTTCGGAAAGGGTGTTTTAAACGCGGAATAAGTGATTTCAGATATAACATCACGAAAACACACCTATATAATCGTGGCCCCCTTGAACCCTACTTTTATACAGTAAAACCGGGGCTTACAGGGGTAAACCTTATTTTTCTTATTTCTGCTCTAAAATATCATTACGATAACACACCCGTGCGACGTGTGCATTTTTTCACATCTACAAAAAGGCCATGTTTCTGATGAATATCCGTGATATTTTCTTATAAATACAGCGAACATAGGTTGTGGGTGCTCGTTAGAACCGCCTCAAAGAGGCGGTTCTATCGAGTACCCACAACCTATATTTTAGAGCAAGAATAAGAAAAATAATGTATATCCCGTAAACCCCCGTTTTCTCTATATAAAGTGGGGTATAGGGGGGTCTTCATTTCACGGACTTGTTCACGTGATGTAGATTGTGGGTACTCGTTAGAACCGGAGGCTTTGCTGGAAAAGTTTTTTTTTTTTTTTTTTTTTTCGCTTTAAAACATTTTGACCACTTAACTGCATTTTTAAATGTATGTTCTAAGGCTTGTTTTGCTGACCGGAATCAAGCTATCCAAATTTTGCTCAGAATGTTCAATTCCGTCATGTGTCCTCTGAGGTACGTTAGCGGGCATCGGATAAGATGGACGCTTAAGATGCCAATCACAACAATTCTCGTCTGCTTTGTTGTCTATTGTCAATGTTGCACACAATGTGGACCCAGCTCGGCCAGCTCCACTATGAGTAAATTGATCAGCATCCACTCTGTTTGCCAAGACGCACAAATAGGTGTAAAAAGTTTGAAAAGTATATAAAGCATACGACATAAACAGTTTGTTTGTTTGTTTGATTTGAGGTTTAACGTCCCCGTCAACACGGTAAAGGTCATTTTTGGAGACGTTGCTTCCAATTTTGTGGGACTTATACCCGACATTGAGATGAAATGACATCTCAAGCCCCGTCACCCAATGAAACCAATAGGGTTTATTAGCATGGACTGTCCACCTCGCACCGCGGTTCCTGGACAGGCTTAGATCCTCTAAGCGGTTTACCAGTACTAGTGTGCGAGCCGGATTCAGCTCTGCGTGGAAGCATCATGCAGCCCATATATTTCTTCAAGCCCCAATTGGCGGGGGCGTACGACATAAACAATCGCGCCTTAAGGATTGTAATTGCAGCAGTGATTTGTCGACAGTCCTGAACTGCGATTTAACCCTGAAACATTACGAAAACACGCCTATATAATTTTGACCCCCTTGAACCCTACTTTTATGTAGTAAAACTGGGGTTTCCGGGGCTATACCTTAATTTTCTTATTTCTGCTCTAAAATATAGATTGTGGGTACTCGTTAGAACCGCCACGATGAGGCGGTTCTAACGAGTGTCCACAGTCTATATATTGAGCAGAAATAAGAAAAATATCACAATATTTCATCATAAAATTTTCATTTTTTCGGCGATAAAGATGGCACTGTATTTGTATAGGCATGTTTGCGTAATGATACCAGTAGTTTAAGAAAACGCTGTGGATCGTGATCAAAAGCCGTTTTCTATAGCGTCTATCTGGGTCGACACTGTTTATTAAACCCAACACGCGATTCTGACTTATCTGGGCGTGCACTGATTGCCTAAAACGGGACCTGGACCTGCATATCCAAACACTTAGGGTAATTTTGGTAGATGTGAAACCAACAGCTGAATTAGCCCATTTTGTTCGGGCCTCTGTGGCATAGTGGGTAAGAGTGCTGACTCTTCATCATTAGATCTCTCACCGCTGTGGTCACATGTGAACACGCCAAGTTCTGCAATTGAAGGTCAGATGGTTTTTCTTCTCCGGATGCTCTGTTTTTAGGCCCCAACAAGAAGTTAGGAGGGACATATAGTTGTCCGCACGTACGTAAGTCCGCGCTGAAAAAAATAACTAGTACATTCGACTAGTTTACCTAGTAAACACAGAGGGTCACCTAGTCGTCTGTAGGTTGACTGAGCATTCTTAGTCATTTTAACTAGTCTCTCTAGTAAGCGTAAATCAATAATCGTTGACAGGGCATCTGGTCAGTATGACTACCCTTTCTAGTCAGTATGACTAGGGTGTCTAGACAGTTTTCCCGCCGAATGTTGATTGACAGCTTGCAGAATGTGTAGAGGAAGCATTCCAGACGCCATCTTAACGTTTAGGAGAACATGCTCCAACATACAGTGGGTTGATTCTGATATTATTTCACCCAACATACAGTGGGTTGTTGTACTCACCTTGAGCACTTTGTTCTTATTGTTTGTAACTCTGCAGGTAAGAAATTCTTAAGCACCTAGTGGTTATAAGCAGCGTTATAATGCTTACAAGATAAACAACAACAACAACAATGTCAACATACAAATATACGTCCAGAAGCTCTAAAGTCGACATTTCCGTGAATCCAAGCATAAATAATGGGGATTTTCTTTTCTGCAATATGAAAATATAACTCTACAGGTAAGAAATATTCTTTTATTTCTTCTCTTATCTTCCTAAAGTCGCCTTTACACAGCATGTTTTTCCATATGTGTTTTGAGTACTAGTAATCAGTACAGAGAATCTAGTAATCTACGACTAAAGCAACTAGTAATCAGTACTAAGAATCTAGTAATCCTGACCATGCTTGCTAGTACTTTTGACAGTCACACCAGCACATTTGACTATTAAGCTAGTACATATGACTAGCTTAAACTAGTGAACTTTGAATAGATGAAGCTAGTCAAATCATACCGAACTTTTTCCTTCATAGGCGGCGATCGGAATAAGTCGTGAATTTCCGTTAAAACCTATCTGGGCGAGATATTCGAGTTATCTCCCTGTACACCACTGGGATCAAGGTACAGAATAGCCAATATTTTTTCTCTAGTCGCTGACCTCAGGGAATCATTAATCATAAATCTGCAGATATGACACTTTGATCTACCTGTAGGTATTCAAAAGAGGGCTTAAGTAGTGCTCAAATTAAGGCTATCTAAATGTGAAAAAGAACTTCTTGAAGTAACAACCATGCCTTTTCATTTCGAGCCATCTAGTATGAACGAACATATTTAAAATATTGAAGAGCTACATTATGTAGAATTGCTTAATAATAATAATAATAATAATAATAATAATAATAATAATAATAATAACAATAATAATAAAATAATAATAATAATAGTTATAATTATCAATATTATTATTATTATTAGTAGTAGTAGTAGTATTTTTTTTATTTATTTATTTATTTATTTTTGACATGTAGGTTATATCATCAGTGTACTAGGCTAAGTAAAGCTAGTCAAGTTGACTAGTTTTTTCTAGTCAAAATGCTTGACTAGGTCTTCCTAGTCACATCGACTATTTTGCATAGTGCTTTTTTGGACAATCATATTGACTAGGTTCCTTAGTCGGCATGACTATTTTTTTTTCTCAGTGCGTACGTCAATTATTGTAGTACTGTTCTTGCCTCTGTAACTTCTCCTAGGGCATTGAAACTTTCAACACAGTTCAGACGTACATTTAAAATATGCATAGCGGGAACAGAATTCTGATCCAGCCCCTTATTGCAGAATTGTGTCCTCTTGAACGACTTAATTAAACGTTAGGCCATATGTGAGCCCCGCCAAGCGAATTTGTGTCTACGAGCATTCCGTCATGACAAATTTTAACTGCGAATGCCAATCCGTTCAGAGGGGCCAGGGATATGGCTTTCTGTCTGAAGGTTCCTCTTGATTCACTGCTTGTATTAGCGAGCAGCGAAGGTTCTGGCGAGACTGCGCGGATGCGCAGGCTCGCCTGAACCTTCGCTGCTCCATATGCGATAAGTACCAAAATCGCTTGACGGGGCCCATGTGTAGCATATGGTGTTAAATAGTATTGTTCGTATCTCTGCAACTCCTCCTACAGTATTTGTTGCAGGACATTTTACTTCCAACACAGTTCAGACATGCATTGCACATGTGCATTAAGGAAACAGAATTTCTATACAATACCTTATTGCTGAGTAATGTCCCCTTAAACGACATTTTCTAGTATATGAGATTAAATAGTACTGTTCGTGTCTCCGCAACTCCTTCTACAGTATTTGATGAAGGACATTGAACAGGCAACGCCGTTCAGACAGGCATTGAATATGTGCCTAAAGGAACAAGATTCTGATCCAGCCCCTTATTACAGAAGTACATACCCTTGAATGACATACCAATTTTGGTCACATGAGTAGCATATGCGGCAAAATAGTACTATCTCCTCCAGTGTTTTGAGCAGGCAATTGAAAATTGCAGCACAGTTCAGACATGCAACAAGTGCATAAAGGAAACTTGATTCTGATCATCCGCTTTTTCCAGAATCATGTCCCCTTGAACGACTTAAACATTTAGCCATAATATGTTTCATGGCGAATGCTGCAGTATCTAGTTTAGATAGAAAGTGTGCCTGTCTACTCCATAGGTCGAGCAAGAGGCGTCTGGCGGGGTCATTGATCACCATTAGTGATTGACTAGTTTTTTTTGTTTTTTTTTTGTGTGTTTTTTTTTCACTTTTATGTGTAAAATAATTTTATACCTAATTGCAAATTTCTGGCCCCAAATCGCATTTTCAAACTCAAAGCGGTGACCTTCGAAACCAATACCTCAAACAAAACGGCATCCTTTCATGCTTCACCCAGTAACACGAATCGCTGTACGCAAAAGGTTCGACTCAGCCAATCTGATTACAGCAAGTCTTAGCACCGCCCATCACGTGTACGTGACATTCATTTAACTGACAGGCTAAATTTATTTGACGTTTAAGATGACCGGCCAGCGTAGCATCTAAAATAATAATAATAAATAAATAAATAAATAAAAATGGAATGAAACGAAAATCAATCGAGCGACCACCGCCTTTTCTTGAATCAGAATATTTAGCGTCGTAAATTGCAGTAATCGGGAAACAGAATTTAAATTAATCTTTCTGCGCCAGACCACAGCGATGTAATTCTGTCTAATTAGGTAAATATGAAGCCTAAATGCGCTTCATGTTTTACAGATGAATTTTACAACGAATAGTGGAGAATTAGATCGTTCGGTGCACCCATATAATTATTTATACAGTCATGTAAATCAGTGTTTGTTTACTGTCGTCGACAAATAACCTGCTACCTTTTTGGAACATGCACACCATATCATGTTCCGTTAAACTCGACAAGTCAATGGGAAAATGAAGGTTACTGTCCGTCGTCATGATTTATGGCTGCTTGACATTTGAGCAATCACGGCTGCCATGCAAACTTATTGACTTATTAGGATAACGTACCTAAGCAATACACTGCTTCGTTCCATGGCTCTAAGAATGGCATTTATCGGATGACAATGTTCTTATTTATCCTCCACACATAGATTGTTGGTGCTCGTTAGAACCTCCGTTAGAACCGCCTCAGTGAGTATGAGGCGGTTCTAACGAGCATCCACATCGGAGTAGAAACATTATGTTAACAAGTCCATGAAATCTATACTCTGGTAAACCCCACTTAATATAGGGAAAAGTGGGGTTTACAGAAGTATACATCAATGTCTTATGTCTGCTCCAAAACAGAGATTGTGGATACTCGTCAATAACGCAGTTATAAAGGAGTATCCACAATCTATATTTTGGGCGGACAATGAGGCGGTTATAACGAGTACCTATAATATATCTTTTGGGGAGAAATAAGAAAACTATTACCACTTATCACTTGATACATGTCATTTTCTTGAACTTATGTCATAAGGGCAAGTTTTTGTTTGTTTGATTTGAGGTTTAACGTCCCCGTCAACACTGTAAAGGTCATTTTGGAGACGTTGCTTCCAACTTTGTGGGACTTTTACCCGACATTGAGATGAAATGACAACTCAAGCCCTGTCGCCCAATGAAACCAATAGGGTTTATAAGCATGGACGGTCCGCCTCGCACCGCGGTTACTGGACAGGCTTAGATGCTCTAAGCGGTTTACCAGTACTAGTGTGCGGGCCGGATTCAGCTCTGCGTGGAAGCATCATGCAGCCCATATATTTCTTCAAGCCCCTATGGGCAAGTTATCCTAATGATAAGAAAAGTAATGTATACCCGTGTTAACTCCCTTTTCCCAGCCCCCGCCCATCTGGGCTTGAAGAAATATATGGGCTGCACGATGCTTCCACGCAGAGCTGAATCCGACCCACACACGCGTACTGGTAAACCAGGCAAAGTGGTGTGAGTGTCGGACCGTCCATGCTTTTTCCCAATATAAAGTGGGCTTTGCCGGGATTGTTGTTAATGTGGTGTGTGGGTCGGGTACTCAGCAAATGGTAAAAGTACGTCACTCGGCTTGGGTATTTCCGGCCAACCGTTTCCATCCCCTGCTTATCCGAGCATGAAATTTGAAATGTTGACCTAATCTGATTTAATCTATCCTGATAAGTCGAGTTGAAATTCAAAGACCTGTAATGCCAACTTGCGAACCTTTGATCAATGGCTCATATCAAAGATATTACAATAGGTAGCAGTAAAATATGGTGGCATCTAGCTGCCATCGAGATGCGAGATATTAAGTATACTTATTATACAGATAAAACAACAAAAGTACCATTAAGTCTACATAATTTTCTTGTTCATTGAGATATTTTAAGTCTACATGAAATATGTTCTCTTATATTTAGTCGACATAAAATATGTCGTCTTATATTTCTGTCATTTTTATCTAATTTTTGCTAAAAATGAGCGAGATAGTGCTTTAATATGACATACACAAACTTGAAAAAAATAGCTTAAAAGGCGCCTTGCGGAACAGGCAAGTCGACTTATTTTAAAAACGACACTTTATTTATATATCTTTTTAGTTCACTACAAAGTCGTCTCAGTGCTTTAAACTGACATGACAATAAACCATGGAGCATTTCAGGAGTATAAAAGCCGGTATAAGGTCGCCGTTAAATTAGAGAATGTAACAGAATAAAGTGAGGGAGTGAGTGTTCTAGTTTTACGTCCCACCAACAGCTAAGGTCATACGGAGACGGGACCTCGGTTTAAAGACTCATCCGAAAGTCTGGAGAAGCCCGGGATCGATCCTGCGGTCCCTGGTTTACAAGGCGAGTAGCGTAACCACTACACCACGGATGCTTCTATATAACAGAATAAAATAGATCATATATACCCAAAGTACATGTATGGGTTATAGGCAAATCTTTAGAATAACAGAATACGTTCAGAAATGGAGACCTTATGAGTATATTATATTACGTCCCCGTTGCACCCAACGAAAGTAAAAAGACCCTTAAGCCACGGCTCCACTTTCACGTCTTGAGCGTTAGCTTTTATTTAGGAAATAGATTCGTGCTGGTAGTGACTAGTTGCTTAATATATCACTGGCAGGAAGTCACTAGTAAAAGTGGTAAGAACACGACACACGCGAGCGATCTATGCACTTACGACTGACCAACAGGCAGCACGGTTTTTCTAAAAAATTTTATTGTGTGTAATACAAGTTCATATTATGGGTGTGACATTTTCGAAAGTTAAGTATATAAATGGGTCCCTTTTTTCAGAGTACAAGTATATGAATGGGGTATGTTTTCAAAATCCTGTCCGCTTACCCATACCAAATGGCCCTTAGTTCCCCCACCCCCACACGAGGCTTCAACTCAGTGTTTGTATCTGGTATATTAAAACACGCTCGTTTTCCATAAGAAAACTAGACGTGTAGCGGTTATAGATAGTCGGGATTTATATATATATATGTGTGTGTGTGTGTGTGTGTGTGTGTGTGTGTGTGTGTGTGTGTGTGTGTGTGTGTGTGTGTGTGTATTCGGGTTTAACGTCGCTTTCAACAATTTTTCAGTCATATCACGACGGTGTCTGGTTGCGACAGGGAGCTCAATGCTCACGTTTATAGTGCTGCCTCACTGAAGTATCATGTCCCAGACACATTACATGATACCACACCCAGTCACATTATCCTGACACTGGATCGACCAGTCCTAGCTCTACCCCGTAAATCTGAGTGCCAAGCGAGGAGCAGCTAGTACCATTTTTAACGACTTTGGTATGTCGCGGCCCGGGATCGAACCCGAGACCTTCCGTTCCCCGGAGCGGACACTCTACCAACTGAGCTATCGGGGCCGGTATCGGGATTTATATAGATAAGTCAACTTAAAAATAAGTAAACATAAAAAACCTAAGTCGACTTACCCTATCATGATGTCATTACAAAGCAATAATCACAAAAATTACAACGAGTTTATGTCAACATAGTAAGTAACACTTCGTTGTAAAAATATCAATGAACTGGGTGTCATTGTAAAGCAGTTTCTGGGCTAGTTAATGAAAATCGAGATATTTTTTATGATAACGATAAACAAACCAAATATGTCGCCTTACACTAGTATGTCAACATAAAATACATCGACTTAGTAAGTAGGATCTCGCATCTCGATGGCAGCTACATGCCACCATAGTAAAATGACAAAAAAAATGATAACGCGGATCAGAATCAAAACCGGGTGTGCAAGTGGTCATAAACGTTTGATTTATTTCCAACATTTTTAAACTTCATGCTCAGGTGAGATGGGCACAAAAAAAAACGTTTTAGCCTCGCGGCCTTTTAAATTGCGTTAGGTTGTTTAATCACGCTGCGATCTTATAGTATATATGGGCTGCATGATGCTTCCACGCAGATCTGAATCCGGCCCGCACACTAGTACTGGTAAACCGCTTAGAGGATCTAAGCCTGTCCAGGAACAGCGGTGCGAGGCGAACCGTCCATGCTAATAAACCCTATGGGTTTCATTGGGTGACAGGGCTTGAGAAGTCATTTATCATAATGTCAGGTAAAAGTCCCACAAAATTGGAAGCAACGTCTCCAAAATGAACTATACAGTGTTGACGGGGACATTAAACCTCAAATCAAAGAAACAAAAGCGATCTTATAGCCTGAAACGACAAGTGTACGCTTTCAGTAAGACTTTACTCGTGGTATTGAATCATAAATTATAAAATTGTCAAATAATGTCAATTGAACAAGTGATTTAGTTTTATTTGTAATAATACTATTGTCAGAAAAAAAAATAAGTTATTTTCTTTCTACAAAAAAAAACAAAAAACGAAAACATATTAATTTAGGTACAATATATAGACAATCGATCATCAAAGCAATCGAACATCTTAAAAAGTTTGATAGGCGCTTCACACTGGTTGGGAGCGTACAGTTCACTTAACCGGGTTGTTCCGATCTGAATAGTGGACAGATCCTAGTTCCGATATGTCGGGTATGTTACAGAATGTTTATTTTTGTGTTTTGAAATTATTAATCTTTAGAACTTCAACTTCATAGGAGTAGTTCGGGAAGCATAACTAAAAGTCTTTTCGACATGCTACCTTGATTTTCTGTTTATTGCTATGATTTCGTTTATTTTTACATTTGTTTCTAGAAAACCATTATCCTACTTTCGATTTCAAACGCTGCACCGGTACAATTTAATCAAGCTTTGCCACCAACCTTACATGAAACGACTGTGAATGCATTTTAACTATTTTATGATGTATTTCGGGGCAGCTTTTATTAATAGTTCTTAACATCTTGCCATGTAAGGGCAATTATTTTCAAAGAAAACGATAGAGGAGTCAAAAACTGGTTTGTATCGCATGTCGCAAAACTGATTTCTCAGCATGGTATGTCGTGTTCCGATCATACTATATTGTCTGCCCTGATAATACTATAGAGCGATTTCGACATATTCAAATCAGAATTGTTAGAATTTCGTAGGATAAATTTAAATACGTTAGCTATAATGTTTCTGAAATGTGGAAACTTGGCATATACACACATTCTTCATCGGGTTCTTCAAACTGTCTCAGATGAAACACAAAACATGACAGAATGACTGCGCCCGACGAAGATTCATATCAGCTTGCGCATCCACCCAGTCTGATAAGATTCTTCACTGTGCACTTGGTGGGTAGTTTACCACTCGAGTTTTTCCCACTTTTTCACACTGTTCAGACTGGGCAGATGCTCAGACTGAGATTAGTCTTTGCTGGACGCATAGATGAGTTTTTGTTTTGTTATGCTCAAGTTGCAATAGTCCAATTTAGTTTCTTTCACTAATTTTAGACGTGATGAATTAGTCGTTCATGGTGGACCCGGTTGGTGGTTCTTTGGCATGACACACTGTTTCAACCTTGTCAAAAACTGTGCCAAATACCATCAATATATCTCACAGGGTATCCAAGTTATGGTCATCACAAGATTATATTGTTTGGGGAAATAACTAAAAACAAAACAGAAAAAAGTGCACCCAGAGTCATGGTTTTCAAACATGAAACACCTGCCTAGCCTCACGTACAACTATACCAAGTCCCATCATTATGTCTGAGAGTATATGATTTTATTAGAAGGGGATATAATCCAAATACCATCGCACTAGAGTTGTGGTTCCTGCGCATGACATGCTGTTTCAATCTTGCCAAGTAATATCAATATATCTCAAAGGGTTTCTGAGCTAGGGCCCACAAGATTTTGTCAGGGGAGTTAACTCACAAACCAGTGCACCAAGAGTCGTGGTTCTTGCCCGTGAAAGGCTTGCTTAACTTAAACAATCAACATCACTGGAAGACTGTTGGAGATACGGCGATCACAAGATAGTCATACAATTTTATTTGAGGGGGAGATAACTCAAATGCAATAATAACCATGACACCCAGAGTTGTGGGCCTTGTGAATGACATGCTGTCGCACCTTTGTGAACAAACATGCCAAGTATCATCAATATACCTAAAAGGGTTTTGGAGTTATGGCCATCACAATGTTATTTTGGCAGGGAAGGTAACTAAAAAACCAGTACACCAAGAGTCGCGGTTCTTGCATATGACACGTCTGCTTAACCTCATGTACAACTGTACCAAGTTCTATCAACATGTCTCGAAGAATATTGGAGATATGGAGCTCAAAAGATAGTCATCCTTTTTTTTATTGAAATTGGGATAATTGAAATGCCATGGCACCAAGAGCTGCGGTTCTTGCACATGACACGCCTGCTTAACCTCATGCAAAACTGTACCAGGTTCTATCAACATGCCTTCAAGAGTATTGGAGATATGGCGATCACAAGATAGTTATTCTATTTTATTGGAAGAGAGATAATTCAAATGCCATGGCACCAAGAGTTGTGGTTCTTGCGCTTGACATGCTGCTTCAACCTTGTGAACAATTGTGCTAAGTTTCATCAATATATCACTAAGGGTATTTGAGTAATGGCGATCACAAGATAACAGTTCTATTTTTTGGAAGAGGAGATAACTCAAATGGCATTGCACGAAGAGTTTTGGTTCTTGCGCATGACATGCTGCTTCAACCCTGTGAACAATTGTACAACGTTTAATCAATATATCTCGAAGGGTATTAAAGTTATGGCGATCACAAGAAATTCATTCTATTTTTTTTCGAAGGGGAGATAACTAAAAACAAGAGGCTCAATGAGCCTAAACCGCTCACCTGAGGAACTTAAGTTTTAACAATTCACAGACTTGACTACTAAATCTGCTAATAGAATCCAGCCCATTGACCCTTACAGGATATAAGTCATCATTATTGCATTGCATTCCAAGTTTGAGACTTCTAGCTTCTATAGTTCCTGAGAAATCTTTGACGAAAATTTAACATTGGTCAAAATGGAGAGAAAGAAGAATGAAAGAACAAATGAACAAATAAGCTGAGAAAGCCCAATGTCTCTTACACAAAATAAATCATCATTATTCTATTGAATACCAAATTTGATGCTTCTAGCTTTTATAGTTCCTGAGAAATCTTATATTAAAAATTTAACATTGGTCTATTATCTCTATATGGAGAGAAAGAAGAATGAAGGAACAAATGAACCAGACTAGCTCCAAAACCTAATGCAGCCTTTCCCCTTGCCCAATGGTGCTACACATAAAATTTAAACAAGATTGGTCGACTGCCTTCTGAGATATGCTGCATTGAAAGTGTGGACGACGGATGGGCGGATGACAGACGACGGACTCCGGAGCCTTGGTATACTATCAGCTCACTGGAGCCTTTGGCTCAGGTGAGCTAAAAATTCAAGTCGCTATTTCTGTCACAACATTTTCCCTACGTTAAGTCTATGGGCAAATTTTTTGTCGCTCAAGGTCACGTAACTCCGAGGTCAATATTCCGATTCGGCCCAAAATCGAACTTAACCGAGATTTTATGCCTGTCCTTATTACCTGCAAGTTTGAAGCTGATATGAATAAAAATAAAGTTGCTATCGTGGTCACAACGTATTTTTCTATGCTCAAGGGCAGGTAACTCCAAGGCAAATAATCCGATTCGGCCCAAAATCGAACTTAACCGAGATTTTATGTCTGTCCTCGTTACCTGCAAGTTTGAAGCTGATCTGAAAAAAATTCAAGTCGCTATCGTAGTCACAACATTTTCCCTATGTTAAGTCTATGGGCAAATTTTTTGTCGCTCAAGGTCATGTAACTCCGAGGTCAATATTCCGATTCGAACTTAACTGAGATTTTATGCCTGTCCACGTTACCTGCAAGTTTGAAGCTGATCTGAATAAAAATAAAGTTGCTATCGTGGTCACAACGTATTTTTTTATGCTCAAGGGCAGGTAACTCCAAGGCAAATAATCCGATTCGGCCCAAAATCTAACTTAACCGAGATTTTATGTCTGTCCTTGTTACCTGCAAGTTTGAAGCTGATCTGAAAAAAATTCAAGTGGCTATCGTAGTCACAACATTTTCCCTATGTTAAGTCTATGGGCAAATTTTTTGTCGCTCAAGGTCACGTAACTCCGAGGTCAATATTCCGATTCGGCCCAAAATCGAACTTAACCGGGATTTTATGCCTGTCCTCGTTACCTGCAAGTTTGAAGCTGATCTGAATAAAAATAAAGTTGCTATCGTGGTCACAACGTATTTTTTCATGCTCAAGGGCAGGTAACTCCAAGGCAAATAATCTGATTCGGCCCAAAATCGAACTTAACCGTGATTTTATGTCTGTCCTCGTTACCTGCAAGTTTGAAGCTGATCTGAAAAAAATTCAAGTCGCTATCGTAGTCACAACATTTTCCCTATGTTAAGTCTATGGGCAAATATTTTGTCGCTCAAGGTCATGTAACTCCGAGGTCAATATTCCGATTCTGCCCAAAATCGAACTTAACCGAGATTTCATGCCTGTCGCTATTATCTGCAAGAATGAAGCCGACAAGTTTGAAGCTGATCTGAATAAAAATAAAGTTGCTATCGTGGTCACAACGTATTTTTTTATGCTCAAGGGCAGGTAACTCCAAGGCAAATAATCCGATTCGGCCCAAAATCGAACTTGACCGAGATTTTATGCCTGTACTGGTTATCTGCAAGAATGAAGTCGATCAGAAAAAAATTGACGGAGCTAGAGTGATGACAAGCTTTTTCCTATGTGAAGTCTATGGGAGCTAGATGTTGCCATGGCAACCAGAGTTCCACTCAGATCTGCCTGAAAACCTAATGAAGCCTTTCCACTTGCCCAATAATGCGACACATGAAATTTGATCAAAGTTGGCCAAGTAGTCTTTAAGATATACATTTTTTAAATTCCCATTAACCCTAATGCAAAAACACACAAGGGCAGGTAACTCCTAAGTGAATGATCCGATTCTGCCAGTTATCGAACTTGACCGAGATTTCATGGCTGTGCTGGTTATCTGCAAGAATAAAGCCAATCTGAAAATAATTGAAGCAGCTACGGTGATGACAACATTCTCCCCATGTTAAGTCAATAGGCAATTTTTTCAACGCTCAAGGGCACGTAACTCCTGAGTGAATAATCCGATTCAGCCCAAAATCGAACTTGATCGAGATTTCATGCCTGTCCTCGTTATCTGCAAGAATGAAGTCGATCAGAAAAAAATTAACGGGGCTAGAGTGATGACAAGCTTTTTCCTATGTTAAGAACGCTCAAGGGCACGTAACTCCTGAGTGAATAATCCGATTCAGCCCAAAATCGAACTTGATCGAGATTTCATGCCTGTCCTCGTTATCTGCAAGAATGAAGTCGATCAGAAAAAAATTGACGGAGCTAGAGTGATGACAACCTTTTTCCTATGTTAAGTCTATGGGAGCTATTTGTTGCCGTGGCAACCAGAGTTCCAATCCGATCTGCCCGAAAACAGTATGCAGCCTTTCCCCCTACCTGATAATGCTTCACATGAAATTTGATCAAGATTGGCCCACTGGTTCCGGAGATATACTTCTTTGAAAGTGTGGACGACGGACGACGACGACGGACGACGACGACGACGGACGACGGACGCCGGCTCGTGGTATACTAATACCTCACATGAGCCTTCGGCTCAGGTGAGCTAAAAACATGGCACCAACGGTTGTTGTTATTGCCCATGACATGCCGTCTCAACATTGTTTAACGTTTTGTCAAGTATCATCAATATATCTCGAAGGATATTGGAGTTATAGAGATCACAAGATAGTCATTCTATTTTATTGGAAGGGGAGATAACTGAAATACCATGGTACCCAGGGTTGTGGTTCTTGCGCAAGACACGTCGTCTAAACAGGGAGCTAACCACTAAAAATTTTCCATAGGCGACAATGGTAACCTTTTACATGCTCCCACAAAAACTACACATACAAAACTTTTCAAACCTTACTTATTAATAGAGCCATGCTGGCTCAACAAGTTGATGAGAACAAATCTACATGTTGCCCGTCTTCTTTTCAAGTTATGGTCCACCATGTTTGTTTACATACAGATTCGCAGTGAATACAAGCCGGCGTTTTAAAGGAGAGGTGACAATATAAAATCAGCAACAATTTCTTTTAGCTTGCAGATACAATTATAAAACACACATCATTTTATTTCCTTATAACTATCCATTTCTCACATTGAAATTAAACATGGGATATTTATCCAATGGAAGCCTGCCTGGTATTTAGACTGCAACTAAAAGCTCTGTCACAAAGGGATAGAACCCAGTACCTCCAGTGTTTAGTGCAAAGCTACCAACATTGTTTACCATTGTGCCCAGTATCATCAATATACGGACGACCGGACGCAAAGCCCATCTCTATATCCCCCGAACCTATTAGGTCGGGGGATGAAAAGGAAATTATCTGTCACAGCCTGGTCGACAGCTCTTCGTTTCTTCGTATAAATTTACATGTATATGTCTTGAACAAATAGTCCGTAACTAATCATATTGCATTTCTGTGCAGTCTGATCAGAGTATTTGCTATGCGTTCTGTGGATGAAGAGAGACGCGTGACGATGCTACTCATTTTGTTAAATATTTCGCACCTGAAGACAGTCCTCGAAGGCTGGCTCATTTGGCCGAGTTGTTAATAGCTTTAGTCTGTAGTGCTCTAAAGGTTCAATGACATGCAGCACACAGCACATGCAATTTCTCCAAGATTAAGGGAATTTATAGTTAATAAATATTTTTACGTAGAATTGCTATTGTTTAAGCATTATCATCTTATTGCATAGACAAATATTGCAATGTACCTTTGAATAACTTACACACATTAAAAGCGACATCCCATACAGTCAAAACAAAGTATCTTAAGACAAGTTATACAGTAAATATGAGACATACCATACAGTAAGAATTTTTTTGGGATAGTAACTGTCCTTATGGCCTTCCTTTGTTTAGGTTTCCATTATGGTCTGGTCGCTTAATGTTTGTATTTCTTTCCCTTTGTTGTCTTTTATGGGTGGAGTAAGTTAATTGTATCAATTCCTGATCTTTGTTTTACTTCTACTTTGCTCTTCGTGTGATTTCGTATGGAATTCTAGAGGCACTTATTTTTAGTATAACTCATTATAGATTATTAATCTATCTTAAAACTGTCTTAAAAGATATTTTTCTTTCGATTTAAGCTCTCAATTGGTCGATTTTCTGGTCACAGGTGAGGTGTGATTCTTACAAACACTAGTGATTTGTAGCTGAAAAATGGATTTATAGCATAGAAAACGACATCTTGCCGTGCCCAAAGATGGCCAGTATGGAAAACAAAATAAATAAAACACACTTAACAAGTTGTTTATGTCCAAAAAAAATAAATATACAAATATAGAAGACAGACCACGCACATACACCTTCAAGGTCATAACAAAAGACAAGGATCTGTCCACTATACAGATCGGAACATCCGGGTTATGTGTACCGTACGCTCCTAACCAGTGCTTCAGATGGAAATTAGTCTAGACGACATTCACCCTGAGCAGACATAACAGACAAAGTGAATCTTTGATGAGACTTAGTAGGTTGGCAGGCTTATCGGAGACTTTGCTGGTCGCAATATCGCTTGGATGAAATTATCATCAATTGGTATGGTTCATGTTACACATGTCCCAAGTTGGATCTACCTTTTAGTTCGTCTTTCTTTTACTGTAGAAAATTGCTAACGCAAAAGTAAATGCGATTTCACATTGTCTTATCCTGTCACGTGCTTGGTTTTTTGTTGGCGGTTCTTTGTCGTGTCAGTCAAACTGTGAAGAAATGGTTGGCTAGGCGGCGGTTCTTTCATGTAGATAAGAGGTAGCGATGACGCTATTTTCGGAACATCTTGACAGCTGTGATGTGTTTTGTTTCTTTGAAGTTAACTCTTGACATCATCTAACCGTTGTGACGGAAATCGTACTGGCGGGCTTCTAAATTGCAATTGGGTGAATAAGGAACCTAAACAAAAATATGTACCGGAGACCCACGGAACGGGATACTGGCAAACAGTGTATGTCCAGATCGGACATCGCAGAACAAGGCGTCTGAACAGTCTGCATCATTTGCAAAGCTGGTTTCGTAGTGACCATGACTGAAGTTTACACCTCAAATTCGTGAAATCAGGTTTCGCCTGTCAGATAATCGATGCTGAAGGAAGCTAAAATTAGTGCCGTGTATAAAAAGCGCGTTATTGGATTTCGTATAGCGCCTTTGATGAACCAACTGACCTGACAACGATAAAAAATGTATATGACTATTAATAACCGTAATCTTGGTTTCCCAAAAGTGGTCACGTGGACAACAGCACGATTTTATTTCTATGCTTTACAACTTTGGGTCAACTGGTAAACCAGTCGACCTAAAAATCATCTCCTAGTTCTTCTGTTAGGCAGGCGTAATCAGGTCGTTATCAGAGGAGGAAACTGAACTTTTCCTGAAACTGGACCGTCCTTATTCAAAGCTCTTTACTGACTTCAGGACAGACTCTCCGAGGAGGTGGAATTAACCCTTTTTGTACCAAATGGAATCTTCCACCTTATATATGGCAGGAGTCCATTTCAAAATTTAGGGGTGTCAGGTTGTGCTTTCTTCAAAATTTATTGGGGAAATAGCTTAACATTTTGCAAACAGTGTAGGCCCTGATCAGACGCCGCGTTCTGCGACGTCTGATCTGGGCCTGCACTGTTTGCCAAGGTACCCCTTTAGGGTTTTCTGGTACTGAATGGGTTAACGTAAAATACAAAGCCGTGACCATCTTTACTTTGGCCCCACTGCAAAAAGATTTGTTTTGTTTGATTTGAGGTGTATCGTCCCCGTCAACACTGTATAGGTCATTTTAGAGACGTTGCTTCCAATTTTCTGGGACTTTTACCCGACATTGTGATGATATGACTTCTCAAACCCTGCCGCCCAATGCACCCAATAGAGTTTATATGCATGGACGGTCCGACTCGCAGCACTTTTCCTGGGCATTCTTACAACCTCTAAGCAGTTTATCTGTACTCCTGTGTGGTCGGTTGCAGTTCTGCGTGGAAGCATCATGCAACCCAATGTATTTCTTCAACCCGATGGGCGGGGACCACCCCACTGCAAACGATTTTCAACTGTTTACCAAGACGCAAAGTGCACTGAGCCAAAGCACATTACGATACATAGTACATTCTTTCATGCCTTCAAAACAGCTGGTTTTCTGATCAAAAGTTTTAATATTTTTTTTTATTTATACTCCAACCTATGTCTTGGAGCAGAAATAAGAAAAATAATGTACACCCCGAAACCCCCAGTTTTCTCTATATAAAGTGAGGTTTAAGGGTGTTCATTTCATGGACTTGTTCACGTAAAGTGCGCTTAGTATGGCGTGCTAAACTGAATTACAGTAAAATTCCTATATAAAGACCACCTTTGGGACTGTTCAAAAGTGGTCTTAAAGACCACTTTTGAACAGTCCCAAAGGTGGTCTCTGACCAGAGGACATTGTAGGCGACAAAAAAAATCAAAAACAAAATTAAGTGCACCCTTCAAATAAGCTCTTTATAGCGGAATAAGTTTAGGTGGTCTTAATAGCTGAATTTCACCATATATCAGAAGCCTCCGTAGTGTAGTTGTTAAGCTACTCGCCTTGTAAAGCGGGGTCGCAGGATCGATCCCGGGCTTCTCCAGACTTTCGGATGAGACTTTAAACGAGGTCCCGTCTCCATATAACCTAAGCTGTTGCTGAGACTTAAAGCTCAAACACTCACTCAAACATTATATATCATTAAGGTGACCAGCAGTGCTGCAGGTAACTTTTTTCTATACCGAATGCACGCGACAGGATAAAACAGAATTCTGTTATATCGGCAGGAGATACAAGTAATCAATGCATTGTCACCTCTGGTGGGACGTGGTGGGACGATTGTCTCAACCTAGAAAAATGATCCTGAATAGGGACTTTTCGTTTGACCCCTAAACTTACGTACTGTAAACTTACAGTGTAGAACGCCAGATCAGACGTCACTGAACGCGGCGTCTGATCAGGCTTTACAATCCAGACCTAAGATGCTATAAATCAACCTCCTACGCAACATTCTGACGTCACAACGATAAGAATAACGCCGCTATTTTCTTTTAATAATAGTTTCCTTCATTTCATTCAAAAAAGTGATAGTCACGTGAACATTAACACGAAAATCTAATGTGCTTAGTAACTTTAGGTCGACTGACAAACAATCGACCCCAAAGAGAAATGGGCCCCGTCAAGCGCATTTATCGCCTATGCGAGCAGCGAAGGTTCAGGCAAGCCTGCGCATCCGCGCAGTCTCGCCAGAACCTTCGCTGCTCGCTCATACAAGCAGTGAATCAAGAGGAACCTTCAGACAGAAAGCCATATCCCTGGCCCCTCTGAATGGCTGGGCATGCGCAGTTAAAATTTGTCATGGCGGAATGCTCGAAGACACAAATTCGCTTGGCGAGGCTCAAATGATCCTGGATTCAGCCTTAACTTCTTATTAACATTGCATATTACACTGGATGATCTTGTTTTGTCTCAGCAATAGCACGGGATGAGAGAATGTTTATCCCCCGATATAGCGATCACATTACGAAAACACGCCTATACAAATACATTGCCACCTTTATCGCCGAAAGAAATGAAAAGTTTATGATGAAAAATTGTGATATTTTTCTTATTTCTGCTCAAAATATAGATTGTGGGCACTCGTTGGAACCGCCTTATTGAGGCGGTTCTAACGAGTACCCACAATCTATATTTTAGAGCAGAAATAATAAAAATAAGGCATACCCCCGGACTTGAACCCCAGTTGTAATATATAAATGTGGGGTTCAAGGGGTCAAAATTTTATAGGCGTGCTTTCGTGATCAGCTTGGTGTCCGTCCGTCCGTCCGTCCGTCCGTAGACATAACCTTGTGATGGCCATAACTCAAGTACCCTTTGAGATATATTGCTGGTACTTGGTACAATTGTACACAAGGTTGAGTAGGCGTAATCACTACTCTAGGTGCCATGGTATTTGAGTAATCTCCCCTGACAGTATTTCCTTGTGATCACCTTGTGATCGCTGTAACTCCTATACCTTTTGAGATATACTGATGGTGCTTGTTACAATTATTCATGATGTCGAATTGCTATGTTATGCGCAAGAACCATAACTCTAGATCAATGGTATCTGAGTTATCTCCCCTGACAGTAGTTCCGTGTGATAACCTTGTGATCGCTTTCACTCCAATACCCTTTGTGATATATTGATGGCACTTGGTACAATTATACATGAGGTTGAGTAGGTGTGCCATGCGCAAGAAGCACAACTCTAGGTACCATGGGACTTTAGTTAACTCCCCTGACAATATTTTCTTGTGATCACCTTGCGGTCGCCATGACCCCAATACTCTTTGAGATATACTGATAAATTATATGTGAGATGAGTAGCCGTGTCATGCTCAAGAACCACAAATCTAGGTGCCATGGCATTCCAGTTGAGTAGGTGTGCCATGCGCAAGAAGCACAACTCTAGGTACCATGGGACTTTAGTTAACTCCCCTGGCAATATTTTCTTGTGATCACCTTGCGGTCGCCATGACTCCAATACTCTTTGAGACATACTGATGAGACTTGGTAAAATTATACGTGAGATGAGTAGCCGTGTCATGCTCAAGAACCACAAATCTAGGTGCCATGGCATTCCAGTTGAGTAGGTGTGCCATGCGCAAGAAACACAGCTCTAGGTACCATGGACTTGAGATAACTCCCCTGACAATAATTCCTTGTGATCGCCTTGCGATCGCCATGACTTCAATACCCTTTGAGATATACCCTTGGCATAAACCATGGCATTCCAGCTATCTCCCCTGACAGTATTTCCTTGGGATCAGTGATCACCGTAACTCCAATAACCTTTAAGATGTACTGATGATACTTGGTACAATTATACATGAGGTTGAGCAGGCATGTCATGCGCAAGAACCACAACTCTAGGTGTCATGGTGTTTTGGTTATCCCCCCTGACAGTATTTCTTTGTGATATCCGTAACTCCAATTCCCTATGAAATATGTTGAAGGTACTTGATACAATTATACATGAGGTTGAGTAGGTGTGACATCTGCAAGAACCACAATTCTAGGTGCCATGGTATTTGAGTTATCTCCCTTGACAGCATTTCCTTGTGATCACCTTGTGATCGCCGTAACTCCAACACCCTTATTTGCATGATGTTGAGTAGGCGTGTTATGCGTGAGAACCACAGGTTGAAATAAGTATGAGTCCTCATGAATACAAAATCAGGTAATTTAAGTAGCAATGGGTCAATACAGTACAGTGGAACGTCAATGACTCGAACACCTTTGGGACCTCGAAAATCTGTTCGAGACAGGGGTAGTTCGAGCCACTGAGGGAGACTGCAAGGAGGCATACGATATACTTTTGGATATCTTTTCGATGTTTTATAATGAAAATGTACGCTTTGTGTACTCATTAGAATCGCCTCATCGAGGCGATTCTAATGAGTACACACAGCAAACATTTGCAAGATAAAAGACTAAAATCTCCTTAATTATCCCCCACTATTTCTTATGTAGTGAATTTCGCAAGGGGCCCAAGAATGGGTTCGACGCATCCATGGTAAACGAGCCATCGGTGTTCGAGCCATCGAAGTTCTACTGTAATTATCTGAGTATGCCTCTGACTTTCGAATACCTGCAGTACACCAGTACTCTGTATCTTCCCTCATGTTCAGTAAATGTCCTAAATATCATTTGGCCATGTAAACCCTAATTAAACCATAACTCATACAATTTCTTGCAGGTCTTGCTGATACTTTACAGCACTATGCTTGAGGATTAGCTTGTTTTTTTTTTTTTTTGTTTTGTTTTTTTTTTTTTCTTGTACACTTTCTGCATTTGTACCAACTTCTGGATGCCATACTGGCTTTCGGTCGGGAGATTTGCCATCTTTTCTAATGGCTATTTTTTACTGCTATTATTAATTCATAGCCAACATGTGTTTTTTGTTCAGAGATTATGCCGTATTTTTTGGGTTTTTTTTCGAGTTTGTGAAATTATTTCACTATTTTATTTTCGTATGAGGAAAGTTAGAATGACTAAGGCGTCATTGCATTACTCATCTAGAGAAGGTGAAGAATTTTTCGGAGCTCAAAGTGTGGAGCTACCCCTTCGAGATCAGATGAGTCTGCTGACATGATGGCGCCCAAGCCGAAGAATAAGCAAAGCCAAAGATCGTCTCGGACGAGTAAGAAATAGAGGATCTTACACTCGTGGTCAATTCATATGAAATTTATGAAACGAGCCTTCGGCGAGTTTCATAAATATCATATGAAATGACCACGAGTGTAAGATCCTCTTTATCATATGACTACTTTAAATTGGATTTTATCGCCTTTTAATTTGACAATTTTTCTGCGAAAAATGCATTGTTGACATGGACGTCGTCATGACGTTACTTAATCCCGCCAAAGTGTTATTACACGTGTGGTCATACGATTTTTATTACACGACGTTATCCACTGCTTATCAACGACGTCATATGATAAAGCGGAATTAGAAGAAAATATGGAAGAGAGATTGCGGGCAAGTATCGAGGCCCGTTTTTCAAGCTTCGATGGGAATATGTGAAGCATGTTCGCTAAGTTTCCAAGAAAGAGTAGGCCGGCTGTTTCTGCTTTCGGAAATGCAGCACTTCGGGGTGTGCGAGAAACCGACAGTGACCAGAGTTTGTACTTTTGATTCGAGCAGTGGCCAATGAATATTATTCCTTTGGATAATTCTCCGAATGAAGAACTTTGGGGTTCTAGAACTCAGTTTTTGGCCAACAGTGACAATGAAGATGGGGTCTTATCCTTACAGCCAGGCTAAGGGGAAGGTAGATATATGAGCCTAAATTCTCCATCACAGGCCTCTGAACACCTGGGGCCAGTTGTTCAAAGCCACGTTAGCTTAACGAGCTCGTTAGTGGTCATATTGTTAACTGTTCTAGCAAATTCCATATTTTTTTTAATTTTGGTATTTTTGGTGAAAAAAATGTGCTGTTCACATTTTTTTCAGCAAAAATATTAGCATAGTTGCCATAATAAATGATCAAAGTTTTAACGATACGTTAACTAACGACGTCATTAGTTTTGAACAACTGGCCCCTGGTATGTTAGATATGTTTGGAGAGGATGTCTGCAAAAAGAAATCAGATTCAGGGGCTAGCATTTTATTAAACAAGAATCAAACGGACAGTTTTAATGAGTCGTGCAGGTAAGCTGACGGCTTACATAGAAGCTTATGAAGGGTCTTTCCCAGTGCATGCATTAAAAAGCAGAGGAGATGTTGAAAATTCCCAGCTTGGACGATATTGTTGACTTTCCTCATTAAAAGGAAAAACTACCTTCCAAAGGTCAAGATGTTTTCTCAGGGGATACTATTACATTTATTATATTATATGAGCCCCATCAAGCGAATTTGTGTCTTCGAGCATTCCGTCATGACAAATTTTAACTGCGCATGCCCGGCCATTCAGAGGGGCCAGGGATATGGCTTTCTGTCTGAAGGTTCCTCTTCATTCACTGCTTGTTTGAGCGAGCAGCGAAGGTTCTGGTGAGACTGCGCGGATGCGCAGGCTCGCCTGAACCTTCGCTGCTCGCATAGGTGATAAGTACCAAAACTGATTGACGGGACCATATATAGTTGGTACTGTACATCGATACACTATTATTAGCCATAATTAGTAGCTATACAAGTACAAAAACAGATCATTAAGAGTAAGTCTATCCTATAAGACGAAAAAAAGCAAAAAAAAAAAAAAAGTAATTACTGCAAGTCTAACAGACGCGTTTTATGTAGCCGTGAAAGACGAAAACGCTCCGTTGTGTTTTCAGACATTATGAATTCCTTTAAGTCGCTGCTACCCGACACAGCGGTTTGTTTTATTTGAGGTTTAACGTCCCAATCAACACTGTATAGGTCATTTCGGAGACGTTGCTTCTAATTTTGAGGGACTTTTTACCCGGTATTGAGATGAAACGACGTTTCAAGCCCTGAAGCCCAATGAAACCAGCAGTATTTATAAGCATGGACGGTCCGACTCACACCGCTTTGCCAGGGGCAGGCTTAGCTCCTCAAAGCGGATCACCAGTACTCGTGTGCTGTCGGTTTCAGCTCTGCGTGGAAGCATCATGCAGTCCATATATTTCTTCAAGCCCCGATTTGGAGCGCTGTGGTGCAGAGGTAAAGCATCGGATTCGATCCTCGCAAGTGCCACGTGTTTTTTCCTTGAACCAGAAACTTTATCCACATTGCTTAGTACTGGTCCATACCCAGAAAAAGAGGGCCACATGGAAGATTAGTACTAGTACTAAATGTGTTACCTTCTTTAAATAAGGTCGATTATTATTATTATTATTATTATTATTATTATTATTATTTTTTTTTTTTTTTATTATGGTTGTTACATAGAGGATCTTACATGAGTGTTCATGTAATATTGAATTTATTCAACGAGTTGAGGAAAAGGGATAAAATGCGAGGCTTTGTTGAGTATTTTATCCATTTTCCTCAACGGGTTTAATAAATTCAATAATACTTGGGCACGAATGCAAGATTCTATTTATCATATGACATTTAAAACGCATTTTATTCACGATTGTTTACAAAACTGTCAATATTCCGCCATTAGGTAATGCAACGTCGTTAAGGACGTCGTACATGCAGCGTTACGGGACGTATGTAGCTAATTTGGATATTTAATCCACTAGTGGATTATCGAAAATAATACATGGCGTTATTAAACTCTCATACGCGACGTCATATGATAAATGTATCTTGAAAGATGTATCATGATAGATCGTGGAGCCCACACTACATATTTATAACATGCAACTTTTTTGTAGATGTATTCATTACGTTTTGGAATAGAGCACATTGAATACACGCCTATTCAAATATATTGACAATTTTTTCGACCAAAAAAATGAAAATCTTCAGATAAAATAGTCTGATATTTTTCTTCTATCTTTTTAAAACATAGATTGTGGGTACTCGTTAGAACCGCCTCGACGAGGCGGTTCTAACGAGTACCCACAATCTATGTTTGTGAGCAGAAATACGAAAAATAATATATACCCCTGTAAACCCCAGTTTTGCTATATAAAAGTGGGGATTAAGGGATTAGCTAAACATCGAATTATTACGACCCTCGCCCACAATCTATGTTTGTGAGCAGAAATACGAAAAAAGGCACATGTGCAACTTAATATTCTTTACTTTATTATTTGATTTCCAACATACATACATACGACATTTCCAGAGATATCACATATTTTTTCTATAATTAGATACTATCATATGACATCGTTTACCGGCCAGCAGTACAAGCAATCATAATGAACTAAGGTATGTATATAACTAGCTATACATCGAATTATTACGACCCTCACCCACAATCTATGTTTGTGAGCAGAAATACGAAAAAATAATATGTACCCCTGCAAACCCCGGTTTTGCTATATAAAAGTGGGGATTAAGGGGGTCAAAATTATATAGGTATGGTTTCTTGATGTGCCCTTTTCCATACAGCTTCACAGTACAACTTTTTTCAAGGCAAGTATCTTGGCCAATGACAACGCAGGCCATGGGGCTATGACGGGCGGTTGAAACCCTTGACAATCTGACTTTTCAGAAAAAGATGTATGGCATAGAATACACATTACCAAACCACGCCTATACAAATACATTTTACCGCTGAAAAAAAAGTAAAATTTTGTTGAAACATTTTGATATTTTTCTCATTTCTGCTACAAATATAGATTGTGAGTATTCGTTAGAACCGCCTCATTGAGGCGGTTCTAACGAGTACACACAATCCATATTTTAGAGCAGAAATAAGAAAAATAAGATTTACCTCTGTAAACCCCAGTTTTACTTTATAAAACTGGGGTTCAGTGGGGTCAAAATCATATGGGTGTGTTTTCATGATGAACAATGTTCATTAACGCGTATCCTGGGGCACATGACAATGCCTACCTACACAAACCGTATAGACCCAGATCAGATGACTTCTGAATACATTTATGGTAAATAATAAGGCAAAATAGACTTATTCAACAGGACAATTATTAAGGAATAATTAATTCGTCTGCACCAGAGGTCTGGATTTCGGAACTTTGACGGGATATTGGGTGAGATTTATGATAAGGGTGCTTAAGTTGTATCAATCAAGCTGTACTGTGTAGCCCTGAACAAAAGTTGTATATATCAAGATTTATACAACTTTGAACAAAAGTTGTATATATCAAGATATATACAATTTTTTGTTTTATTTTATTTTTTTATAAAGCCTATGTTTAATACAAATATAGCTTTTACAAAAAGCTAGGTCTACGCTTAGCACATATTAAATGTGAATGTCTCGAGTTATATCCAAGAAATGTGTCTTATACACATGTATTTTGGCAATATTCTAATTGCCATTCCGCCGAATGAAGTGTTGGCTAATGTCTAAAATGTTTAAGTTACAAATGCTGTAATTGTGTCAAAAAGTACTTTTTTATCTTTAAAAAGGCACATGTGCAACTTAATACGCTTGTGACATCTTTTTTTTTACTTTATTATTTTCTTTCCAACATACATACATAGGACATGTCTGAGATATCACATATTGTTTTCTATAATTAGATACTATTATATGACATCTTTTACCGGCCAGCAGTACAAGCAACCATAATGAACTAAGGTATATAACTAGCTATACATAGAGATTATCATATGGCAGTTTTCATATTATGCCCCACATCAGCCCGAGACTCCCATATCAGCCCGAGGGCCAAAGGCCCGAGGGCTGATATTGGTCGAGGGCTGATATGGGGTATGATATGAAAAATGCCATATCATAATCTATTTATCATACATTTCACTTTTAAAAAAAATTCAATCTCGCCGACATCGTTCGTCGCTGCATTCACGTTTCCGTTGTTTACCGAATCACTAGAATTTCTTTGCTCGATAATATTATCGAGATCCAAAATTCTGTCAGCAATCCCCTGCATCGTTCTTTCGCCCATTTCCTCTCGTATTCGCTGCGCCGTGCCATGTTTTATTTTATTTATTTTTATTTTTTTTGCCAAACAGTTCGATCAGGCGAAAATATTGCAAATGGCGTCCTGAACGACAAATGCTTAATGCCGCAAAAGGAAGAACGCCGCGTGTTCCGAATAGGGTGACGTCAGAGGTATGATAAAGGCTTAGGGGTGCGATAAAGGGTTGTGATATGGATTTTTGGGGTATGATAAAGCCCATGCGATAAGGCAGCACGTGCAAGCGTGATACGTGCATTGGTGTCACGTTCGTATCGCATATTCAAAACCTAAGTAGTTTATACTAAATGTATGATAAATCGAATTATTACGACCCTCGCTCATCGGGGCTTGACGAAATAGATGGGCTGCATGATGCTTCCACGCAGAGATGAAAGCGACCGCACACGAGTACTGGTAAACCGCTGAGAGGATCTAAAAAGTAGAAGTAAAACAAAGATCAGGAATCGATACAATTGACTTACTCCACCCATCAAAGACACCAAAGGGAAAGAAACACAAACATTAAGCGACCAGATCATAATGGAAACCTAAACAAAGGAAGGCCATAAGGACAGTTACTTTCCCACAAAATGGCCATATGGCCATCCAAAATAAAAAGACACAAGTGATTCACACAGTAAGTAACAAACAACACCATAAATTAACCGCCACAGAAGAACCGCCTTGGAACGGTCAGGGGAATGATTTCCACTGGGGGGCTTAAATCGATTTTACGTGGCCACAATCCTCGCCCTTACTTCCGTCGCGATTTAGACAAATAATTAGTTCAGTCCGCATGAAGGCCTCCTAACTCATCAGTGCAACATCTCCGTGAACACAAAAATCAAACAACCACAGAGGTGAGACAACGGTGAAGACTCGACAGCAAGAAACCACTGAAATGCTGGAGCAAAAGAAAACCAACAGTTAGACTCCGATGGGCCCGACCAGAGACAGAGCATCAGGCACCAACCAACATTACATTGAATTAGATCTCTCTAATTCTCAATAAGCCTTTACGTTGGAGCCGTCATAGAATCTGAGGCCTGAGCCTGCCAAGGCAAAGCGGTGCATGTCGGACCGTGCATGCTTATAAACCCTATTGGTTTCATTGGGTGACAGGGCTTGAGATGTCATTTCATCTCAATGTCGGTTAAAAGTCCCACGAAATTGGAAGCAACTTCTCCAAAATGGCCTATATAGTGTTGTCGGGGACGTTAAACCTCAAATCAAACAAATAATCAACTCGTTTAATAAATTCAATAATACATGAAGACTCATGTAAGATCCTCTATATATAAGCCCCGCCAAGCGAATTTGTGTCTTCGAGCATTCCGTCATGACAAATTTTAACTGCGCGTGCCCAGCCATTCAGAGGGACCAGGGATATGGCTTTCTGTCTGAAGGTTCCTCTTGATTCACTGCTTGTGTGAGCGAGTAGCGAAGGTTCTGGCGAGACTGCGCGGATGCGCAGGCTCGCCTGAACCTTCGCTGCTCGCATAGGCGATAGGTACCAAAATCGCTTGACGGGGCCCACGTAATAAATAGAACATATATACTTATGTCGTCCCTATTATGGTTTACATCACGAGAACACGCCTACATAATTTTGACCCCCTTCAACCCCACTTTTATATAGTAAAACTGGGGTTTACAGGGGTAAACTTTATTTTTCTTACTTCTGCTCTCACATATAGATTCTGGGTATTCGTTAGAACCGCCTCATCGAGGCGGTTCTAACGAGTACCCACAATCTATATTTTGAGCAAAAATAAGAAAAATATCACAATATTTCCTCTAAAAATTCGATTTTTTCGAAGGTCAAGTTTTCAATGTATTTATTTGTTTGTTTAATTTGAAGTTTAACGTCGCCGTCAACACTGTAAAGGTCATTTTGGAGACGTTGCTTCCAATTTAGTGGGACTTTTACCCGACACTGAGATGAAATGACATCTCAAGCCCTGTTGCCCAATGGAACCAATAAGGTTTATTAGCATTGACGGTCCGCCTCGCACCGCGGTTCCTGGACAGGCTTAGATCCTCTAAGCGGTTTACCAGTACTAGTGTGCGGGCCGGATTCAGCTCTGCGTGGAAGAATCATGCAGCCCATAAATTTCTTCAAGCCCCTATGGGCGGGGGCTTTTCAATGTATTTATATAGGCGTGTTTTCGTAACGATGACATAGCGCAATGACGAATCCCCAGAATTTCGAGCCACCCGAACGATTTCATGGTCCCAGAGATATACGAGTTATCGAAGTTCCACTGTACGAGATTATGTATTAATGACCTGTCTAATAAATTGCAATGACCGAGTTCGATCGCCAAGCATGGTTAACGTTTAACCAAACATTGATCGAACTGAGTCTGGTTCAATGGCGGGAAGGTCACAGCGTCACTTTAGCCGAACCGGACTATAGAGTACAAGATGGCGGCGAAAGGTATAAAAATATGTTGGCCCATGAGAAAATACACATTTTAAGTGTTGTTAAAGCATGTTTATGTAAAAAGATTTAAAATTGGCACTATATAAAAGAAAGAATCGGAATTGATATTTCTGAGGTGTTCACAATTGTAATCTTTCTCGTCTTCCAAAAATACCAGCCGTGTCATGTTTGTTTACCAAATGTCTATCAGAGGTTGTTCGATCACACTTGTGTAGGAACATGCGCAGTTTGGCTTCCGGTGCCATAGTCCGGTTGCTGAGCCAACTCCTCATTCTCAAGCACGCTTGTTTGCCGGCAACACTCAGGACGTGTTCCTGATGCCGGCGACACTCAGGACGTGTTCCTGCCGATCGACAGCCCTAACGAATCGGTCACTAGCCAGGAATACTTTGATTTGAAATGGGAAGCTCAGCCAGTACCAACAATCTAAATTTTAGAGCAGTAATAAGAAAAATAAGTTTTAAACCTGTATACTCCAGTTTTACTACATAAAAGTGGGGTCCAAGGGGGTCAGTATTATAAAGGCGTGTATTCAAACTATCTTGATTATCACTGCGCGCATATCACGAAAACACGCCTATATAGTTTTGACCCACTTGAACCCCACTTTTATATTGTAAAACATGGTGTTTACAGGGGTACATATATACCTCATTTTTCTTATTCCTGCTCTAAATTATAGATTGTGGATACTCGTTAGAACCACCTCAATAAGGCGGTTCTAACGAGTACCCACAGTCTATATTTTGAGCAGAAATACGAAAAATGTCAGAATTTTTCGGCGGTTAAGTTTATCCCCCGTAAGTGTTAAATTATTTTGTTTGTTTGTTTCTTTGTTTATATATGAGTTTAACGGCCCAGTCAATACTTTTTAGGTGATTCTTGAGCCGGTAAGTTTACCTATTACTACTTTTCCTGGGCAGGCTTATACGTAAGCGGTTATCCAGTACAATGCACATTCTTTCGCCAGAAACTGACAACTGCCCTTCTTGAATCAGCGGGAGAGAATGACGGTAGAAAACAATTCTTGATCAATCTGCACGAAAGAATGTTGCCGACCCCGGCAGGTATCGAACCCGCGTCCTCCTGATCACCAGTCAGACGGCGCGCATCCGACTGAGCTACCGAGGCCGGCGGTTAAATTATAGGTGTTAAAATCGAACCGTTAGACTCTACCATTAGCCTCTGTTTGTTTGTTTGTTTGTTTGAATTGAGGTTTAACGTCCCCGTCAACACTGTATATGTCATTTTGGAGACGTAGCTTACAATTTTCCGACATTGAGATGAATTGACAGCTCAAATCCTGCCGTCCAATGAAAACAATTGGGTTTATATACATGGACAGTCCGACTCACACCAGTTTTCCTGGGCAGGCTTAGAACGTCTAAGCAATTTACCAGTACTCATGTGCGGTCGGTTTCAGCTCTGTGTGGAAGCATCATGCAACCAAATCTATTTCTTCAAGCCCCGATGGGCGGGGGCCTCGTTAGACTCTGTAACTTAGGCCTCTGAGGTGTAGCCTAGCTACTCGCCTCGCACACCAGGGTCGTTGGAACGATTCCGGGATTCTCCAGAATTTCGGATGATTCTTTCAACCGAGGCCCCGTCTCTATATAACCTTAGTTGATGGAGGGACGTAAACCCTCTCTCTTCCTCACACACACACGCTCGCGCGCGAACGCACGCGCGCGCACACACACGGGGCCCCGCCCATCGGGGCGATGGGCATGGAGAAATAGATTTGGCTGCATGATGCTTCCACGCAGAGCAGAAACCGACCGCACATGAGTAAACCGCTTAGAACGTCTAAGCCCACCCAGGCAAAGTGATGCCAGTTGGACCGTCCATGTGGTTTGTTTGGGCGGTAGGACTTGATTTTTATTTCATCTCAATGTCGAGTAAAAGTCCAATAAAATTGGAACCGAACGTCTCCAACTGACATAAATAGTGGTGACGGGGACGTAAAACCTCAATTAAAGGTAAACTCACAAAATGTTTCACGTGTAACGTTTCAGAACAAAGAATATAATAATCACATATCCAAAACGGATAGTTGCCAAACAGTGCAGGCCCAGACCCGACGCCGCAGAACGAGGTGTCTGATAAGGGCCTGCACTTTTTTGCAAAATTTTCAGCCAATTTCCAAATTGCTTTTGAAGGAAACACAACCTGACACCCCTAGATTTTGAAATGGACTCCTGCTATATATGAGGAGGAAAATTTCATTTGGTACTAAAATGGTTAACAGGCCATTGCTCTGCTTTATAGGTCAATCCTTATATTGTGTATATTACAAAGTTGGAAATACATACATGTAACATTATACTAATTATGCTTTCTAAATATGTTATCATTCAAGGGGAAGATGACAGTGGGGTGGTAGTGTGTGTCCTGTGTCTTGTGTCGCTGGTATTGACTTACAATTTGGCAATGCCTGCTATCCTTAGAGTAGTTACGCGTAAAGTGGGAATGTTTTCTACACTTCTACTTAAGTATAGTAAAAATTCCTATATTGATACCACCTTTGGGACTGTTCAAAAGTGGTCTTTAAGACCACTTTTGAACAGTCCCAAAGGTGGTCTCTTATTTTGCGACATCGGATGTGGAAAACACAAAGAAAGAATAACTGAAATCTTCTCATTAAGCTGTTAACAGCAGTTTTATTCTTAATTTTAGATGGTCTTAATAGTACAATTTTTGCTGTGTTTTCCATTTCCTTCCCTGTCTTCTCTACTATCTCTCCTAAATTTATCTCTTCTTTCCCTCGTCCCACCAGTAGCTAGGGTCATACAGAGATGGGGCTCCGGTTTAAAGACCAATCCGAAAATCTGGAGAAGCCCAGGATCGAGTCCAGATTCCCTGGTTAATGAGGCGAGTAGGGGCGAGTAGCATAACCACTACAACAGGGAGGCTTTTCGCAATCGTCTCTACAGCCATTAAGATTGCACACTCGTGTGACAGCGTGCATTTTACATGTCTCCAAAATGGTCATTTTTAATGAAAATTTTGCATATTTGTTTTTATTTTCACGCCAAATAAAAAGTTGTGGGTGCTCATTGAAAACCGCCTCGTCGAGGCGGTTCTAATGAGTACCAACAACCTTTGTCTTGGAGCAGCAATAAGAAAAATAAGTTATGCGCCTGTAAACCCCAGTTTTCCCTATACAGAATTGTGGTTTTGAGGGATGTTCATTTCACGAATTGGTTAACATGATTAGAGTATGCTTTCGGTGACAAGATTCGCATGCAGGAGTTGCTTATGATTCGATGCTTTTGAAACAAGACAATTATTCCTATTATGTGCATGAAAATAAACAGGAAAAACGAACATTCTAATGCACTTGCGTATGTAACGCGACGTCTGAATGGATAACGTCAACATATACGACAAAATATTCTGCGATATACTGTTGGAAATCCGACATCATCATGTAACGTCGCTTTTCATTGGTTGTCATTTGGTTTTGCGCAGCTCACCGCGCTTGCCGTCTTATGCAACATAGTACAACTTTTAACTTAGCAACCAAATAAGTGCATTAGAATGGGGATAACTGTATTGAAGAATGTCACTTGCGGAGGTACATGTTAATCGTCGGTTTTACGGTCGCAAATTATGTTTTACAGCGACGAAATTTCCGACCGTAAAACCTCCGATTTACCTCCGCAAATGACAATTTTCAGTATAATTATTCCCTAAATCGGACTATGTTATATTTACTGGTGATAGATCACAAGGAGATAATTCTGGCGCCTTTCAAAATCAAATAAAGGTTCATTAAATATTCAAGGAATTGTTCTTTATTTGCGCCGTTCGAAACGCTCTTTATGACCTGCTCGCGATATTTCGTACTCTTATTAATGATTTATACTGGCCTCAATAAGGAATGTTTGTTGAGGTTTAACGTCCCCTTCAACAATATTTAGGTCATTTTGGAGACGTTGCTTCATTAGTTTAACAAGTCAGTGAAATGAACACCCCCCTAAACCCCTCTTTATATAGAGAAAAGTGGGGTTTATTGGGGTATGCATTGTTTTGCTTATTTCTGCTCCCAGACATAGGTTGTGGGTAGTCGTCCGACTCGCACCACTTTACCTGTCAGGCTTAGATGTGTGGTCGGTTTCAGCTCTGCGTGGAAGCATCATGCAGCCCAATCTATTAGGAATGGCCTTAGAAAACCTTTCCTATAATGTATCAGTTAGAAAAGGCTCATGTTCTCATGTATGAGATCCGCTCCTTTAACAACAAGCAAATTATGAAACCTTTTAGTGATATTAAAGGTAACAAAAGTGGTTTTCGCAGCGCTTCCTCCTTTGCTCCAATATGGAGAAATGTTTTACTTGTTCGCCTGTGTTTTTTGGCTAGTTTTGGAAGCTTAGAGGCCTGATATGCATTCCATTTTGAAAACACGCCCATACAAATACATTGTAAACTTGACCGCCGAAAAAAACGAAAATTTTAAGATGAAAAATTCTGATATTTTTCTTACTTCTGCTCAAAATATACACTGTAGGTACTCGTTAGAACCGCCTCGCCGAGGCGGTTCTAATAAGTACCCACAATCTATATTTGATCACAGAAATTAGAAAAAAATAAGGTTTATTCCTGTAAACCCCAGTTTTAGTAGATAAAAGTGGGTTTCAAGGGGGTCAGAATTATATAGGCGTGTTTTCATGAGGCGATTCTAACAAGTCCCCACAACACATCTTTCTGGCAAAAATTAATATTAGTTATTTTGATTCTTGAGAGGGGGGGGGGGGGGGAGGGCATGGGAATACATTCCCCGCCTGAAAGCATTATTTGCCAGAGCCGTTCGACGAGGACAAATATCGCTTTCAGGCATTCCCCGACTGAGAGGCATTCTCCTCCTGACAGCAACATTTGCTAGATCCGTAATACGAGGGCAGAAATCGCTTTCATGCATTCCCCGCCTGAGAGGCATTCCCCGCCTGAAAGCAATATATCGCTTTCAGGCGGGGAATGTGATTCCATTTTCCCCGTCCAGAATCAAAATAACGGCTTTGTTATACTGCAAAGCTTTGTCAAGACATTTTGTACATCGTTACATGAACAATGATTTCCAAGCGGACGTCGTGAGAAGTGAATGTTCACGTGTGATGTACATGTGCACGCACTACTTTGAATTTTGTACATCGTTACATGAACAATGTTTTCCAAGCGGGAATGTTCACGTGTGATGTACATGTGCACGCACTACTTTGATCACGGTACTAAATTGAAAAAAAAAAAACAAAAAAACGTTTACGGCATTTTAGAATGAGAGTTTGATAACGGTAAATAATGAAATAAAAGTACGGAATGAATTGAAAACAATCAAAAGTTATTTATTTATTAGCTGAAAATTATTGCGGTTACTTGAAATGATGTTGCTTTCATTTCTCACCAACTGCGCAGAGAATCCATGATGGCGGTCATCTCAATTACGTGAAGGCGACACGAGATGGCATTAATAATTATGCATTTGTTTCCGATGTAGATTTGGACTCATGCAGCTTGTGCGTTGGCGTCAATGAATGCCCGTTACTGCAATGGTGAAGTATAATATGAATCCATACTATCTGCCATAACGATTACAATGCCGGCACTTTAGTGCCAAAACAATTCCTCAGTTAGCTTGCTTGTAATCTTATCTAGATGGCAACTTTATACAAACACGTGTACAAAACATGCTTTCACCCAAAACTAACTTTTCAGGTTTTAATTCAGCCCCCGCCCATCGGCGTTTGAAGAAATAGATGGGCTGCATGATGCTTCTACTTAGAGCTAAAACCGACCGCACACGAGTACTGATAAACCGCTTAGAGGATCTAAGCCTGCCCATGCAAAGCTGTGCGAGTCCATGCTTATATACCCTATATTTTTAGCAGAAATAAGAAAAATAATGTGTACCCCTGCAAACCCCAATTTTACTAAAGGGGTCAAAATTATATAGGCGTGTTTTCGTGATGATATTATCATGCGCGTGAAGAATCGCTCGGCTTTGTCAGTTTATCCCCTGAAAAAAATATACATTTTCAGTTATCGATTTTCTACGGAACCCGGGAAGGGACATGATTTTTTTTATTTTATAAGTTGTGCGCACAAGATAATATCTTGTGCGGACAAGATATTATCTTGTGCGGACAAGATATTATCTTGTGCGGACAAGATAATATCTTGTGCGGACAAGATAATATCTTATGCGGACAGCATATTACCTTGTGCGGACAACATAATATCTTGTGCAGACAAGATATTATCTTGTCCGCACAAGATATTAAGTTGTGCGAACAAGATATTATCTTGTACGCACAAGATAATATCTTGTCTGCACAACATAGATCTTGTGCGCACAAGATATTATCTTGTCCGCACAAGATATTATCTTGTCCGCACAAGATAATATCTTGTCCGCACAAGATAATATCTTGTCCGCACAACTTCCCAAGATCTATGTTGTGAAAACAAGATAATATGTTGTCCGAACAAGATAATATCTTGTCCGCTCAAGATATTATCTTGTTCGCACAACATAATGAAAATAAAAAATCATGTCCCTTCCCGGGTTCCGTAATTTTCTCAGTGCGTCCCAACTTTCCGGCGTGCAATATTCGGTCTATGATATTTTTTAATGTATTTTTTTTTTCTTTTTTTCTAATAATAATAACATTTCTGCCATTTTCCAGTAGTTCGGTTTAATCATAAAAAATGCAGTGCCACGTTGTCTTGGTAAAGCTCACTTGTCCTGAGCATATCTTTTTCATGTCAATGCGTTACAATGCAATTAATATAGGGGATAAATGATAAGTATACTATCAAAGACAATGGTCCCATCACTGCTGGCAGCACTGATTTTCTCGAGAAGTATTTGTTGCTGTCAGTACAGAACACCCTCGTTATAACCACGGTATAGTAGTCGCAGATTAGCTTCACTACTTTATACAAAAACATTGTAAACTTTACCGCCAAAAAAAGAGAAAAATTAAGATGAAAATTTGTGATATTTTTTTTATTTCAAATGAGTACCCACAATCTATATTTTAGTGCAGAAATAAGAAATGAAAGGTCTACCCCTGTAAACCCCAGTTTTACTACATAAAAATGGGGTTCAATGGGGGCCAAAATTATATAGGTGTGATTTTGTTGGTGGAGTCCACCAGAAGATTCGGATGAGTGCCTTTCGCATGCTTTATGCAAGCGGACCAAATGACCATTACAGTTACAGTTGAATTCCCACAATCGGTTGACTTGGTTTACCTTTTTGTTAAGAGAACATTCCAAAAGCAGGAGCAAGCGATAGCTCCGCCTGGTAATAGTAAATACATGGTTAGTGTCTTTGATAATAAAATATAATCGGTGAGCCTTAGACAATATAATAGGGGCGCGCTTCAGCGAGCCCCTATGAAATTGTCGCGGCGAACCGATTACATTTTATTATTAGACACTAATCATGTACTTTGTTTATACCGCAACTCAAAACAATCAAGAGATTTCGCAATTTAAGCAAATAAGACAGCAGACAGTGCGGCATATTAAACGACATACAGTGCCATGGCGCGTACACGTTGTATAACGTGACGTCAAATAGTGCTAAGTTTTTGACGTCATCGCGCCACGCAGACGTTGGAAACAACATGGACGCTCGAATAAAAGTTTCTCAGCGCTTTACATTCTGTATGAAAATATGGAAATAAATAGTTTATTTTATCTTAAGAAACTATTTTCGAGGTTGAGACGCAATCGCAGTAGCAGTACGCAATTATTCTAACGGGCCATTCAAACCAGGAAAGGCCGATAAGGTAAGAATTTAGCTTAAATTTCTGAAAATTTGTTTAAATAAATATTGCAAAGATTATAACTTGCTATTTGGTTGTTTTTCCGTGTATAAAAGGTTGCATGTTATTGTTTACATTTGCAAATTAGGGACCTGGGGTTGGTAACTCGAAGCTCTCTTAAGGCTTACGACGACCTTAAGTATATCTTAATCACTTCGTAGCGAATAGTGTGAGTAACTCGAAAGTACCGTAATTTATGGAGACAACTTAACCATATCGTAAAGTTACGAGCAACTCAGGCATGTCGTAACCTCACCTTAACTAATGCGAAAGAAACAGACACTACATAGAGGCATAAGAAAAGAAGTTGTACATCTGTCTAAGTTTTTTCTCGGCACACAGGGTTTCTTTTAGCAATGATATGCGATACATGTATTGTATGGTATTGTATTAAGGCAGACATATGCTATATTTAGCAGAATTACCTGTATAAAAATACATGTAAACAAAGATCTATACATCTCCGATGATTTGTTTGTTTGATTTGAGGTTTAACGTCCCCGTCAACACTGTAAAGGTCAATTTGGAGACGATGCTTCCAATTTTGTGGGACTATTACCCGACATTGAGATGAAATGACATCTCAAGCCCCGTCGCCCAATGAAATCAATAGGGTTTATAAGCATGGACGGGCCGACTCGCACCGCTTTACCTGGTCAGGCTTAGATCCTCTAAGCGGTTTACCAGTACTCGTGTGCGGTCGGTTTCAGCTCTGCGTGGAAGCATCATGCAGCCCATTTATTTCTTCAAGCCCCGATGGGCAGGGGCCGACATATCCGATAAACATGTATATATGTAGTACGTAATTATTATGCACAAGCTGTTTATTTGTGAGTGTAATAGTCGTGTCAACAAAGGAAGAAAAGAAGAAGAAGAAAAAAAGAAATAAGGTAGAAGATAGTATAGCCTGTACAATAAGTGCACTACTGACCACAATCGTCTTGTTTTTGAGAAATAGCGGTAATGACTGCTCACTTCCTATTTCTACATCCTATTCCTATTTTTCGTGCACAAGTAAGTTTTCATGTAATGATGGCGATCAGAAAAGTTTATCAATTGACCAGGAGATTCTTCGCGTGGGAATTATGTTATTCAAAACCTTCCTCTAAACACCATGTTTTAATCCCATATTGTGTTTCACACGTGGGGGTGGGGTGGGGGAGGGGGGCGTATAATACAGATAAAATATTGTAATGGTTGGGTGGGAAAACAAACATGTGTTACCATGAAGAAGTTTCTATATTGTACGCCCTGTCCTGAGGAATGCTGTACAGGAACCGCAGATCAGCCTATGCATTTGAAGATTCGGTTGTATACACGATTCACCAAAGCAAAGATCCGCGCCCACTGGGGGCTGCATGACAACTCTGCAGAAAAGCTGTCAGTAGCTGAACATGACTGATATAGTGTTGACTGGGACCTAAATCTGAAAACAACGACAAACCATGCAAACAATCAATATTCTCATCGGCAAGATACGTGTTTCTTATTTTCGTTTCTTTTTTGCAATTTTTGTCTCTGCCATTTTTGAAAGATATATATTTTTGGCTGTTGCACAATTTGTTTAAGACACTTCTAAGTAATTGATGCTAATATGAGCTCAGGCATGGCAAATCAGGATGAAATGTAGAGAAGGGGTCGCCAGTTGTGTCAATGTTTCTCATCCCATAGTTTATTTAGAACCTTGCCTATTATGATACCGCTACCCAAGCCCTTTTTGGCAGAAAAGGCTCCAACAAGGCTGCCTTGTTGTTAAACAAACCCCGGTATAATCATTTATAGTAAGATGTTAAGTGTTATTTTATTTTGCTATGCCCTGGCTTCCGATTTCCGAAGCGCTTTGCACGAGATTAAAAATTACACAGGTAAATCGTAAGTGGTAAGATGGTCGTAACGTTAAGGAAACGATACGACAGGTTTTCAGTTACCCGCATAACGAGACCATAAATTTAACGGAGGTCACCTTAAGTATGTCTTAAGTACATCTTAAGTTGATATATTTACGATGGCTTCGAGTTACCAACCCCTGAAAAGTAGGCCCGGTCTATAAACGGTCTCTAGACGTATTATAGGCCAGTAGAAGGTATTATAGGTCAATACCGATTATAGCGTGCAGTTATTCGACCCCCTTTATTAGGTTACTAGAATGTCTGGTTGCGGTAATAAATATTATCTGCGACTACTATAATTATCTGTTCGCTAACATTTTCCCATTATAAAGAATTTGCCGCCATAAGGAACCCCAAAAATGAGCTTCACAATAAGTTATAATACAAGAATCTTATATGGGGGCGAGGGGTGGATGGAAAAATTCGTCCCAAGGGTCACTGTCTGGCATCACGATGCTTGCATGGATATTTAATGCTGCAGTCACTTCGGTTAACGACGTTCGCCATATTGTGATGGCACTACAAAAATGTTTAGTGACATCACGTCACGTCAACCTTAACGACGGCGCGTAGAGGTCTATTCAACCAGTGCATTTATCAAACACGCGAGGATATTCGATTTTGGGTAAGAATACCAGGGTTATAACAGAATTTCTTGCACACCAGACAAGGAAATCCGTGATTTTACCCTGGGATAGAAATTTATGTTCTGACCCTGGTGTTCCGACACAAAATCGAATATAATCGCGTGTTTGATAAATGCACTGGTTGATTACGACCTCGTATGCACCGTCGTTAAGGTTGACGTCACAGCACGTGACGTCACTAAACGTTCATGCAGTGTCAACACAATATGGCGGACGAAGTGACTGCAGCATTAAAAACCGCGCTAAGAAATGGAAGGTATGCAAAAAAAAAAAAAAAAAAAAAAAAAGAATCATATATGGGTGTGAGGGGTGAATAGAAAAATCCGTCCCTCGGGATCACTGTCCGGCATCACTCGGCAAGCCTCGTGATGCCGGACAGTGACCCTCGGAACGGATTTTTCCATCCACCCCTCACACCTATATAAGATTTTTATATTCTATCCCAAGCTAAAATCATGGAGTGCAAGAATAGTTTATTTCCCCTTACTAACTCACAGAAAACAATGTTGTTGTCGGCCCCCACCCATTGGGGATTGAAGAAATAGATGGGCTACATGATGCTTCCACGCAGAGCTGAAACCGACCCGCACACGAGTTCTGGTTAACCGCTTAGAGGATCTAGCCTGTCCAGCCAAAGCGGTGCGAGTCGAACCGTCCATGCCTATAAACCCTATTGTTTCATTGGGCGACAGGGCTTGAGATGTCATTTCATCTAAATGTCGGGTAGAAGTCCCACAAAATTGGAAGCAACGTCTCCAAAATGACCTTTACAGTGTTGACGGGGACGTTAAACCTCAAATCAAACAAACAAACAAATGTTGTTTCTTGGCTATGTCATATTACACTAATGTGTCATCGTAATGCCTGGCTATCCATACATAAGTATCAGACATGAAAGACTCAGATCAGCCTGTGTGCATGCGCATGCTGATCTGAGTTCGCTGAACACTCCTGTCTGAACGCACATTCTCGCCTGGTGCGGCCCGCTTAGCATATAGATAATGACACATTGCGGTAACACACCCGAGCATCCATTTCGAAAACACGCCTATACAAATACACTGTAAAGTTTAACGTCGAAAAAAGGGAAATTTTAAATGCAATATTGTTCTTATTTCTGCTCAAAATATAAATTGAGGGTACACGTTTAAACAACCTCATCGAGGCGGTTCTAACGAGTACCCACAATTTATATTTTAGATCAGAAATAAGAAAAATAATGTTTATCCCTGTAAACCCCATTTTTACTATGTAAAAGTGGGGTTCATGGGGGTCAATATTATATAGATGCGTTCTCCTGATGCCAGAGCATTCTTTCATATCTCCACATTACGCAAACAAGCCTATACAAATACATTGTGACCATTATCGCCGACAAAATGAAAAATTTTAGATGACAAATTGTGATATTTTTCTTATTTCTGCTCAAAATATAGATTGTAGGCACTTGTTAGAACCGCCTCATCGAGGCGGTTCTAACGAGTACCCAAAATCTATATTTTAGAGCAGAAATAAGAAAAATAGGTTTTACCCCTGTAAACCCCAGTTTTACTATATAAAAGTGGGGTTCAAGGGGGTCAAAATTATATAGGCGTGTTTTCGTGATGAAACGGTAAATTTTCTACTTAAAACATAGGCAGGAGCATATAATTTTATATGCTCCTGACATAGGTCATTGATGCTCTGACCCACAACTCAAGTCTTGGAGCCGAAATAAGGAAAATAATGTATACCCTTTAAACCTCGTGGGGGGACGGCACTATCAAGATTATTTCACTCATATCAAGCCAATCGATAATCAGAGGTAGGCGAAAACCGGGGAACCCGGAGAAAAACACCTAAACTTCCGTTGCAGAACTTAGCGTCTCACATGTGATCCGAGCCAGGTTCGAACCACAGCAGTGGAAGACCTAATGATTAAGAGTTATCGCTCTTATCCACTAGGCCACGGAGGCCCGTATGAAAAGTGGGATTTACCGGGATCTTCATTTCACAGACTTGTTGACTGGATGGTCATCAATTAAAGTTGTTCCGAAATTCTAGTATTTTGTCTAGAATGGTTTGCAACAACAACATACCGGCCCCGATAGCTCAATTGGTAGAGTGTCCGCTCCGGGGAACGGGAGATCACGGGTTTGATCCCGGGCCGCGACATACCGAAGTCGTTAAGAATGGTACTAGCTGCTCCTCGCTTGGCACTCAGATTTACGTGGTAGAGCTAGGACTGGTCGACCCAGTGTCAGCATAATGTGACTGGGTGTGGTATCATGTAATGTGTCTGGGACATGATACTTCAGTGAGGCAGCACTATAAAAGTGAGCACTGAGCTCCCTGTCACAACCAGACACCGTCGTGATATGACTGAAAAATTGTTGAAAGCGACGTTAAACCCGATTCACACTCACACGCAACAACAACAATAACATAAAAGACGAAGATGAAATGAGTATTTTCAGATTTTTATTCAAGTGTTCAAACGGAATAAATTCCTTCAAATTTCACAGTATTTCAAGATTCAAGTTCCGAATTACGGCGCTGGCGGAGACTACTTCCGGTGCGATCACTCTGAAAGTAAATGGTACATTGCCATAAGTTAAGGAGAAGAAAACGGATACATAAGAGAATAAGAGATTCCTTCTAAATACATGTATATATTACGTTGGCGTTCGAAATGTAGTCCGACTCGTAAATCGGCAGTTTGACGGCGACGCGTCAGCGGGACCGTGAAACATAATTTGCGGTTTGCTCATCACGAAAACAAGCCTATATAATTATGAACCCCTTGAACCCCACTTTTATATAGTAAAACTGAGGTACATATGGGTATACCTTATTTTTCTTATTTCTGCTCTGAAATAAAGATTGTGGGTACTCGTTAGAACCGCCTCGATGAGGCGGTTCCAACGAATACCCACAATCTATATTTTGAGCAGAAATAAGAAAAATATCACAAATTTTCATCTGAAAATTTTCGATTTTCGCCGGTAAAGGTGGCAATGTATTTGTATAGGCGTGTTTGCGTAATGTCCCCAAATTACATTTTTGAATACAATTATCCAATTCCCTAATGCTTTTTTTCATTTGTTTTGTTAACCAACTGCCGGCCTCGGTAGCTCAGTCGGACGCGCGTCTGACTGGTGATCAGGACAGCGCGGGTCTGATACCCGCCGTGTAGGCAAATTCTTTCGAGGAGATTGATCATGAAATCTTTTCTACGGTCATTCTCTCCCTTCCGCTGATTCCAGAAGGGCAGTTGTCCGTTTCTGGCGAAAGAATGTGCACTGTACTGGTTAACCGCTTCCGCATAAGCCTGCCCAGGCAAAGCGTGGATAGGTAAACTGACCGGCTCAAAAAATGACCTTAAAAGTGTTGCCGTCTGGACCGTTAAACTCTGATACAAACAAGGTTGCCCAACTGCATTATTTGCACAAATCGGCAAGCGCTGTGAGCCGCATAAAACCGAATGCAAGCCAATAAAAAGCGATGTTACGTGGCGACGCCGGGTTTCAAGTTATAAGAACTTGTGGCACAACCTCATCGTTTTGCAATAAAATATTATAAAACTGAATAAACTATCGCACATTTTTGCAGTCATTAAATAAGATATCGCGAATACATTTTTTTTTCTGTTTTGGTTTTACGGCCTTTTCGCGGTTATTTCACTCATATCGAGCCGATCGTTCATCAGAGATGGGCGAAAACCGGAATACCCGGAGGAAGACCACCTGACCTTCCGTTGCAGAACTTGTAGTCTCACATGTGACCCGAGCGATCGCGAATACATTGATGAAATGAATGTTATTATCAAAACGTTGAAAGTAACGAAAACTCAACAGAGAAACGAACAGCCACTGATAAAATCACAGCCCCACCCCCCTCCATCCGCAACAATATCACAAGAGAAAGAAGTCCAGTTATGGACAGTATACCCAGCACTTTCCCAAACAGGTGGTGTCTCAGCTAATCTTAAGGGGGGAAATCAGAATCCATTAAAACTAAAACATCAGCTTGGAACGGTCAGTAAAAATTATTGGTGGGTTTAAGTATACTTTACGGAATCCCAACCCTCACCCACTTTGTCATCGCGGTTCACTTAAACTTTGCAAGTGACACGAATGTTGTATTTACTTCAAAATTTATTACTGATATTACCAGTATATATGTTCAGCGCAAAGTAAGAATCGGTACAATTCTAGAATTGTCTTGCGCAAAGTAGGAATTCCTACTTTGTTGCGCAATTCTAGAATTGTACCGGTACAATTCTAGAATTGCGCAAGGGATTCGAATGTTATATGAAACAGGTAAATGTCTCTGCGCAAAGTGGGAATCTTTTGGACAAAGTGAGAATCGAATGTTTCATCCGTATGGACAAAGTGGGAATATTTGGGACAAAGTGAGAATCGAATTTTCATCTGTGGGAATAGCATTTATCATCTGTATAGTCTGGGTAACATTACTTTGATTGTTTTGTGAGTAGAAAATTATTTGCGATTGTAGGAGCTGAATGTTTTGTATATTACATGTACACACGTCGGGTACAAAAAGATGCTGTCCCAGGTATGCTGCAAATTATCTATAGTGAGTCGAAGTTATAACGCAAAATAATGTCAATTTTTCATTATTTTTATAACCGAATATATGACATTTACAGTCGTATGATTATTAGTTTTGTCTCAATATAACAATTTGATTCCGATTTTGCGTTTGAAGTTCGGCTCAGTTTTATTCGTTTGGTTAGACGCGTAAAGTGTTTATTATGAGGCGGTTTTAATGAGTACCCACAATCTATGTTTTGGAGCAGAAATAAGAAAAAAATAATGCATACCCTGTAAACCTCAGTTTTACTGTTTTACCGCCAAAAAATGAAAACGTTCAGATAAACTCTCATCAAGAGGGCCCAAGAACGAAATTAACAGTACGAATTATGATTGTCAAAAAGCGAATAATTATGTTCTTTTTTTACCTCCAAAAAATGAAAACTTTCAGATAAGATGTTCTGATATTTTTCACATTTCTGCTCAAAGCATACATTGTGGGTAATTCTTATAACCGCTTCAGTGAATTTGTAAATAAAGTTATAGGAGAAGTGGTTAAATACTGGGGTGGAGAAGATGTTTTGTTTATGAATGTGATAAAATCCCGTAATGATATTTTACTATTCTCACTTTGTCCCGATTCTCACTTTGCGCAGAGGCAATTCCGATACTGTAATCGCGCAAGGTAGGAATTCTCACTTTGTCCCGATTTCCACTTTGCGCAGAGACAATTCCGGAATTGAATTGCGCAAGGTAGGAATTCTCACTTTGCGCAACAAAGTGAGAATTCTTTCTTTGTGCAGGACAATTCTAGAATTGTTCCGATTCTTACTTTGCACAGAACATATACATTATTTTCATTCCATTATTTGTCGAAAAACAAACAAACTGGTTTTAAGGTTAAAAAGGAAACAAGGAAATAAGTGCACGTAGTTTTCTTATTGACAACGAAACAACGTCCTTGACGTCATAATGTTGGCTTCGACCATTCATTTTGGAAAGAACCATTGTTTATTTTGACGTCACTGACGTCGCGTGAGTCAATGTGGTCAGTGAAGTATGAAAAACATTACGTCCTAATAGATAGCTTTATGATTTTTATCTATTAATGCCCCGAGGTTGGCATATATTTATGCAATACAGTATGCACAACATACATGAACAAGTACGGATACTATCGAAAACCATCACGAAAACACGCCTATATAATTATGACCCCCTTGAACCCCACTTTTATATAGTAAAACTGGGGTTTCTGGGGGGAAACCTTATTTTTCTTATTTCTGCTCTAAAATATAGATTGTGGGTACTCGTTAGAACCGCCTCATCCCCCCTCATCGAGGCGGTTCTAACGAGTATCCACAATCTCTATTTTTAAGCAGAAATAAGAAAAATATCACAATTTTTCATCCATCTTAAAATATTCATTTTTTCTGCTATAAAGGTAACAATGTATTTGAAAAGGCGTGTTTTCGTAATGCAATAGAATTTCGGGTAAAAGTCCCACAAAATTGGAAGCAACGTCTCCAAAATGACCTTTACAGTGTTGACGGGGACGTTAAACCTCAAAACAAAATAACAAGCAAAACATGGTTATATTTCTGATGAAAATTTGTGATATTTTTCTTATTTATAGTTCAAACGTAGATTGTGAATGCTCGTTAGAACCACATCACTGAGTACCCACAATCCAAGTCTTCGAGGAACTATAAGGAAAAGATTGTATACCCCTGTAAATCCTACTTTTCCATCACGTGAACAAGTCCGTGAAATGAAGACCCCCTTATCCCCACTTTATATAGAGAAAACTAGGGTTTACGGGGATATTCATTATTTTTCTTATTTCTGTTCCAAGACATAGGTTGTGGGTACTCGTTAGAACCGCCTCAATGAGGCGGTTCTAACGAGCACCCAAAACCTATGTTATGAGCATTTATAAGAAAAATATCAAGGATTTTCCAAAGAAAAGTAGGCATTTTGGAGATGTGAAAAATGCACTACTCGCACGGGCGAGTAGTCGTAATGTCTATACAAAAGAGCCAAAATGGCCCTGTATCGCTCCCCTGTGTACCAGAAAATCATTAGCGATGTTTAGGAGAAACTGTGAATAAAGGCAAGACAAGTTTGTTTACCAGATTGATATAAATATCTTCTTTGAACCAGGGTTGTCAATATATTTGTACATCAGTTGAACCAGTTGAACCCCAGGACGGTGCATTTTTTGGTCCCGAAGCTATAATTTGAAAATCTTGGTAGCGGTCCACTAGATGAAGCTTCATACCAATATCAAAGGCGTGGGCCTTCTAGTTTCAGAGAAGAAGGTTTTAAAGTGTTTCCCTATATAAGTCTATGTAAAATATGTGGACCCCTGGGCGGGGCCATAATTGCCCCCAAGGCTATAATTTGAAACTCTTGGTAGAGGTTCACTAGATGAAGCTTCACACCAAAAATAAAAGACCTTGGCCTTCTAGGTATTTAAAGGTTTTCCCCTATATATATAAGTCTATTTAAAACGTGTGCCCCAGGATGGGGTCGTGTTTGTCCCCAAAGCTATGGTCTGAACAATTTTGGTAGCGGTCCACTCAATGAAGCTTCATACCCAATATCAAATACCTGGACATTGGGGTTCCACACAAGAAGATTTTCAAAGTTTCCCTATATATGGTATGCTCTATAAAATGGCTATCCTTTGGAAGCATGGAAGCAAAGAGTGTACAACGGAGCTCACAAGTATTGACTGGACAGGTTTTCTGGGCCAGGCTAGCTTGTTAGGCCTCATCAGTGACCCTCAGATATTTTAAAAATTCCATAATGGAATCAATGATCCCAAATGACAAGAAAATATGAAGTACACTATGATGTAAAACATGTGGGCCCGAGGCGGGCCATTTTTTACCCAAGGCTATAATTTGAAAACCTTTATAGGGGTTCACTAGATGAAGCTTCAAATCAAATATCAAAGGCCCGTGCCTTCTGGTTTCAGACAGGATTTGCTTTTTTAAGGTTTCCCCTATATAAGTCTCAGTAAAACATGTGTGCCCTAGGGCGGGCCCCTATGCTGAACAAACTTGGTAGATGAAACTCCATACCAAATATCAAAGACCTGGGCCTTCCGGTTTCAGAGAAGAAAATTTTCAAATGTTTTCTTTACATAGTGAAATCTATGTGAAACATTTGGACCCAGAGACGGGGCCATTTTTTGCCCAAAACCTATAATTTGAACAATCTTGGCAGAGGTCCACCAGATGAATCTTCATACTAAATATCCTTCTGGCTTTATAGTTGGCCATCCAATCCCCCCAAAAAATTGATATTTTTACTTTTGATGGCAAAATTGAGTAGAGTATGGCACCCATGCTAAATGTAATCCTTGATGTGTGTCAACAATCATAGGGGTGGATGCCACGTCTGGAAATGCGTCTGAGGCTCAGAAGTAGGTCAAAGGTCAAATGAGTGCAAAATAAACATGAAACTACTCAGAGCTCTCTTTTAATAAACATTTGGGGAGATTGCTTGCTCAAAATCACCATACAACTACTCAGGTGCAGTGAACAATGGAAAATTATTTAAATGTACCCTCAAAGTATGTCCGTCTTATAGGTCGGGGGTCATTTAAGTACAAAACTGGATGTTTTCTAATCAGATTTTGTCATATTTAGCATAAGGATGAGTGGTGACCAGTATTTAATATCAAAATATTAAAATACATTTGTTACGTGTATTCGATTTTCAAAGACATATTTAAATTCCTTCAGTTGGCATCCAAGACGGCTGTCAGACAGTTATTGACTTCTATTATAAAAACAAAAGTGAAGGCAATGATCAGTAATCGATACAATTAACCCACAGTTCCCAGCAGAGACAACAAAGGCAAACAAACACAAACATGAAATAACTAGACCCTGATGGAATCATCACTAGTGGAAAGCCAAAAGGACAGTTACTTTCCCACAAAATGGCCAATTGGCTATCCAAAACAAAATAATTTAAGCGATACACATACTCAAATACAAACCATAACAAAAATAAACCGCGACGGCAGAACCGCCTTTGAAGGGTCAGTGAAACGAAATCCATTGGGTGTGGGGGGCTTAATTGATTTTACGCAGCTGCAATTCTCGCCCTTACTTCCGTCGCGATTAAGACAAATGATTTATTCAGTCCGCGTGAAGGCCTCCTCACACATCAGTGCAACATCTCTGAGAACACAATAGTCAAGCATTCACAAAGATAAAACAGCGGTGAGGATTGGAAGCAAGAAACCGGGGCAAAAGAAAGCCAACAGTAAGACTCCGATGGGCCCGACCAGAACATCAGGCCCAAACAAACACTACATAAATTAAATTCTCTCTAATTCTCAAAAAGCCTTTACGCTGGAACCGCCAGAGAATCTGAGGCCTGACCCAATGGCGTGCAATTAAAGAGGGAAGCAAAGTTGGTTAACTGCCATGGATGCAGTCTGTCGTATAACATTTATGTTTTGCCCAAATCTTTTTGTGTCGAAGAATGATTTTACGAAACTGGGTGCTGAAGTGATTGCAATATATATTTTATACACTAAGTCTTCATAAAATGCAGGTTCCGAAAGAACTTGTTGCAGAAGAGATTTAAGTCCAACACTGAATTTTGAAATTAAATCGGAATGATGTCTATAAAATTTTGAAATGGCTTTGCGTAGTTTATGCTACCGATAGCCCTGATTAAGAAGTGTAGCAGTTAACAATTTAATGCAGGTGTTGAAGTCGGTTACATGACTAGACACCCTGGCAAATCGAATTAATTGCGAAATATAAACGACATAGGATTCCGCATGATGAACATCACCATCCAAGAAATGAAAATTTACAATCTCAAAATCAAAATCATCGCGTTTATCATAAATTTTGCAGGAAACAAACATATGTACAATAGAGGGATGTAAATCCAAAAACGGTGCCTCGGTATCAGATGAGTTTGCTTTATTTAACTGAAGTTCTTGGGGTGGGGCGGGGGTAAAGTTGACTGACCAAACCTTCGAAATAGGTATTGCCAATATTTAATAAATTATCCAAATATCTAAAAGTAGCACTAAAGCCTTCAATAATTTCAGATTGGTTTTCAACGGAAAGAGACACCATGAAGTCTCTTTCATAAAAACAAGAACAGATTAGCAACAAGGGGTGCGGGTACCCATCGCAATACCCACAACTTGTCTAAATAACTTAGTACCAAATCTTATGTAAATATTGTCAAGCAGAAAGTTGAGAGCTTCACACACTTTCTGACATGACCATAAAGTATAATTTATGCTCTTCAGAAGTGAAAAGGGTATTTCTTACATTACATGCAAAATAGAGGGAGACGTCCTGATAAAATGTTCATTCAATTAAATTATTAAGTTTGTTTTATAAGATTAAGAGGAAGTGTTGTGTAAATGGTGGCAAAATCATAAGTAGACAGACTTGAAGCACGAAACAGTCTGGATTACAATTTATTTAAACCTTCATTAGATTTTTATAGACCAAAACAGATGTCTCCCTGATCTTTCAAAGAATATTTAATCAAAATTTATTTTTATGGCAGTAAAACATGAAGTTAATAATTTGGAAAGTTCAGTGGTGGTACAAGAGCTTGAATTTGCATAACACCGTGCTTCGTATGGCCTTTTATGAAGGTTAGGTAACCAATATATCGTAGGAAGTTTGTATTGGCCTTCTATGACATATACAGCAAACTTGGAGGCTGAATGACATATAACTGCTTTGGAATGCCCTGATAACTGCTTTGGAATGCCCTAACTGTAAATTCAGATATACCTTCGCATACTAATTACATTTTGACAAATAGCTAACTTGTGCTTACCTAAAATATATATTGAGATACAATATGTGTGTTTTATGCAAACTGTTGAAGACATCCAAGATGGCTGCCAGATTATTACATGTTCATGCATTCTAGCAATCCATTTGACTAGCAACTAGAGTTACCCGCTTTTTGGTCTATTTAATGCATCCCGTAGTCACTGAAAGCTTGTGCATACGAGTACAAGGAAGTTAAAATGGCTTGTTATCTCGTATCAGTGATATCAGAGAAACCCCTATTTTGTTTGCATTGCATAGACTTGTCAATGTTGAAGTAAACATTTGGGCGCAAACGCGAATACATGTGATATGCATTGTTACAATTAGATGTTACCCTTTACTTTGTAGTGATCTGACTGGCTCTTAAAATGAAGTGACATCTTGTAAAATACTAACTTTGAATACTGTTAAACACTTAAATTTAGCGGCAGCAAATTTGGGGTTTTTTGTTATTAGCCCCTTTCAATGATTTATATTTTGGCGGATTTTCGATTTCCCAAGAAAAGAAATCGGTCGAATCTCCAAAGCCGTGTAAGAGGACAAAAAATTCATCGGAGTTGATCATCAACAGCGTCATGCAGAAACTGCAGTAATTAGGTAAAATTTTTGTGTTCACTGCATGATTAACCAAATGTGCTACCTTGATAATCCAAATGCCTGTCTGGAGGAGTGTCACTTTCCTCTTATTTGATTGGTTTACCAATCCTTTTGAGCTCACAGTTAAAGCCATCAATCAATTACCAATTATATCCACAATTTTCACAATAACTCTCAATGTGTGTTTGTTTTCATTCAGCCGTTTTGAGCTGTCTTATGACTAGAACATTGTCTTTCTTTATTTCGACTTCTAAAGAAGTAAATAGACGTTTTCTTTTGTCACTGATGATGCCTATGACCAATTGACGCATCGTACTTGTGATGTGTAGAATAAAGATTATTCTCTCGCACGCTTTGATCTGTGTTGGCTGATTTTTATTTTGGCGTTTTTTTTCCTGACCGCAAATAGCGCCAAAAAATGACTGCCAAAAATATGTGTTTTACAGTAGCTGCACATGACCTTTGATGATGACCCACTTGTGTTATTATTAGATATATCTCATAATACACTATATCCTTGATAGATTATTGTGATGATTAATAATAACTCGGGCGATTTTGAATGTTGCTGACAATATTTATATTAGATTCGGTACTAAGTTATTTAGACAAATTGTGGGTAATCCGATGGATACGAATTGCGCACCTCTTGTGGCTGATCTGTTCTTGTATTGTTATTAAAGAGACTTCATGTTGTCGCTTTCCATTGATAACCAATCTGAAATTATTTAAGCTTTTAGCTCCACTTCTAGATATTTAGATGATTTATTAAATATTGATAATACCTATTTCGATGGTTTGATCAGTCAGATTTACCCCCCAGAACTTCAGTTAAATAAAGCAAATTCTTTTGATACCGAGGCCCTGTTTTTGGATTTACATCTATCTATTGTAGATGGATTTGTTTCGTGCAAAATTTATGATAAACGCGATGACTTTGATTTTGAGATTGTAAATTTTCCTTTTTTGGATGGTGATGTTCCTCGTGCGCCATCCTATGGCGTTTATATTTCGCAATTAATTCGGTTTGCTAGAGTGTGTAGTCATGTTACTGACTTCAACACTCGTAATAAATTATTAAGGCTAAACTCCTTAATCAGGGTTATCGGTACCATAAACTACGCAAAGCCTTTTCAAAATTTTATAGACGCCATTCTGATTTAATTTCAAAATTCAATATTGGACTTAAATCTCTTCTGCAACAAGGTCTATCGGAACCCGAATTTTATGGTGACTTAGTATATAAATTCAGAAAAATATATAACCGCAATGACTTCCGCACCCAATTTCGTAAAATCATTCTTCGATATAAAAAGATTGGGTACAATATGGATGTTATACGACAGACTGCATGCATGGTAGTTAACCCAATCACGGTTGGCAACTTTGCTTCCCTCTTTAATTGCACGCCGGTGGGTCAGGCCTCAGATTCTATGACGGCTCCAACGTAAAGGCTTATTGAAAATTAGAGAGATCTAATTCAAGGTAATGTTCGTTGGTGCCTGATGCTCTGTCTCTGGTCGGGCCCATCGGAGTCTAACTGTTGGTTTTCTTTTGCTCCAGCATTTCAGTGGTTTCTTGCTGTCGAGTCCTCACCATTGTCTCAACTCTGTGGTTCTTTGATTTTTTGTGTTCACGGAGATGTTGCACTGATGAGTTAGGAGGCCGTCATGCGGACTGAACAAATTATTTGTCTAAATCGCGACGGAAGTAAGGGCGAGGATTGTGGCCACGTAAAATCGATTTAAGCCCCCCAATGGAAATCATTCCACTGACCGTTCCAAGGCGGTTCTTCTGTGGCGGTTTATTTATGGTGTTGTTTGTTACTTACTGTGTGTATCACTTGTGTTTTTTATTTTGGATGGCCATATGGCCATTTTGTGGGAAAGTAACTGTCCTTATGGCCTACCTTTGTTTAGGTTTCCATTTTTGTCTGGTCGCTTAATGTTTGTGTTTCTTTCCCTTTGGTGTCTTTAATGGGTGGAGTAAGTTAATTGTATCGATTCCTGATCTTTGTTTTACTTCTACTTTTTATAATAATGGATGGCATGTGAATAATCAACGTATTTTGCAAACTAAACATATTTTGCCAAATATGTACTTAAATGACCTTTGACCTAAGGCCGATTAGGTTGGCCATTATGCTGTGAGTATAATGTGTGGGTTTTATGCCTCCTAGATAAGGAAATGGCAACTCATTTTGACTGTTTCAGTTGATATACTAGATATCCCTTTGTACAAAATATATTGATGCATATTTAAAGCAAATTTGTACTTAAATGACCTTTGACCTTGGTCAAATCTATGGTACAACTTTTTTACTCACATATGATGCAAAAATAATATGTCCTAAGTACATTACTGGTGTCTTAATTAACTTTATTTGGTCTGCTTAGATAGAGAGAGGGTACAAATGCCAGTATGTACAAATTTTATTGTATTTTTGCACTCATTTGACCTATGACCTAATTCTGAGGCTCAGGGGCATTTTCAGAAGTGGTATCCACCCCTATCACTTTTGCAACACACTAAAGAACACAATTAGCATGGATGCTATACTCTACTCAATTTTGCCATCAGAAGTTTTTTTTTGTGGTTTGGGTGGCCAACTATTAGACGAGAAGATTTTTAAAGGTTTTCCCTATACATGAATAAGTCTACATAAAACATGTGGACCCGGGGCGGCGGCGATATTTTGTCCCCAAGCTATCATTTGAACAATCTTTGTACAGTGTCCTCTGGACGAAGCTTCAAGCCAAATATTAAAGACCTGGGCCTTCTGGTTTAATACACGAAGATGTTTAAAGAATTGCCTTAAACAAATCTACGTAAAATATTCGGGCCCCGGGGTGGGGTCATGTTTGGCCCATATGCATTAATTGGAACAATCTTGGTAGAAGTCTACTAGCTGAAGCTTCACACCAAATATCAAAGACCAGGGCCTTGTGGTTTCAGACAAGAATATCACTTTCGAGCCTTGTTTGAAGTTTGCGAATAGCATTTAGCCTTACGCATTGAACAGTAAGCATTTAAAAATAGCATTTGCAATAAGCATGCCATAGGAGCTTTTTTGATTAAAAACACAAAATGTGAAAGTCGACAAAACTTTTACTACCAAGAGGGTGTTTTCCTGGCAATCCGAGACTATAAGAATCTTATATGGGTGTGAGGGGTGGATACAAATCTGTCCCGAGGGACACTGTCTGGCATCACGAGGCTTGCCGAGTGATGCCGGACAGTGAACCCGAAGGACGGATTTTTCTAGCCACCCCTCACACCCATATTGGATTCTTTTTCTTGCATACCTTCCATTATTTAGCGCGGATTTTAATGCTGCAGTCCCTTCGGTTACCAACGTCCGTCATATTGTTTTGACACTGCGGGAATGTTTAGTGACGTCACGTAACGTGCATGACGTCAACCTTAACGACGGCGCATACGAGGTCGTAATCAACCAGTGCATTTATCAAACACGCGATTATATTCGATTTTGGGTCGGAACACCAGGGTCTATCCCAGGGTAAAATCACGGATTTCCTTGTATGGTATGCAAGAAAATTAACTCTGCTATTGATAGTCGCATTACGGTAACAAAACCGCACTCTTACGTGAATTCCTTCATACATTGAAAATGGTTCTTTTTCTGATGAAAATGTGTGATGATTTTCTTATGTATTCTCCAAACATAGGTGGTGCGTGCTCGTAAGAACCGCCTAAATGAGGCGGTTCTAACGAGTACCCACAGCCTATGTCTCGGAGCAGAAATAAGAAAAATATTGTACACCCCACAAACCCCTATTTCTCTATATGAAGAGGGGTTTAAAGATGTGCTCCTTACACGAACTTGTTATCATGGTGCAATTAGGCGTTTCTTACTAGTACCCACAACCAATGCCTTCATGGCCAACTATATCTGACATTAGTCCGTGACAGTCGCAAAGAAAGTCAATATTGGGTTGTCTCCCTTTAACTGAGGCCTACGCTATATACATATCGTGTACCTATCGTGTAATCAATATTGTGTTTTAATACGGCTGTGTGTGAAAATGACCCCGGGGGATATTGAACGATATTGAACCAATGCCTTGGAGCAGAAATAAGAAAAAATATTGTATACCCCCACAAACCCCCGTTTCTCTATATGAAGAGGGGTTTAAAGTGTGTTCATTATACGGGCTTATTAACATAATGCAATGAGGCGTTCTTAGTACCCACGATCTATATTGTATACCCCGCTAACTCCGGTTTTCTGTATAAGGATGGGTTTAACCCATTGTATGCGAGAACCCCCTAAAGGGATACCTTGGCAAACAGTGTAGGCCCAGACCAGACGCCGCAGAACGCGGCGTCTGGTTAGGGCCTGCACTATTTGCTAACAGACTTTTCTCTAAAAATATAATAAAAACGAAAAAAATGGGTCTGACACCCCTTATATGACAAATGGACTTGTTCAACGTATAGCAATGAAAGAGTCTACCAGCTTCGGTGGGTTAAAGGGGTGTTCATTGCATGCCGGACAAGCTGAGCCGCGTCGTAGGAAAATCAGTCTTCGGATTATTAATCAGGTAACAAAAGATTCGCAACTGAGATCAGTAATATTCGTCAAATCAAACCACATATATGACAATCAAAATTAGTTTGGAGTCGTCCACTTCCAATTATAGGGATGTCAGGTTTGTTTTATTTGTGGTAAGTTTGACAAAAATGTACGTCATTTGAGCAAACAATGTAGACTCAGATCAGACGCCGCGTTCAAAGCATAATATATGGGTTAAGATTCAGTAGCTCATCCTATATACTTTTGACCCCCTTAAACCCCACTTTTATATAGTAAAACTTGGGTTTACATGTGTGTACATTATTTTTCTTATTTCTGCTTTAAAAGGCATAGATTGTGGGTAGTCGTTAGAACTGTTCTAACGAGTACCAACAATCTATGTTTTCAGCAGAAATATGTTTTTATCTGAAAGTTATCATTTTTTATGGTAAACTTTTCAATATATTTTAACAGGCGTGTTTTCATAATGTAGATGCATTTTATTGTCCAAGTAGCGAAAACAAAGTTCCTTATCAGACTGTGCGCATGTGCGGGATGATCAGAATATTTGTTGGTCGCAAATTCGCAGTGGGTGGGGTATATGGCCTACTTATGCCATTAGTTTTCGTGCACGCTTAGATAAATTGTCAAGTAGTTTAAACATGAATTGTACTAATAGCGATTGTCAACAATAAAATCAATGCAAATGCGTCAAACCCCCCCCCCCCCACCCCACAAACTTCTTGACCGTAAGACTGCTTGCCCGTACTATTTTAAGAATTTTTTATAAGTGACCCAGGCCATCTACTGATCATCCCCAATCAATCTATACTAAACTGTTATTGTCATATATTGCCCCCAAAATCAATATGCTGAAATTGTATAAGGGTCATAACTGAATTAAAGAAAATCAGAATTTTGAAAATTTGATCATGTCATCTACTTATCACCCCGAATCAATCCACCAATTTTTAGACTCTGTCTTGAATACTTTTTTGATATGTTTTAGAGATAAGGTAAAAAAAAACTTTTTTCAGAATTTATTCAAATGTTAATTATGTCATCAAGTCATCCACTACCTGTGTATTATAAAAGTGTCAAGGCTCTCAGTACTTTTATCCCTTGCCTCCAAAGGATAACCCTTTTCTATAGAACATATTTAACGTCACTACGGCTGATGTTTAAGGAATATGTGGCGGTCATAAAAAAGTATCCCTGCCCTTCATCATAGTGTAGTTTATATTTTCTTGTCCTTTGGGATAATTGATTCCAGTATGGAATTTTGAAAATATTTGAGGGGCTCTGATTAGGCCTAATTGGCCGAAACTAGCTGGTTAGGCCCAGAAAACGTGAACACTCCATACTTTTAAGTTAAGTGATGTATTCCCTGCTTCCAAGGAATAACCCTTTTTAGAACATATCTAGTTCAATAGTTTTAGAGATGTTTTGCTGAGAAGATATCATCCATATTGTTTTCAAAGGGCCATTACTCCAAAAGGGGCATAATCCTGTAAAGAAGAAAATATATGTTAACTTTTTATTTCATGAGGAATCCAGTCATTAAATCTAAAAAGCCATATCATGGAGTTCAAAAGCTATGCTATGTATCGAAATGTATGCAATTTTAAATGCCCAAAGTAACAAAGGGCCATAACTCATGAAGTGTTTCTCAGAATTTATTCAAAAGTGAATCAAGCCATCTGCTCATCACTATCAAACTATTCAAAAGGTTTCAAGTCTCTAACTTCAATGGTGTTTGAGATATTTTGCTGACAACTTTTTATCAATATTTTTTAAAAGGGCAAAAACTCAGGGAAGGGCATAATCCTGATGAAAATATATGTGTCTGCTATGTGTTCTTGAGGAATCCATGTATGCAATTTCAAAACCCTAGTGTGTATGGTTCAAAAGTTATGCTAAAAAACATGTAATGTCAAAATGCCCGATGTAATAAATGGCAATAACTACTGAAGTATTTTTCAGAATTTATTCAAAAGGTAATCGGATAATCTACTTATCCGCCATTACGATAACACATCCGTGTGATATAGTGCATTTTTCAGACCTCTAACGAGTACCCACAACCTATGTCTTGGAGCAGAAATAAGGAAAATAATATTTACCCCCGCAAACCCAAGTTTTCTCTATATAAAGTGGGGTTAAGGGGGTCTTTATTTCACCGACTTGTTCACGTGATATCACTACCAAATCTATAAACCAGGATTCCAGCCTCTAGCTTCAGTGCTTTTAGATGTCTTGCTGACAAGATTACATCCATATTTTTTTTTTTTTTTTTTTTTTTCAAAAGGGCCATAACCAAGGCAGAATCATAATCGCGGTGAAAAGAAATACGCGTCATCTATTTTAGTGGGCTATTGAAATATGAAATTTCAAATCCATAGCATGCACGGTTCAAAAGTTATGCTATGCATTAAAAAGCATGCAATGTAAACATGTCTATAGATACAAAGGGCTACAACTACAACTTGTGTATGTGTGTTTTTGTGTGTTTAAAGGCATTTATTCTGTAACAGTAAAACACACCGTGTGTCCATAATTGTTTTATTGCCCCCTGTGATATACTGACTATAGCAGATCAAAGGCGGCCCTTAATTGGGTGATTAGTAGCTCTTGTTGAATCCCCTGACGGAGACGCTTAAGGGGAAAATCAATAATGTACACCAGTCAACAGTAAGTAATTTATTGATTTTCCCCAAGGCGGCCCCTTACCTGTTGAAGGCAGAGGATTTCTCTCCAGTGAGCACTGAGGACTACATAATATTATGTAATGACATGATAGTCCTCAATAATCAAGAATAAATGCCTTTAAGAATTTATTCAAAAGTAAACCAGGTCATCAAACTATTCAATAGGTGTAAAGATTCTCGCTTCAATGGATTTTGAGGTATTTTGCAGAAAAGATTTCATCCATACCTTCAAAAGGGCCATAACTCAGGAAACCGGTATAATTTTGATAAAAGAATACATGGATTATATAAGCTCACCTGACTGAAGTGAGCTTTTGTGATCGTGAGATGTCCGGCGGCATCGTGCGTCATCTATCTTTCGTCGTCCGTGCGTAAACTTTTCTTGTTAGCACTCTAGAAGCCACAGTTTTTAGTTCAATCATCACCAAACTTAGTAAGCATGATCAGTATGAAAATATCTCAGTTACATATGGGTCAAACACTAGGTCAGTAAGTCAAATCATAGAAAAACCTTGTCAAGACTCTATAGGCCACAGTTTTCATCATGTCACTACCAAACTTGCTGAAGATAATCATTTCTTCTTCTTCTTCCGGTTTCGCCTTAACCCCCGGAGGGGACACAGACGGTGTATTACATACACTCCAGTTTTGCAGGATGAAAGCCTACACAGTAATCATGTAATTACGGTAGGGTTCTTTAACCTGCACAGGGGATGGTTCTCCCTGCACAGGGGGCCTCCAGTTAACGTCCCGATCCGAAGGACGGTGCACTTTATGACATTCATCCCTGCAAATGATGCCAATGGAGCGTGTTCGGACACCGAAATTTTCACGCCGCTGCCGGGGATCGAACCCGGGACCTCTAGCATCAGAGGCAAGTGCACTAACCACTGAGCTATCACGCTCCACTGACAGTATCTCGGTCAAGTTCGAATATGGGTTATGTCGAGTCAAAAAGTAGGTCAGTAGGTCAAATCACAGAAAAACCTTGTGAACACTCTAGAAGTCGCAGGTTTGTCCTATCAACATTAAACTTTCTCGGAGTGATCATGTTGATAATATATCGGCCAAGTTCGAATATTGATCATGTCGGGTCAAAAGGTAGGTCAGAAGGTCAAAACATAGTAAAACCTTGTGAGCATTCTTGAGGCCACAGTTTTAGTCCAATCATCAGCAATCTTGCTTAGAATGGTCATCTTGAAAATATCTCGGTCAAGCTCGAATATGGGTCATAACGGGTCAAAAAATAGGTCAGTAGATCAAATCAAAGAAAAACCCTTGCGAACACTCTAGAGGCCACAGCTTTGGTTCAATCATCATCAAACTTGCTCAAAATGAAAACAATTGACAATTGCCCAGTCCACTTTCAATATGGGTAATGTTTGGTCAAAAGTAGGTCAGTAGTCCGATTCATAGAAAAAACCTTGTGAACACACTTAAGGCCACAGTTTTGGACCGATCATCATCAAGCTTACTCAGAATATCATCATAACAAAATCTCAGTCTAGTTTGAATATGGTTCATGTCGGGTCAAAATGTAGGTCAGTAGGTTCAATCATAGAAATACCTTGTGAACACTGCAGAGGCCACTGTTTGGTCCAGTTAGCATCAAACTTGTTCGGAATGATAATTTTGAGAATATCTAGGCCAAGTTCGAATATGGGCCATGCTGAGTCAAAAAGGAGGTCAGTATGTCAAATCATAAAAAAAAAAAAAAAACTTGTGAACACTCTTGTGGCCACCTTTTGATGCAATCTCAATTAAAGTTTCTTATTGGTGACTTGGTATATAAAATTCAGAAAAATATATACTTGCAATGACTTCAGCACCCAATTTCGTAAAATCATTCTTCGATATAATAGGATTGAGTACAACATAAATATTATACGACAGACTGTATGCATGGTAGTTAACCAAGTCACTGTTGACAACTTTGCTTCCCTCATTAATTGCGCACCCATGGGTCAGACCTCAGATTCTATGACGGTTCCAGCTTAAAGGCTTACTAATAATTAGAGAGAATTTAATTTTATGTAATGTTGATTGGTGCCTGATGCTCTGTCTCCGGTTGGCCCTAAGGGACTCTAACTGTTGGTTTTCTTTTTCTCCAGCATTTCAGTGGTTTCTTGCTGTCGAGTCCTCACTGTTGTTTCAACTCTGTGGTTGTTTGATTTTTGTGTTCTCGGGAATGTTGCGCTGGTGAGTTAGGAGGCATTCATGCGGAATGAACAAATTACTTGTCTAAACCGCGACAGAAGTAAGGGCGAGGATTGCGGCCGCGTAAAATTTCTTTAAGCCCCCAGTGGAATTCGTTTCCCTGAGTGTTCCAAGGCGGTCTTCTGTTGCAGTTAATTTTGTTATGGTTTGTCTTTGAGTTTGTGTATCGCTTGTATTTTTGTTTTAGATAACCAAATGGCCTTTGTGCGGGAAAGTAACTGTCCTTTTGGCTTTTTGCTACTGATCTTTCCATTAGGGTCAACTTATTTTATGTTTGTGCTTCTTTCACCTTGATGTCTCCGATAGGAGCTGTGGGTTAATTGTATCGATTCCTGATCATTGCCTTCTCTTCTTATTTGAGAAAATTTCATTCTGATTTCTTTGGTGGATTAATAAAGGATTATCGTTAATTTCGACTTTTATAGAACATATTTAACGTCAAAACAGCTGGTGTTAAGGGAATGTGTGGCGGCCGTGAATTGTCTCCCTGCCCTTCATTATAGTGTAGTATATATTTTCTTGTCCTTCGGGATCATTGATGCCATTGAGGAATTTGAAAATATTTTAGCATCACTGTCGAGGCCTAATTGGCCGACACTATCTTGTCTGGCCCAGAAATACTTGTACACTCTATACTTTTCACATCTGTGACGTAATCCGTGCTTCCAAAGGACAGCCCTTTCATAGAACATATTAAGGGGAATGGGAACACCTTGAGCAGAGGCAACTCCTGTAAAAGTATTTTTGTCTACCATGCCAATAGGTATCAACTCTTAAAGAAAAGAATTTGCTCCTTAGGAACAATTTCTCTCCTTTAAGAGTAGACCCCTTCTTCAAGGGAACAGGGCTTATAGAAAAGTGAACAGGAAGTCACGAAAATTGTCTCCCTTTGAAAAATGGCGAAAAAATCTGCCAGGTGTTCCCATTCCCCTTAAGTGCTCATACTGTGGTGGACATCGAAATTTCGAAGACAGTTTAGACAGAGCTTAGAAATATTTGTTTATTTCTTAATTCAGAAATATTCGTTTATTTCTTAATTCATTAGCAAGATACAGTTTAACATTTTGTAAATAAATGTTGTTAAATATTTTAAAGATTGGTACTAGTCCTTTCTGCAATGCTTGGATGACGGCATGTTTCCGACAGTATACGAGGGCAGGTCAATAAATAACCATCCTATCCCATAGACAACTAAGATTTTCATGCCTTGTTTCAATACATGCTTCAGGTATGAGGGCTAAATCGCACACTTATCGTGTCATTAACTCATAAGATATTGAACGCCAAACATGGCTAGCGATGCAAAAGCAAGCTTTTCGTCAAAAGCTGAGTAACGTGCTGTAATTCGGTACTTGTATTTGAAAAGAAAATCATTTAGGGGATAACTGTACTGAAAATTTTCATTTGGGGAGGTAAATCGGAGGTTTTACGGTCGGAAATTTCGTTTTACAGCGACGCGCTAGCGGAGCCGTAAAACGTAATTTGCGACCATAAACCCGACGATTTACCTCCCCAAATGACAATTTTCAATAAGTTATCCCCATTCTAATGCACTTTTTTGGTTGTTAAGCTAACAAATGTACTATTTTTCACAAGGCGGCAAGCGCAGTGAGCTGCGTAAAACCAAATGCCACCCAATGAAAAGCGACGTTACGTGATGACGTCGGGTTTCCGACAGTATATCGCAGAATATACTGTCGCAAATTTTTGACGTTATCCAATCAGACGTCGCATTACATACGTAAGTGCATTAGAATACGAGTTGACCAATGTTTATAAGTCTTCTGCAGTATCGTAAGAGCAAGTTAAATTCTGGGTTGGAGAGTTCAAACGCGGTAGAACGTCTTTAGAAAACGAACACAGGTCTGGACGCCCATCATTTGCCACCGATGAAGAAATGTGTAACAAAGTTCGGGATCTGATGCACTCTGATTGGAGCATTAAGGTGGAAGAATTAGCGAATGCATTACACATTTCACATGGTAGCGTTTCAAACATTTTACATGATCGCTTGGGTATGCGCAAGCTAACAGTCCGTTGGGTTCCCAAATCCCTTAGTGACGAGCAAATGGCAATCAGAGCATCAGTATTCAGCAGATTGTTGGGGCTGTTTAGATAAAGGAAGATGATTTTCTTTCACGTCTGTTGACTGTATATGCGACCTGGGTCCATTATTATGGGCCAGAGATTAAAACTCAATGTTGCACGTGGGTAGGGCCGGGGTCTCCGAGGCCGAAGTAGTTAAAAACGCAACTCTCTGCTGGAAAGGTGATGGCAACTATATTTTGGGACGCACAAGGCGTTATTATGTTTGACTTTCTAGCAAAGAAAAGTACAATAAAAGGTGCGTATAATGAAAATTTGCTCGACCAATTGAGAACCGCGATCCGTGAAAAACGCCGAGGTAAACTCTCCAACAGAACAATGCAAGAGTCCACACTTGCAACATTGCAATGGATGCTGTTGAGCGGAACGGGTACGAGCTAATACCGCAACCCGCCTATTCTCTTGACTTAGCTCTTAGTGACTATTTCCTATTCCCAAACTTGAACCAAAGCACTGAGAGTGCTGATGGGGCGATAGCAACCCGCCTATTCTCTTGACTTAGCTCTTGGTGACTATTTCCTTTTCCCAAACTTGAACCAAAGCATTGAGAGTGCTGATGGGGCGATAGCAACCCGCCTATTCTCTTGACTTAGCTCTTAGTGACTATTTCATATTCCCAAACTTGAACCAAAGCATTGAGAGTGCTGATGGGGCGATAGCAACCCGCCTATTCTCTTGACTTAGCTCTTAGTGACTATTTCCTATTCCCAAACTTGAACCAAAGCATTGAGAGTGCTGATGGGGCGATAGCAACCCGCCTATTCTCTTGACTTAGCTCTTGGTGACTATTTCCTATTCCCAAACTTGAACCAAAGCACTGAGAGTGCTGATGGGGCGATAGCAACCCGCCTATTCTCTTGACTTAGCTCTTGGTGACTATTTCATATTCCCAAACTTGAACCAAAGCACTGAGAGTGCTGATGGGGCGATAGCAACCCGCCTATTCTCTTGACTTAGCTCTTAGTGACTATTTCCTATTCCCAAACTTGAACCAAAGCATTGAGAGTGCTGATGGGGCGATAGCAACCCGCCTATTCTCTTGACTTAGCTCTTGGTGACTATTTCATATTCCCAAACTTGAACCAAAGCATTGAGAGTGCTGATGGGGCGATAGCAACCCGCCTATTCTCTTGACTTAGCTCTTAGTGACTATTTCCTATTCCCAAACTTGAACCAAAGCATTGAGAGTGCTGATGGGGCGATAGCAACCCGCCTATTCTCTTGACTTAGCTCTTGGTGACTATTTCATATTCCCAAACTTGAACCAAAGCATTGAGAGTGCTGATGGGGCGATAGCAACCCGCCTATTCTCTTGACTTAGCTCTTAGTGACTATTTCCTATTCCAAAACTTGAACCAAAGCACTGAGAGTGCTGATGGGGCGATAGCAACCCGCCTATTCTCTTGACTTAGCTCTTGGTGACTATTTCATATTCCCAAACTTGAACCAAAGCATTGAGAGTGCTGATGGGGCGATAGCAACCCGCCTATTCTCTTGACTTAGCTCTTAGTGACTATTTCCTATTCCCAAACTTGAACCAAAGCACTGAGAGTGCTGATGGGGCGATAGCAACCCGCCTATTCTCTTGACTTAGCTCTTAGTGACTATTTCCTATTCCCAAACTTGAACCAAAGCATTGAGAGTGCTGATGGGGCGATAGAAACCCGCCTATTCTCTTGACTTAGCTCTTGGTGACTATTTCATATTCCCAAACTTGAACCAAAGCATTGAGAGTGCTGATGGGGCGATAGCAACCCGCCTATTCTCTTGACTTAGCTCTTAGTGACTATTTCCTTTTCCCAAACTTGAACCAAAGCATTGAGAGTGCTGATGGGGCGATAGCAACCCGCCTATTCTCTTGACTTAGCTCTTGGTGACTATTTCATATTCCCAAACTTGAACCAAAGCATTGAGAGTGCTGATGGGGCGATAGCAACCCGCCTATTCTCTTGACTTAGCTCTTAGTGACTATTTCCTTTTCCCAAACTTGAACCAAAGCATTGAGAGTGCTGATGGGGCGATAGCAACCCGCCTATTCTCTTGACTTAGCTCTTGGTGACTATTTCATATTCCCAAACTTGAACCAAAGCATTGAGAGTGCTGATGGGGCGATAGCAACCCGCCTATTCTCTTGACTTAGCTCTTAGTGACTATTTCCTATTCCCAAACTTGAACCAAAGCACTGAGAGTGCTGATGGGGCGATAGCAACCCGCCTATTCTCTTGACTTAGCTCTTAGTGACTATTTCCTATTCCCAAACTTGAACCAAAGCATTGAGAGTGCTGATGGGGCGATAGCAACCCGCCTATTCTCTTGACTTAGCTCTTGGTGACTATTTCATATTCCCAAACTTGAACCAAAGCATTGAGAGTGCTGATGGGGCGATAGCAACCCGCCTATTCTCTTGACTTAGCTCTTAGTGACTATTTCCTATTCCCAAACTTGAACCAAAGCATTGAGAGTGCTGATGGGGCGATAGCAACCCGCCTATTCTCTTGACTTAGCTCTTGGTGACTATTTCATATTCCCAAACTTGAACCAAAGCATTGAGAGTGCTGATGGGGCGATAGCAACCCGCCTATTCTCTTGACTTAGCTCTTAGTGACTATTTCCTTTTCCCAAACCTGAACCAAAGCACTGAGAGTGCTGATGGGGCGATAGCAACCCGCCTATTCTCTTGACTTAGCTCTTGGTGACTATTTCCTATTCCCAAACTTGAACGAAAGCTCTGAGAGTGCTGATGGGGCGATAGCAACCCGCCTATTCTCTTGACTTAGCTCTTGGTGACTATTTCATATTCCCAAACCTGAATCAAAGCACTGAGAGTGCTGATGGGGCGATAACTTGTAATCAATGGATAGGGTTAGGCAATTTGAGCGTCTTGTTGGTATTTTAAATCAGACTGATAAAGAATATATTTTTAATAAAATCCAAATCCGATAAACATTAATATTCCGATCGTTTCAGCGAATAGATCGGAATAATTGTCTAGTCGGTTCATTCAATAAAACGTTCCTTTATTAGCAGTCGAATGCGACCATATGTTTTCCAAGTCGAATACGACTTGGTGCAGCACGGATTTTTTTGTGGATTGAAATTGTTAACGTGGTTCAGTTTTCTAGGCGACTTTGAAGCGTACACTTCGATTTGCCAAAATTTGTATAGTTTTTCGATCGCAGAAATAGTTCTATTCCAAGTCTGTAAACAACCAATTTCGATCATATATGATTTATAACGCTCTCTGTTCAGAAATGCTTCCATAAAGTGCGCCAAATTGCATATTGTTTTAGTTTCATTTTATTACTGTTATAGAGTAGACTAGCTGTTTGAAGCTATTCTGGGCCAGAAGTCCTGTTATCGCAACAAAACCCACGTTGAAATTCTGTTGAAACATGGGGTTTTGGATTAAATCTTTACAGACCCCTTTTCCACTGGGATTTAATGACAGCATTTATCATGAGGGTAATATTTCCAGAATGCCGGACTTTGATATTTTCTCGCTCCTGGAATGTCGAAAACGCAGAACTAGATCTCACGGCACCAGGAAAAATGGTAACTTTAAAAGTAAATTACGTGCGTTTAAACTAAACAATACTAGACTGAAGTGACTGTCAATTATATTATTAAATCATGGACGCCACTCTATGCTTTCATTTTTAAGTTCATTACCCGTTTCTGTTTTACGTCTTCTGGACACCGAGGCGAATAAATTCTACGATAGTTCTAATCAGTTATATGAAGCGGCTCTCTTAACTAGAGGCAATACTCAGCATACTCTCCGTCCTTACATTGATTCTGAAATTAATCATAAACGCCATTTCTTCAAAATATCCTTTACTAATAAGGGTATTGATTTTATAGATTTGCCCAGTATCTTCCGTGATAGCTCGGTGCTTTCTTCAATTCCTGCTTATTTTCAAAATACTGAAACACTTATAATTTGCTATAAATATAACAAACCTGTTAGATCTATCATTTTTAATTTCAATAAACTTGTTTCAGATCTTGATATTGATACTAATACTCCTGATTCATGTGATTGTAAAAACTCAGTGTATTGCTATCCTGCTGCTGGTCATGTAATTACTGGCAATTTGAAAATTATTCCTGATTCTAGGATAAGGAATATAATTTCTAAAGGACCGAAATATCGGTTTCCTTCTAAAATTGATTTCAGTAAATGAAATCGCTGCTTCCTTGAATGAATTCGGTAATCGATGGTGAAAGCGAGAGTATGTTGAGCATAAAGCCCTTATGGACTGGAAACTTAGCATTTTAAAACTAGTGAATAAACGCATTTCTTTCCATTCTCAAAATACTAACTTATTACCGCCTAAGCCTAAGACGTCTTTATGTCATCTTAAACTAGGTATTCAAGAATTTCATAAGAAGTTTGTTTTGGCCCCTGCAGACAAGGCCGCTAACAACGTCGTCGTTGTGTGATGGCTCCACTATGTTAACATGCTTAAGCAGGAGCTTGGTGGTTCTAAGGCCTATGAACTTCAGCCTTTAGCTGAAGAGAGAGCTATAGCAGATAAACATATTTGTCATTCAGCCACCAAGTTTGCTGTGTGTGTTACCGAAGGCCAAGACAAGCTTCCTACGCTATACTGGTAACCAAAACTTCATAAAAGACCTTACAAAGCAGGGTTTATTGCAAATTCTAGCTCTTGCACTGCCACTGAACTTTCTAAATTATTACCTTCATGTCTTACTGCTATTAAAAGTAGAAGTAAAACAAAGATCAGGAATTGATACAATTAACTTACTCTATCCATAAAAGACACCAAAGGGAAAGAAATACAAACATTAAGCGACCAGACCATAATGGAAACCTAAACAAAGGAAGGCCATATGGACAGTTACTTTCCCACAAAATGGTCATATGGCATGTGATTAAATATTGTGATAAAGTCTTTGAAAGATCAGGAAGAAATCTGTTTTGGTCTATAAAAAATTCGAATGAGGTTTTAAATAAATTGAAATCCAGACATTTTCGTGCTTCAAGTCTGTCTACTTACGATTTTTCCACTCTTTACACTACATTTCCTCACAATCTTATAAAAGAAAAGCTTAATGATTTAATTGAATGGGCTTTTCACAGAGAAGATTCTCTCTATCTTGCATGTAATGTCAGAAATGCATTTTTCGCTTCTAAAGAACATAAGAATTATACACTTTGGTCATGTCAGAAAGTGTGTGATGCCCTCACCTTTCTACTTGACAATATTTATATTAGATTCGGTACTAAGTTATTTAGACAAATTGTGGGTATTCCGATGGGTACGAATTGCGCACCTCCTGTGGCTGATATGTTCTTGTATTGTTATGAAAGAGACTTCATGCTGTCGCTTTCTTTTGATAACCAATCTGAAATTATTGAAGCTTTTAGCTCGACTTCTAGATATTTAGATGATTTATTAAATTTTGATAATACCTATTTCGATGGTTTGATCAGTCAGATTTACCCCCCTGAACTTCAGTTAAATAAAGCAAATTCTTCTGATACCGAGGCCCCGTTTTTGGATTTACATCTATCTATTGTAGATGGATTTGTTTCGTGCAACATTTATGATAAACGCGATGACTTTGATTTTGAGATTGTAAATTTTCCTTTTTTGGATGGTGATGTTCCTCGTGCGCCATCCTATGGCGTTTATATTTCGCAGTTAATTCGATTTGCTAGAGTGTGTAATCATGTAACTGACTTCAACACTCGTAATAAATTATTAACGGCTAAACTTCTTAATCAGTGCTATCGGTACCATACACTACGCAAAGCTTTTTCAAAATTTTATAGACGCCATTCTGATTTAATTTCAAAATTCAATATTGGACTTAAATCTCTTCGGCAACAAGGTCCATCGGAACCCGAATTTTATGGTGACTTAGTATATAAATTCAGAAAAATATATAACAACAATGACTTCAGCACCGTATTTCGTAAAATCATTCTTCGATATAAAAAGATTGGGTACAACATGGATGTTATACGACAGACTGCATGCATGGTAGTTAACCTAATCACGTGTGGCAACTTTGCTTCCCTCTTTAATTGCACGCCGGTGGGTCAGGCCTCAGATTCTATGACGGTTCCAACGTAAAGGCTTATTGAGAATTAGAGAGATCTAATTCAAGGTAATGTCGGTTGGTGCCTGATGCTCTGTCTCTGGTTGGGCCCATCGGAGTCTAACTGTTGGTTTTCTTTTGCTCCAGCATTTCAGTGGTTTCTTGCTGTCGAGTCCTCACCGTTGTATCACCTCTGTGGTTCTTTGATTATTTGTGTTCACGGAGATGACACTGATGAGTTAGGAGGCCTTCATGCGGACTGAACAAATTATTTGTCTAAATCGCGGCGGAAGTAAGGGCGAGGATTGTGGCCACGTAAATTCAATTTATGCCCCAAAGTGGAAATCTTTCCACTGACCGTTCCAAGGCGGTTCTTCTGTGGCGATTTATTTATGCTGTTGTTTGTTACTTACTGTGTGTATCACTTGTGTCTTTTAATTTTGGATGGCCATTTTGCCATTTTGTGGGAAAGTAACTGTCCTTATGGCCTTCCTTTGTTTAGGTTTCCATTATGGTCTGGTCGCTTAATGTTTGTATTTCTTTCCCTTTGGTGTCTTTGATGGGTGGAGTAAGTTAATTGTATCGATTCCTGATCTTTGTTTTACTTCTACTTTTCATAGCCCCCGCCCATCGGGGCTTGAAGAAATAGATGGTCTGCATGATGCTTCCACGCAGAGCTGAAACAGACCCGCACACGAGTACTGGTAAACCGGTTAGAGGATTTAAGCCCGCCCAGGCAATGCGGTGCGAGTCGGCCCATCCAAGCTTATAAACCCTACTGGTTTCATTGGGTGGTAGGGCTCGAGATGTCATTTCATATCAATGTCGGGTAAAAATGTTCTATAAAAGGGTTATCCTTTGGAAGCAAGGAATACACCACAGAAGTGAAAAATATGGAGTGTAAATGTTTTCTGGGCCAGACTAGCTAGTTTCGGCCAATTAGGCCACATCAGTGACCCTCAGATATTTTCAAAATTCCACAATGGAATCAATGATCCCAAAGGACACGAAATTATAATCTACACTATGATGTAGGGCAGAGGGAGACGTTTTACGAGATAGATAGATAGATAGATAGATGCATAGATGCCGCCACACACCAGTCCCACAAAAGTGAAAGCTACATCCCAAAATGACCTTTACAGTGTTGACGGGAACGTTAAACTTCAAATCAAACAAACAAACAAAAGCTACTTCAACATTAGTGCAGATTACTAAATCTACCTGTGTTTTTATATACCTCTGAACTGCACTAAAGAGATTGATATTTTCATTTTCAAGTAAATTTTCATCACCATAAAGTAGTTTATTGAGGTTTAAAGGATGAAAATTGCGTGTGTTCTGAAATAAGAATATACGTTTTGATGAAAGTTACTGCATATAAAAAAGAAGTGCTCTGCATCCTCGCAACTCTCGTCACAACTACATGAGGGATTTGGACTAAGGTGATTCAAATAAAGATCGTTATTTAGATTGCTACATGTATTTTGAATTCTAGCATGTAACACTGAATAATGTCTTTCACCATAACAAAAATATGATGGAACTTTGTCAAGAGGAGATCGCAATCTTTTAAGGTGATTTTTAAAAGTATTTAAGGTATTAGATTCACGAATACTAGTGTCAAGTGAATTCCATAGTGATATTGAGGAAGGAATACACGATTTGTGTGATATTTCTGTACGGGTATATGGGACAGAGATATTGTTATTGTTTCTGAGAGGGTAATTAGACGTTTCTTGTACAAGAGGTGGTATTAAATCTACGGTGTAAGATGAGACCTTGGCATTTAAAACGTTTTATCATATGACGTCGCGTCTGAGAGTGTAATAACGCCATGTAATATTTTCGATAATCCACTAGTGGATTAAATATGCAAATTAGCTAGATACGTCCCGTAACGTTACATGTACGACGTCGCGTTTACAATCGGCCTGATATTGGCATTTTTTGTAAACAATCGTGAATAAAATGCGTTTTAAATGTCATATGATAAATAGAATCTTGCATTCGTGCTCATGTATTATTGAATTTATTAAACTCGTTGAAGAAAAGGGATAAAATGCTCGGCAAAGCCTCGCATTTTATCCCTTTTCCTCAACGAGTTTAATAAATTCAATAATACATGAACACTCATGTAAGATCCTCTATATAAATTGCTCAAAGAAACTGATCAAGTAAGACCTGTAACAATTCGTGCAGCTTCATTTTGGAGCCTTTCTAATGATTGAGAGTCTTAAACAGAACATCCGTCCCAGACTATAGATGAATACTCTAGTATAGGTATATATACAGTAGAACTTCGATGGCTCGAACACCGATGGCTCGTTTACCATGGCTGAGTCGAACCCGTTCTTGAGTCCCTAGAGAAATCATCTACATAAGAAATAGTGGGGGATAGTTAAGGAGATTTTCGTAATTTATTTTGGAAATGTATCCTGGGTGCACTCATTAGAATCGCCTCGATGAGGCGATTCTAATGAGTACACACAGCATACATTTTCATTATAGAGCGCAGAAAAGTTGTCAAAATGTATCTCCTTATGTCTCCTGGCAGTAACCCTCATTGGCTCGAACTGCCCCTGTCTCGAACAAATTTTCGAGGTCCCAAAGGTGTTCGAGCCATCGAAGTTCGACTGTATATATATTTCTATATATATATATTTGATTTAGGGCTATTCGATGGAAAGTAAATTTAAGTTCAGCATAATTCCGATTACTTTAGCTACACTGGTGGTTATGTTTTCTATATGTTTCTTCCACTGGCCATTGCGACTTAAGGTTAATCCCAAATGTTTATGGTCTGACACAAAATTTATTTGAGTTCCCTGGAAAAGTAGGTCAGGAGTATTTTCATATGGCTTAAGTGTAAATAGGACGGCTTCTGCCTTTATAGAGGATCTTACATGAGTGCTCATGTATTATTGAATTTATTAAACGAGTTGAGGAAAAGGGAAAAAATGCGAGGCTTTGCCGAGCATTTTATCCCTTTTTCTCAACGAGTTTAATAAATTCAATAATACATGAGCACGAATGCAAGATTCTATTTATCATATGACATTAAAAGCGTATTTTATTCACGATTCTTTACAAAAATGTCAACATTCCGCCGTTAGTAAACGCGACGTCATTAAGAACGTCGTACATGTAACGTTACGGGGCGTTTTTAGCTAATTTGCATATTTAATCCACTAGTGGATTATCGAAAATAATACATGACGTTATTACACTCTCAGACGCGACGTCATATGATAAAAGGGGTTTCACGTTACTAACCACTGTTTGACCCAATTGTTAAGTACTGATAGGTCATGATTAATGATGCCTTCGATGTCATTGATTGACGAAGCGGAATAAAATAATGAGCTGACATCAGCAAAGAGTCTTGTTAAACTTAGAAGTGAATCGTAAATATCATTAACATAGACAAGAAATAGCAGTGTCCCTAAAACGGAACCTTGGGGAACCCCTGCATTTATTTTCCTTGCAGACGATGTATATGATCTAATAATGACTTGTTTTGTCCTGTTGGTCAAATAATCTTCAATCCAGTTAAGCAACTGTCCCTGAATGCCGTTCTGTTTAAGTTTGAAAATAAGACCCTTATGCAATACCCTATCAAAAGCATTTGATATATCAAGAAAACCATGCAGGAAAACTGGTTATTGTCAAAGTTTGACATTATATGTTGGTAGATATCTATTAGTTGACAAGTGGTTGTGTGGTTCGGTAAAAAGCCAGATTGATATTTGTATAAAAGGTTGTTATCATGTTAGAAATTGTGAATATTTTCACTCATTCTCAAATGAATTGGGATATTGCAGTCGCCGTATATTTTCTGAAATCAAGCAGTCATTCTTAACCAATGCATACGTTTATATGACAGAACAACAGGTCCCAAAGATATCATGATAAACCTCTTGTCGAAAAGTACCTTTTCAGGGAAAATGAGCCGCGGGAAAACCTTGTTTTGTAATGTTCGAGACTGTCGCTTTTCCAATTCTCCTTGTTTGCGCACTTACAAATTTGCAATTCCACTAGAAAGGAAAGGTTTAGGTGGTTTCCATAAAATTTACATATTCTGGGTAGGGAAATAGCTACCATTAGCAGGACCACATGGAGTCTTACTAAGTATTTTTCCTCGATTATGGCTGTCGCCGAAATTTAATTAATCATTGTAATGCACGGGACGACGTTTTTCTTCTTGATATTTCAAAACAACGTTGAGGTTTTTATACACAGAAACGTGACCAAATGGAGATTCTATATTATAATAAGCAAATAAGGTCGTTTGATGTTACCTGTACAATAGGAAATTAAAAATACATGTCATACAAAAATGTGCATGTAATGTTCGCGATCATTATACCAGGCTTATTACGTATGTATCGACAAAAAAATGCTTTATTGAAAGAAACTCCCGCAATGTGTGACTAACACAAATACATCATCTGGAATGAAAATAATATTTTGATGTTGAAATTCCCTCATTTCCAGTGTTTTGTAATGTTCGAGACCGGTAATGTTCAATACCGAAAATTGTTAGTCTAACAGCTTGATCACATTTCTCTCACGTGGCACAGTTTTCCGTTACCAGATTACGTAATAGAAAGTGTCTGCAGGCAACATGGTTGCCTTTTCCGGTGTTTGATGGGTGAGAGAGTCGACAGACAATACCACAGTTAAGGGAAAACAGAAGTCATATTTTGTTTTAAAAATATTTGCATAGACACTTTTTACCTTTTTCCAATATTATTTGCCACAATTAATATTGTTCAATTAAGAATATGCCACCAAAAATCAATATTAATGAACAACATTTGAACGCTTGCAAGATCATTCTTCTATTGCAATAAGCAGTGGATGTATGCGATGAAATGTCCGCTACATTTGGTATCGAACATGACAGGTTTGCTATGTTGACCGTTAAGGGATAATGACTGCAAATAAATGAACTATTTTGAATTGTGCAACCTTAGTTGTATAAGAGGGACACGTTTAGTGATATACATGTTTGCTACATTTCTACCAACAGCTGCAAACGGTAACAATGTTGATTCAAAATTTATTATTTTTGATTTTGGATTTGAGTCCCATGGCTCATTATCTTTTCCCAAATATTATTTGCCAGAATCAATATTTTCAAAATAAAATGTGCCATGTGTAGAAGGCACTTCAACTCTCCAATTTGTATTTCCAAATGCATATTTTGAATGTTAAAAAACATTGTAAGTGCAGTTTATGTTACTAAAATTATGGTATCGAACATTACAAATTGTACAGAACATCCCCACCTAAAATAAATATGTATATTTTGGGTAATGCTGGTTTACTCTTGATTTTTCAACTAGATGCAACAAATATAATATCAGATTCCTTTTCAACTTTACAGGTAGAAATGGTAAAGTGGCATAGCATGTCCCTTTACCGTATATGGTAATGTCCGAGACCATCATAGCTGCCATGTACAGACATGCATTTGTTTACATTTGTTAGAATTTATTTTCAAACTTCATAAAACGTGTTACTTTTTTCCAGCTGGTAGACAAAATTGGTTACATTTTGAAGACTTAAAATTGTATAGAAAAATATAACTCTGAATGCACTGTAATGTTCGATACTCTATTCTCACAGTTGCATCATTAATTTAGATACTTGATTGTTGAGAACATAAGGTCATGCGGTTGTTGTGTGTTAAGATGTGATAGATATGCCTTTTAATGTTTCGGCTGCCTAAAGAAAGCAGTTTATCTGTCAGGAGAGCATTTTTTATGTGTAAAAGTATATACCGAGGCTTTTTTGCGTAATAGCGACACCATGTTTAAAAGCATATGACTGAAGTGCAATTTTACATTAGTTAGATCCAAATAATGAATGAAAATGAAACTAACAGCTATATTGTCAGTTAATCACGTTAGTTATCTACTTGACTTATAGAAACAAAATCACTGTAATGTCCGCGACTTTTTACATATAATTCAAATAAACTTCTTGCGTTTGTTGATCGTTAATCCAAAGTAATATTACTTGTGTTCCTTATTTGCCACTCAATACCTGTTCAAATGCAATAGTTGTAAGTGATCAAGCTATTTTGTGCTTCTGTTAAAACAAAATGAAAGTTGTATGTTTTCAGAAAACTATTTCTTTTTCTGTCATCTCTAACCAACCCTGAATTTTATTCAAAATGGCTATTCATTTCTTTACAATATATATGGCCATGTGTTATTTTTTGTCCCCGCTTAATAACCCGCTCGTAAGTTTCAGTCATTGCAAGCTGCGGTCTCTTGATTTTTTTGTGAAGTTATAGAAGGGTGTAACGAACAAGTAGATTGTAGCGTACATTTCTCACAATCAAAATTTATCAAAATACCGACATATTTCTAGCTGTTGGTGTGAAATAATTTTTCATTTCTTGATCAAGGAATTTTAACTGAGTATAGATACATGTTGGTACTTTATTGTGAACATATCGGTGAATGAATCTAAGTAACTTTATAATTTAACTTTTTAACCGCTAAAATCCCAATTCATTTGAGAATGAGTGTTTTATGTACTATCCGCTCTTGTATTTTACCTATACCACTTAATAATCAAACTCGTCTATAATTAGCTACATTTGATTTGTCACCCTTTTTGAATAGAGGTAAGACGTTAGATCTCTTCCAGATATCTCCAAATTTTCCTTCCATAAAAGATCTATTAAATAATATTTCTAATGGTATTGATATTTCCTTCTATACCATTTTCAACATTCTATTACTAATGGAGTCAGGACCGGTTGCCTTATTAGGATTTAATATGTCTATTAAATTAGAGATTTCTTATGCTGTACAGCTTATATTCCGTAGGGTATTTCGAGTTTTAGAATAAAATATTGGAAGATCACTGCCACTATCATTTACAGTAGAAATTGGGGCAAAATACTCGTTTGAACTGTCTGCTTTGTCTTCATCTGAAAAACAATAGGTGCTTTGACCAGCTTGATTTATTTTAGTCAGTGGTGGGATATTACCGGCAGTGCCATTTCCTTTAACGAAGTGGCGGACCACTTGCCAAAATTTTCTCTTATCGTTATTATAAAAGTCTAATACTGAAACTTCTAAGTCGTTGTATTTTTTTTTTTCTTTTGCATGTTTTTTAAGTTTATTCACCTTATTTCTTATATGTTTATATTTATCCCAGTCAGTAGCTCTACCAGATGTAATAGATTTTTTCTTAAGTTTATCTCTTGTAGGTATATAGTGCCGAATTTCGGAATCGAACCAAAGTTTATCATTTTGTCTAACAGTAACGGTTTTGGAAGTTATGCAAGCTTTTACAAAATTTGGATATGTATGAGTGAATTTACTACATGCTTCATTGATCAAGCATGTTGAGTTAATATATAGAGGATCTTACATGAGTGCTCATGTATTATTGAATTTATTAAACGAGTTGAGGGAAATGGATAAAATGCGAGGCTTTGCCGAGCATTTTATACTTTTTCCTCAACGAGTTTAATAAATTCAATAATACATGGGCACGAATGCAAGATTCTGTTTATCATATGACATTTAAAACGCATTTAATTCACAATTGTTTACAAAAATATCAATGTTCCGTCATTAGTAAACGCGACGTCGTTAAGGACGTCGTACATGTAACGTCACGGGACGTATCTAGCTAACTTGCATATTTAATCCACTAGTGAATTATCGAAAATATTAATTACATGGCGTTATTACACTCTCAGACGCGACGTCATATGATAAAGATCATTAGACCTCCACCATTGATCGAGCCGTCCAAAAGAATACTCCAGTCATAATGTAAAATAATCTTTTAATTTTGGGATGTCCGCCCTTTTATATAGCCACACTCAACGCTTATATGTTGTCCGTATCGTTCGTTCCAGATTCCAAATATAACATATTATCAGGAATGAAAACGGGGTAAAGAAGTGCGTGTTATCTTGTCGGTGCTGTGATAACATTTTGAAAAGATTTAAGTCCTTCAAATTTTGAAAATTTGGGTTAAGTAAGTCTTCATTTAAATCCCCTACAATAATTATATTTTTAGATACATCCTGAGCTTTTTTCAATGTTTAAATTAAAATTTTCGAAAAAATTAGAGTCAGCGTTTCGTGGACTATAGAATAACCCTACACGATAATTTAGGTTATGCATTTTAAGTTCTACCCATATAGACTCGTTGCAATATATTTCAAGTTCAGGCAGTCTGTTGAGTTAATATAGATCATTAGACCTCCACCATGGTTAGTTCTGTCTTTTCTGTAGGGTGAATCAAAGTTATCCGATAACATACCGAACTTTTTCCTTCATAGGCGGCGATCGGAATAAGTCGTGAATTTCCGTTAAAACCTATCATGGCGAGATATTCGAGTTATCTCCCTGTACACCACTTGGATCAAGGTACAGAATAGCCAATATTTTTTTCTCTAGTCGCTGACCTCAGGGAATCATTAATCATATATCTGCAGATATGGCACTTTGATCTACCTGTAGGTATTCAAAGGAGCGCTTAAGTAGTGCTCAAATTAAGGCAGCCATCTTAATGTGAAAAAGAACTTCTTGAAGTAACAACCATGCCTTTTCATTTCGAGCCATCGAGTATGAACGAACATATTTAACATATTGAAGAGCTACATTATGTAGAATTGCTTAATAATAATAATAATAATTATAATTATCAATATTATTTTATTATTATTATTAGTAGTAGTAGTAGTAGTGTTTTTCTGTTTTTTTGTTTTTTTTGTTGTTGTTTTTTTATTATTATTTATTTATTTTTTTTTTTTGACATGTAGGATATTGGGTCTATATCTCTTGTCAGTCTCTTGTCCAGTGATTTTAAATAAGGATTAAGGTCAAATATGATACGTGGAATCTCTTGACTCCGATCTTTTAATGCATTTATTTTATCTATTTATTTAAATAAATAACGCCATGAAAAATATTGTTAGCCAATCACGAACACACACCTATAAGACTCGATCAAGATGAACTCAGTTTTTGTTTGTTTGTTTGATTTGAGGTTTAACGTCCCCTTCAACACGGTAAATGTCATTTTGGAGACGTTGCTTACAATTTTGTGGGACTTTTACCCGACATTGAGATGAAATGACATCTCAAGCCCTGTCGCCAAATGAAACCAATCGGGTTTATTAGCATCCGCCTCGCACCGCGGTTCCTGGACATGCAGGCTTAGATCCTCTAAGCGGTTTACCAGTACTATTGTGCGGGCCGGATTCAGCTCTGCGTGGAAGCATCATGCAGCCCATATATTTCTTCAAGCCCCTATGGGCGGGAGCCGAGATGAACTAAGATGAGAAAGTTCTTACATTAAAACCAATTTTGTTCCATGACGAAAACACGCCTATTCATATACATTGTAAATTTTTCCACCAAAAAATAAAAATTTTCAGATGAAAAAAAATATATATATTTTCCTTACTTCTGCTCAAGACATAGATTGTGGATACTCGTTAGTACCGCCTCGGCGAGGCGGTTCTAACGAGTACCCACAATCTATGTTTTTAAGAAGAAATAAGAAAAATAATGTATACCCCTGCAAACCCAAGTTTTACTATATGAAAGTGGGGTTATAGGGGGTCCAATTTTCGTGATGGTCTGCCGCAGTCATAATTGACACCTTAAGAGTTAACATTACACCGATATACAGAATATTGTATAAGATATTTCCTGAATAATTAAAAGGACACCATAAAAAGGGGCCTCTCTAAAACGCTGAAAAACCTGCTGAATTCAGCAGGTTGCTGATCAGCAGATAGTGACTAAAACGCTGATCTGCTGAAATGCTGAATATTTATTAAATATGGTGATCTTGTGTATTTTTCACAGTTTATGTGTTTATGTATGTGTTTATTCATTTTTTAATTATGTATTTATTTATTTGTTTATATTTTATGGCCCAATTGACAGCGTTGGTGGATTTATTATAAATTGCTGAAATCACTAGACACTTATATAGAGAGTACTGCCAGTACATATCTACGTTGGTTATGGAAACGTTGTGTGTGTGTGTGTGTGTGTGTTGAGCTTTGCGCACCACCAACAGCTAAGATCATGCGGAGACAATACCTCAGTTTGAAGATTCCTCCGAAAGCCTGGAGAAGCCCGGAATCGACCCCACGACTCCTTGGTTTATGAGGCGAGTAGCTTAACCACTACAACACGGAGATTGCTAGAAGTTGCCAAACTCATGTAAGTACCAAATATATTATGGATACTCGTTAGAACATGCTCCTTTGTAGATGTTATAACGAGTACCAGAACTTTTTTAGAACATAGAAAAAAATAATGTTAACCTCTAAAAACCCCAGGTTTTTTTTACTAACATGGGTTTTTGAGGGTTACGTTTCATATACTTTTTAACTTGATAATTGTCAGCTTAAGATTGTAAACGGAAAAAGACTGGACTATTTTGTATTCTTAGTTTTATTCCATTTATTCTTAATCTACAAGGTAAGTAGGTAAGTAGAAATAAAAGAAATAGAGAAACACTCATAACAACATCACCAAATTCAGTAACATATTCATGCAATCATATTGTTTTCGTTTCTGATTACGATTAAGAAAGTGTGCCTAGTCAAATTATAATGAATATTGATAAAAATCTGATATATTGCAAACTTCTATGATTGTAGGTATTCGTTAGAGCAGCTTCGGCAAGGCAATTCTAACGTGTACCAGCCACAATCTGTTTAGAACAGAAACAAGCTTAAGAAAACCAATGCATACAATGTTAACCCCAGTTTTACCGTATAAACATTAAGCCCCCGCCCATCGGGACTTGAAGAAATAGATGGGCTTCATGATGCTTCCACGCCGAGATGAAACCGACCGCACGCGAGTACTGGTAAACCGTTTAGAGGATTTAAGCCTGCCTAGGCAATGCGGTGCGAGTCGGATCGTCCATGCTTATAAACCCTATTGGTAACATTGGACGACAGGGCTTGAGATATCATTTCATCTCAATGTCGGGTAAAGTCCCACATTTCATCTCAAAGTCGGGTAAAAGTCTCACAAAATTGGAAGCAACGTCTCCAAAACGTTTACAGTGTTGACAGGGACGTTAAACCTCAAATCAAATAAAAAAATTAAAGCATAAAAGTGGTAATAATACTGGCGTACTTTTAGTTGTGCATGATTTATCCAATATCAACATAAATCAATCAGTAATTGAGTAATTGACAGCACGCTTTCATACCAATTCACACCTGACTCACTGGCGGGCCGTCTTTAAATCCGGTGTTTGATCAAATCAATGCGTGATAGTTTACATACTGAATTCCATCTATTACCTGGATATTCAGACGTAATGCAAGCCAGTAAATATGATCACTTTATTTTTTCGTGTCAAAACAGACTGTCGGATTAAGGACGCGCTTTGTGCAAAATTCTACTGAGTGTGCGATTGCGAAAACACCGCAATCAACACCATTTGTCTGCTTTTGGGTCTCAATTAATATGACTTCCAAATCATGATCGGTGTGTTCCCCATACATTAAACCTAACTGAATTGACAAGCTCGGTGTCATTATGAAGCGGGCCTGTCTGTCGAATCCAAGGCTGTCAAACATAAAAATACTGTTTGTCTCATTCCTAAAAGAGATTACCCAGTGATATCTACCAGCGTGATGAATCTGGCAAGCTAGACTTTTGTCATTTGGAACAGAATTCATAACTGTTTGTTTTTAGCTCACCTGTCATGTAATAACGAGGTGAGCTTTTGGGATCACTTTTCGTCCGTCGTCCGTCGTCAGTCCGTGGGTCCGTGCGTCCGTGCGTGCGTGCGTCCGTCCGTAAACAATTTCTTCAAACGACATCTCCTCCTAAACCACTGATAGGATTTTGACCAAACTTCACAGGAATGATCCTTAGGCGGTCCCCTTTCAAAGTTGTTCAAATGGTTCCGGTCCGTTGCACATCTAGGTCACAGGAGCCAAAAATAGATTTTTTCACCGAAAACTTAAAAAATCTTCTTCTCTGAAACCACAAGGCCCAGGTCTTTGATATTTGGTATGAAGCTTCATCTAGTGAACCCCTACCAAGATTGTTCAAATTATAGTGCTGGGGCCAAAAATGCCCCCGCCCCGGGTCCCTTTGGTTTTACATAGGATTATATAGGGAAAAGCTTTAAAAATCTTCTTCTCTGAAACCGAAAGGCCCAGAGCTTTGATATTTGGTATGAAGCTTCATCTAGTGGACCCCTACCAAGATTGTTCAAATTATAGTGCCGGGACCAAAAATGCCCCCGCCCCGGATCTCTTTGATTTTACATAGGATTATATAGGGAAAATCTTTAAAAATCTTCTTCTCTGAAACCGCAAGGCCCAGATCTTTGATATTTGGTATGAAGCTTCGTCTAGTGGACCCCTACCAAGATTGTTCAAATTATAGTGCTGGGGCCAAAAATGCCCCCGCCCCAGGGCCCTTTGGTTTTACATGGGCTTATATAATGAAAATCTTTAAAAAATCTTCTACTCTGAAACCGCAAGGCCCAGGTCTTTGATATTTGGTATGAAGCTTCATCTAGTGGACCCCTTCCAAAATTGTTCAAATTATAGTGCTAGGGCCAAAAATGCCCCCACTCCGGGGCCCTTTGGTTTTACATAGGCTTATATAGGAAAAATCTTTAAAAATCTTCTTCTCTGAAACCCCAAGGCCCAGGTCTTTGATATTTGGTGTGAAGCTTCATCTACTGGACCTCTACCATGATTGTTCAAATTATAGCCCTGGGGCCAAAAATGCCCCCGCCCCGGGGCCCTTTTAGTTTTACATAGACGTATATAGGGAAGACCTTTAAAAATCTTCTTGTCTGAAACCAGAAGGCTCAGGTCTTTGATATTTGGTGTGTAGCTTCATCTAGTGGACCTCTACCAAGATTGTTCAAATTATAGCACTTGCGCCAAAAATGCTTCCGATGCGAGGCCCTTTGGTTTTACATTAACAATAGGAAAAATCTTTAAAAAATCTTCTTCTTTGAAACCGCAAGGCCCAGGTCTTTGATATTTGGTGTGAAGCTTCATCTAGTGGACCTCTATCAAGACTGTTTACATTATAGCCCTGGGGCCAAAAATCCCCCTGCCCCGGAGCCCCTTCAGTTTTATATTGACTTTTTAGGAACAATCTTAAATAATCTTCTTCTCAGAAACCACAAGGCCCAGCTCTTTTATATTTGGTGTGTAGCTTCATCTAGTGGACCTCTACCATGATTGTTCAAATTATAGCCCTTGGGCCAAAAATGCCCCCGATGCTGGGCCCTTTGGTTTTACATTAACTTATGTAGAAAAAATCTTTAAAAAAATCTTATTCTATTAAACCTCAAGGCTCAAGTCTTTGATACTTGGTGTGAAGCTTCATCTAGTAGACCTAAGTCAAGAGTCTTCAAACTATAGCCCTGGGGCCAAAAATCCCACCGCCCTGGGGCCAAAAATCCCACCGCCCTGGGGCCCCTTTAGTTTTACATTGACTTATATAGGAAAAATCTTCTCCTCTGAAACCACAAGGCCAAGCTCTTTGATATTTGGTGTGTTTGTTTGTTTTTTCTGAGGTTTTACGTCCGTGTCAACACTGTAAAGGTCATTTTGGAGACGTTGCTTCCAATTTTGTGGGACTTTTTCCCGACATTGAGATGAAATGACTTCTCAAGCCTCTTTGCCCAATAAAACCAATAGGGTTTATAAACATGGACGGTCCGACACTCACACCGCTTCGCCTGGGCAGGCTTAGATCCTCTAAGTGGTTTACTTGTACTCGTGTGTGGGTCGCTAGGCTGATGTCTTTGATATTTGGTGTCAAGCTTTATCTATTGGACCTCAATCAAGACTGTTCAAGTTATAGCCCTGGGGCCAAAAATGCCACCCCCCCCCCCGCCCCCCTCTGAAGCCCTTTGGTTTTACATTGACTTATTTAGAGAAACCCTTTAAAAATCTTCTTGTCTGATAGCAGAGGGCTTAGTTATGAAGCCTCGTCTTGTGGACTTCTATTAAGATTGTTCAAATTATAGCCCTGGGGCCCAAATTGCCCCCGCCCCGGGGCCCTATCGTTTTACATTGACTTACATAGGGAAATCTTTTAAAAAATCTTCTTGTCAGAAACCAGAAGGCTCAGTTCCTAGATATTTGGTATGAAGCTTTGTCTAGTGGACCTAGACCAAGACTGTTCAAATTATACCTCTGGGGCCGAAAATGGCCCTGCCCTGGGGCCCACAGCTTTTATTTAGACTTATATAAGGAAAATCTTTAAAAAAATCTTTTTGTCTGAAACCAGAAGGCTCTTGTCTTTGATATCTGATATGAAGCTTCATGTAGTGAACCTCTATCAAGATTGTTAAAATTACATCTCTGGGGGCAAAAATGCACCCGCCCCGGGGCCCATTGTTTTTACATAGACTTATATAGGGAAATTCTTTAAAAATCTTCTTGTCTGAAACCAGTAGGCCCCTGGTCTTTGATTTTTTGGTTTGAAGCTTCAGCAAGTGGATCTCTATCAAGATTGTTTTAATTATAGCCCTTTGGCTAAAAATGCCCCCTCCCCCGGCCCTTTGGTTTTTCATTGACTTTAATAGGGCAAACCTTTAAAAATCTTCTTGTCTGAAACCAGAAGGGTAAGGTCTTTGATGTTTGGTATGAAGCTTTGTCTAGTGAACCTCTGTCATGATTGTTCAAATTATAGCCCTTGGGTCAAAAATGCCCACACCCTGTGGCCTTTTAGTTTCACATACACTTCTTCATAGGAAAACCTTTTAAAATCTTCTACTCTGAATCCAGAAGGCTCAGGTCTTTGATATTTGGTATGTAGTTTTTTCTAATGGACCTCTAACAAGATTGTTCCAATTATATCCCTGGGGCCAAATAATGCCCCCACCCCGGAGCCCTGTGGTTTTACATAGACTTTTATAGGGAAAAACTTTAACAATCTTCTGGTCTGAAACCACAAGGCTCGTGTCTTTGATATTTAGTATGAAGCTTTGAAGTGAACCTCTATCATGATTGTTAAATTTAAAGCCCTTTGGCCAAAAATGCCCCCACCCCACTGTTTTTAAATAGGCTTATATAGGGAAAGTCTTTAAAATCTCTGAAACCGCAAGGTGCTGTTCCACAGACTTATATAGGGAAAACCTTAAAAAATCTTCTCGTCTGAAATCTGAAGGCTCAGTCTTTGATATTTGGTATGAAACTTCGTCTAGTGGACCTCTATCAAGATTGTTGATATTATAGCCTTGGGCCAAAATGGCTGACCCCAGGGCCCAGGTTTTACATAGACTTATATTGGGAAAATCTTTAAAAAAGTTCTTTCTTGCAACAACAAGGCCTAGGTTTTTGACCCATGTAATTAGTTTGAAGCCTCCTCTAATGGACCTCTTCCAAAATTGTTCAAATTTTAGCCTTTGGGCAATAAATGCCCCTGCTCTGGGGTGCACTTTATTGGTACAATTTTGGGAGCTATCAGAATGTATTAAATTACTTTAGTGAAAACTGAATTATTAAGAAACTTTTTCATTGTTTACCTTAAAGCCTAAAGCAAGTTGATTTATGCATGGTAATATGAAGAAATTATACATTGTTGTACTTATGTAGTAATAGAAAACAAAATTGAAGGTAATGATAACAGTTGTTTTGATAATATTGACAGTATGATGATTTTTTTTTTCTGATTCCATGCATCATTTCAAATCAATGAAGATCTAGTTTACAGCTTGGTGAAGAGCAATATTATTGTCGTTTATAGTCGTACCCGGGCTATTGTTTATTGCGGCTTTATAATATTAATGATAGTTTATCTTATAAAACTAGTTCATTTGAGCCGGCCGTGGTGTCTCTGTTGGATGCTCTGGTGATCAGGAGGTCACAGGTTCCATACCTGCAGGGGTTGGCAACATTCATTTGCAAAGATTGATCATGAAATCTTTTTTAAGACCTTTAGTGGAAATTTATCAGGAAAACTTTTCCACAGTCTTTCTCTTCCTTTTGCTTATTCAAGAAGGGCAGCTGTCAATTTCTGGCTAAAGAATGTGCACTGCACTGGTTTACCCTTTATGTATAAGCCTGTCTGGGAAGTGTGGTTAGTTAAACTGACTGGCTCCAAAATGACCTAGTGTTGGCTGGGCCATAAAACTCCAAAACAAATACACAACATTACGATAACACACCCGTGCGACATAGTGCATTTTTCTCATCTCCAAAATGGCTACTTTTCTGATTAAAATCTGTGATATTTTTCTTATAAATATTTCAAATATAGGTGGTGGGTGCTCGTAAGAACCACCTCAATGAGGCGGTTCTAACGAGTACCCACAACCTATGTCTTGGAGAAAAAATAAGAAAAATAATGTATACCCCCATAAACCCAAGTTTTCTCTATATAAAGTGGGCTATAGGGGGGTCCTCATTTCACGGACTAGTTAGGTGATGAGTGTTTTCATCTGAAATAAACACTAACAATAAATATCCTCAAAAGGGGTGATTGCAGACGTACCAGGTAAGAAAGATGAAGGTTGTTTGGTCCATCTGTAGACATTTTGTAATAATTACAAATTTCCTATACCGTCTGAAGATTTACAATTTTCATGAAACTTGTTTAAGATGTTCACCATTTATGCACAATCTGCAGAGTGCAGCTGTTAGATGCCATGTACCCAGGTCAAGGACAAAACAGTAAAAAAGAACATAAATCCATTGCCTTCATATAAAATTCATACCATCCTGTGACAGAACAATGTGTGAGTTATTAATAACTTTTCATGATAGATCTAGGTGGTTTCAAAGATACACAAAATTAGCACTCCATTTTGCCTTTTGTAATACCTTCATCTGTGCATAGAGGGTCTCTTCCTGGAGTAAAACCACCTTGCTGATCATGTTTTTATGCTCCCCGTGGGGAGACATATTATAATAATTTGTCATCTTTTTCACTGTTCAATGAATGAAAATTTCAAGAAATGTGTAGGCCATACACAATTCTAATCTACTTAATATATAAATATAATGAAAATTATTTATAAATTTCATATTAAATACCTTTATAGATTTGAGGTTAAAAAGACTGTGATATTTGTAATAGTATTTAGCTATAAATTAGAATTATTTTTAAACTTTATTATGTCCCCATTAGCGATTGCGGGGACATATTGTTTTTGCCCTGTCTGTTTGTTGGTTTGTACGTGGACAACTTTAACGTTGGTCATAACTTGTGAACCATTGGAGATAGACTATTCATATTTGGCATGAACGTTCCTTGTGACAAGAGCTTCACATTCATGCAAAAAAATTTGACCTGTGACCTTGACCTTTGACCTACTTAAAAAATAACATTGGTCATAACTTTTGAACCGCTTGAGATACAGCCTTCATATTTGGCATGTATGTTCCTTGTGACATAAGCTTTACATTCATGCAAACAAAATTTGCCTGTGACCTTGACCATTGACCTACTTAAAATGAAAAAATAATATTTTGGTCATAACTTTTGAACCATTTGAGATACAGCCATAATATTTTGCCTGTAGGTTCCTTGTGACAAAAGCTTTACCTTCACACAAAACTTTTTGACCTGTGACCTTGACCTTTGACCTACATAAAAGACAAAGTTAACAGTGGTCATAACTTTTGAACCGTTTGAGATACAGCCTTCATATTTGGCATGTAGGTTCCTTGTAACAAGAGTTTTACATTAATGCAAAACTTTTTGATCTGTGACCTTGACCTTTGACCTGCTTAAAAGAAAAAAAATAAGATTTTGGTCATAACTTTCGAACCGTTTAGGATAGAGCTTTCATATTTGGCATGTAGGTTCCTTGTGACAAGAGCTTACATTCATGCAAAACTTTTTGACCTGTGACCTTGACCTACTTTAAAGAAAAAAATGTTATTGTTCATAACTTTCGAACCGTTAAAGATAGAGCCTTCATATTTGGCATGTAAGTTCCTAGTGCCAAGGGCTTCCCACTCAATCCAAAAATCTTGACCTTTGACCTTGACTTTGAACTGTTACCAACTTTGAAAAAAAAAAGACCATGCCCGGGGACATGTTCGCGTTTCACAAACACATCTTGTTCTTAATTTATTTAAACAGTTTTTTTAGAATGTTCAAAAAATTGTTTGTTTCTACAACATTGACTAATAAAGTTTTCCTTTTCTTGTAGTATCAACAAGATTTGTGTTTAAAGAACATTAATATTGTGTTTTGATAAAATTGACAGAGTGATAACTATATGCTTGATAGCTACATAAGTAGACAGTGTTTGTTGTTAGTGAAAAAAGACTAGTGTATTGTGTAAACAGAGTAAAAGACTGTCCTTGAACAACTCATCACTGTATTCCAAGGTAAATGATCATTTATTTAATGATGAAAAAAAAACTAATGGCTATATGCTTTTGGCAGAATCGGAGTGGATCACACCTTTTGTTTGATGGAAGAATTGTTTGCTCAATCAGTGCCAAAAGAATGGAGACAGTGGTTACATTATTATTAACATGAAAAGTCTAAATATTGCATGTTGATAAATTGATTCAAGTTGTCAGTAATGTGTAATGTTATTGTGTTTGAGACAGGAGGTCAAGGTCACTTTTACCTCAATAAAGAAAAAAAGATGGAGGACATTGAAAGGCTGTGAAGTATCAAAGAATAATAAATGAACTTTTCTTTATAAATATGTACCTTTGTTTAACAAATTAATGACTGTCAGGAGAACCCTAGAAAAGTATTTTAATCAGGTGTAAAGATACTTAAAGTACTGATTGAAGCAGAACCCAAAATAGAAGTGAAGGCAATGATCAGGAATCAATACAATTAACCCATCAGAGACACCAAAGGGAAAGAAACACAAACATGAAACAACAGACCCTAATGGAAACATCAATAGCGGAAAGCCAAAAGGACAGTTACTTTCCCACAAAATGGCCAATTGGCTATCTAAAACAAAACAATATAAGCAATACAAACACTCAAAGACAAACCTTGACAAAAATAAACTGCGAGAGAAGAACCGCTTTGGAAGGTCAGTGAAACGAACTCCACTGGGGGGGCTTAAATCGCTTTTAGATGGCCACAAAGTAGAAGAAAAACAAAGATCAGGAATCGATACAATTAACTTACTCCACCCAACAAAGACACCAAAAGGAAAGAAACACAAACATTAAGCGACCAGACCATAATGGAAACCTAAACAAAGGAAGGCCACAAGGACAGTTACTTTCCCACAAAATGGCCATCCAAATTAAAAGACACAAGTGATACACACAGCATGTAACAAACAACAACATAAATAAACTGCCACAGAAGAACCGCCTTGGAACGGTCAGTGGAAATATTTCCACCGGGGGGGGGGGGCTTCTCTGTGAAAAGCCTATCCCAAACATTCAAGGGAAAGATGAACAGACACTTCTAAGCAAACAATTAAATTACAGGCAACAAGCCCAATTAGCAGCTCTTTAACCTGCTGGCCTTGGTAGCTTAGTCAGATGCCTGTATGACTGGTGATCAGTAGTTAGCGGGTTAGATACCTGCAACAGTTGGCAACATTCATTTGTGAATACTGGTCATTGCCTCTCTTCCCCTGATTCAAGAAGAGCAGTTATCAGTTTCTGTTTAAAGAATATGCACTATACCAGTACTGCTGATGTATAAGGTGCCCTTGAAGTGTGGTAAGGTAAACTGACTGGATAAGAAATAACTTTAATTGATTTGACCGGGCCATAAAACTCCCAAAAAAAAAAACAAAAAAAAAAAAAAACAATAAAAACAGTTTTTTCCCAAATAGGTAGTAACTCTGTAACCTTTACTAAATTAAATAATTTGGACACACATAAGTGTTGAAATATATAAAAACATACAATAATTGAACAACAGCAAACATATAACAAATGAAACTGGAATGAATTACAAACTGGTAAGAAAAGGTCACTCAGGAATAGCAACAATCGAAGAATGCAGCCATCTCAAGTCACCTTAAAAAAGTGACATGGGAACACACACCAAAACAGGCCAAACATGAACGAATGGCACAAAGCGCATTCACAAAAGAATGACTGCTGGGACACCCTGGGATGGCTAGTAATAACTCCTGGGTGTTTAAACTGGTTTTACAGGGCTCCAACCCTCCCCCTCAACTTCCACTGTGGTTTACACTTTGTATTAGTCAGCTTTTCAGCTGGATTTATGTCTCTTATTAAAAGCACTTGATTGAAACTTTACACAATCATGTGAAAAGTAGAAGTAAAACAAAGACCAGGAATCGATGCAATTAACTTACTCCACCCATCAAAGACACCAAAGGGAAAGAAACACAAACATTAAGTGACCAGACCATAATGGAAACCTAAACAAAGGAAGGCCATAAGGACAGTTACTTTCCCACAAAATGGCCATATGGCCATCAAAAATAAAAAGACACAAGTGATACACACAGTAAGTAACAAACAACAACATAAATAAACCGCCACAGAAGAACCGCCTTGGAACGGTCAGTGGAAAGATTTCCACTGGGGGGGGGGGGGGGGGGGGGGCTTAAATCTGTAAGTCTGTAGGGCTATCATATTGTTTTACTGATTTTCTTGTCAAATTACCCAGAACCAATGAAAAAACAAAACACAAAAAACATTCTGTTTTACAAAAACTTATCTAGTATAACCATGATTTAGATTAAAAAGTTTCAAAAATACCAATTCCCCTTAAATTTCCATTTAAAGAGGACACCTACTTCTGTATGTTTCAGGTTGAGTCATGCCACGTAAGAAGACCTGGAAGAAGTCATTGGCAAAGACAGTGATGAGGGCTAATGGTAGCAGCCCAAGGTTAATTTTCGCAGATGTGGGCCCGACCCCCCTCACAGATCATGGAGGATCTAAGCCCCAATCGCTTGTAGCGATGGGGACATCTGTGCCAGGGTCAGATAGTTTGTCAGATGGGGGTATGACCTGCCCCAAAGTGTCATCTGACGCAGGGTCTCTAGATACTTCAGATGTGGGTATGACCTGCCTCAGCGTATCATCTGATGCTTTAGTTATGAATAGTACAAAAGACAAAGATATGAAAAGTACAATTGACATAGATATGAAAAGTACAATTGATAAAGATATGGAAAAACCTTTTGCCTCAGTTTTGCAAAATACAGATGAAAAAGATATTAACCAAAAACAACCAGTACGAAATTCCAAAGTTTTGCAAAGTACAGATTACAATGATATCAGCAGAAAACAGCTAGTACAAAATACCAAAATCCATTCACCAATAGAGATCACAAACACTGTATTGTCAAGCCCTACACAAATTGATGAAGAAATTATGCACACTGCATTTCCTTTAACAAAACAAACTGATACAATGCTATGGAAGCCTTCTAATGGTCCATTTAACTCTGTCAAATTTGAACTGGGATCTTTTCATCAAGGTTCAGAAATATTTAGCAGTGAGTCCAGAGGATGTCAATGCACTGCAAATGCACTTTGTTCATTAATATATGCAGCATACTCAGACATTTCTTGTAGTACAGATCTAGACAACATTCTTTTAGCTGGAGATTGTCTGTATAATAAGATTATAGATGAGTTAAAGGCAAAAGGTAAATTCAAAAGTAAGTTGCTTTGCTTTGATGAACTTCCAAGATTAGTTTCTATTTTAAACAAAGAAGTTGTTGTGAAAACATCTGCAGTTGTAACAGGTCTTTGCACAGAACAGTTTGTCAGTACCAATTTACCTACTCTTCACCAAGCATTGTATACTACTTTACAATGTTCTTCAAGTGTTTTATTAATGATAGGTTCAGTTTGTACCTCTGTGTTCAAGAGAGATTGCAAATACTTTATATTTAATTCACATTCACATGGTTTCAATGGGTTATCTGTTCCAGACGGAAAATCATTACTAGCTGCTTTCAATTCTTTAGATGATCTAGTTGCATTTTTATATGTGTTGTTTGAAAGTATGATGATTTCAATTTCTGCACAGTTTGAAATTCTTCCTGTAGACTTTGACTTATCTAATCTTGAGCATAACTCTGTATTTGATATTCAAAATCATGCTGAATGTCATACTGACACTTCACGTGACTATGCTTGGAAATCTGTAACATACAAGAGAAAGGTGTCTGAAAGCCATACAAGGATTGCAAATGCAAGAGAAGACATTTTTGCTAATTCAAGCAATGGAAATCATGAAACACTTATTGGAAAATACTTTAAGGATCAAAAGCATAAACTTGAAGAGAAGACAGGAAATAGAACAAAGAGAACTAAAAATCAAAATATTAGGAACAAAGAAATTATTAATAAGAAAAACGTCACAGAAAGAAAAGAATATATGAGAGTTTATATGCAGAAACGAAGGCAAGACTCTAACTTCAAGGTAAAAGACAAAAAGTATACTCTTAAATCAAAGCAGAGTGCTAGACAATCTGAAGAATATAAAAAAAAGATAGAGAATATACACTCAAATCTAAGCAGAGTGCTAGACAATCGGAAGAATATCGAAAAAAGATAGAGAACAAACACTCAAATCTATGCAGAGTGCTAGACAATCCGAAGAATATCGAAAAAAGATAGAGAACAAATACTCAAATCTATGCAGAGTGCTAGACAATCCGAAGAATATCGAAAAAAAGATAGAGAATATACACTTAAATCTATGCAGAGTTCTAGACAATCCGAAGAATGTCGAAAAAAGATAGAGAATATACACTTAAATCTAAGCAGAGTGCTAGACAATCAGAAGAATATCGAAAAAAAGATAGAGAATATACACTCAAATCTATGCAGAGTGCTAGACAATCCGAAGAATGTCGAAAAAAAAGATAGAGAATATACACTTAAATCTAAGCAGAGTGCTAGACAATCAGAAGAATATCGAAAAAAAAAAGATAGAGAATATACACTCAAATCTATGCAGAGTGCTAGACAAACTGAAGAATATAAAAAAAAGATAGAGAATATACACTCAAATCTAAGCAGAGCGCTAGACAATCTGAAGAATGTCGGAAAAAGACAAAGCTATGACAAAAGCATGTAAGAGAGGAGCCAGATTAATAGATGAATACAAAAAATGGGAAAGTGAAAAGAAAAAAGAATCTCGAGAATGCCATGAATTCAAACAAAGAGAAATTGAAATACAAAATCGGTCAAAAAGGAAAGCAAGGTCAGATCCATACATATTAGAACAAGAAAGGTTTGCAAAACAACAATGGAGATTAAATAAAAGAAACAAGAAAGCTGAAAGCATTATGGACTGTAAAAGAAAAGCTACCAAGCGTAAAGATCCATCCTTTTCACAAGCTGAAAATATAATCAGAAAGCGCAGAAAATTTGGTAGTGATATTGATGTTTGTATTGAAAAGTTTCACAAGAATATATCAGTTGGACCTGTCTATATATGTAGTTGTTGTCAACAGACATGGTTTGAAGAGACTGTATCAAAAGCTAAAACTTTTGTTTCTAAAGACAAGGAAAAATACTTAACAGGGGTGAAATCAGTCAATGAAGAAGAAAGGATATGCTGTACATGCAAAGACAATATTAAGTGTGGTAAAGTCCCAAAATTGTCTGTTTTAAATGGAATGAAGTGGCCATCAAAACCAAAAGAATTAGAGCTGTTTCGACTTGAAGAACGCCTTATTGCTTTACGTATACCTTTCATGCAGATGCGAGAATTACCTAGAGGTCGCCAGTTATCAGTAAAAGGAAATGTTGTTAATGTACCTGTTGACATTCAACCAGTTGTAAATGCTTTACCTAGACCTTTTGACGAAAATGTTACAGTTGCAGTGAAATTAAAGAAGAAGATGTCATTTAAGTCATATGTTTTCTCAGAAAATGTTCGACCATATCATGTTCTTTGTGCTTTGCACTGGCTAATGAGTGGTAGTGAATTGTACAAAAACGCAAATGTTGAAATAGACCAGCAGTGGTTAAAGAGAATCACCGAAGAAAGTAATGAAACACTGCATGCATTTTTTGAATCACAAAAAAAAGCCTGCTCTGAAACAAATAATGATGATTCTGATGGTGTTTTTGATGAAAGTCTTCAGGATATTCCATGTGATAAGAACCAAGCTGAGGTTATTCATAAATTTTTTGAGTTTTGTACAAAAGAATGTTCAAAGTATGATATTGTTGATTTTGATGGTGTTGTTAGTGAAATGTTTGGCAATTGTTCAAACAATCAGTCAGAAAAAAATGATGATATTTCAAATCATAACACAACTCATGTGGAAGAACTGTATGATTCAGATGCAGAAGAAATCGCACAGGAAAATGTGGGAAATATTGACACTCTATTGGATGGTGCAGATCTTGAAAACAGAAATTCTACTTTCACATTTGCTCCTGGAGAAGGTCAAAGGCCACTCAGTATATTTCAAGATAAAGATTCGGAATATCTATGTTTTCCCACCATATTTTGTGGGCAGAGGCGAATAGATAATGATGATAGAAAAGTGCATGTACATTATAGTGATATTGCAAAGTGGGAATTGAGAAGTCAGGATAGACGGGCTGCTAACAGTGTACCTAATATATTTTTTAAACTGAAAAAAAATACAAATGAAGCAATTGAACGATAAAGCAAACCTTGTTGTTAGAAGGTGTCAAACAGGAACAAATAATATTACTGCTGTACAAGCAAGAAACTCAGAGTGTATTGACAGTATTGTAAAAAATGATGAAGGGTACTATTTGTTTAAACAGCTAAGAAATTCTCCAGCATATTTGGAATCTAAAAAAAAAGATGTTTATGCTATGATTCGTCAGTTGGGTTTGCCAACTTGGTTTATGTCATTGTCATCGGCTGATACAAGATGGATTGAGCTTTTGAAAATGTTAGCTATCTTAAATAAAAATTTTAACTACACTGATGATCAAATTGAAAACTTGGCTTGGGAACAAAAGATAAAACTCATTCAATCCGATCCAGTCACTTGTTCCAGATATTTCGAGCATAGAGTTAAAGAATTCATCAATACAGTTCTAAAGAGTGAGCATGAACCTCTTGGAAAAGTTGTTGATTACTTTTTTAGAGTGGAATTTCAGCAACGTGGATCGCCACACATTCACATGATTGTATGGGTACCGAATGCACCAAAATTCAATGTTGATTCGGATGTAGAGTTGGCTGCTTACGTGGATCAGTATTTAAAATGTTCTATAGACAATCCAAATCTTAGTCATTTAATAGAACTTCAAATTTACAAACATTCTAGAACATGTAGAAAAAGAGAAGATAAAATCTGTAGATTTGGTTATCCTTTGCCACCTCTTTCCAAAACAATGGTCTTACAGCCTCTCGAAACTGAAAAAGACAAGTATTATAAATTGTACCAAAACTTACAGAAAACAATGAACAGTAAGAAAGATGGATATGATATGACTTATGAGGTGTTTCTGTCAAGTGTTGTCCAAATGAGTGAGGAAGAATATATTAAATGTATCAGAAGTTCTTTAAACTCTTCAAAAGTGTTTTTGAAAAGAAATCCAAGTGAGATCCGTGTAAATTTGTACAATGACAGTGTGTTAAAAGCTTGGAAGGCAAACATTGACATACAATTTGTGTTAGATCCATATGCTTGTGCTATGTATATAGTTTCATATATTAGTAAATCTCAAAGAGGGATGAGTAATTTGTTGCATGCAGCTGCAAAAGAAGCAATGAATGGCAACATGGATCTCAAAAAGCAAGTTAGACATATTGGAAATGTATTTTCAAACAGTGTTGAAGTAAGTGCACAAGAGGCAGTTTATTTGGTACTGCAAATGCCATTGACTAAAAGTTCAAGGAGCGTTGTTGTCATAAATACATCACTTCCAAACCAGAGAGTACAGTTACTGAAACCAAAGTCAGTACTTGATGAATTGCCGGCAGACGCAACAGATATAATGTCAGACAATAAAATTAAAAGATACTCGAAGCGTCCGAGACCATTGGAAAAGTATTGCTTAGCCGATTATGTGTCTGAGTTAGAAATCATTTACCCGGATGGACGGAATGATAGTAAAGATGAGGAGGAGCAAGACTATGAGAAAGGTGCGGAAATGTCAGATGAAGAATGCTTTGGTGATGGTGAAACTATTTTAACTTTAAAGAATGGCATAAAAATCAAACGGTGTCGTAATTCTAAAATAATTACATATGTGAGGTTCAATCACAAAACGGATGAAGAGAACTATTATAGAGAGAAACTTTTACTTTTTCACCCATGGAGAAATGAAGAGACTGACTTACTTGGAACCTTTAGAACATATAAAGAACACTATGAGTCTATGAAGCATGTGATAGATCATAAATGTTCAACTTACGAACATCATGCTGAAGAATTGGAATTAGCAAGAGATTTAGCAGAAATTGACTATGATGCATTCGACGATATTGCACCAAGTACACAACAAGTTGAAGGTGATGATGCTGAAATGGAACCAGTTCAGTCTGAAGAGTTTATTTATTTTAATCCTGATAGAATTGAACATAGAGACTATGATATAGGGACTAAAATTGGATGTTATGTTTCTGCACCTCAAACTGATGTGAATGAAAATATTCTTTCAGATATTGATTATAGAAAGCTCCTGCAGTGTTTAAATAGTAAAGAAAAACAGTTTTACTATCATGTGATTCACTGGATTAAAACAAAGGATGCCCCTTTATATGCGTTTCTTTCTGGTGGAGCTGGTGTTTGAAAAAGTCTAGTTATTCGAGCATTGTATCAGACTTTGTTTAGAATATTAAATCTGAAAGTGGGAGAAGATGCAGATCATACAAGGGTTCTTCTTTGTGCATTTACAGGAAAAGCAGCATTTAATATTAATGGTTCTACCATCTCCTCTGCATTTAAACAAAAATATAAGCAATCGGATCAAACTTTAACCTGTGACAGTCTGAATACCTTTAGATCAAAGTACCATGATTTGTCAGTTGTGATTATTGATGAAATTTCAATGGTTAGTAATTCTATGTTGAATTTTATTGATCAGAGACTTCAAGCATTGAAAGGAACAAGAACACCTTTTGGTGGTGTTAGCATTATTGCTGTTGGTGATCTTTATCAGTTGAAATCTGTGAGTGGTGATTGGATATTTAATGACATGAAACATGATGCAGCTTCTTTATCACGAAATCTCTGGAAAGACTTATTTACCATGTTTGAATTAACAGAAATTATGAGACAGAAAGAAGACCTTGAATTTGCAGAATTATTAAACAGATTAAGGATCAAAACGTGGTTTAGACAACAGAACAAACAACCAACAACGGTATATTTTGACTTTTTGTTTATTTTAAGGATCAATGCCATGACTTCTGAAGACAAGAATAGGTTTAAGCAGTGTGAAGTGACTACAAATGATATTGAGTATCAAAAAAATGCACCTCACCTCTTTGCAGAAAACTATTTCATGCATGTTTTTAATGATGAAATTATAAGAAATATGGCAACAGAAAAGGTTGAAATACCATGCATGGATACATATGTCTCACCTAAGTTATCTAAAGAAAAGATAGACTGTGCGCTCAAGAACCTAAAGAATGTAACTGATTCAAACCAAACAGCAAATTTACATTGCTCTTTAACAGTTGTTGTTGATATGATTTATGATTTAACAATTAACATAAAAACAGAAGATGGACTAGCAAATGGAGCATCATGTGTAGTTAAGTTTATTGAGTATAAACTACAAACCACACGACGTCCAAGCATAATTTGGGTTCCGTTTGATGACAGAAAAGCAGGAATAGAAACAAGAATCAAATATAAAAAATATGGGACTGTATCATAGCAGTATTGATGATAATTGGACACCAATTTTTGATGTCAACAGGTCATTTACGTACAATAGAAATACCTTTCAGAGAGTTCAATTCCCTTTGCAACCTTCTGCAGGACGTTCCGTACATAGAGCACAAGGTAGTACCCTTGAAAGAGTTGTCATTGACTTATCACAACGTAAAACCCGCAAAGTTCCACATTTACACTATGTTGCACTCAGCAGGGTAAGGTCAATTGAAAAGCTTCAGATCCTTAACTTCAATGAGAAAACATTACAAGTTGATGATCAGGTTAAGACAGAAATGCAGAGATTGCATGAAACAGCAATGCTTCAACTGTGTGACACACCTTTAGAATTGATAGATTCAGTTTCACATTTCAAAGTAGAAGTAAAACAAAGATCAGGAATTGATACAATTAACTTACTCCACCCATAAAAGACACCAAAGGGAAAGAAATACAAACATTAAGCGACCAGACCATAATGGAAACCTAAACAAAGGAAGGCCATAAGGACAGTTACTTTCCCACAAAATGGCCATATGGCCATCCAAAACCAAAAGACACAAGTGATACACACAGTAAGTAACAAACAACAACATAAATAAATCGCCACAGAAGAGCCGCCTTGGAAAGTTGCTTTCAATAATTGTAGATCCTTATATCTTCATTTTGATGATGTTAGACATGACAAAAATCTGTTGTCAACCCACATATTTGGATTAGCAGAAACACGACTACATCAGCCTGATAATGATAGTGATTATGCAATAGAAGGCTATTGTTTGATAAGAAATGACCAGATTGGATACAATACTTGCAAAAGACCACCTCATGGATTAGCAGTTTATGCCAAAGATGATATTATTATAACACAGGACAGAAAGTATAGTTCAGATACATTAGAATTTATTATAATAACTGCCAGGCATGTCTCAATTGAAAGTCAGATGGTATTTTTGTATAAGTCACCTCAAATGTCTGACAGTAATCTTCTTTCTTGTCTGAATAAAGAACTTATTCCATATTTGACCCCATCAAAGCCATTGGTGATAATTGGAGATTTCAATATTGATGTTTTGGTGAAACATAGCATTGTTAAGAAATTAAGTGATATGTTTTCATGCAAAGTGCTTATAAATGAATGTACCACAGATCATATGACAGCGCTTGATTTGATATTTTCTAATGTTGATTTTTCATGTGTTGATGGTGCAGTTGGAACATGTGAAACATACTGGTCAGATCACAAAATAGTCTTTTTGCACATAAAATCCACATAGTTGACGACTTTTCACCTGCATAGTTTTAACTGTATAAAACCAGCCTCTCATATTAAGGTTGCTGTTTTTTACTAGTTGTCTTGGTGAAATTGGACAGATCATAAGTAGTGCACTTATTTGCATAACAACTTGGAAATTGTGTCAGGTGTTTTATGATACTTTTCTGTGCACTCACCCACCACATAAAAAGCAGTATTTACCGTTTTTAAAGGTAGATATTGCTGGTGGTTTTGCAAGATTTTGGTCTGAAGCTGATTATATTTTATTGCAGTCATGCTCAATTAATTACTGAATTTTTCTAGGGTTTAAGCCATTTGTCTTACAGTTTTGGAGATCATTTTTCCCTATAAATTGTTCCTTACAACTTTAGGAAAATAAAAAAAAAATAGTCTGTTGAAAGGGTTTTAAAATCCCAAAATATGGTTTGCGACATATATGTTATAGACATATTCACCACATACTGATATTTCAAAGATGTGGGACACTTGGCCTGAGGCCTTTTATTCACATTATTCAATAACATGCTGTATTGTATTCTTATTTGCAACACTGTTTCGACATGTAAATCTGTTGTTCTTAGAGAAAGGTTTATCCCAGTATTTTGAATTGTGTCAATATTTTATTATTTTTTTATTTGCAACAATAATTTTACATGTAAATCTGTTGTTACTTGAGAAGGCTGAAAACTGATTTTCTTCAAAATGATTTAATAAAAATCAAAAATGAGTTCCTTTAAGAGCAATGAAAACATTCATAAGAAAGAAGATGGGTCATACTACATAGTTTCGGCTACCAAAGCCTCATCTGTGAACCTGTAATGATCTGGCAAATAAGAAAGCCAGAGGAAACATACTGCAATTTTGCGAATTTCGAATAGGCAGTCGATTCAAAGACTGATATAAATCAAAATGGGGACCAAATAATTAAAAAAACTGGCTAGAATATGAGTCTAAACCAATAATATATTTCTGATTTCTCAGAAAGATTTAATAAAAATCAAAAATGTGTTCCTTTAAGAGCTATGAAAACATTCATAAGAAAGAAGATGGGTCATACTACATATTTTCGGCTACCAAAGCCTCATCAGTGACCCTGTAATGATCCGGCAAATAAGAAAGCCAGAGGAAACATACTGCAATTTTGCGAATTTCGAATAGGCAGTCGATTCAAAGACTGATATAAATCAAAATGGGGACCAAATAATTAAAAAGCTGGCTAGAATATGAGTCTAAACCAATAATATATTTCTGATTTCTCAGAAAGATTTAATAAAAATCAAAAATGAGTTCCTTTAAGAGCAATGAAAACATTCATAAGAAAGAAGATGGGTCATACTACATAGTTTCGGCTACCAAAGCCTCATCTGTGACCCTGTAATGATCTGGCAAATAAGAAAGCCAGAGGAAACATACTGCAATTTTGCGAATTTCGAATAGGCAGTCGATTCAAAGACTGATATAAATCAAAATGGGGACCAAATAATTAAAAAAAAACTGGCTAGAATATGAGTCTAAACCAATAATATATTTCTGATTTCTCAGAAAGATTTAATAAAAATCAAAAATGTGTTCCTTTAAGAGCTATGAAAACATTCATAAGAAAGAAGATGGGTCATACTACATATTTTCGGCTACCAAAGCCTCATCAGTGACCCTGTAATGATCCGGCAAATAAGAAAGCCAGAGGAAACATACTGCAATTTTGCGAATTTCGAATAGGCAGTCGATTCAAAGACTGATATAAATCAAAATGGGGACCAAATAATTAAAAAGCTGGCTAGAATATGAGTCTAAACCAATAATATATTTCTGATTTCTCAGAAAGATTTAATAAAAATCAAAAATGAGTTCCTTTAAGAGCAATGAAAACATTCATAAGAAAGAAGATGGGTCATACTACATAGTTTCGGCTACCAAAGCCTCATCAGTGACCCTGTAATGATCCGGCAAATAAGAAAGCCAGAGGAAACATACTGCAATTTTGCGAATTTCGAATAGGCAGTCGATTCAAAGACTGATATAAATCAAAATGGGGACCAAATAATTAAAAAGCTGGCTAGAATATGAGTCTAAACCAATAATATATTTCTGATTTCTCAGAATATAGTAACAATTGTCTACATACTTGCAAAATCAGGTGATCAAGAGAATATGGTGATTCATCTGTATTCTGTGGATAGAAATGACTCACATTATTTTTAGCTGTTCTTTATTTTGTGCACCTAAAGATACCTTTTGGCACATATCACAACATAGATTCAGAATCAGAATTGTTTAATGGTGATACGTCCTTAGACAACCCTTCACATGTTTGTGTGTCTTAGTTTATGCCTTATTATAATTATGCCCACTGTAACAGAATTAATTCTTTGTGGGGTTAAGATAGATGTAACAACCAAGGTGTTTATGATAGAAAGATAACTTAATTATTATGAGCCTTGTATATCAGTGTGACTGAGTAAAAGTCAAAAATACAGTCTGGATAAAACTAAGGAGACTTTGGCCTCTGACTTTTGATATTGATTTGGTTAATATTTGAGGTTTAACATCGCCGCAAACACTATAACATTTTGAAGATGTGCTTCCAATTTTGCGGGAGTTTTACCAGACATTGCAATGAAATGACATCTCAAGCCCTGTCGCCCAATGAAACAATAGGGTTTATAAGCGGTTTACCAGTACTCATGTGCATCAAGCAGCCCATCTATTTCTTCAAGCCCCGATTGGCAGGGGCCAACTTTTGATATTGAAGCAGCTATTTCATCAGTGTTTCTTATGTAAATTTTGTCATACCAAGCAATTTTGTTGTTAACCACTGTCGCGAAAGGAAATCATAGCTACAGATATTGATTTCTCTGTCAAATTATGACTACATCATGAACAAAGACCAATCGCATGGATTCAAGAAGTCTTGTGTATACTCTACATCTTGCCCTTCAAGATTTCATCCTGAAGAGATCAACTGGTTCAACTGATGTACAAGTATCTTGACCACCCTGGATCTATTAAGACATTTATATCAATGAGGTAAACAAACATGTCTTGCCTTTCTTCACAGTTTCCTTTTTTCTAAATATCACTAATGATTTTCTGGTACACAGGTGAGCAATATAGGGCCATTATGGCCCTCTTGTTGGACATGTCAATGTCTTTCATTCGGGAGATATTATGGGACCTTTTCTGACAGCTGAAGGCTTGATATCATCGGAAATTGCTTTCTTGCTAAAACATGAACTGCTTCTATTATTTGTGAATTAATCTTACCGCTGTTTATAATGGCATTTTTATAAGTAGAAGTTAAACCTAAATACTTTATCCACAAGGGTTCTGATTTTGGCGGGTTTTTATTTTTCGAAATGAGGTAGGAGGAGTCTTCAGTAGGATCATGGCGGGAATCATTAATATCCATCAGAATCTCTTCACCCATATGATCTTCAGTTACATTTGTCAAGTGTGGAAATTTAAGTTTCATCTTTCAAAGAGACGTTTCTTACTAGATTTTTTTTAATTGATTTGGGGGTCTGCGTAGAGACGCAATGACTAATTTGGGGATCTGAAATTAGAAATAAATCTTTATAATGTTGAAATTGCTGTTTCCCGATGTTATTTCATAATTCTGCTCTAAACTTAGAATGTCGGTACTTGTTAGCACAGCCACGGCAATGCGGTTTTAACGAGTACCCACGATATATGTTTTGTCAGAGAAAGAAAAACGTATACCCATGTAAACCTCATCATTTACAGAAGCTATATAAGAAAAGTATCATTTTTTTATTCAGACATAAGACAGGTTGTTGGTACTCGTCAGGACAACCTCATTGACACAGTTCTAACGAGCACCCACAACCTACGTGTGGAATATAAATAACAAAAGTATCATTTTTTTTATTCCTACGTAAGACATAGGTTGTGGGTACTCATCAGTAAGAAAAGTATCATACATTTTCTGCAGTAAAACGTTTTGTAAGTGAGAGTCTAGATGACAACATATTTATTTTATAAATATGGAATTTTTATATCCGATGTTTGTTTTAAAGTTTATTTCATTAATTCTTTAAAACAACAGTGTTTTTAGTGTTAAAAATTATGAATGATATTTTTTACCGCTCCCTTATGCATTCTTAAAAGAATGACCATTCATTTTCTCTTTACCTGCCTCAGTCAGTGGCTGGTTATTATCTTATCCTATTAAGGACCGCCTCTGATCTGCTACAGGGGCAATAAAACGATTATGAATACAGTGTGATTGCTACTGTTTGTTTATACACGGTAGAGCAGTTTTCCGTATATTATAAAAAAAAAAAAAAAGTTTATCAACGACCTTTGAGAGTTCAAAGTTTAAGCGTGACGAGTCGATTCCATTTTTTAGGGGAAGCAGGTTTCGGATACCTTTTTGCTCGGGACTTTAAAGATATAAATCAATGTTTGTACAGTTTCTACCTAGAAGTCATGGTCGAGTGGTTAAAACGATGTACTGCTGGTCACACTAAAATTTTTTGGCGAGGGTTCGAGTCCCAGGGGCACATTTTTTTTTATATTTAACGTTTCATTTTTATTTTATCTTTTTATGTTTAAAGTTATTTTCTTTATTTTTTATATTTACATCCTTAATATTTTGTTTCCTTTGTTTTATGTTCAACAATTATATTTTTATGTCATTGTAAATCTTTTGGATGCCGGCCTCGGTAGTTCAGTCGGATGCGCGTATGACTGGTGGTCAATAGGACGCGGGCTCAATACCTGCCGGGGTCAGCAACATTCTTTCCCATGGAGGTTAATCATGAAATCTTTTCGATGGCCATTCCCTCCCTTCCGATGATTCAAGAAGGGCAGTTGTTAGTTTCTGGGGAAAAAATGTGCACTGTACTGGTTAACCGCTTACGTATAAGCTTGCCCAGGATAAGTGTGGATAAGTAAACTGACCGGTTCAAAAATGACATAAATAGTGATGCCTAGGCCGTAAAAGGCGAATACAAACAAACGAAACTCTTTTAGATTCATTCAACAGCGCATTTGCCTTCACTGACGGCTGTGAACGTACGTTCAATCATAGTAACATTTTTGATAATACCGCTTGAATCCGAGCTACAACGATTCGCTTGTGCTCGTTCCATCCTTTCAATAAAATGAATATACATCTAATGTGATGGCACCGCCACTCGGGGCTTAAAGAAATAGTTCGAGCTGCACGATGCTTTCAGTGAGTGAGTGAGTGAGTTTTAGTTTTACGTCCCACCAACAGCCAAGGTCATACGGAGACGGGACCTCGGTTTAAAGACTCATCCGAAAGTCTGGAGAAGCCCGGGATCGATCCTGCAATCCCTGGTTTACAAGGCGAGTAGCGTAACCACTGCACCACGGAGGCTTCTTCATGATGCTTTCAAGCGGACCTGAAACTAACGACACATGAGCAATGGTAAACTGCTTAGTAAATCCGAGCCTGCCCAGGCAAAGTGGTGCGGGTTGGACCGTCCATATTTATTAAACCCGTTTAGTTTTATCGGGTGGCAGGGCTTGAGATGTCATTTCATCTCAATGTCGGGTAAAACCCCCACAAAACTGGACGCAACTTCTCCAAACTTGACGGGGACAATAAACATCAAATCAATAGAACAAACAAACAAAAAAACATCTCCTGTGCTCCAATTTTATAGGTACGAAAAAATGTTAAGAAAAAGTAAAAAAAAAAAAAAAAAAAAAAAACAGCCTGCCTAAGATTCGAACCCTAGATCTCCAAGATGGGAGACGTGTTACTAGACTGTCTCGACCGGCGTCCATCTGGTTAAAAAAGCGCGCAAGTTTAAGAATTTGACGGTACCTATCGCCCAGTGTAAAAAATACCCACTGCAGACGACTTACCTAAAACACGGACGAGTCCAAATTTAAAAGTGCAGTCACGTCTCACTGCGTTTTGAAAGACTATAATGAAAGCAAGCGCTAGGCAATACAAGAAATCAAACGCAAGCCACAACCCGTATATTGGAGATAAAAAAAAATCATATGTACTTGTTAGCGGGGTTCTGACGAATACCAATATTACAAGTATCAAACTTATTATTTCATCATTTATTATTATTATTATTATTATTATAAATTTATTTCATTTACCAGACCATACCCGTACCTGACTTTGAACAAATCAGATAACTTATGCAATTTATTCCTGCAAATTTCAATGTAGATCCTGATCAGACTCAGAAGTAATTTGATCTGGATCTGCACTATGTGCAAAGATAGGTGTTATCAGGACTGACATGTTATTGCTTAGACTGATCCGTTTGTAGTAAACCATTCATAAAATCATAGAGTGTGAAACGTGTGATAAATAAATAGGCCGTTACAAAGCATGTTCTGCACGAACAAAAGTAGTACAAAATGAATGGAATATGTTTACTTCTGAGTGGTAAGTGTAATAATATGATTATAGAGGTGTCTCTCTCTCTCTCTCTCTCTCTCTCTCTCTCTCTCTCTCTCTCTCTCTCTCTCTCTCTCTCTCTCTCTATACAAACATGTAGACAGATATTCATACGAAAAGCACGCCTTACCCCTGTAACCAAGGTTTTACTTTGTTTGTTTGTTTGATTTGAGGTTTAACGTCCCCGTCAACACTGTAAAGGTCATTTTGGAGACGTTGCTTCCAATTTTGTTGGACTTTTACCAGACAATGAGATGAAATGACATCTCAAGCCCTGTCGCCCAATGAAACCAATAGGGTTTATTAGCATGCCTCGCACCGCGGTTCCTGGACAGGCTTAGATCCTCCGGTGAATCAAAGTTATCGGATAATAATAGAGCCTCGATCGGAATGTGGCCGTTAAGATGTGTTTCAGAAAAACACAATATGTCGAAGTCCAATAAATTGTTATTAATAAAATCGAGTGTATTCCGTATACTTCTGATGTTCAAATGCAAAACTGAGAGATCAGATATATTATCTGGACCTGGATTTCCTTCAACATCAAAAGCTTCTAGTACAAGAAGTAATAAAATGAACTTAAAGTGGTTATTACATGTGGAATCGACTAAGAATTTGTTAACAAGGAGGCATAAAGAGAGCAAGCACCGGTACAAATTTCCAAAAAGTTTGAATAGTAAATCAAGATCTATTTGAATATGTACTGTATAGCGGTAGCTATTGTTAGTGAGACCATGAATCAGGCCTATGGATGCCCTCCACTGTTCAATGGAAATTCTCATTGATCATATGCTTATTTTTTTTAAAGTGGCCAGCATCCCCAGGCCTGCACTCGCCGGTTCACATAGCCTCTGGATTCCCGATGATGACTGTGCAATGAAATAATAGACATACATGTAATAATGATAAAACATACAAAACAAACATTAAAACTATTGATTCTAGTTGTATGCTTACGCAAAGGTAAGCCTGAATATTTGTGGTACAAACATTGGAAATGGCATTTAAATCTTAAAGATGTTCCTGGTATAGATCAAGGTTTATTGACTGGCGTCAAACTGCACATTTTGTGCATGATTAAAGAAAGCAGGCTAGTTAGAAGACCCCTGGTATCGAAAGGCCAGAAAAAGGGGGGGGGGGAGGTGAATTCCCATAACGCGGCCAACCCAACTCCTCGACTACATTAAAAGTCACCTCATATGATGTTCGCTATATACCACCCGGCTTTAACCCTTTCCGAAACCACCGAAATGAAGCACGTAGCCCGACCCACCTACACGAAAAACAGTTAATAGAACTTGATCTATCTTTAACATATATTTACCCTCTCGACTCTGTAGACCGATGTAGATGTATGCGCAAACAGTGTAGATCCAGACGATGCGGCTCTAGTCATAGTATCCTCCCAACGAGTTTGACTGGACTCCAAATTGATAAAACAGACCCAGTTGTGAAAGTCGATTTTAAAAGTTGAGGGTTTAAAGGTAAGAACATGTATGTATATATATATATTTGTCATATGTATATACATATATATTTTTCACATGACGTCGTTGATAAGAAGTGGATAACATCGTGTGATAAAATAGTATGACCGCACGTGTAATAACATTTTGGCGGCATTAAGTAACGTCATGACGACGTACGGTAATAAAATCCATTTTATAGTGGGCAAATGATAAACAGAAGTCCACACTCGTGATCATTTCATATGATATTAATGAATCTCGCCAAAGGCTCGTTTCATAAATGTCACATTGAATGACAACTCGTGTAAGATCCTGTATATATATGTATTGACTTCGATTGACTGCACATGTTAATACATGTCTGCGCACACACCGGTACCTGCATACAACAATGCATTGATATTGATACTTGCTTCTTGCACACCAGACAAGGAAATCCGCGATTTTACCCTGGGATAGAAATTTATGTTCTGACCCTGGTGTTCTGACCCCAAATCGAATATAATCGCGTGCTTGATAAATGCACTGGTTGATTACGACCTTTTGTGCGCCGTCGTTAAGGTTGACGTCATGCACGATCCGTGACGTCACTTTACATTCCTGCAGTGTCAACACAATATGGCGGACGTTGGTAACCGAAAGGACTGCAGCATTGAAATTCCGCGCTAAGAAATGGAAGGTATAGGTATGCAAGAAATAGAATCCAATATGGATGCGAGGGGTGGATAGAAAAATCCGTCCCTCGGGATCACTGTCCGGCATCACGAGGACAGTGACCCTTGGGACGGATTTTTCTATCCACCCCTCACACCCATATTATATTCTTATAATACACATGTACATAACTCACACATCCAATTACACAAACACCTGTACACAAAGCTTGACTCAGCAAATAGCTTCTCTCAGACTATAGCGGTCAACAAAACATCCATCATGAAAACCCCGTTTTTGCCGGCTGTAACTATTCATATGCTGTAATCTTTCACTTGTACCTGCGTTCAGCTTAATTTAAAAGCGCTCAATAAATCCACATTTTGCTCGCCGAGGCTCGCAATATGCAAATGCAAACGAGTTCACTCAATCTATCATATCCGAGCAGGCACACGTCACTGAGGCGACGTCACATCAATGACTGTGCAACGTTCATGGCGTTGCACCGACGTTGATATGACGCTGCATTTGACATGACGTAAAAGAAACGTCAATCCGACGTCGCATTAACGTCGTATGCCTGCTGGATACAAGAGGCAATATCGCAAAAGTCGAAACACCTAGAAAAGGAGTACACCCACCGTAGACTCCGCATCACGGCAGCTTTAATAAACATTGTTTCAACATTAAGCCAACTGTAAGTCATCGCTGTGCAGCAGCGAACTTATAAAGTTAAATTCATAGACAGCAATAGACGCCAAAAAAAAAAAAAAAAAAAAAAAAAGAGAAAAGTTTCACCAACGTTGCTGCAACATTTTGACACCAACCCCGGTGGGCACACAATGCCCAGGCAACGACGCACCAACGCCGATTCAACGTCACAGAGCCGCATCGACGCCGATACGGCGCCGCCCAAACATCATTTGCCAGACGGGAAACCGATGTGTGGGCACGGCGAAGGTGCCAATGTGGTGTAAGAATCCCTCAAGGCAAGGGAACATTTCCTCTATGATACGGAAGGTTATCACGAAAACACTCGGCCTTTAAGATACTGAATCTCCCTGCACCCAACCTTTACTTATGGTAAAACTGGGGTTTGCAGGAGTAACCATATTCCTCCTATTCCGGCCCTAAGATCCCGGATCATGGGTACCCGTAAAAACTGCCTGGATAGGGCGGCCTTCGGCCATAAACCGATTAAAATAGATCTAAAGATTTTCATTTAAAAATTGGCGTGTATCTGAACTAGTTTGCTTTCATAATGCCGTTTGGTCCTCCCCAGTATCTTGTCCTTGCCGTAAACGGTAACCCAGTACAGTGCACATTTTTCCACCAGAAACTTCCAGCCGGCATCGGTAGCTCAGTCGGATGCGCGTCTGACTGGTGTTCAGGAAGACGCGGATTCGATACCTGCCGGGGTCGGTAGCATTCTTTCGTGGAGATTGATCATGAATTATTTTTACGGTCATTCTTTCCCTTCCACTGATTCAAGAAGGGCAGTTGTCAGTCTCCGGGTCTCCGGCGAAAGAATGTGCACTGTACTGGTTAACCGCTTTCGTATAAGCCTGTCCACGAAAAGTGTCGATAGGTAAACTGATCGTCTCAAAATGACCTAAATACAGTAGAACTTCGATGGCTCGAACACCGATGGCTCGTTTACAATGGATATGTCGAACCCATTCTTGAGCCCCTAGCGAAATCCTCTACATAAGAAATAGTGGGGGATAATTAAGGAGATTTTAGTCTTTTATCTTGCAAATGTATGCTGTGTGTACCCATTAGAATCGCCTCAATGAGGCGATTCTAATGAGTACACACAGCATACAGTTTTCATTATAGAACACAGAAATAGATGTCCTTAAGCATGTCGTTATGCCTCCTAGCATTAGCCCTCAGTGGCTTGAACTACCCCTGTCTCGAACAGATTTTCATGGTCCCAAAGGTGTTCGAGCCATTGAAGTTCGACTGTAGTGTTGACTGGGCCTTTGAATCCAATACAAACAACCAAACAAGAAACTTCAAACTGCCCTTCGTAACTGAGCTAAAGGGAGATAATCGCCGTGGAAAAGATTTCATGATCAATCTCCAAGAAACATGTTGCCGACCCGGGCTGGTATCGAACCCGCATCCTCCTGATCATTAGTCAGTCGCGCATCCGACTGAGCTACCGAGGTCGTTCACATGCCTAGTGGGCTAACACTTAACCATTAGGTCTCTGAAACAAAATGACTTCCTCATTCCTCATTACATGATCGACCCACACTGCATACTTTTAACCCATTTTGTACCGAATGGAACCATCAACCTTATATCAGTATGAAACAAGTCCATTTCAAACTTTAGGGATGTCTGGTTTTGCTTCTTTAAAATTTATTTGGAAAATGCTGAACCTTTCGCAGACATGCAGTGTATGCCCTAATGAGACTCCGCGTTCTGTGGTATCTGATCTAGGCCTGCGCTGTTTGCCGATTGCCAGTTTTGGGATTTCGGGTACAAAATGAGCTGTAAAATGGGCTAATTGTTGTGATATATAAAAAGACGCTGAATTGCGTATTAGTCTACATTGTTTTCATTCACGTTTTTTACACGGGGAATCCCTCAGTGAATCCCTGTCACGGTATTTTTTTATGGATAAATTTATAAAACATTCAAGTTATGATATTTATTTACATCGGCTGTTTCATTTTATGGGGGACTTTTGAAACTGTTTCGAATATTGCGCTATATTTTCCCAGTGTGTTTCTTGGTGGTGGTTAGGTCGCATGCATTCAAGTTAATGCAAAAAGTAGTGCCAAAACCACTATTCAATACTCTGGGGTATCGCCCCAAAAAGGATATCAGTGGACGTCATTTCCGGTCCAACGAAGAAATCGTCGCGGCAGTTGAGGATTGGGTCGGAGACACGGACCTTGGCTTCTTCAGTTCTGGGCTGATTGCGCTTGAACAGCGTTGGTCCAAGAGTATCACTCTAGAGGGCAATAACATCGAAAAAGACGAGATCGCTCTTACCCAGAAATAAGGCTGGTTTTCTGTTGACTCTCCCTCGTGTAAAATGGGTATTGCGGGTTTTTCATTATACGAACTTGTTGACCTAGGAATATTCCAGCCATTTACGTTAAACCACGTAACCTAGCATTGAAACTTACCACTTTTATCCATTTACCAAATAACTGCAAGTTGCACAACAAGGCGGTGTGGGGCAATTAGTCCTATTCACTTGCGTTGGATATGACGACTCAAGTGTTTGGCAAAAAACGTCCCAGCCTGGCATATTGGCGCATACAGAAGGAAACAAACGAAGGCAAGTTGCACAGCAAATTGACTTGGGACAATTACCAGCATTCGCTTGATTTGACGTCTCGACGTATTGGCATGTACCCCAAGTCACAGCCTCTGGATCATCGAGGCAGCCATTCACCAGCGCAACTGAAAGAAAAAGAAAAAAATATATAGATATATATATATATGGTAGAGAAATAAGAAAATACAAACTGGAGAGTGGTGGGATTCGAACTCACGCTGTCTACGGCGGGCGCGCATCGCCGTACATGACAACGGTCTAACCGTTTGCGCCACTACGCTCCTAAGGAAAAAAGAGTTTCATGGAACAGTGTTTAGCTCATTTTTCCTGCATATATATATATCGCATCGAAAGTCTAAAGACGTTACTCCACAGTTCGTTACGTTAACATTAAGGAATTGCCTTGACAGTGTTAGCGCTTTTGTTTATGCATACGAATCATATATGGTTTTGAAAATTGTTAATACATGAATAGGGTTAAGTTACCTTAAATAAATTAATATTGTGGTGGAATCTGACTTTTAATTTTTTGTCAATATTGGACACCCGTATTGTGAACTATTTTGTGTAATTAGCTATAAATATATTTAAGAGAAATAAGGAAGTATAAACTGGACGGTTGTAGGATTCGAACTCACGCTGGCAATAGCTACCACGCCATATAGGAACAACAGTCTAACCGACTGCGTCACTACGCTCCTCGAAAAAGGAGCTTCATGGAACAAGGTTAAGCTCATTCATCGTTACCGTTGTGCATTGGCACACTCGGATTTATATGATAGATGCCTGCATACTATAGATACCGAAGCTTGCAAATATTACATTAGATCCGGGGCACAACATTTCCTACGACTTGCATGTGCGCCCAGCAAAGTATCAGATCAGCCTGCGCATCCTTAGTCTAACCAGAGGCTTCCCTTGTTGCATGAAGGAGCATTGGGCCCTTAGCTAGCCTTACAGCGCGCAAGGAAGACTCTGATCAGCCTGCGCGGATGCGCAGGCTGATCTGAGTCTTCGCTAGGCACACGTCTTATTGTAGGTTTTGTCGTGCGCTGGCTCGATGATCTACTTAACTTCAACAGACGCCCGGCTTTGGATGATTTCTGATGCAAGTACTTCCGAAAAAATGTATAGCAGAGAAATAAGAAAGTACAAACTCGACGGTGGTAGGATTCGAACTCACGCTGGCAATGGCTGCCGTGCCTAGCCATAGAGGAACAACGGTCTAACCGACTACGCTCCTCTAAAAAGGAGTTACATGGAACAATGGTTAGCTTATTTGTCCTGCATGACCTGTCAGATAGAGTTACTAGGTACCGTTGTGCGTCGGCATCCTCGGATTTATTTGGTGGATAGCTCAGTGGATAGTGCTCTTGCCTCTGATGCTAGAGGTCCCGGGTTCGATCCCCGGCAGCGGCGATAAAATTTCGGTGTCCGAACAGGCTGCAAAGCCATCATTTGCAGGGATGACTGGGATAATGTGCACCGTCCTTCTGATCGGGACGTTAACTCGAGCCCCCACCCACCACCCCCCCCCCCACCCCTGTGCAGGGAGAGTCATGCCAAAGACACCTACCGTATTTACATGATTACTGTGTAGCTTTTATTCTGCAAACATGGTGTGTATGTAATGTGCACCTGTGAGTAATGGTCAGATGTGACCGATCGCAGTATAAGTAGAAAGAAAAAAAAGAAAGGACCATGATGCCTGGATCATATGGATACCGAAGCTGGCAAATATTATATTTATAATTTAAGATCTATCAAACTTCAACCGACACCCGGCCCTCGATCATTTTTGATGCAAGTACTTCCGACAAATTATATAGTAGAGAAATCAGAAAGTACAAATTGTGCTTTTATCAGTATCATTAACAGTGCTACATACTTTACCTATATAATCTACACATCCATAGCTGGAACAAGTGCTACCGTCATGGTTTTACTGTTGGGTGTATATTACCGAATCTCCTCATATATTCATCCGGCCCTGGATCATTTCTGATACTAGTACTTACGAAACAAAATGACCAGGAGATCCTGGTTGCTCCCCTGAACCATGTGCATATTTGGTAGTACTCAATCACCTGATGCTACATACCAAGTTTCAAGACAATCAGCCAAATAATTCTTGAGAAGAAGATTTTTAAGGTTTTTACCATAATAGGGCATGATGGCCATCTTGGTCACATGTCTGGACCATTCATCTAAATAGGCATAACCCCATGTCCCTTATATAAAATTCAAATAAAATTGGCCTAGTGGTTTCCGAGAAAATATATTTTGAAATGTCAATGGACCTGCAATCTGAGTGACGTTGTGCCATGATCATCAAATATAGCATTAATATTGAATCTATTCTCATGTCACAGGCCCCAATATTTAAAAAAAAAAATGCATCGTTCCACTTTTTCAACATTTAAAAGCCATATCAACCAATCTGACCTTGATGTAAAATAGGTCACGGTCAACATAGTGTCATCATTAATGCAAACTTGCTAGTACTCAGTCACCCAATGCTACATAACAAGATTCAGGACAATCGGCCCATTAGTTCTGCAGAAGAAGCTTTTTAAGGTTTTTTACAATATTTAGGCATGGGGGCCATCTTGGTCACGTGACCCTGAAGATTTGAATAAATTATTGTTCCTTTAAAGTCCTTAGGCTGCATGTAAAATTTAAATGAAAATGGCCCAGTGGTTTTAGAGAAAATGTATTCTAATATGTTAATGGACCCGCAATACAAGTGACCTTGGGTCAAGGTCACCGAATGACATAGACATTCAATTTTTACCTATTCTTATATGATAGATCACAATGCTTTTCGAAAATGCATTGATTTACCTATTTCCCATTGAACAGCCTATGGAGCCAAATTTTACAGTGGTGTAAAATAGGTCAAGGTCAACCTAGGGTCATCATTTTTGCAAACTTGATGCTCTGTCTCTGGTCGGGCTCATCGGAGTCTAACTGTTGGTTTTCTTTTGCTCCAGTATTTCAGTGGTTTCTTGCTGTCGAGTCCTCACCGTTGTCTCACCTCTGTGGTTCTTTGATTTTTGTGTTCACGGAGATGTTGCACTGATGAGTTAGGAGGCCTTCATGCGGACTGAACAAATTATTTGTCTAAATCGCGACAGAAGTAAGGGCGAGGATTGTGGCCACGTAAAATCGATTTAAGCCCCCGAGTGGAAATCTTCCACTGACCGTTCCGCGGCGGCTCTTCTGTGGCGATTTATTTATGTTGTTGTTTGTTACTTACTGTGTGTATCACTTATGTCTTTTAATTTTGGATGGCCATATGGCCATTTTGTGGGAAAGTAACTGTCCTTATGGCCTTCCTTTGTTCAGGTTTCCATTATGGTCTGGTCGCTTAATGTTTGTATTTCTTTCCCTTTGGTGTCTTTTATGGGTGGAGTAAGTTAATTGTATCAATTCCTGATCTTTGTTTTACTTCTACTTTGGTAGCACTTAGTCACCCCATGCTACATACCAAGTTTCGAGATAATCATCTCAGTGGTTCTGGAGAAGGTTTTTTAAGGTTTTTACCATATTTGGGCATGGCAAACATCTTGATAATTTTACCTGGACTATCCAAATAAATTTTTGTTCTCTAAGTGCCCTAAGGCTGCATATAAAATTCAAATGAAATTGGCCAAATCTGCTAGAGAGAAAATGTATTCTTCTATGTAAATGGACCTGCAACACAAGTGAACTTGGACCAAGGTCACTAAATGACCTTGACCTTAAGAATTTCATACACATTCATTTTAACCTCTTCTCATATCAAAGACCACACTATTTTTCGAAAAATGATTTAAATATTTCCCGGAGCCAAATTTGACCTTTGCTTAAAATAGATCAAGGACAACCTAGGATCATTTTTGCCAACTTGGTAGTACGTAGTCACCCAATGCTACATACCAAGTTTCAAGACAATCGGCCTAGTGGTTCTGGAGAATAAGATTTTTAAGATTTTTACCATATTTGGGCATGGTAGCCATCTTGGTCATGTGACATGGACCATGCGAATAAATTTTTGTTCCCTAAGTATCCTAAGGCTGCATATAAAATTTAAATGAAATTGGCTCAATGATGTGAGAGAAATGATGTGAAAGAAAATGTATTCTAATATGTCAATAGATCTGCAATACAAGTGACCTTTGGCCAAGGTCACTGAATGACCTTGACCCTTAGCAGTCACAGGCATTCGTTTTTACCCATTTTCATATCACAGACCACAATATTTTTCGAAAAATGCATGTATTTACCTATTTCCCATTAAAAAGCCTAAGGAGCCAAATTTGACCTTGGCATAAAATCGGTCACGGTCAACCTAGCGTCATCATTTTTGCAAACTTGGTAGCACTTAGTCATCCCATGCTACATACCAAGTTTCAAGATAATCGGCTTAGTGGTTCTGGAGAAATGATTTATTATGTTTTTACCATATTTGAGCATGGCGGCCATCTTGGTCATGTGACCTGAACCTTCCGTATAAATTTCTTGTTCACCAAGTGTTCTAAGGCTGCATATAAAATTTGAATGAAATTGGCACAGTAATGATAGAGAAAATGTATTCTAATATGTGAATAATCCTGCAATACAAGTGACCTTGGGCCTAGGTCACCAAATAACCTTGACCATAAGCATTCATAGACATTCATTTTTAACCTATTCTTATATCACAGACCACAATATTTTTCGATAAATGCATTGATTTAACTTTTTCCCATTGAAAAGCCAAAGGAACCAAATTTGACCTTGGCTTAAAATAGGTCAAGGTCAACCTAGGGTCATCATTTTTGCAAACTTGGTAGTACGCAGACACCAAGCGCCACATGCCAAGTTTAAAGAAATCGGCCTAGTGGTTCTGGAAAATAAGATTTTTACCATGTTTGGGCATGGCGGCCATCTTGGTCATGTGACATGGCCCATGCCAATAAATTTTTGTTCCCTCAGTATCCTTAGGCTGCATATAAAATTTAAATGAAATTGGCCCAATGGTGTCAGAGAAAATGTATTCTTATATGTCAATAGACCTGCAATACAAGTGACCTTTGGCCAAGGTCACTGAATGACCTTGACCCTTAGCATTCACAGGCATTCGTTTTTTACACATTCTCATATCACAGACCACAACATTTTTCGAAAAATGCATTGATTTACCCTTTTCCCGTTGAAAAGCCTAAGGAGCCAAATTTGACATTGGCAGAAAATAGGTCAAGGTAAACCTAGGGTCATTATATTTATAAACTTGATAGTACTAAGTCACTTAATGCTACATACCAAGTTTCAAGACAATTGGCCTAGTGGTTCTGGAGCAGAATTTTTTTTAAGGTTCTTAACATATTTGGGCATGGCGGCCATCTTGGTCAGGTGACCTGGACTATACTTGCAAATTTTCGTTCACTCACTACCAGGAGGCTGAATATGAAATTTAATTGGAATTGGCCTTGTGGTTTCGGAGAAGAAGACATTTGAATATGATGGACGGACGGACGGACGGACGACGGAGGCCTACCATCCCATAAGTTCTCCCGAAGCCTTCGGCTCACAGGAGCAAAAATATTAAGTAAAAAAAATAAGAAAGTACAAACTGGGCGTTGGAAGGATTCGAACTCACGCTGGCAATGGTTGCCACGCCTAGCCATACAGGAACGACGGTCTAAACTATCGCGCCACTACACTCCTCAAAAAAAGGAGCTTCATGGAACAGTGTTCAGCTCATATTTCCTGCTTGGTCCGTCAGATAGCGTTATTAGGTACCTACTTCATAAATGTGACATCCGGAGTGTTAAAAAGGTTTTTATTTTGATTTTGCCAAGTGACCTAGTTTTTTACCTGAAGTGTCCCAGTTGGAACTCGACCTAGAAATCATCAAGACAAATATTTTGAGTAAGTTTAATGATGATACGAGAGTTAAAAACTGTGACCTTTAGAGTATTATCAAGGTTTTTATTTGCTTTTGGCTGGTGACCTAGTTTCTCATCTGATGTGACCCAGCTTCGAACCTGACCTAGAAAGTTATCAAGTTATACATATGAGCAATATTTATGATGAATACTCCAAAAATGTGATCTCTTGACTGTTAGCAATGTTTTTCTTTGATTAGGTCCAGTGACCTAATTTTTAATCCCAAGTGACCCAGATTCTAAATCGACCGAGAAATCATCAAGAAAATCATTTCAAGCAATATTGATAATGATAACTTAAAATGTTACCTCTAGAGCATTAACGCGTTTTCCTTTGAACTGGCCTGATGATGTAGTTTCTGACTCATTGTGAATCCCTTTCAAACTTGACATTAAAATCATAAGACAAACATTTTGAACAATATTTCTGTTGCTTCCTTCAATCATGTGAACCCTAGAGTGTTAACAAGTTTATCTTTTACTGTGGCAAGTGGTCTAATTTAAGCCCCAGGTGATCCATTTTCAAACTTGACATAGAAATCACCGAGGCAAACATTTTGAGCAATATTCAGGATGATCACTTCATAAATATGACCTCTAGGGTGTTAACCCTCTAGTGCCCGGTGTATCATATATGGCAATATATTATTTTGGTGTCGTGACCAGGATATTTCAACTAAGTGTCTGAAATATTATGCTAAAAAGTATGTCAAGATGTAATGTAAAAAGACAATTGATAACCCAATGGTTTTGCTTTAGGTATGTTTTTTCCGGCCATGAAAATGAAATAAGTTGAAAAAACTAAAATGTATCATATATGATACATTGGGCAATAAAATTAAAATTTCCTCTGGTAACCACAATTTAAAAGAAAAACGGTATATCTTTTTTCTAAAAGAAACTGCTAAAAATTACTTTGTTATCGCACAGATAAATTCTGAAACATCTGTTAAACTGAAGCTATTCAGTTTTGTTTCAAGTGTTTTTGAAAACTTAATACCCGATGTATCATATATGATATATACTTATCTCCGTGATCTTTGGCCCCCAAAACATTTTATGCATGGTTTTTCATTTGTCTTCCCAAATTAAGTTACGGTAGGGAATAAGAAAGTTTTTGGGCAATGCTTTCTATGGTTGGGCACTAGAGGGTTAACAAAGATTTCCTTTAATTAGGCCATATGGACTAATGTTTTGCCCCTAGCGACCCAATTTCGTATTTGACATAGAAATCATCGAGAAAAACATTTATAGAAATATTTATAATTGTTACTTAAAAATAAACATCTAGAGTGTTAACAAGGTTTCCATTTGAATCGACCTTGTGACCTTGTTTTGACCCCATGTGACTCAGTATTGAACTTGACCTAGATTGCATTGAGGTAAATATTCTGATCGAGGTTCATTTAAATTGGGTCAAAACGGTTTTTGACCCAATTTACCTTTTGGATAATATTTTTATCAGTTTTGGAAATAAAATATATAGACAATTGTGTGTATTCCGATGGGAACTAACTGTGGCCCTCTTGTTGCAGATCTGTTTTTTAATTTTGTTACGAGAGAGATTTCATGCTGTTTCTCTCTGATGAAACTCAGGATAATGTAATAGATGCGTTTAATTCAACGTCTAGACATCTGGATGATTTACTTAATAGTTACAATTTATATTTTGAGCAAATGGTTGACAAGATTTTCCCCCTGATCTAAAACTGAATAGTGTTAATTCCTTGGATACGACAGCACCCTTTTTATATTTGGATCTGTTGGTATCTAGTGGTATAATCCCATCTAAAGTATACGGCAAACGGGATGATTTTGACTTTAATAGTGTAAATTTCTCCTTCATATGGCGTATATATTTCTCAACGTTCGCTAGAGTTTTAACTCATGTTGATGATTTAAATAATCGGAATTAACTTCTTACTGCTAAGCTTCTTAAACAGAGCTATCGGTATAATTAGGAAAAGTATTTTATAAATTTTATCGACGGCAGTCTAAAGTAGTTGAAAAATACAAAGTTATTTTAAAGACACTTCTGCAAAAGGGCATAACAGAAACAGAGTTTAATGGAGATACATTACGAAAACACGCCTATTCAAATACATTGTATATCTTACCGCCGAAAACGAATGTTTAAAGATAAAAAGTGATATTTTTCTTGTTTCTGCTCAAAATATAGATTGTGGGCACTTGTTAGACATGCCTCATCGCGGAGGTTCTAACGAATGCCCATAATATATATTTTAGAGCGGCAATAAGAATAATAAGAATTATCCATTTATCATATGACGTCGCGTCTGAGAGTGTAATAACGCCATGTAATATTTTCGATAATCCACTAGTGGATTAAATATGCAAATAAGCTAGATACGCCCCGTAACGTTACATGTACGACGTCCTTAACGACGTCGCGTCTACTAATGGCGGCATATTGATATTTTTGTAAACAATCGAATATATAATGCGTTTTAAATGCCATATGATATATAGAATCTTGCATTCGTGCTCATGTATTATTGAATTTATTAAACTCGTTGAGGAAAAAGGATAAAATGCTCGGCAGAGCCTCGCATTTATCTCTTTTCCTCAACTCGTTTAATAAATTCAATAATATATGAACACTCATGTAAGATCCTTTATGTAAACCCCAGTTTTACTACATAAACGTGGGGTTCATGGTGGTCAAAATTATATAGGCGTGTTTTCGTGATGTAAATTTCGAACATTTTTTTAAGGAATCTGACTTTCATAATCATTTTAAAAAGATAATCAATCGCCATGAAAGAATGGGGTACAATATAAGTGCGACAGACATCATAAAAAAATCCTTTGATTTTACCTAGTGACCTATTATCTGACCCAAGTAATCCAGTATCAAACTTGACCTAGATTTTATAGAGGCAAACAGTCTGAGCAACAGTCATTAAAATTGTGTCAAAACTGCAACCTCTAGAGTGTTAACAAGGTTTTAGCGTCGATTCGACCTGGTGATCTAGATTTTGATCCCATGTGACCCTTTATCGAACTTGACCTAGATTTTTAATAAAGGCCAACATTTTGGCAAGTTTCATAAAAAAATGGGTGAAAACTGACAAAGGATTTCCTTTTATTTGACCTGGTGATCTAGATTTTGATCCCATGTGACCCATTATCGAACTTGACCTAGATTTTTAATAATGGTCAACATTTTGGCAAGTTTCATTAAAAATGGGTGAAAACTGACCAAGGATTTCCTTTGATTTGACCTGCTGATCTAGTTTTTGAGCCAACGCAATCCAGTATTGAGTCTCCGATTTTCGTTCTTTTATGTGTTCTTTGTTGACAAAGGTAACCTTTTAGCTTTTTATTTTACCTCACTGCAGCTGGTGTTAGCTGTAAAAAGTCTCCCCGTGCTTCATCATAGTGTATATTATATTTTCTTTTCCTTTGGGGTCATTGAGCCCATTCTATTTGCATTGAAAATCGAATACCGCTTAAATCGGCGCTAGGGGGCGTATACAGCCTTGCAAACTACATTGCTGTGTATGCAGAGACGCAATAAAACCGAGTCCCCGATTTTTGTTCTTTTATGGGATCTTTGTTTCCAATGGTCACCTTTTAGCTTTTGATTTTACCTCACTGCAGCTGGTACTAAGTGCCGCGTGGCGGCTGTAAAAAGCCCCCTCCCCCGCCCGTGTTTCATCATAGGGTAGATTATATTTTCATTTCCTTTGGTATCATTGAGCCCATTCTGATTACATTGAAAATCGAATACCGCTTAAGCCGGCGCTAGGGGCGTATATAGCATTGCAAACTACATTGCTGTGTATGAAGAGACGCAATAAAACCGATCCTCCGAGTTTCGTTCTTTTATGTGTTCTTTGTTTCCAAAGGTAACCTTTTAGCTTTCTATTTGACCCAGATTTTATAGAGGCAAACATTCTCAGCAAGTTTAATTAAATTAGGTCAAAGCTGTGACCTCTAGACTGTTGACCTGGTGACCTAGGCTTTGACCCCAAGAAACCGTGTATCAAACGTTACCTAGATTTCCTAGTTGCGAACATTCTGAGCAAGTTCGATTGAAATTAGGTCAAAGCTGTGATTTTTAGAGCGTTAACAAGCTTTTCCTTTGATTTTGCCTTGTAACCTAGTTTTAGACCCCAGTGACACGTTATCGACCTTGACCTAGATTTCACAGAGGCAAACATTCTGAGCAAGATTCGTTATAATTTGGATCAAAACTGACCTTTAGGTTGACAACAATGCTTTCCATTGATTTGACCTGGTGGCCTAGTTTTTACCCAAGGTGACCCAGTATCGAATTTGACCTAGACTTCTGGGGGGTTTCTTTATAAATGGGTAAAAACTTTGAAGTCTAAAGGTCAAAGTTTTTACCCATTTACAACGAAACTTATGGAGGTGTTCCTTTAAATGGACATGGTGACCTAGTCTTTGACACCAAGTAACTCAGTATCAAGTTTGACCTAGATTTCTTAGATGCAAATATTCTGAGCAAGTTTCATTAAAATTGGCTCAAAACTGTGACCGCAAGTGTGTTAACAAAAGTTGCATTTAATTTGATCTGGTGACCTATTTTTTTATCCCAAGTGACCCAGTATTGAACTTGACCTAGACTTCATAGAGACAAACATTCTAGGCAAGTTCCATTATAATTGGGTCAAAACTGTGGCCTTTAGAATGTTAAAGTTTTTCTTTTTGAGCTAATGACCTAACTTTCACCCCAAGTAGTCCAGTATCGCGCCTGATCTAGATTTCATAGAGACAAACATTCTGTGCAAGTTTCATAAAAATTGGTTTAAAACTGTGACGTTTAGAGTGTTAACGAGGTTTTCCTTTGAATTGATCTAGTTTTGTCCCCAAGTGACCCAGTATCAAACTTCATCTAGATTTCCTAGAAGCAAACACTCTGAGCAAGTTCCATTAAAATGTGATCAAAACTTACCTCTAGATTGTTAACAATGCTTTTCTTTGATTTAACTTTGGAACCTATTTTTTGACCCCAAGTGATCCAGTAACAAACTTGATCTACATTCGGTAGAAGCAAATATTTTGAGCGAGTTGCATTAAAATTGGGTCAAAACTGTGGCCTTTACATAGACTAGCTGCTTGTCTGACTAAAAAGGCTGATCATTTTTGGTAATGGTTATTATATTAAAATTTATGACCTTGTTTGTAATGGCAAGTCTGTTTGGTAGAGTCTCAAAGCTTAGAATTAAAATTGAGAGACTATACTAGCTAAACTTTTATACAATGTTCATTTTAAGGCAAAAGGTGATTTTAATTCCATATTATTCATTTAACGCCTAGTGGCTAGACTAACCTCTACATTGTTTTCAATGTTTTAATTTGATTTGACCGGGCGACCTAGTTTTTTTACCTAAAGTAACCCAGTTTTAAATCTGACCTAGATTTCACAGAGGCAAATATTCCAAGCAAGTTTCATTATAATTGGGTCAAAACTGTCTCTACACAGTTATCACTTTTTTCCTTAGATTTGACTTGGTGGAATAGTTTTTGACCCCAAGTAACCCAGTATCAAATTTGACCTAGATTTCACAGAGGCAAATATTCTGAGCTAGTGTTATAATTGGGTCAAAACTGTGATCTCTATTGTGTTATCAATGTTTCCTTTGATTTGACTTGGTGACCTAGTTTTTGACCCAAGCAACCCAGTATCAAATTTGACCTAAATTGCATAGAGGCAAATATTCTGAACAAGATTCAGTAAAATTGATTCAAAATAGAAACAGAGGCACTGTCCAGGAATCGATACAATTAACCCACAGCTCCCATCAGAGACACCAAAGGGAAAGAAACACAAAAATGAAGCAACACACTCCAAAGGAAACACCAACAGCGGATAGCCAAAAGGACCGTTACTTTCCCACAAAATGGCCAATAGGCTATCCAAAATAAAATAGTATTTTTTTTTTTTTTTTTTTTTTTTTTTTTTGGTTTGGGTTTTACGGCCCTTTTAAGATTATTTCACTCATATCGAGCCGATCGTTAATCATAGGTGGGCGAAAACCGGAGTACCCGGAGAAAAACCACCTGACCTTCCGTTGCAGAACTTGGCGTCTCACATGTGAATAAAATAGTATAAGCGACACAAACACCCTAAGGCAAACCATTACAAAAATAAACTGCGACAGAAGAACCGCCTTGGAACGGTCAGCGGAAACGAATTCCACTGGGGGGGGGGGGGGGGGCTTAAATCGATTTTACGTGGCCACAATCCTCGCCCGAACTTCCGTCGCGATTAAGACAAATAATTTGTTCAGTCCGCATGATGGCCTCCTAACTCATCAGTGCAACATCTCCGTGAACACAAAAATCAAACAACCACAGAGATCAAACAACGATGGGGACTCGACAGCAAGAAACAAAGAAATGCTGGAGCAAAAGAAAACCAACAGTTAGACTCCGATGGGCTCAACCAGAGACAGAGCATCAGGTACCAACCAACATAAGCCTTTACGTTGGAACCATCATAGAATCTGAGGCCTGACCCACCGGCGTGCAATTAAAGAGGGAAGCAAAGTCGTCAACCGTGATTGGGTTACATGTAACTACCATGCATGCAGTCTGTCGTATTACATTTATGTTGTACCCAATCTTTTTATATCGAAGAATGATTTTACGAAATTTGGTGCTGAAGTCATTGCGGTTATAAATTTTTCTAAATTTATATAGTAAGTCACAATAAAATTCGGGTTCCGATAGACCTTGTTGCAGAAGAGATTTAAGTCCAATATTGAATTTTGAAATTAAATCAGAACGGCGTCTATAAAATTTTGAAAAGGCTTTGCGTAGTTTATGGTACCGATAACCCTGATTAAGAAGTTTAGACGTTAACAATATATTACGAGTGCAAACCTGTGACCGCTAGGGTGTAAACAATATTTCCCTCTGATTTGACCTGGTGACCATTTTGTTGATCCCACGTGACCCAGTATCAAACTTGACCTAGATATCATTGAGGCGAACCTACTGAGCATGTTTCATTGATATTGGGTCAAACCTGAGACCTCTAAAGTGTTAATAAACTAATTGTTGACGACGGACGACGGACACATTGTGATAACAATATCTAACCCTGAGCTTTGCTTAGGTGAACTAAAATGCAGTACTTTATGATAATAACAACAATAATAATAATAATAATAATAATAATAATAATAGTAATGATACCATGTATCAATGACACTTGACTTTTACAAACCAGATGTCTCGCCCCCGCCCATCGGGGCTTGACGAAATAAATGGGCTTCACGCATAGCTGAAACCGACCGCACATGAGTACTCTTAAATCGCTTAGAAGATCTAAGCCTACCCAGGCAAAGCGTGCGATTCGGACCGTTCATGCTTATAAACCCTATTGGTTTAATTGGGAGACAGGGCTTGAGATGTCATTTCATCTCAATATTGGGTAAAAGTCCCTCAAAATTGGCAGCAACGTCTCCAAAATGTCCTATATATACAGTGTTGACGGGGACGTGAACCTCAATTCAAACAAACAAACAAAAACAAATCAAATGTCTATAATAACACAATTCAACATCCTCATCGCTGTCGCTACAGAATACAAAATAATCCATATTAAGACCAAGCATGGCGCTATTTTGAAAAACATGAATCGTATTAAAAGTTATTTGATTTCATAAACTTTTAAAGATGTCTAGTTAATTTTACGAACTAATCATCACGTGAACAAGTCCGTGAAATGAAGACCCCCCTATACCCCACATTATATAGAGAAAACTGGGGTCTACGGGGGTAAACATTATTTTCCTTATTTCTGCTCCATGACATAGGTTGTGGGTACTCGTTAGAACCGCCTCAATGAGGCGGTTCTAACGAGCACCCGCAAACTATGTTTGCAGAATTTATAAGAAAAATATCACGGATTTTTATCAGAAAAATGGCCATTTTGGAGATGTGAAAAAATTCACTATGTCGCACGGGTGTGTTATCGTAATGTTTTTTCGCTGTGAGACATGGTACGCATCCCGGGAAGGGACATTTCTTTCCCAGTATTAGAGTGGAGAGGAAAACAAGAAATATGTCGTTTAAACGATATACAGTCGAACTTCAATGACTCGAACACCTTTGGGACCTCGAAAATCTGTTCGAGACAGGGGTGGTTCGAGCAACTGAACTTACTGTCAGGAGGCACGACGAGATACTTTTAGACATCTATTCGGTGTTCTATAAGGAATATGTATGTTGTGTGTACTCATTAGAATCGCCTCATCGAGGCGATTCTAATGAGTACACACAGCATACATTTGCAAGATAAAAACTAAAATCTCCTTAATTATCCCCCACTTTTTCTTATGTAGAGAATTTTGCTAGGGACTCAAGAATGTGTTCGACTCATCCATGGTAAACGAGCCATCGGTGTTCGAGCCATCGAAGTTCTACTGTAATACGACATATTTCTTGTTTTCTTTTCCACTCTGAAAAAGTAGGATGGAATTTAAAACAATAAAATTAGAATAGAACAGTAAACGAAAATATGTCGTTTAACATATTTCTTATTTTCTGTTCCACTCTGAAAAAGTAGCGTGGAATTTAAAACAATCAAATTAGAATGGGACAAAAAATATATGTCGTTTAAACGACATATTCCTTGTTTTTCTTTTCACTCTGAAAAAGTAGCGTGGAATTTAAACAATTAAGATATCGTTTAATCGACATAAGCTTGACCTTTCATTGGTTAAAGATCTCGTTTCTTTTTCAACATAGATTCCGCGTGATATCACCAACCAATGGGAGGCTAGGATTATATCGTTTAAACGGCATATGTTGAAAAAAAAGAGATCTTTAACCAATGGGATGCCAAGATTATGTCGATTAAACGGTATCTCAATAAAAGTACCTCATTTGTTCAATAACAGTTGAATTATCCGTGAATCATCCAGGCAATTGTCCGTGTACGGATAACTGTCTGGACCTTATGTCTCAACCCACCGTTCAGACGTCGAATTTGATGAATGGTCAGCTGTCGTCACTCACGATGCAAAGCTGCTTCAGGTTCGTCCAAATTCTGTGGATGAGGGTCCATTGTCTGAATCTGGCGCCCAAGAATATCCAAGATATGCTCCATTGGATTTAAATCCGAGTTTCTAGCTGGCCAGCGCAGAGTCTCAATTGCGTTTCCCTGGAAAAAGGCTGCCACTGCCCTTGAAGGGTGGTGTCTAGCGTCGTCGTCCATGTACACAGGCCTAGTGGCAAGTGGATGGTTCTCAAAATGAGGAACAAAATAGAAGTGGAGGCATTGATCAGGAATCGATGCAATTAACCCACAGCTCCCATCAGACACACCAAAAGGGAAAGAAACACAAACATGAAATAACAGACCCTAATGGAAACACCAACAGCGGAAAGCCAAAAGGACAGTTACTTTCCAACAAAATGGTCAATAGGCTATGCAAATTAAAATAATATAAGCGAAACAAACACCCAAAGACAAACCATAACATTACGCAAACACGCCTATACAAATACATTGCCGCCTTTATCGCCGAAAAAATGAAAATTTTATGATGAAGATTTGTAATATTTTTCTTGTTTCTGATCAAAATATAGATTGTGGGCACTCGTTAGAACCGCCTCATCGAGGCGGTTCTAACGAGTACCGCACTCGTTAGAACCGCCTCATCGAGGCGGTTCTAACGAGTACCAACAAAGTATATTTTGGAACAGAAATAAGAAAAATAAGGTATACCCCCGGAAACCCCAGTTTTACTACATAAAAGTAGGGTTCAAGAGGGTCAAAATTATATAGGCGTATTTTCGTGATGACAAAAATAAACCGCGACAGAAGAACCGCCTTGGAACGGTCAGCGGAAACGAATTCCAGGGGGGGGGGGGGGGGGCTCTAGGACGTCGTGAATATAACATTCACCTGTTAGTGTTAGTCTGCCCTGTATGGTCACCAAGTCCATCTTGTCGTCATGCGATAGACAACCCCACACCATTACGCCGTACGGAACCGTCGCCTTGAAGTTTCTTGGTGTATACGCTATGCCTCTTGTGTTGCCACACTCTCATGCGGCCATACGTAACATGCAGCAAGAACCTGCTTGCATCTGACTAATGGATTCGCTGCCATGTCCTCAAATTCCAACGTCGTCCGCAAACGGGGTTATTTTATGCTCATCTGTCAGCAGAGGGCGCTTAATCACTCCCCTGGAGGCTAGTCCGGCTGTCCTTAGGCGATTTCGAAGCGTTTTCAATGATAGGCGCCGATGAGGTAGCCACCGGGTCTTAAGACTGGTACTCGTAGAAAAGGGTTGTCATCGTACTAACCGCACCACAGCCCTATCCTCACGTTGCGACGTTACGCGAGGTCTACCTGACCTTGGCAGATCCTCAACATCACTGGCTTATCAACCTGCTGACAACAGTGTGGATCATTAGGTCTCTCACCGCTGTGGTTTGAGCCTCGCTCGGGTCACATGTGAGACGCCAAGTTCTGCAAAGGAAGGTCAGGTGGTTTTTCTCCGGGTACTCCGGTTTTCGCACACCTCTGATTAACGATCGGCTCGATATGAGTGAAATAATCTTGAAAGGGCCGTAAAACCAAAAACCAAACCAAACAACAGTGTGGTGGCACCCAAGTTGACACCCGATCGCTTTAAAAGACATTCCCGTCCAATGCATCCCGATCATTTGCCATCTTTACGCTTCCGACAGTCGTCTTGTAGCCATATTTGCATTGCTATGATTGAACAATACAAAATATGCGATACATACACGAATATATTACACAAGAATACTGCTTCTTGCGAAAACCACGGGGTTCATGATATTCTCGCCTATATCTCCGTGTACAAGTATTGCCACTGTGTATCAAAGTTGCACAAGAATACTGCTTATTGCGAAAACCACGGGGTGCATGATTTTCTCGCCTGTATCTCCGTGTACAAGTATTGCCACTGTGTATCAAAGTTTGAATTGTATTATCGGATTATCGTTCGTGCCAAATGGACCAAAATATTAGGGGCTGCTTAACTATATTACAGGAGTATACATCTCCTTGCCATTTTTTTTTTCAAACTATTCTTTGCGATTTGAAAGTAACACGTCCATAAACAGCTGATCAAAAGTTTGCATCGGCGAGGCTATTTATATAAAAGACAAACTGCTTTGGTCTTGCGAGTATACATCAGGCATTAAACAATATCATTAGTTAGGTCTTGTCAATATCTATAGTTCGCCAACAAATAGCTGGCAGTGACGTAGCTGACTGTTTGCGCTATTTTACCGTTAGCCCCATAAGCTTTGCATTGTTCAGAACGAAAACAAGTCGTGACGTCACTGTCAACTATTTCTCGACGGACAGTATCTGCCAAAACTTTGTCAAAATAAATATTGTTGTTTGAAAGTCTTTTGTCCATAGTCAGTTAATGAAATGTTTGCCTCGGCGAGGCTACTTATGAAGACATCCGTTATTACTCAATCTCATTGTTCAGGTATTGTTCATATACTCTTGCATGCCAAAACTTATCAAAATATTAATTGCAATTTGAAAAATATACGTCTCTAGTCATTTTGAGAACATTTTGCCTCGGGAAAGCTACTTATATAAAAGACATCTGGCATTAAACAATATCATTAAATAGATCTTGTCAATATACATCTGTTTGCCAAAACTGTATTAAATATTCCTAACGGTTTGAAAGTTATAAGTTCGTGTCAGTCAATGACAATCTTGGCTCGCATTCACTTGAACAAGTCCGTGAAATGAAGACCCCCCCCCCCCCTAAACCCACTTCATAAGAAACTGGGGTTTACAGGGGTATACACTATTTTTCTTACTTCTGCTGCAAGACATCGGTTGTGGGTACTCGTTAGAACCGCCTGTATGAGGTGGTTCTAACGAGCACCTACAACCTATGTTTTGCGCATTTATTAGAAAAATATCACGGATTTTCATCAGAAAAAGTAGCCATTTTGGACATGTGAAAAAAATACACTATGACGCACGGGTGTGTTATCATAATGGCTGAGGTTATTTATAAAGACATAAAGCATTATTAGATTAAGCAAGTATCTATCACTGAAAATGCTGCCTCGGTGGCGCTATTTGTAAAGAAATAGGACATTAATTACAATAGAATTAAAATACAGCTGCAATAGACATCTAAGTCTCTTAAGACAACAGCTGCAGCCGAACTTCAATGGCTCGAACACCTTTGGGACCTCGAAAATCTGTTCGAGACAGTGGTAGTTCGAGCCACTGAGGTTACTGTCAGGAGGCATAACGAGATACTTTTAGACATCATTTCGGTGTTCTATAATGAATATGTATGCTGTGTGTACTCATTAGAATCGCCTCATCGAGGCGATTCTAATGAGTACACACAGCATACATTTGCAAGATAAAAGACTAAAATCTCCTTAATTATCCCCCACTATTTCTTATGTAGAAGATTACGTAAGGGGCTCAAGAATGGGTTCGACTCATCCATGGTAAACGAGCCATCGGTGTTCGAGCCATCGAAGTTCTACTGTAGTCATCTGGTATTACCGGCTTGCTTAATTCAATTTTATGTGACACAGATACAACTGAGTATACACACACGTATACTACAACCGATTCTTAGAGACGTTACAAAAAATAACTTTTTTTTTTAAGACAATTTTAGGTTTCAAGTTTCTGAGAAAAAGATTGAATATTAGGTTTCCCGTTTCTAAGAAAAACGTCGAATATTCTCTAAATTACTTCAGTTTTGTCGGCCCCCGCCCATCGGGGCTTGAAAAAATAAATGGGCTGAATGATGCTTCCACGCAGAGCTGAATCCGGCCGCACACGAGTACTGGTAAACCGCTTTGACGATTTAAGCCTACCAGACAAAGAGGGGCGATTCGGACCGTCCACGCTTATAAACCCTATTGGTTTCATTGAGCAACAGGGCTTGGGATGTCATTTCATCTCAATGTCGGGTAAAAGTCCCACAAAATTGGAAGCAACGTCTCTAAAATGACCTATATAGTCTTGACGGGGATATTAAACATCAAATCAAACAAAAACAACTTTAGTTTTGTAAAAAGCTTAGTAAAACTGATTACATGTATATTGACACAAAAACTGGATTGACTTTCAGCCGCAGCAAACAATTCCTGTAATATTGCTTGGCAAGGCTGATAAACAACGTTTCCTCGTTTGGAAGTAGCTGCTTACTTTTCGTAAGTTTGTAAGTGAAGTTTCCTCGTTTTGGAAATAGCTGCTTACTTTTCGTAAGAAAGTACGTGTTGTTTCCTCGTTGGAAAAGAGACAGCTGCTTACTTTTCGTAAGTAAGTAAATAGTGTTTCCTCGTTTAAAAAGGGATAGCTGCTTACTTTTCGTAACTAAGTAAATGTTGTTTCCTCGTTGGAAAGGAGATAGCTGCTTACTTTTCGTAAGTAAGTGTTGTTTCCTCGTTGGAAAAGAGATAGCTGCTTACTTAAGTAAGTAAGTAAGTAAGTAAGTAAGCAAGCAAGCAAGCAAGCAAGCAAACAAGTAAGTAAGTAAGTAAGTAAGTAAAGTTTTTATTTATAGAGGGTAACTACATTTATCACATACATATTAAACATACGTAATAGTTAATTTTCCATGAGACTTCGCTTTTTATATATTATACACAAACTCAAGAACAAACAAAGAAAATAAGTGATTGATTATAATAATGTGCTTGTGTTAAGTCAGGATTTATATAATTGAAGGAAAAAAAAAGAGACAAATTGAGAAATTCCTTGCGTTTGTCAGTAGGTCAGGGCTTGAGGTTTACGTCCCACTAACAGCTAAGGTCATACGGAGATGGGACCTAGATTTAAAGACTCATCCGAAAGTCTGTAGAAGCCCGGGATCGATCCTGCCACCCCTGGTTTCCTTTGCGGATTTATTGAAAATGAAATATTAATGAGCCAGCGCATGACAAAATCTACAAGGAGTCTTGAGTGACAAACGAAGAGTCTTCGCTGATCGCGTATACCTACTATAGACTAATATCTATGCAAAGAGACATAAGCAGAAGGTCTTGTCATAGTGGATGGGTGCGGAGGTTGATCTGAGTCTGTGCTGGTCACACGGGTCTTATTGTAGGTTTTGTCATGCGCCGGCTAATATAGTTTGCTCTTCTTCTTACCATTAGGAAAACATGTCCATGTGAAATAATGGTGTCCAATATGGTGTCATAAATGACAAATACTAGGTAAATATTGTAACATCTTTCTTATTTCTGCTTTCATTATAGATTGTAGGTGCTCGTTAGAACCGCCTCGTTGAGGCGGTTCTAACGAGTACCCACAATCTATGTTTTTTATGAAAAATGAGGCAGACAATGGTTACCCCCGTAAACTCCATTTTTCTCCACATAAATGGGGGTTTACAGGGGTCTTCGTTTCACGGACTTGTTTATGTGACGGTGCAATTGGTTGGCTGTTTTCTTTGATGTCGCACTCTCTGGTCATAGCACGCCTATGTAATATTGACCCCCATTGAACCGCACTTTTATATAGTAAAACATTGTGTTTTCACGGGCATATCTTATTTTTCTTATTTCTGCTCTAAATATAGATTGTGGGTACTCGATAGAATCGCCTCGATCGGTCCATCCATCTGACCGTCCGATCGGGCGACTTTGGATTATGAGGTTGCCCGGATAGTTTGGGTTATTCCGTTTAAATATTGATAAGCACCTATGACAGTTAGTGTCAGGTTTTTTTTTTTTCAGTAAATATATATTCCGATTTTAAGTTGTTCCTTAAGGCCTCCGTGACACAATACCCCACACCTATAGACCCCCACTAAATATTTTTTGTAGATTCTCTCCCACCCCCCTAAAAAAAATTTTTTTTAGCTTCTCCACCACCCCTAAAAAATTTTTTTTAGCTTCTCCCCCACCAAAAAAAAAACACCCGCTATAGGGCCCCCCTCGAGAAATGATAAAATGAAAAAATTGAAAAAAAAAATACGCTTCTCCCCACCCATTTTGTGGGTAAAATAAAATTGTGAATTTTACCATGTATTGATCTGATAAGTTTGCCCAGTATTGAAACCCTATTTTTAGTTATTGAAGTATATATTCTGAAATGCTAATTTACAGTTTAAGCCTTTAATACTTTAAATATTTGAATTGAATTAAAGAAGTGAATCTAATTTACAAAGACTGTGTATTTCTAAAGACATATTGATGGTAATAGGACATGAGTTTTGAATAGACTAAATCGATCATTGAAAATAGTTACATGTTGCATAGATGATGTTGCCATTACATGTTCATTAGTTACCTGTAAACAAAAAGCAGGTTGGTGCGGTCTTTCGTTTCGAACTAACAGTGGTGAGAAGACGTTTTTACCTCGCCTCTTGTTAACAGCAGCCATTATAACAACACGTTAAATTAACTTCTAAAAAAGGCAAATCAAAAGCTAAACCATGTAAGGACTGTATTTTATTTAATATTTTGTGTTCTGTATTGCTAATGGAGAGAAATTCTCAACTATAAGAGCAAACAAATGTGTTACATTTGGTTTATAGATACAATTTACTGGTAAGATTAGAATGCAATTGATTTCTCGAACATATTTACGTGAATTTGGTGCCCATTCATTGTTTGTTGGTTGGTTGGTTGTTTTTAGGCTTAACGGCCCTTTGAGACAGTATTTCAGTCTATATCGAGCCGTCTCCCAGGGAGAGGGAGAAAGAAAAGAGAAATGATAGATGAGAGTAAAAATGTCCAAACAACCCCCACCCGCACCTACTGCAAGCGCAGTAGGCCCTTGTCCTACACTAATCAAAATTTGTAAAACGCCCCGGCACTGTCAGTTTACGCAGCACCATCGCACCACCCGACCACCCCCTTCATTGTTTGTAGGTAATTATATTGACATATATATTGTAATTTTAGTACCATTTTACATTTATTAGTTTAGTGTATTTTTTAATAACAGGTCATATTTGAGTAATTATATGTCTACACCGTTAAGTTTCATAACGGTGTTACAGTATATTAATACCCGGAAGTTAGGAAATTATTTCAGTAGCACAATTTGTACAACATCCGTTAAGTTTTATAACGGTGTCACAGTATATTAATTTACCAGTACTTAAGAGAATTATTTTACACCACCACCGTTAAGTATAATAACGATGAAACCATAAATTGTAATAGTTGATTATATTTTATTTTCAGGGACAGCACAGTCGCAGCACAACTTCGAGTGGACTTACAAATATGTTCTATAAAAGGGTTATCCTTTGGAAGCAAGGAATACACCACAGAAGTGAACAATATGGAGTGTACATGTTTTCTGGGCCAGACTAGCTAGTTTCGGCCAATTGGGCCTCATCAGTGACCCTCAGATATTTTCAAAATTCCACAATGGAATCAATGATCCCAAAGGACAAGAAAATATAATCTACACTATGATGTAGGACAGGGAGACGTTTTACCGTCGCCACACACTCCCACACACCAGTTGTAGTGAAGTTAAATATGTTCTATAAAAGGGTTATCCTTTGGAAGCAAGGAATACACCACAGAAGTGAAAAATATGGAGTGTACATGTTTTCTGGGCCAGACTAGCTAGTTTCGGCCAATTAGGCCTCATCAGTGACACTCAGATATTTTCAAAATTCCACAATGGAATCAATGATCCCAAAGGACAAGAAAATATAATCTACACTATGATGTAGGGCAGGGAGACGTTTCACCGCCGCCACACACTCCCACACACCAGCTGTAGTGAAGTTAAATATGTTCTATAAAAGGGTTATCCTTTGGAAGCAAGGAATACACCACAGAAGTGAAAAATATGGAGTGTACATGTTTTCAGGACCAGACTAGCTAGTTTCGGCCAATTAGGCCTCATCAGTGACCCTCAGATATTTTCAAAATTCCACAATGGAATCAATGATCCCAAAGGACAAGAAAATATTTACAAAGACTCACCGACTATCTACGCACAACATATCCAGAAGATGAAACAATAAACCAATGGAATAAAACCTTTTTACAAGAATACGACGGAATATTAAGCAAATCAGCCACTTCAACAACAAAACAACAAAAGACTCAAAAAGCCCAACAAGACAAACAGAAAAAGAAGGATCATATTAAACAACGTCTTCAAACAGCATTTTCCACCGATAGACACTATGAAGGAACTGTGGAACTCGACCTCACAAGTGCACAGACAATTGTACAAAATCTTAAAGACTTAAACAAATTAGAAAGCAGGAACAATAGAAAGTCAATCCTCATAGCATCACAACAAGGGCAGCTTCTCCAAGTCATTAAAAGCAACATTCCCAAATCACAACGGATACATGAATATTTATTACAGCACAACATTATTTACACTCCACAAAAATGCAGGTCACTTGTTATTTTGTTTAAATTAGTTTCAGAATTTACTAATCTACTTCAATGTGATGTTCCAGTTAGTTATTTGGCACAAAACAGTAAATCATAAAGAAATTTGCAAAGAATTAGAATGGAAATAAAATGTAAAAATCTGCAAATTTGTATTGTCTTAGTTTATGCGTGAAAATGTGAGAGAAAGTTCATTTCCTATAAATAGGTGGTGGATCATTAATTATTGTAACTTTATTCAATAAAATCAAGCATTTTCTATTTTTTTTTTATCTCGGTTAAAGCCTGGGCCTTGCCTTCCTCAATAAGTTTTTTTCTTTCCGTCTCACTTAATCCTGTTTGTTTTGAACGTATGCTATCTTTCAGTTTATTATATTTATCTAATTCGTCTAAAATCAATTTAAATTCATTTTCAGATATCTGTCCATCTGACAAAGCCTTAGAAATCAAGTCTTTTATACTATTCAACTTACTATCAGCAATAGTTTTAATCTCATAATGTTTTTGTGTTTTTGCATGTAATCTACGTCTAACAAGTTTAACACAAACCCCTAAACTTCCACACACAACAGCAGCAATTTCCAACGGCAACATAATTGGAACAGTTAAACCAACACCTGCAAAAATAACAGCCGTTGATATTAGACCAGTATCAACACTATCAGTAATATTAATTCCACGTTTATATTTCTTATATAATGCTTTGTGATTATCTCTCTTATTAATTAACGTTTTTTCAATCTCTGATATCTTCTGTAATCTATAATTTTGTCCGTCTTCACTAGACAAGTCTGGATATAAATTCGGCGCTGTAGGTTGTTTCATTTTTATATATATATTTTGAATTCAATTAATAACGAGGCAACAGTATTAAATGCAGTTCCATTAGCCCCAAGACTAATAAAATTAATAACACTTCCAGCTTCAACTAAAAATGGGTTATCAAAATTATCATGTTTTCTTGGTGTTGTATGCAAAGTAATCTCACACCCTCTCAAAAACACCCCATCCACCAACACGCCAACTCGCACTTCACCACTTGGCCTTTCACTCGACAGGCTAATACCTGTAATATGGCCACGCCTCATCACAACATAACCAACTGTTGGCTCTCTGCCTCCATTTCCAAATGAAAACACCTCACCATTGATTAAAGGACCTTTTGATTCAGCACTTATTGTAATGCTACTATTTAAATCTGTTATTCTTCTATGCAAATCATTAACACGTAAAGTCAAATTATTCTTATCTGTTGTATACTTTTTAACACCGAATATACTCATTTTTTTATAATGATTATATAATTTCTAACACACGATTAATTGGCAATCCATTGTTGTTTATTTTCTGACCATTCTTTTCACAAACGCTTATACTTAATTCTGAAATATCACCATTTGCCAATTGTTTGTATTCTGGATTACTAAAATGCGTATGCACAATATCACCAAACGATTTATTCTCAACAGAAACAACACCAAGGATATTACTAGGAGCACCATCAAAGAAATTGTAAGCACTATTTATCTGCTCAAGATGAACATATAGTTGTTTATAAGGTGCAAAATTTAACGGTATTACTCCCTCATATGTTTGATTTGCGTTTAATCGTCTTTTATTTCCGAGGCCTAACATTTCCTTTAATCTTTTGCTCATTTTTAAATCAACGGGCGATACTAAAAGCACTATGCCATTTGTTTCATTTACAGATAATGTAATTTTATTACTTTGAAATATATCTGCTATTTGTTGGAAACTGTAAAATCCTGAAGCTAAACGTATTGGCCTATCTGTTCCTTTTTGGATATATTCATCAATCAAATTATACCAACCTACAGTATAAGTAAAACTCTTCAATCCAATTCTCTTAATACCACATTTGTTATCTATATATTTTTGCAAGTTTATTGTCTTAAAAATATTAGAAAGTGTATGATACATTTTAATAAATAAAAAATGATACCTGAAGAATTCAAGTACCATCCTAATGCATCATATAACCCCAATACTAAATATACCAAAAAGAATATTGAACTTGTAAAACAAACAATTTATGTTAACAAAGATGACCATTTTCCAGTAACGTTTCACAACTTATTTCCAAACTATCAAAATCCAACATTACACACCAATGAACCGTGGAATACATGGCTTCATTCACCATTTGACTGGTGGCAGTGCCAATTGAATTTTGCTGTTTGGTGTGCCACTGCAGGATGCGGAGTAAGTTATCAAGACCATTTGCATAACACTTCAGGACCAACTAAAACAGCATATACATTTCATGTTTATTATTGTATTGCTCCTATTTTGAAAGAACTGAAAACACCTTTACCGACAGATGCATCATTCTGTTATTACAAAAACTCATACGACAAAGCAACCTACCAAAAGTTATGCAATGAATTCAATGTTTCACCTAATACAGATTGGCGCAAAATATTGCAAAGTAGTTCTAAATGTCATGGTCTCGGAGAATACACACAAAACTTTAAACCAAGTGGAGAATACAGACAGGAACATCGAAGTGATGGGCCATTCTTTAATGCAAACGACAGAATAGAACATACAGTACATATATAAGTGAGGCATGGACAATGTTTATATTAGACAAATCAGAAGGCTCACAAAAACAGGTATTGAACGAATTAACGAAAGTATTAGAATGTTTGTGTGGGCACTATTAGGAGCACAATATCAAACACGTGTAGAAATACTAAAAATAGGCACAGGACTTGATGCTCAAAAACAATTCTTAGCAAATGTTCAAGATGCAATTAACAGTCCAATCGATTTGCCTACTCAAAAATCAAAATATCAAAATGTATTGAAATACGCAAGAAGTAAAGTTGATTACACATATGGACTTGGTCTCTATATGTCTCCCAGTTATATGATATTACAAATTGGCACTATCGCTGGATATAATAATACAATTGTAATTGCAACAGAAAATCAAACACTTGGTTTCAATAGTGATGTATATGTTAAACCTGTTACACCTACTACACAACCTGCAACTATACAAGGCACACCAACAAAGAAATCTCTACCAGAACCTGCTAAACATCAAACTGTTCAAGGTACAGAAACAAAGAATCAACCCACCGCGAAAGAGGCAATACAACACGAAGACACCAAAACAGCATTAATAGTAGGAAGTATAGTAATATGTATTGTTGCGCTCACTATCTATGGGATTAACTAATATACTCTCTTGCAGCTGCATACAATAACCCCACAACAAGGACAACCAACGCCCAGAGATGTTCGCCAAACCAGTTAACCACTTTTCCAGTAGTAGACAACAGCCAAGACACAATGGACCCAATAATACCCGGTGGCGCTGCTGCTGCTTTTCCTGCCAGATTGGCTAATAGTTTACCAAGATTACTTAACTGTTTTTCTATCCAGTTTTTTGCACATCTTTTGGTGGAGGTTTAGGTGTTGTAGACTCTCCACCAGTAGTAGGAATAACAGTCTCAACAATAACACCAATAATCATTCCAAAAGCAGTTAAAACACTAACAATTGTAATTCCTTGTTCTCTGAATAACGTTCTAATTCTCTTGCCTAATGTAGTGTCTTCTTTTATTACCTTGTTAATTGTTTCCTTTATTCTATTTACCTGACTATGTAATTTATCTCTATTAACATTAATTACTTCTAATCTTGCACTTCTCTCAGACTCTAAATCTCTTATTCAACTACTTATTCTCTCTATTTGAAATTCATCTTTGTTTGCTTTGGCTTGTTCTAATTTACCTTTTTGTTTTGCTAAGTCTTTATTTGTTTCATTCAATTTAGCCAATTCATTTGCAATCTCTTCTTTAACACTTGTCATTGCTTTTAAAATACCATCCATTTCTCTTTTTGTCATATCCGTTTTTGTCCCTTGTTCATCAATAAATGACGTTTCTAATTCTGTCACGGCAGTTTCAGCTGCATTAGGTAACTCAGTCATTTCCGTATTATTAACATCGGCTAGGTTAGTTTCTATATTTTGTAATCTTGCAACAGCCTGTGCTGTTAATGGTTTATTTGCAGATCTATAAGTACCAATTCTACTCGCCAAAGAACCCAAGTTTATAAAATTACCACCTTTTTTTGCAGTAATTTGAATATCTTTATCTCCAACCTTTAAAAATAGTGTTTTATTATCAGGACCAAGTTCAAAGTTTGTATAATCAATATATACTGGGTCTAACCCATACTTTTCTTTTATCAACTTGTAATATTCTTTAACTACATATTGTTTCTGTTTTACTATTAATTGTGTTCTTGTATCAACATCATCACCGATAGCCTCAATATGAGCACTTTGGTTTTGTATAGTTCTCATCATCTTCAAGCGGTTAATCATAATCATCTCTGTCAAATGAAGGATTCTCAAAATCAAATCCTTCTGCCATTTTTTAATTATTAAAAATATATTTATCTATTTTTTAATTGTAACAATCAGCCATTTTTATTTATTTAAAAATATCTTTAAAAAATGTCGACCTATGGAAATAAATTAAACCCTTACAGAAAAAAAGAGAACCACGCGGTGTGAGAGGTATCCGTCAAAGTATAGTGATAAGTGAGTGATTTTAATTTTACGTCCCACCAACAGCTAAGGTCATACGGAGACGGGACCTCGGTTTAAAGACTCATCCGAAAGTCTGGAGAAGCCCGGGATCGATCCTGCAATCCCTGGTTTAGAAGGCGAGTAGCTTAACCACTGCGCCACAGGGGCTTCAAGTATAGTGATAACCAATAATCCATCAACTATTGACCAAAATCAACAATTGTTAGTGAGATTTCCTAATCTAAGTAGTAATAATGTTATTGTTCCCGGAACAGTCAGATTAGCATTTGAAATTGAACTAACCTCTAAAGATGCAAATGCAACTATATTTCCAAACATAGGAAGAGCAATAATTAAGAAAACAACAATCAGAATAAGTGGAAATGAAGTTATGTCCATTGATGATAGTGACATCTATCATTGTTATATTGATTTATGGAAGACTCCTACAGAACGTATAAATATGGCATACCAAGGCATTGGCAAAACAAACATGTTGAAACATAGAGTGGGTGCAGGAAACGCAACAGCAGATAAAGACGATCAAGCCATTGCAAAAGCATATGGAAACAGGTTCTGCATCCCGCTTGATTTTGAATTATTAGAAACCCATATGCCATTTTATCAAGCGGGTCTCGGCGATAGACTTGAATATGAACTTACATTCAATGATTATAATAAAGTAATTAATTCAACCGATGCAACTTCAACTTATACAATCAAAAATATTTGTTTGGAATTTGATATTGTTTCTGATACTGAATTAGCAAGACAAATAAGGCAGCAAGTCAGTGACAAAATGGTTATTTTATACGACAGAATACTTAGGCACAGGAAAATAACTAAAAACAAATCTGACACGGTTTGGAATATTAATCTAAATGTTCCAGCTAAAAAGTATGAAAGGGATTCTAATGCTGTTTGAAGACCTTGAAAGGACCAGCAGGAAGACTATTTCAATCCTGAAATAACAAAAGTAGAAATGAGAATAGAAGGAGACCCAAATCAACTATACAGTCAAGGAATGAAAGCCTATCAACAATGGGATGAGATTAATAAATTCTTTGCTTTGAATTCAAAACAAAATAAAGAAACAAATATGATTGTAAAAGATTTATATTTCACTGATACAACATTAGAAAAATATCTAACGAACAATTATGCATTATGGCTAGATTTACGTTCAACGGATGACAATACCGTTCATGGCAGTGGCAGAAGAATCGAGAATGCAAGTGAAGGCATCACAATACAAATAACGAAAGAAGCAGGAGCAGTTGAGCCAATTAATGTTTATATATTTGTTATACAAGATGCGCAAATTAATTTTGAAGATGGTAGATTTAAATAAGTCAATTATTAATCAATAAAAATGGAACTACCTAAATATCCACACTTTGCAATTATTTGTGGCCAAACTGGCTGTGGAAAGACTGAATTTGTTTTAGGCTTACTTGAAGGTGAATATAGAGGTGTATTTAGTCATATTGTTGTACTTTGCCCAACCATTCAATGGAACAAGGCATACAAAAATCGTGAATGGATTGGTGATGTTCGAAAACCAAAAACAAAAAAATATTATAATCGTAAATCCTATAACGTCAGATGGAACAGAAAAGCTTCAAGAACTATTACGGTTGTTTTTTAATAAATATGCTGGGAAACCAACCTTGTACATCATTGATGACTGCTCTGCCACAAAAGAATTGACCAAGAAAAAGACATGCTGTCGGAGCTGGCTTTTTCAGGCAGACACGCAGAACAATCAGTGTGGGTTATATCGCAAAGATACAATTCAGTTTTGAAAGATTTAAGAGAACAAACAAAATGGGTTTGCATGTTTTATACTAAAGATAGAGATAGTTTTGACCATTGTCTAAGAGAAAATGATGTTATTCCGACATTGGAAGAAAGACAAAGAATAAAGGAAGAACTAAAAAAAAAAGAAACATCGTAAATTAATTTTGAAAACCGACGGACCTACTGATTATTGGGTGGTTGATTAAGTAATGCTTTAGTAATGCTTCAGTAATGCTTCAGTAATGCTTTAGTAATGCTTCAGTAATGCTTAAAAATATACCAATAAAAACAATGCTTCTTGAAAAACTAACAATTATATCAAACATTGCAGTCTTACCAATATTTGGATATATAATATTTAATTATTTGAAAATAAAAAATAAATTATATAAAGTAAAGATTAAACTATATAAAATGGATACTGAAGAATTATTACAAGAGATTGAAGATGTTGAGTTACCAGACACACAAGATGTGAAAAGAGAAAGACTATCAGCCATTGTTGCTGGTGGTGGTAGTAAGCAATATTTAGGTAGAGATGTTCAATAGTCAGATTATGATACAATGACATCGGAACAAATAAACAAACTATACTGCAGATATGAAGCAAGACTAGGGACAAGTATGACGAAGACATTGGGTAATTCTTTTATTAACTTATATGTTATGGGTGTATCAAAATATTTTAATGTTGTTAATCCACCAAAATTAATACAAGATTTAGAAGAAGATCCATTTATCAATCACGCTTTGACTAGCACATGTTGTGTATTGTATTATAGATATGGAATGTATATTGCACCGTTTACTGCTATGTTAACAACAGTAAGACATATTGAATTTTTAAAAAAGGAAAATATTGACATAAAAATGATGAGTGAAATTGTTCAATTGCCCGATAATAAAACTGACATTAAAGAAAAAATAAAAGACCCAAAACAAGTAGCTGCTGGTAAGAAAGGTGCAGAAGCAAAAAAGATAAAAAGCTGAATTAAAAAGAAAAGAAGCAGAACTTTTGAAGAAAGAAAATATGGAACTAAAAGTTCCAAAGCAAATAATAAAAGATGATAATGATGATGCTTTGCAAACAAACAAACAAAATCCACAGAACATAAATATATACAAAAATTATATACCTTTATGTCTAATTGGGGTTGTTGGATTGGGATTATATATATATAAGTCTAAACAAGTTGCACCTGTAGTGCAAAACCCTGCATCTACGATACGACAAAAAGAAATTGATCCATTTGAGTTTAATTTAAAAAAAATTCTTATAAAAATGACAACACATATTGATGGAAAACAAATAGCAAACATGTTATATCATGCTGGAGTGGGAACACTATTAACGGTTGGATATGCAGAATAAGGAGGAAAACTATTGAAAAGACCACCACCAAAAGTAGATTTTAATATGGCAGATATTGGTATGTTATCTATTGATATATTACTTGCAATGGCAACTAAAGATATGTTGATTAAACAAGGTATTATTCCTGCTGATATTATGAAATAATTATTTTATTTTATTTATATAAAAATGGCAAGTACAGTGGTGATGATGCTTGGTGGAGCAGTAGTGAATGCGTTAGCCTTTTCGGGTAGTAATTATTTGTTTTCGCATATGGGTAGTAATGCAGATGAAGAGAGAAAAAGACATGATAAGGCAATGGAACAATTAGAAGCAGCCCAAGCAAAATGGAGTAAAGAAAGAACACAAAGATTAGATTTTATTGATGAACAATTACAAAAAGAACATCATGCAGTTCAGAAATTTGATGATGTTGACCAAGCAATGAAAAAATATTATTATATTACAGGTAAAGATTTACAGGCATTACCTCCGAGGCCTACATTAAGTGATTTTTATTCTACATCAGAAGACCAGAAAAATAGAGAGATTGCATTTGATGTTGGTGGTATGGCATTAACTGGATTTGTTGCATGGAAGTTGATATAAACGATTACTTTATTTTTTTTAATAAAATGTTGATAAATTTATGTTTTTGGATTATGTGTATAATAATTATTAATACTTCATGCGTATTTCTTCATATATTTTTAAAAGAATATTTAACTGATGTTATAAAATATGATAAAAAATTATATGATAAGTTAAAAAGTATTCAACCTTTACAATGATGTTTAAGGAATGATGAGCGTTTATAACTATTATTACATTTTTCACAATTTACCTTTTCCTTTTTATATTGTTTATGACAATCTTTACATTTTTTTATTGAAAGTAGTAATTTGTCTCATCTATAGTTTTTTTTACAATATTTACAGTATTGTGAAACAGGAGCAACGAGAGCATTTGCAATATCTTTAATTAAACTACCAGTTTGCTCCTCTGCATTTCTTGCCTTATGAAGTTTCATATGATTTTCATATCCTATACATGATCTTCTACAAAGATCACAATATTTTAATTGATTATTATAACATTCGAAACAAACTTTCTTATTTTTCATAACTACTTTGTGATTTTTACAACCCTTACAATAATACAAAATCTTTAAATTTTCATCCATTTTTGTTAGTCTAAAAGTGGGTTTTGGGGTTTAACCTACCATCTCAAACCCACTAAAAATAAGTTTCCAAAATGGAGGAAGAAAAAGTTAAAAAATCATCAGATTTATCGGTATTAATAGAAATGTTTTTTAACAATATAATTTCAATTATAATGATGATATTAATATGTTTTATATTAATTTTTTTAATTGATTACTTTAATCTGTTTAATCATATGAAAAAGAATAAATTAAATCAAGAAGTAGAAGATGCTATAAACTCCAAAGGGTTTCCTAAACATAAATTAGAAGAAGTAGAAAGCGAAGTAATCGATAGAACAAAAAATACACATATTTTATTATTTGGAGGATCCGATACAGGAAAAACCTACTTTATAAAAGAATATTTAAAGAAGAATAATATTTCAAAGTATAAAGTTTTCTGTTTAGATAATGAAGAATGGTCAAAAATGTAATAGAGTATAATATTGATAAACTGAATGATTTAGAATATTTAAAAGACCACACCGTTATACTTGATGATCAAGGAAGTATGAAATTAGATAAACAAGTACCAAATATTATTTCTAAAGGTAGACATTTTAATATTCAACTTATTTGTCTAGTTCATCTTTCAACAGATTTGCATCCAAAATCAAGAAACAATGTAAAAGAGATCTATATAACAACAGGAAACAGAACAAAATTCTTTTATGATATGAAAGAAAATTTATGATATCAGATTAATCATCTTTTTCGCGTATAGAGTATTGAATAATAAGATATAATCTAAATAAAAATTCTTTTATTGTATATGATAAAAATTATAAGAAAATATATGACTCCTAAACGAATAAAATATCAACAAGAAGTGATTTTGATCTAAGTTACTTTTTAAATCAACAAACTTTTTCAGAATTAGAAAAAAGTGAAATAGTTAACTTTTTAGAATCACAAAGTCAAATAAATGTAACAGATCCTTTATTATTATATTATTTAAATTATTATTTGATTCAAAATGGATATAAACCAAATATGAGTACATTAAAAAATATGTTAAAAGATGATTTTAGTGAACATAATACATTTAAATGAAAAAATATTATTCCTTTGATTAAAGTTTTTAAAGAAGGATATAAAGAAATATTTAAAAACTAATCTTTAGGACATGGCTCATCATAAACATATTCATAAACTAAATCCGGTCTAATAAAAGCATCCCAACCTGTCGGAAAATGAGATAATTTTTTACCTTCAAACTTGTCCATTATTAATTGTTGTGCATCTGTTAAATAACATTTACCAGTATCTCTTAACATTCTTTTTTGAATATCTGATAACCATATTCTTCCTAATACAGCTTTAGCATCAGGATATTCTGCATCGTAAGGGCTAATAGGTTTTTTATTTCCATAAAGATGCGTTTTTCTCTTCATTTTTATAGGTAAATTATTAATTATACTTTTCTTTAGTAACCATAAGGAAAACTTCTAATTACATTTACATTTTCATTATGTAGCATTCTTTTATCAAATTCATAATCATACATTTTAACTTGTTCTACAATTTTTAGATTTCTATCTTTTTTAGTCGAAGTAATTTGATTATATGTAATTGTTTCATATGATTCATTTTCATCAGTAACTATTTTTATTTTTTATCCATTGTAATCTTTTCTTCTACTTCTGCATTTAATCTAAATCCTTTACAACAACTAACTATTTTACCTGTATCCAATTTCATAGAATAATCTTTTGGTCCTGATGAAACAAATTGTACTATATGATTAGCATTATGCTTTGAAACAATTTCATCTGTTAAATCCCCTAATTTAGTACCCATCATACTTTCTGTCTTTTTACAAGCTTCTGATCCATCATCATCTTGATAAATACAAGAATCAGTATCTAAATACATAACTCTTTCTTGAAGTGTATCTAATAATTCATATAATTTTAATCTAGCATGTGCAGTTGTAAATAATGCTTTATAGGTATTTTCACTTGTATTAGGTTTTTTATAATATTCTTTTGTTTGATATTCTGTTAACACTGTATCATTATCTAATATCATTAAATTAACATCTTCAAATTTTTCATTGAACACTATGTTTGTTAATTGATCTGAATTAAAACAATATTCTTTTTGCGTGTAATTATCTTTCATGCCAAAATGTCCCCATAATGAATTTAAACAATTTTTTGCAATTGCTCTTAACCCTGCATTCTTTTTAATTTTATCAATATCTAAATCATATGCTGCATTATCTGCAATATATTGAATTTTTGTTTCACATTCATAATCATTTTTACAATCAGATTTACAACATTTAGGATTACATTCACAACCTGAGGCTTCTTGCTTGTACTTCATAAATGTATTAGCATATTTTTCAAATATAGTTTTAGAAGTTTTTTCAAAATGTTCTAACTCATATATTTTTAATAGTTTATATCCTTTTTCTATTGCTTTATTTATTTCAATAGTAGACCGAGTTCCTATAATTGCACTTTCTTCATCTGAATGTTTACATTTTTCATTTCTAATCTGTTTACATTCTTTACAATGATTTATTGCATGTACTTTATCATGTGATGAATTAAAGTTTTCTGTTATATGAGTACATTTAATTTCTAATCTTGTCATACAAGTTTTGCATAATCCAAATATTAATTTATGATTACTATTATTATATGTAGGTTGTTTATAAGGTAACACTGGGTGGTATAATCCTCTAGGAGGTAATATTTTACATTTTATTATTCGAAAATATTTATTTATTAAATACTTTTCAATGGAGACATCGATATAAGTAACAGGATGACCTATTGGGTATTCACAAAACTTATTTACCCATGGATATAATGAACAAAAATCTACATATCTTGCTTTTAAACTAGGAAGATTATTATATAATTGTATAGTTTCTGTTCTTCCACCATAAAATGCATCTCTTTTATTAATAGGTTTAAAATGGGGATCGACTTCAGGATATTTATTTTTATCAAATTCACATTCCCAGATGGTATGGATATTAACTTTTGTATGAAAATAATCTTTAATAATATCTAATCTTTTAATGTATTATCGTACAACTCTTTCATTGTTTTCCTTGATCTTATTTTACAAATTTTATCTGGATGATAACATTTAGGGCAAACATGAAAATAACAACCAAAGAATTCATAAATATTTCTGGTTTTTGTTTCTCCATCATAATAATATCCATCTAATTTATAATATCTACCATTAATAAGTAATTTCTTTTCTCCACCTCTTTTGGAATGTTGAATCATTATACCTTCTTTATTTGATAAATATTCTAACCATTGAATAGATGATTAGATTGATTTTCTTTAAAAGTAGATGTTTTATGAATACCTACTGTTTCTTCTTCTAACATCAATGTTTTAAATATCTTAGTACAACATTGTGCAATTGTAACACTTTGAAAAGGATCAATATAATTATATGTTATTTTAATAAATAGATCTTTATATATTGTACATCCTTTTGCTAAAATTAAAACATCTAATAAACAATAATAAAATATTTCTTTATAGAATTTAAATTCTTTATCTTTAACATTATTCTACCATTTATCAAATAATTCTTTATTTTTAATTGTCATAGTATTATATCCATAATATTCTTTTGCAGGATAAACACCTTTATAGTTTTGATTGTCTGTTGTATTAAAATAATGAGGAAAGTATCCTTTAGTACCTTTAAAACCAAATGTTTTAGGGAAGGCAGCTAATCCACATAACGTAAATTTAATAGAATCTATAAATCTTAAATTTATTCCATTAACATTAATTGATGTTATTTTTGAAATATAATTATGTTCTATTTTATTTTGTACCATCCATCCTAAAATAGGCTGCATGTCATAACCTTTTCCATAATGAGAAATAAATGTCTAGTTTGTAAATTTATCTCTTATAAAATATTTGCAAAAATTATTTATTACAGAATCAAATTCACATTCTATTTTTTCTACATCAACAAAACAATCATCTAAATCTATTTTTGACAAGTCTATATCATTAATATTAAAATCACATTTGAATATTTTTATATAGTTTTTTCTAAAACAGTAAATATATTCTAAATCATAAACTATACAAAAGTTCATAATATCAATACCTGTTTCTTGATTAGCTTCAAAATCAAAATAAATGTATTTATTATCTTTTACTTGTTTTGGTAATAAAGGTTTCATATAACATAAATGTTCAGTACCTTTCATATATTTTTCATAACATTTTTCATAACATATAGAACAAGTGATTTCATCACATATATGATTTTTACCTGTATATGTATGATTCAAGAAGGGCAGTTGTCAGTTTCTGGCGAAAGAATGTGCAATGTACTGGTTAACCGCTTACGTATAAGCCTGCCCAGGATAGTGTGGATAGGTAAACTGACCGGCTCAAAAATGACCTAAATAGTGTTGACTGGGCCGTTAAACTCCAATCAAAACAAACAAACAAAAAACCTGTATATGTTTTATTACATTTATCACAAGCATTTTGTTTTCTGATAGTTGTTACTGTATTATTACATGTATGCTGTTCAGTATATCCTATTAAACATGTTTTTACAAAATCTGCGTTTAGCTAAAAATCCTGTTACATTAGTAATTACATCAAAATGATCATCATGATAATATAAATATAATTGTTTATCAAATTTTTCATTGCCGCTATATAAAATATTTTCAATATTATTTGATGTAAAAACAATTATTCTAACATTAAGATAATTTTCAAAAATCTTCAAATCATCTAAATCGTTACCTTCTTCTTTTATTTCAACCTCTGATTTTTCATGTAAATCTGTAGCCAGGCTTTTTTGGAATGGTTCACCTTGTTTAATATGTCGTAATTGAGAATCTGTTATATCTATTAATAAGTTATTAGAAGCTAAAGCAGTAACAATTGCTCTTGCTAAACAAATTGTATCATTATTTTTAATATGAATTATACTTCTTTTATTTATTTCATTTAATATTTTTAAACCTTTACCTTTACCTTTTTTATTAGGAATAATAGATACTTCAAAAATAACATCTTCTAAATTTAATTCTTCAGCACTGTTTAATAATCTTACCATTCTATTAAAAAGAATTCTTTAACATTACCATATGTTCTTATAGGCCATTTATCATGTTTTGTATAAATGATTTCATGTATAGGAACTATTTTAATTCTCCCATTTGGAAAGTCTTTAATAGAATTATCAATCATATTACTAAATGCATGCATGAACACTTCTTTTTGTGGATCTAGTATTTTTATCTTATACTTAAAGACATTAACAGTTGTATTATGTTTATATTTTTAAGTAAAATAATCTTATACTGTTTACCTGATAAAGAACTAATAGTTTCTTTATCGGATATTTTTTTGCTTCCATTTTTTAATAAACAATTTTAATTATATTAAAAATGGAGCATCCAAAAATATATTGTTTACGTTGTAAAAAGCATACTGAAAATGATTCAGTGAAACAAATACCAACAACCAATAATAGACAAATGTTAAAAGGTAAATGTTCTGAGTGTGGATCTAACAAAAATAGATTTATATCCAAAGTTGAAGATAGAGAAAAAATAACAAATAAATTAGCAGATGAATTACATCATAGAGTTATAAAATCTTTTCCTAAAAGACGTGTTTATGTTGATTCAATAAATCAAACATGAGCAGTTGATTTGATTGATATGCAACAATATTCAAAACAAAATAAACACTATAAATATTTATTAGCAGTTATAGATGTTTTAGTAAATATAATTGGTTAATTCCTTTAAAAATAAAACAGGAGTAACAGTAAGTGAAGCATTTAAAACATTATTTAAAGAAAGAAAACCAATGTATATTTTGTCAGATAAAGGTTCTGAATTTTATTACCGACGAGTAAAAGAATTATGAAAAGATAATAATACAGCGTTATATTCAACTGAGAATGAAGAAAAATCTAGTGTAGTAGAACGCTGGATAGGAACAATGAAACAACATATGTATAAATATTTTACTGCAAATGAAACTAATAAATATTATGATATATTAGATAAATTAGTTGAAAATTATAATAATACAGTACATTCTTCTATTAAAATGACACCTGTTGAAGCAAGTAAAGTAGAAAATGAATTAACAGTGTATAAACATTTATATCCAGAAAAAAGTGAAAAAAAAACTAAAAAGGCTAAATTCAAAGTTGGAGATAGAGTAAGAATAGCAAAAAAGAAAGGTAAATTTGAAAAGGGATATACTACTCGCTGGACTAGAGAAATATTTGTAATTGAAAAAGTTTTAAATACAAATCCTTTTACTTATAAAATAAATGATTTAAAAGGCGAAGAAATCAAAGGTAGTTTCTATGAACAAGAATTACAGATTACTGAGTTTTAGATCTTTTTTCATTTTATCATTTCTCGAGGGGCCCTATACCGGGTGTTTTTTATGGTGGGGGAGAAGCTAAAAAAAATGTTTTTAGGGGTTGGGGAGAAGCTAAATTTTTTTTTTTAGGGTGGTGGGAGAGAAGCTAAAAGAAATTTTTAGTGGAGGTTTATAGGTGTGGGGTATTGTGTTCCGTGACCTTGTGAGTGAGAGCGCTGACTCTTAAGCGTAAGGTCTCTCACCGCAGGTGGTTTTTCTCGGGGCACTCCGGTTTTCGCCTCCGATTAACGATCAACTCGAAATTAGGAACATTATTTTGAATGGGCCATAAAACCAAAACCAAACAGTTTTCCCAAAGTGGCCGTCCGTAAGCCCTATCAATCTCAGCCATACGACTATCGATCCACCAGTGTATATGGATTAAATAATGACCAAAATGGTACACTGGATATGCTTAAGTCATTTCGTAACCACTTCGGACAATTCATACCCGGGTACGAAATGGCTAGAATGGTTACGAAATGACTTGGGTACGAAATGGTTGTTGATGTACGAAATGACCAAAATCAGGTACGAAATGACCAAAATGGTACGAAATGACCAAAATCAGGTATGAAATGACCAAAATGGTAAGAAATGACCAGGGTACGAAATGACTTTGGTATGAAATGACTGGAAACCGTTGCAAAACATTAGCTCAGCTCGTATGCGTTTGCTGATCAATAACCTGTAACCTTACGATGATACACCTGTGTACAAAATGGCGTCTTTTGTATCTCTAGTATATGTACAGAATAAATTCTATATTAAGACCTCCCTTGGGCTGTTCAAAAGAGGTATTTAAGACCACTTTTGAACAGCTCCAAAGGTGGTACCTGACCAGAGGACACTATTGGCAGAAACACAAGGAAAGAATAAGTGCAGCCTTCAAAATAATCTTTTTAAAGCAGAATTAATCTTAATTTTAGGTGGTCTTAACACCGAAATTTCACGGTACAAGCATTTTTCAGATACAAATGTTGATATTTCTCTCATTTCAAGTCCAGATGTACATTGTGCTGAGTATACCCACAATCTGTGTTTGGCGGAAAAATATGGAAACTAATGAAAACTCCAGTTAACTCCCTTTTCTCTATGAAAACTCCAGTTAACTCCTTTTTCTCTGAAGAGTTGGTTTTAGAGGGATGTTCATCACACGTACTTGTTAAACTTATTTTTTTTTCTTTTCTTTTTATTCACTTCGAACTTTCGTAACATCAGGTGAACAAGTCCGTGAAATGAACACCTCCCTAAACTGCACTTTATATAGAGAAAACTGGAGTTTACGGGGGTATACATATTTTTTCTTATTTTTGCTCGAAGACATAGGTTGTGGGTACTCGTTAGCACCGCCTCAATACGGCGGGTCTAACGACCACCCACAACCTATGCTTGCAGAGCAAATACGAAAAAATATTACGGATTTTCATCAAAAAAGTAGCCATTTCGAAGATGTAACAAAATGCACTATGCCGCACGGGTGTTTGTTTGTTTGATTTTAAGTTTAACGTTACCGTCAACACTGTAAAGGTAATTTTGGAGACGTTGCTTCCAATTTTGTGGGACTTTTACCCAACACTGAGATGAAATGACATCTCACCCCTGCCGCCCAATGAAACCAATAGGGTATATAAGCATGGACGGGCCGAAGCGCACCGCTTTGCCTGGGCAGGCTTAGATCCTCTAAGGGGTTTATCAGTACTCGTGTGCGGGTCGGTTTCAGCTCTGCGTGGAAGCATCATGCAGCCCATCTATTTCTTCAAGCCCAGATGGGCGGGGGCGGTCGCACGTTTGTGTTATCGTAATGAAATGTACAAAGAGATGACCTTTACCTGATACCACGAGACAGGAAAGTAACCCCAGGAAGATCTGTGACTTCATTTTAGAATCTGAAACGAAATAATTCTAATCGATTTACTAGACGTTTACTAAAAATTGTAAAGATTACAATCACAGACTGAAAGCTTTTGTGCACACAAGATAATATCTTGTCCGCATAACTTAATATCTTGTGCGCACAAGATATTATCTTGTTTGCACAACATAGAACGTGTGCATACAACATAATATCTTGTGCGCACAAGATATTATCTTGTTCGCACAACTTAATATCTTGTGGGGACAAAATAATATCTTGTGCGCACAACATATTAAATAAAAACTGTATGCCCCTTCCCGGGTTCCGTACTTTTGCCAACAAATGCAGACGCACCGGATGCGACTGAAATCCCTCACGGAGAGGTATGGGAGAATTCAGCCAAGAGAAGTGTAATACGACAAGTTGGCTTCTTTAAAAAGAATCCAAAGTAATGGTATGTTGCTATCTAGTCAGCAGAATAGAGCATTATCGCAAAAGGCGTAATGTTTGTCTTTTGTAAACATGACCAACCCTTAATAATTCACGTTAGAACCTGATCTTCCAATTGATTAAACTCCTTTATTATTCTATAGAAGTCATACTCAAAACTTAGATTACAAATTCTAACGTTATGTTAATCGTATTTCCTGTCTTTGAACTTCGTTTTCAGCTGATATTTTAAAACAAATCAGTGGCAGAATTAGGAGGTAGGTAGGTAGGTATGAAGGTAGGTAGGTAGGTAGGTTGGTAGGTAGGTAGGTAGGTAGGTAGGTAGGTAGGTAGGTAGGTAGGTAGGTAGGTAGGTAGGTAGGTAGGTAGGTGTTTGTTTGCTTGATTTGAGGTTTAACATCCCTGTCAACATTGTGAAAGTCATGTTGGAGTCACTGCAACCAATTTTGTTGGACTTTTAACCGAAACTGAGATAAAAATTATATCTCAAATCCTGCCGCCCAATGAAACCAATAGGGTAGGTAGGTAGGAAGGTAGGTAGGTAGGTAGTTAGGCAGTAGGTAGGTAGGAATAAGTAAATGTGTGTCTTATGTCCGTTCCTACCTACCTACGTACGTATGGAAAGAAGCCTCTGTGGTGTAGGTTGTTATGTTACTCGGCCCATAGACCAGGGGTCACGTGCTCGATCCCGGCCTTTCACATACGTTCGGATGAGTCTTTTAATCGAGGTCCCGTCTCCGAATCACCTAAGCTATTCGTGGGAGGTAAATTAGAAGAGAAGCCAACGATCAGGAATCGATACAATTAACCTACAGCTCCCATCAGAGACATCAAAGGGAAAGAAACACAAACATGAAACTACTAGACCCTAATGGAAACATCAATAGCGGAAAGCCAAAAGGACAGTTACTTTCCCTAAAAATGGCCAATTGGCTATCCAAAACAAAACAATCTAAGCGATACACGTCCTCAAAGACAAGCCAGAAAAAAAATTAACCTTGACAGAAGAACCGCCTTGAAACGGTCAGTGAAACGAATTTCAATGCGGGGGGGTGCTTAAATCGATTTTACGGGGCCAAAATCCTCGCCCTTACTTCCGTCGCACATTAGACAAATAATTTGTTCAGTCCGCATGAAGGCCTCCTAACTCATCAGTGCAACATCTCAAACTAAATAACAAACGTACGTACCTACCTGGCTACATTCCTACATTATTACCTACCTCACTTCAACCCTAGCCTGCTTACCTACGTACCACGGTCCCCGCCCATAGGGGCTAGAAGAAATAGATGGGCTTAATGATGCTTCCACTTAGAGCTGGAAACGACAGCACACGGGTACTGGTAAACCGCTTAGAGGATCTAAGCCTGCACAGGAAAAGCGGTGCGAATTGGACCGTTCATGCATAAAAAACACTATTGGTCTCCATTTTGGCGACAGGGCTTGATATGGCGGGTAAAAGTCCAACGTCTCCAAAATGACCTATACAGTGCTGACCGGGACGTTAAACCTCAAACAAACAATTAAATTACCTACCTGACTACATACCTAAACATATTTACCTACTTAAACCTACCTACTATGATCCTACCTACCTACGATCATACCTACCTACCTACCTACCTACGATCCTGCCTGCCTATCTACAAAGTAGAAGTAAAACAAAAATCAGGAATCGATGAAATTAACTTACTCCACCCATTAAAGACACCAAAGGGAAATTTTAAATCGATTTTACGTGGCCACAATCCTCGCCCTTTCTTCTGTTGCGATTTAGACAAATAATTTGTTCAGTCCGCATGAAGGCCTCCTAACTCATCAGTGCAACATCTCCGTGAACACAAATAATCAAAGAACCACAGAGGTGAGACAACGGTGAGGACTCGACAGCAAGAAACCAAGAAATGCTGGAGCAAAAGAAAACCAACAGTTAGACTCCGATGGGCCCGACCAGAGACAGAGTATCATGCACCAACCAACATTACCTTGAATTAGATCTTTCTAATTCTCAATAAGCCTTTACGTTAGAACCGTCATAGAATCTGAGGCCTGACCCACCGGCGTGCAATTAAAGAGGGAAGCAAAGTTGCCAACCGTGATTGGGTTAACTACCGTGCATGCAGTCTGTCGTATAACATCCATGTTCTACCCAATCTTTTTATATCGAAGAATGATTTTACGAAATTGGGTGCTGAAGTCATTGCGGTTATATATTTTTCTGAATTTATATACTAAGTCACCATAAAATTCGGGTTCCGATAGACCTTGTTGCAGAAAAGATTTAAGTCCAATATTGAATTTTGAAATTAAATCAGAACTGCGTCTATAAAATTTTTAAAAGGCTTCGCGCAGTTTATGGTACCGATAACTCTGATTAAGAAGTTTAGCCGTTAATAATTTATTTCGAGTGTTGAAGTCAGTTACATGACTACACACTCTAGCAAATCGAATTATCTGCTAAATATAAACGCCATAGGATGGCGCACGAGGAACATCACCATCCAAAAAAGGAAAATTTACAATCTTAAAATCAAAGTCATCGCGTTTATCATAAATTTTGCACGAAACAAACCGATCGACAATAGATAGATGTAAATCCAAAAACGGGGCCTCGGTATCAGAAGAATTTGCTTTATTTAACTGAAGTTCTGGGGGTAAATCTGACTGATCAAACCATCGAAATAGGTATTATCAATATTTAATAAATCATCTAAATATCTAGAAGTGGAGATAAAAGCTTCAATAATTTCAAATTGGTTATCAATGGAAAGCGACAGCATGAAGTCTCTTTCATAACAATACAAGAACAGATCAGCCACACGAGGTGCGCAACTCGTACCCATCGGAATACCCACAATTTGTCTAAATAACTTAGTACCGAATCTAATATAAATATTGTCAAGTAGAAAGGTGAGGGCATCGCACACTTTCTAACATGACCAAAGTGTATAATTCTTATGCTCTTTAGAAGTGAAAAATGCGTTTCTGACATTATATGCCAGATAGAGAGAATCTTCTCTGTGAAAAGCCCATTCAATTTAATCATTAAGCTTTTCTTTTATAAGATTATGAGGAAGTGTAGTGTAAAGAGTGGTAAAATCGTAGGTAGACAGACTTGAAGCACGAAAATGTCTGGATTTCAATTTATTTAAAACCTCATTCGAATTTTTTATAGACCAAAACAGATTTCTTCCTGATCTTTCAAAGACTTTATCAGAATATTTAAACTCATGCGTTTTAATAGCAGTAAGACATGAAGTTAATAATTTAGAAAGTTCAGTGGTAGTGCAAGAGCTAGAATTTGCAATAAACCCTGCTTTTTAAGGTCTTTTATGAAGTTTTGGTAACCAGTATAGCGTAGGAAGCTTGTCTTGGCCTTCGGTAACACACACAGCAAACTTGGTGGCTGAATGACAAATATGTTTATCTACTATAGCTCTCTCTTCAGCTAAAGGCTGAAGTTCATAGGCCTTAGTACCACCAAGCTCCTGCTTAAGCGTGTTAACATAGTCGAGCCGTCACACAACGACGACGTTGTTAGCGACCTTGTCTGCAGGGGCCAAAACAAACTTCTTATGAAATTCTTGAATACCTAGTTTAAGATGACGTAAAGACGTCTTAGGTTTAGGCGGTAATAAGTTAGTACTTTGAGAATAGAAAGAAATGCGTTTATTCACTAGTTTTAAAATGCTAAGTTTCCAGTCCTTAAGGGCTTTATGCTCAACATACTCTCGCTTACACCATCGATTACCGAATTCATTCAAGGAAGCAGCGATTACATCTCTACATTTACTGAAATCAATTTTACAATCCTACCTACGATCCTACCTACCTACCTTCATCCCTACCTAACTACATTCCTACCTACCTACATACCTACCTACGAATCTACATACCTATCTACATTCATGCCTACCTCGCCACCAAGCCACACCTACCCAGCTACCTACCTACCTAACTTCATGAATACCTTTCTTTCCTATCACCCCACCAAGCCACACACCCACCAAACCTACCTTCCTTCCTTCCTACGTACGTACGTGCCTACCTACGTACGTACGGGCACGTACTCATGTATGTACGTTCAACGTCGTAGCTAGAAGAAGCTAGTAGAAGTTAGAGGTTTGAAGTCAGAAGAAAGAATTTTAGAAATTAGAAGTTAGCAATAAGAAGTTCGAAATTAGCAAATTAATGTCTGTCTGCCCGTTCGTCCAACAGTCCGGACCTACCTACTTACCTACCTACGTATCTGCCTGCCTACCTACCTACGATCCTACATACGATCCTACCTACCTATTTACATTCCTACCTACCTCGCCACCAACCCACACCTAAGTTCCTACCTACCTACATGCATACCTTCCTATCTACCCACCCAGCCACACACCCGCCAAACCTACCTCCCTAAATACAGCGTGTAATAGTGTTCTATTTAAAGCTCGTATTGTTAGCCGATTTCTTTAGAAATTTTAAACATAGGCTTAAGATGAAAGGGGCAGGGGCTAACAGGAAATGGACGACTTTTCTCACGACCTTCCTGCGAAAGCGCAGATATACCTTGGTATTAAGTTTCTCACAGGTTTGAAGATCTTACGCTACACCGGCTTGTCCGCAAGGCAGCCCAAGTGTATTTTATACCCATCACTACTACACAACTATAGATGGGAAATAGTGTACTGTAAATATAAATAACAAAGGCAACTTATTTACTGTTCACAAAAAAGTTTACGCACGCACGGACGCACGCACAGACGCACGACGGACGACGGACAAAAAGTGGTCCCAAAAGCTCACCTCGTCACTACGTTACAGGTAAGCTAAAAACAAAGGCAACTTATTTACTGTTTAATTTGCTGGCCCGATGTTGTTCGTAAATGTACTTCGTAAACGTTAAACACACTGCGTTCGTGCATACATTCCTACGAGCATAGCTGTTTGCAGCTATTCTTGAATGGGCCAGAAACCGAGTACGAACAACAAAATCCATGTTCAAATCATGAAATTCACGTCCTGTTTAAACATGGGTTTTGATCTTGTGATAGTTAAAGATTGGTCTTGGCTTGTTTACGTTGCGTTGAAAGACGTAACATTGTCGCCCTGAACGTAGCATTTTATTATTTTATGATGACGTCAGAACGTTATTGCGAAACTGACGTCACTGTTAGCAACGTTCTAAACCAGCCGCGATGTTGGATTTGCGGTTGCATTTGAAGAGTTTATTTGGAGTTTTCGGGCGTTTTCGTCACACTTTGGCGTTGAAATCGTAACGTTTGCAAGAACAACGATCATCCATTGTTATTTTATTGCAATGACATTTGCCGGGTTCCTCAAAAGATAGTTGAACCCTCGACTTGGCAGTCTCATGTTCAAACAGCTTCCTCGGGACCAGGCAGATTTTAATGCATGAACAACCATGGGTGATTCCTATATTCATCTCTTAAATATTTAACTATGCAAAATAAATACGTGAAAGAGACTGTGGTTGCTAATTAGAGATGCGTTATTGAAATGGTTCGAACGAGTACATATAAGATATGTTTTGAGTAAATAAGAAATGTTACCAGAAATAAAAATTGTTTCTATACCTTTAAACGAATAACACAGACATGGCTATGTTTTCCTAATAAAAACAGTAAATGCGTTCCTGTTATTTTTATTATTATTTTTATTATTATTATTATTATTATTTGAGATTTAACGTCCCCTTCAACACTGTTTAGGTCATTTTGGAGACACTGCTTCCAATTTTGTGGGACTTTTGCCCGACATTTAAATGAAATGACATCTCAAGTCCTGTCGCTCAATGAAACCAATACGGTCCGACTTGCACGGCTTTGCCTGGGCAGGCTTAGATCCTCTAAGCGGTTTACCAGTACTCGTGCTTGGGCGGTTTCAGCTCTCGTTTAAGTACCATGCAGCCCATCTATTTCTTCAAGACCCGATTGGCGGGGGCCCTAAATGCGTTCCCTTACCTCTAAATTTATTTTGCAGCCGGTCAGTCCCAAAGCTTCGCAATGATTCCATAGGAACGATAGTTTATCTTTATACACAATTCATAAGCTTCCGGGCATAATAAAAGGCAACGGCTGGTATATTTTCTTGGTGATGACTCAAAACCTTCAAGACATTTTATCCTTAACAGACTTAAGGGAAATGGGAACACCTTGAGGGGAGGCAACTCTTGCAAAAGTATTTTTGTCTCCCATGTCAATAGGGGTAAACTCTTAAAGGACAGAATTCGCTCCTCCTGAGGAGCAAATTCTTTTTTTTAAGAGTAGAACTATTTTTTTCAGTGGGACAGGATTTATAGAAAAGCAAACAGGAAGTTCTGAAAGTTTTCTCCCTTTGTATGAAAAATGGCAGAAAAATCTGCCGGGTATTCCCATTGCCCTTAACTGTACATCAGTTAAACAAGTCCGTGAAATGAAGACCCCCTAAACCCCAATTCATGTAGAGAAAGGCGGGGTGCTCCACCTATTCTGTTGTTGTATGCTGTCGAGTCCTCAACCTTGTTTCATCTCTGTAGTGTTTTTATTTGTATGTTTTCGGAGATGTTACACTGATGAGTTAGGAAGCCTTCATGCGGACTAAACAAAATTAGTGTATACCGCGACAGAGGTAAGGGCGAGGATTATGGTCATGTAAAATCGATTTAAGCCCCCCAGTGGAATTCTTTCCACTGGCCGTTCCAGGGCTGTTCTTCTGTGGCGGTTTGTTTGTGTTGTTGTTTGTTGCTTGCTGTGTGTGTCGCTTGTGTCTTTTTATTTTGGATGGCCATTTGGCCATTTTGTGGGAAATTAACTGTCCTTATGGCCTTCCTTTGTATGGGATTCCATTGTGGTCTGGTCGCTTCATGTTTGTGTTTCTTTCCATTTGGTGTCTTTGATGGGTGGAGTAAGTTAATTGAATCGATTCCTGATCTTTGTTTTACTTCTACTTTACCGACGTATTCATTACTTTCCCTAATTTATGCTCAAAATCATAGATTGTGGGTACTCGTTAGAACCGCACTCCCAATTTATATATTGACCAGAAATAAGAAAAATATCAAACGTTTCATAAAAAATGTAAGTCCTAGGGATAGTATACATGTCATTTTAGCGCACACGTGTGTATTAGGCTTAAAACAAAATAGCTATGTTTCAGTTTACCCGAGCGGCCCTGATTTTGTGTGCCGACCCTGAATTATTTTTTTGCCATCAAGAAAAAAATAAAAACAAAATTCTTACCTACCGATCTGAATATTTTCTAGCACTTTTGATAAAACTTCATAAAACTGTCAAAATAGCTATACTAATACTTTAAACCCTGTTGTGTGTACCCATTAGAATTGCCTTGCATGCATTAGTGATCACACTTATCTATCTCCATTATGCCCCGCCCCCTGCCCTCTGGGCTCGAGTTGCAGCTCTCTAGCGGGTTTTAATGGTCCCAAAGGGATTCGAGCCGCCAAAGTTCGACTATACATACATACATACATACATACATACATACATACATACATACATACATACATACATACATCGGCCCCCGCCCATCGGGGCTTGAAGAAATTTATGGGCTGCATGATGCTTCCACGCAGAGCTGAAACCGACCGCACACGAGTACTGGTTAACCACTTAGAGGATCTAAGCCTGCCCAGACAAAGCGGTGTGAGACGAACCGTCCATGCTTATAAACACTATTGGTTTCATTGGGCGACAGCGCTTGTGATGTCATTTCATCTCAGTGTCGGGTAAAAGTCCCACAAAATTGGAAGCAATGTCTCCAAAATGACCTATACAGTGTTGACGGGGACGTTAAACCTCAAATCAAACAAAACATACATACATATATACATACATACATACAAATGTGCGTGTGTGCGTGAGGAATTACAGGCATGCATGTATGCGTGTGCGTGCGTACGTACGTGTCATGCGTGCGTAACCAATATATGTAAGCGTGAGTAATTGGTGTACAAGCGTGCGTGCGATCATTCGTGCGTGAATGTTTGCGTACATGCGTATGTAATGCATGCGTTGATACGTCCATGCACGCGAACTTACATATGACATTGAGAGACTTGACATGATACAGGGTAAAATAACATAGTATACTACCGAAGTTACACAACACAAATCTGTGTTTTTATTCATTTAAAGTCAAATACCAATATGTCATGCGATATATGTTGAATGTAAAATTTTCTCAAAGCTTATATCTTGAATCTCGATCTAACTGTCCTAAAACATGAACCCAACAATATACATGTAAGCTCATAGAGAAGTTGAAACATCTGTTTCTAGCAAATTACTGGACTTGTTTTATTGAGCACTGTCTTAAAACGGTATTTTAAAGCGAACAAGGGCATTAGTTTTTGTGGACATGAATCTGAGTCATTGAACTGATTACTGTTTGAGCAGACATTTTTGAGGACATGTGGGCCCCGTCAAGCCATTTTGGTACTTAACTCCTATGCGAGCAGCGAAGGTTCAGGCTAGCCTGCGCATCCGCGCAGTCTCGCCAGAACCTTCGCTGCTCGCTCATACAAGCAGTGAATCAAGAGGAACCTTCAGACAGAAAGCCATATCCCTGGCCCCTCTGAATGTCTGGGCATGCACAGTTAAAATTTGTCATGACGGAATGCTCGAAGACACAAATTCGCCTGGCGCGGCTCATGTGTGCAGCTTAAGTAGCTTCAGCAAATTTAAGTATAGTCGAACCTCGATGGCTCGAGCGACAATGGTTTTGTTGTCGTGGCTTAGTCGACCCTCAGGTGTCCGTCACAATACGAAATGGTAAGGTATAATTTTGTCTTGCTATCTAGGATGATCAGCAATTGATACAATTTCCCTCAAAATGGTCAAATGGCTATCCAAAATACAATAATATACGCGACACTAACACCCAAAGACAAACCATAACAAAAGTAAACCGCGACAGAAGAACCGCCTTGGCACGTTCAGCGAAACGAATTCCACTGGGTGTGTGTGTGGGGGGGGAGCCTTAAATCGATTTTCAGTGGCCACAATCCTCGCCCTTACTTCCGTTGCAAATAGACAATTTTTGTTCAGTCCGCACGAAGGCCTCCTAACTCATCAGTGCAACATCTCCGAGAACACAAAAATCAAGCAGCCACAGAGATGAAAAAAACGGTGAGGACTCGACAGCAAGAAACCACTGAAATGCAGGAGCAAAAGAAGCCCACTAGTTAGACTCCGATGGGCCCGACCAGAGACAGAGCATAAGGCACCAACAGCAATTACATTGTGTTAGATCTCTCTAATTCTCAGTAAGCCTTTACGCTAGAGCCGTCATAGAATCTGAGGCAATGTCCACCGGCGTGCAATTAAAGAGGGAAGCAAAGTTGACAACCGTTATTGGGTTAACTACCATGCATGCAGCCTGTCGTATAACATTTATGTTGTACCCGATCTTTTTAAATCGAAGAATGATTTTACGAAATTGGTTGCTTAAGTCATTGCGGTTATATATTTTTCTGAATTTATTACTAATGTGTTCTATAAAAGGGTTATCATTTGGAAAGCAAGGAATGCATCACAGAACCGGAAAATATGAAGTGTACATGTTTTCTGGGCCAGAGTCTAGTTTCGGCCAATTAGGCCTCATCAGTGACCCTCAGATATTTTCAAAATTCCACAATGGAATCAATGATTCCAAAGGACAAGAAAATATAAACTACACTATGATGTAGGGCAGGGAGACTTTTTACGGCCGCCACACATTCCCAGACACCAGCTGTAGTCACCATAAAATTCGGGTTCCGGTAGACCTTGTTGCAGAAAAGATTCGAGTCCAATATTGAATTTTGAAATTAAATCAGAATGACGTCTATAAAATTTTGAAAAAGCTTTGCGTAGTTTATGGTACCGATAACCCTGATTAAGAAGATTAGCAGTTAACAATTTATTACGAGTGTTGAAGTCAGCCACACGACCACACACTCTGGTAAACCGAATCAATTGCGAAACCCAAACGCCTCAGGATGGCGCACAGTCTGCTAAGTCTACTCGTTAACGTTGCCTTGATGCAGCAAGTCTGATGAGTACATTTATCCTGTGGAGCATCTAGGGGATAACCGATTGTGCCTTCTGGCATGCCTTTGTTGGTGATCCTCATTGGCTCGAGTTGCCACTGTCTCGGCCATATACTCATGGTCCCGGGGGTGCTGTAGCCATTGAAGTTCGACTAAAGTTACTGATACAGCTTGTTCTCAAGGGCTTCTGGGCTGACAGGTTAGAGATGTTTCATAGTCGAACGCCCTGTAAAATAATAAAAAAAAAATATTTATATTCTTGATTGTGGAAATCTTATTTTTCTTCTTACTTTTCTTACTTTTTAACATGTCTTTTTCACCTGCTTCCTATTTGCCAACTTCATCTTCTTCATAAACCACCATGAAGAAAACATCGTTGTGTTCTTATAATGTGAGAGGTTTGTGTAACAGACTTAAACGACAAAAAATATTTACATGGCTGAAAAATAAGCAATTTGATCTTCGTCTCCTACACGAAACACATCCTGGAAAGCAGGTAGGATGACTGGAAAAGCGAATGGGGCTTTTTAGCGGGGATAAAACAAACTGTGAAGCGGTCGGTATCTTGATAAGTTCAGGGCTCTCCTGTGATATAACCAACTATACCGAATTAATTATTAGAAGATTACCAGCTCCCGAAATTGGACTGGAAGATAAAGAAGTAAGGATTCTTAACGTTTATGGACCAAACGAAGACGATGTACGCTTTTTGAGACACTCGAATACCACCTTTCTAATAATGAATACAAATCTTTTATTACTGGTCGGGATTGTGATACAATAATAAACATAATTTTAGACAAAAAAATGGACGTATTGAAACACATAGATTATGCAGACAAACATTAAACAACCTAAGAGAAAAATGTGACTTAACAGATATTTGGCGAGATAAAAACGAGACTTCTCAAACAATACACTTGACATTCCACACACAAACCGTCGATATTATGTCGTCTTGATCATTTTTACTATCGAGAAATTTAGCCAATTTCGCAGTTTCATGTGAGTATAAGCCAAGTTATAAATCCGACCATAGTATTGTTATGTTAACAGTAGTACCTGTAGTAGATCCTGGTTATTTTAAAATGAACAATAGCTTGTTATTAAATAGTGAATATCATAATATTATCAAACAAAACATTGGGGAAATTGAAATGATTAATAAGGAAGCAAATCCTAATATATTTTGGGAAATAATAAAAGGTGCGAAGGTCTATTAGATATGAGACAATACAGTATGCTACAACCAAAAACAAACGAAAAAATACTGATGACAAAAACCTTATTAAGGACGTACAAAGATTAGAAAAAAACAATTAGCTATTCATTTAACCTGAAACAACTATATAACATAAACTCCGAGATAATCCAAAAGAAAATCTAACTCGACAACATCCGAGCAAATATATTAAACGGTATATTTATCCGATCAAAAGCACGTATTATTGAACAAACCGAGAAAATAGCAAGTATTTCGCAAGTTTAGAAAAGAAAAAGATCTGAATCGAAAACAATATCTATACTAATGATAAATGGCAATATAATAACAAATAAAGTTGACATTTTATCTCATCAAACGCAATGTAATGAAACTCATTACTCCTAAAAGAGAGCATTCCAATTCCATTTTTATTTTTATGGCTCACTACCAAAACTATATGAGGACGAAAAGAAACTTCGTGAAGGTCTTATCATTGAAAAGGAATGTGCAAATGCTTTAAAAGAGATGAAAAATAATAAAAGTCCTGGCTCCGATGGCTTAACGGTGGAATGTTACAAACAAAATTGGAATGAAATAAAAGATATTTATGAAAAACCTGTTGATTTTCTTATCAAAATGGAGAACTTTCTCAAGTGCAAAAACAAAGTATCATTACACTCTTACCTAAATAAGGAAATGATACAACGTTTTTCGAAAACTGGAGACCGATAAGCCGACTCAATCTGCATATAAAATAGCAATAAAAGTAATCGCATATAGAATTAAAACTGTTTTACATAAATTAATACATGAAACGCAGACTGGTTTATTAAAGGTCGATACATGGGTGCAAATATAAGACTTATCTATGAAATTGTAGACATGGCTGAAGATTGTGATTTACCTGGACTTTTGTTTTTCTCTGGCTTCGAAAAAGCTTTCGATAGTATCAATCATATTTATAAATGTTTAACTTTTTTTTAATTTTTGAGAAAACCTTATACACTGGGTGAAATTATTTTATGGTGACACAAAAAGTTGTATCACAAACAATGGATATCTCTCCGATTTTGTTTTTCAAATACACCGTGGGGTGAGACAGCCCTGTTTGTTTATAATATGGATTGAATTACTCTCAAACAAGGTCATTAGAAAAGAAGATATCAGAGGGATAACAATAGGAGAAGAGGAATACAAAAAAATCTTTATTTGCCGATGATGCATCTTTATTATGGACGACTCGCGAAAATCTTTTGAAACTTTAATAAAAATAATGGACAACTTCCGCGATATATCTGGGCTTAAGCTAAATGCTAAAAAATATCAAGTTTTACCGGTAGTCTCTTTGAAAGCTACAAAGACAGACTATTTAGGAAAAAATGAGGTTATCATGGAGTTTACAAGAAGCGTAGTGTTTAGGAGTATCTTTAAGAACAAATAAAGAAAATATATAAAAATCAAATTTCGAACCTAAAATAAAGGCGTTTTAGATGTCGTTTTTCCCGGCGTCTTAACCTCATTTTCATATAATAGAACTAAGGTTTTAAGTGGGGTACATCATGTGTCTTATTTCTGCTAAAATATAGATTGTGGGTACTTATTAGAACCGCCTCGATGAAGCGGTCCTAACAAGTACCAGCAAGGTATGTTTTTGAGCAAAATATTTTAAGCAAAAATATGAAAAATATATAAGATTTTTTATCTGAACATTTTTATTTTCCTTGGCGGTAAAATTTTCGAAGCATTTGTATACGCGTGTATTCCGAGTGAGACAGATTGTCCGAAAAATGCTTTTAGAGATAAGTTAGACGCCGTTAGCAGTCCATGATGGCACACCGATAATGTCGATTTACTTTGGTTCCCCGTGGTCATATGAATGTGATTAATAACGATTAACATATGACATTAATTATCATATCCAATATTAGCCTAGAACTCCCATATCAACCGGAGGGAGGTTGATATGCCAAATGCCATACCATGATACATGCATATTTATTATGTATGTCCCAACCTTTGTCCTTTAAAAATATTGAGCTGTGTTTTTATGTTTAAAGCTCTTCTTTAAATAAAGGAACGTTTAAGGTGAACAACAAAGCAATAGGTTGCCTAATATACGCAATTCTCAATGACAAGAAATTTCTTCGTGTATACATATTTAATAAGAACAGTCTATGAACAAGGTTATTTATCAATTCCAAAAATGAGAGAAGATACTTTATGCTACATTTCCATTGTCTTTATCCGTTTGAAATCTCAAAAAGACACACGCCAAACCAGAAAGATAGCAAAGATCATACTCCGTACTATGTAGCCTCTGATCAGGGTAATCATAGTTTACAGAATGTATCTGAATATAACTTAATCTACCGTTCGTAAATTTCCAAATGGACTCCTGGGCAATACGATAAGGCCTAGAATAGCTGTGTCTCCACTAACATACCGAAAACGGGTATGGGTCCGTCGGTCGGTCGCGAAAACTTTTTATTCTTTGTCAAAATTTTATTCGATGGAAAAAGCAAAGCAAAAAAAAAAACAAAAAAAAAAAAACATTAAAACGGACAAAATTTTAACTATATTACCTAAAACATTCAAATAACGGGATTAAAAGCATCGGGGAAGCAAAGAACAGAGTTTCGAGTATTAGTATAGCTATTTTGACAGTTTTATGAATTTTTATCGAAAGTGCAAGAACATATTAAGGGCGGTAGGTAAGAAAATCTTTTTTCTTTTTTTATATCTTTATTCGTCATTACAGCACTTAGTACAAAGAGCTCATTTTCACGATATCAACATATGAGCCCCGCCAAGCGAATTTGGGTCTTCGAGCATTCCGTCATGACAAATTTTAACTGCGAATGCCCAGTCATTCAGAGGGGCCAGGGATATGGCTTTCTGTCTGAAGGTTCCTCTTGATTCACTGCTTGTATGAGCGAGCAGCGAAGGTTCTGGCGAGACTGCGCGGATGCGCAGGCTCGCCTGAACCTTCGTTGCTCGCATAGGCGATAAGTACCAAAATCGCTTGACGGAGTCCATATGATAGAGCACAGAATCACTGACGATCACTCATGATTTGTGAGATATAAATTTGATAGCCCTTGGTTTATAGTCGTTATGTAATTATGTTCACAAAATATTATGGTGGGACCAACAACAAAAAATGTCTAATGATTATCACAAACAGAGATATCTTTCGTGCGTCGGTCTTTTACTTAGTTTCTACAAGATGACATAATAACATTTTGAGAGAGAGAGAGAGAGAGAGAGAGAGAGAGAGAGAGAGAGAGAGAGAGAGAGAGAGAGAGAGAGAGAGAGAATGCCTTCCATTTGCCATTAACATTCATATATTTAGTAACTCTTCAAAGATTTTCCATTTGCGTTCAAAAACTGGTAATTTATCATTCATTAGCGCTTTTTCTTTTTCTATTTTAATTCTGTTTGATAAATAGGATTGGAAGGCCGGCCTCAGTGGCTCAGTCGGATGCGCGTCTGACTGGTGATCAGGAGGACGCGGGTTCGACTCCCGCCGGGGTCGGCAACATTCTTTCGTGGAGATTGATCATGAAATCTTTTCTAAGGTCATTCTCTCCCTTCCGCTGATTCAAGAAGGGCAATTGTCAGTTTCTGGCGAAAGAATGTGCACTGTTCTGGGTAACCGCTTACGTATAAGTCTGCCCAAGAAAGTGTTGATAGGTAAACTGACCGGCTCAAAAATGACCTAAATAGTGTTGACTGGGCCGTAAAACTCCAATACAAACAAACAAACAAATAGGATTGGAAGTTGCGTGAATATGGAATCTGTCTATTTTGTTTATTGCAGAAAATGAAATATTTAGCCAAGTAGATATAGAGGATCTTACATGAGTGGTCATGAATTATTGAATTTATTAAACGAGTTGACGAAAATGGATAAAATGCGAGGCTTTGCCGAGCATTTTATCCCTTTTCCTCAACGAGTTTAATAAATTCAATTTATATGAGCACGAATGCAAGATTCTATTTATCATATGACATTTGAAACACATTTTATTCACGACTGTTTACAAAAATGTCAATTTTCCGCCATTGGTAAACGCGACGTCGTTATGGACGTCGTACATGTAACGTTACGGGACGTATCTAGCTAATTTGCATATTTAATCCACTAGTGGATTATCGAAAATATTACATGGCGTTATTACACTCTCAGACGCGACGTCATTTGATAAAACAACATTCTTTACCTGCTGATTTAAGTTTAGGTTCGTTTGGCATTTTCCAAATGATATATTCTTGAAACAAACATCAAAATTTCATTCGCATTGGTAAAGAAAATTTGGTAACGCCATCCAGAATTGGTCGGGCCCCTCGGAGTCTAACTGTTGGTTTTCTTTTGCTCCAGCAAACTGTTGTTGTATGCTCTCGAGTCCTCAACCTTGTTTCATCTCTGTAGTGTTTTGATTTGTATGCTCTCGGAGATGTTACACTGATGAGTTAGGAAGCCTTCATGCGAACTAAACAAAATTAGTGTATACAGTGACAGAGGTAAGGGCGAGGATTATGGCCATGTAAAATCGATTTAAGCCCCACCCCCACCCCCAGTGGAATTATTTCCACTGACCGTTCCAAGGCGGTTCTTCTGTGGCAGTTTATTTATGTTGTTGTTTGTTACTTACTGTGTGTATCACTTGTGTCTTTTTATTTTGGATGGCCATTTGGCCATTTTGTTGCAAAGTAACTGTCCTTATGGCGGTTCTTTCGTAAAATCGTTCGTCGATATATAAAGATTGGGTACAACATAAATTTTATAAAACAGACTGCATGCATGGTGGTTAACCCAATCACGGTTTGCAACTTTGCTTCCCTCTTTGATTGCACACCGGTGGGTCGGGCTTAAGATTATATGACGGCTCCAGCGTAAAAGCATAAATGGAATTTTATTTTATTTTAGTATTCTTTATGTTGGTTGGCACCTGATGCTCCGTCTTTGGTCGGGTCCTCGGAGCCTAACTGTTGGTTTTCTTTTGCTCCAGCAATTCTGTTGTTGTATGCTGTCGAGTCCTCAACCTTGTTTCATCTCTGTAGTTTTTTTTATTTGTATGTTCTCGGAGATGTTACACTGATGAGTTAGGAAGCCTTCATGCGGACTAAACAAAATTAGTGTATACAGTGACAGAGGTAAGGGCGAGGATTATGGCCATGTAAAATCGATTTAAGCCCCACCCCCACCCCCAGTGGAATTATTTCCACTGACCTTTCCAAGGCGGTTCTTCTGTGGCAGTTTATTTATGTTGTTGTTTGTTACTTACTGTGTGTATCACTTGTGTCTTTTTATTTTGGATGGCCATTTGGCCATTTTGTTGCAAAGTAACTGTCCTTATGGCGGTTCTTTCGTAAAATCGTTCGTCGATATATAAAGATTGGGTACAACATAAATTTTATAAAACAGACTGCATGCATGGTGGTTAACCCAATCACGGTTTGCAACTTTGCTTCCCTCTTTGATTGCACACCGGTGGGTCGGGCTTAAGATTATATGACGGCTCCAGCGTAAAAGAATAAATGGAATTTTATTTTATTTTAGTATTCTTTATGTTGGTTGGCACCTGATGCTCCGTCTTTGGTCGGGCCCTCGGAGCCTAACTGTTGGTTTTCTTTTGCTCCAGCAATTCTGTTGCTGTATGCTGTCGAGTCCTCAACCTTGTTTCATCTCTGTAGTTTTTTTTTTTTTTTTTTTGTATGTTCTCGGAGATGTTACACTGATGCGTTAGGAAGCCTTCATGCGGACTAAACAAAATTAGTGTATACAGTGACAGAGGTAAGGGCGAGGATTATGGCCATGTAAAATCGATTTAAGCCCCACCCCCAGTGGAATTATTTCCACTGACCGTTCCAAGGCGGTTCTTCTGTGGCAGTTTATTTATGTTGTTGTTTGTTACTTACTGTGTGTATCACTTGTGTCTTTTTATTTTGGATGGCCATTTGGCCATTTTGTTGCAAAGTAACTGTCCTTATGGCGGTTCTTTCGTAAAATCGTTCGTCGATATATAAAGATTGGGTACAACATAAATTTTATAAAACAGACTGCATGCATGGTGGTTAACCCAATCACGGTTTGCAACTTTGCTTCCCTCTTTGATTGCACACCGGTGGGTCGGGCTTAAGATTATATGACGGCTCCAGCGTAAAAGCATAAATGGAATTTTATTTTATTTTAGTATTCTTTATGTTGGTTGGCACCTGATGTTCCGTCTTTGGTCGGGCCCTCGGAGCCTAACTGTTGGTTTTCTTTTGCTCCAGCGATTCTGTTGTTGTATGCTGTCGAGTCCGCAACCTTGTTTCATCTCTGTAGTTTTTTTATTTGTATGTTCTCGGAGATGTTACACTGATGAGTTAGGAAGCCTTCATGCGGACTAAACAAAATTAGTGTATACCGCGACAGAGGTAAGGGCGAGGATTATGGCCATGTAAAATCGATTTAAGCCCCCAGTGGAATTCTTTCCACTGACCGTTCCAAGACGGGTCTTCTGTGGCGGTTTATTTATGTTGTTGTTTGTTACTTACTGTGTGTATCACTTGTGTCTTTTTATTTTGGATGGCCATTTGGCCATTTTGTGGGAAAGTAACTGTCCTTATGGCCTTCCTTTGTTCAGGTTTCCATTATGGTCTGGTCGCTTCATGTTTGTGTTTCTTTCCCTCTGGTGTCTTTGATGGGTGGAGTAAGTTCATTGTATCGATTCCTGATCTTTGTTTTACTTCTACTTTATACATGTAAGCACTCCCATGATGGATCGTCTCTATTCCCTTATTACAAAATAGAAGTGAAGGCAATGCATAACGATGATTCAGTAATGCAACATTTTGTTAAAAACAGATTTATTGGTATAATCTGCATTAGTATTGATATTGAAAGTTGCGGAGTTTTATGTCATTTGTAGATTTAAAAAGAGCTGTGTAAATTAATTTCCATATCAAAGTTTCTTCTAGAAAACATTTATTCCATTTTATGTCTGATTTGTCTTCTTGTGTTTGTATTTTATTTGAGCCAGCGCACGACAAAACCTACAATAAGACATGTGCGCCCATCGAAGACTCAGATCAGCCTGCGCATCCATATAATATAAGTAAGTAAGTAAGAAAGTTTATTCAATTCCAGTAGCCCTTTTGGGCTTTGAGGATATACATCATATATAAGTGACAGACAGTACAGAGTATTACAATACAGTACATTGCAAACACAACTCACATAATCGAGATACAATGAATATGTAGAACCAGATTTGGAAATAATCGTAACACATAACTTGCCTCGCTGAGTATACAATATGGCATCCTTTCACGTGAAATATCTTATACATTGTTGATTATGCAAACGACAGAAGAGCATTGGGAATGGATAGAGATGTTAAGAAAGTTTAAGAACGTCGGAGAAAGAGGATAGCTTACATGCATTTACATAACGTAACATAGCACAACATACTCTTTATTTACACTCCGGTCTTATGCAAAGTCGCATCAACGTTATAAGGTGCCTTCGTCCGTATAACATAGGTACAAATGACCAGAGAGAGAGAGAGAGAGAGAGAGAGAGACAGAGAGAGACAGAGAGACCAAACGTTTAAATTCAGAGAGAAATAAGGTATTAACCCATGTATGCCCGGTGACCGATTTTGGTGACTTTGGCAAATAGTACAGACCCAGATCAGACGCCACACAATGCGGCGTCTGATCTGAGTCTACACCTTTTCCAACGGTATGTGCATTATTATAACACTACACACAAACATAACAAATCTGACAGCCCCACAATTCCAAACCGACCACTCCAAAGCCATCAAGTGGAATATTTCATTGTCATACATAGGTTAATACGGTATAGTTTATCAACGACCTTTGAGAGTTCAAAAGTTAAGCGGGACGAGTCGATTCCATTTTTTAGGGGAAGCAGGTTTCAGATACCTTTTTTTCTCGGGATTTTAAAGATATAAATCAATGTTGTATAGTTTCTAACTAGAAGTAATGGTTGAGTGGTAAATGCGATGTACTGCGAATGACACTGAAATCTTTTTTGGCGAGGGTTCGAGTCCCAGTGGCACATTTTTTTTTATATTTAATGTTTCATTTTTATTTTATCTTTTTTATGTTTAAAGTTATGTTTTTTATTTTTTATATTTACATCCTTAATATTTTGTTTCCTTTGTTTTATATTCAACAATTATATTTTTATGTCATTGTAAATCTTTTGGATGCCGGCCTCGGTAGTTCAGTCAGATGCGCGTATGACTGGTGGTCAACAGGACGCGGGCTCGATACCTCCCGGAGTCAGCAATATTCTTTCCCATGGAGATTAATCATGAAATCTTTTCGATGACCATTGCCTCCCTTCCGATGATTCAAGAAGGGCAGTTGTTAGTTTCTGGGGCAAGAATGTGCACTGTACTGGTTAATCGCTTACGTATAAGCTTGCCCAGGATAAGTGTGGATAAGGTAAACTGACCAGCTCAAAAATGACATAAATAGTGATGCCTGGGCCGTAAAAGCCCAATACAAACAAACAAAACTCTTTCAGATTCATTTCAACAGCGCATTTGCCTTCACAGACGACTGTGAACGTACGTTCAATCATAGTAACATTTTTGATTATACCTCTTGAATCCGAGCTACAACGATTCGCTTGTGCTCGTTCCATCCTTTCAATAAAATGAATATACATCTAAAGTGATGGCACCGCCCATCGGGGCTTGGAGAAATAGTTCGAGCTGCACGATGCTTTCAAGCGGATCTGAAACTAACGACACAAGAGCAATGGTAAACCGCTTAGTAAGTCCGAGCCTGCCCAGGCAAAGTGGTGCGGGTTGGACCGTCCATATTTATTAAACCCGTTTAGTTTTATTGGGTGACAGGGCTTGAGATGTCATTTCATCTCAATGTCGGGTAAAAAACCCACAAAACTTGAAGCAACTTCTCCGAACTTGACGGGGACAATAAACCTCAAATCAATCGAACAAACAAACATCCCCTGTGCTCCAATTTTATAGGTACGAAAAAATTTTAAGAAAAAAAAAATCCGCCTAAGATTCGAACCCTAGATCTCCAAGATGAGAGAAGTGTTACTAGACTGTCTCGACTGATCGTCAATCTGGTTAAACAGCGCGCAAGTTTAAGAATATTACGGTAACTATCGCCCAGTGTAAAAAATACCAACTGCAGGCGACTTACCTAAAACACGGACGAGTCCAAAATTAAAAGTGCAGTCACGTCTCACTGCGTTTTGAAAGACTATAAATGATACACCTTTAATATATGTATACAAATACGCAGTTCGTTACACAAATCACGTTCATCCAGTGCAGATGTTAGTGGGTTACCGTGTCAGCCAGACAGAACATATTATAACAAATGTTTAGGATATTTTACGACTTGGTGACTGTGTGTGTGTGTGTGTGTGAATTCGGGTTTAACGTCGCTTTCAACAATTTTTCAGTCATATTACGACGGTGTCTGGTTGCGACAGGGAGCTCAATGCTCACGTTGATAGTGCTGCCTCACTGAAGTATCATGTCCCAGACACATTACATGATACCACAACCAGTCACATTATCCTGACACTAGATCGACCAGTCCTAGCTCTACCCCGTAAATCTGAGTGCCAAACGAGGAGCAGCTAGTACCATTTTTAACGAATTTGGTATGTCGCGGCCCGGGATCGAACCCGAGACCTCCCGTTCCCCGGAGCGGACACTCTACCAACGACTTAGTGACTATTCCAGGTATAGTGTTTTTATTTATTCATAGAAAGAGAAGTATGCAAATATGCATGCCATCATTCCCCTCCCAGAAAGTGTAAGGGAGCAGGGAATGTCAAGATGCCAAAACTGTACCTGAACAACGACAACAAAAATGTGTCTTCGCTCGATATCCATGTACATGACCGTTAACACGAGATTTCTAAAAACTCTCATATACAACGCCGCGGTGATCAACATCGAAACAACGTCGGGGCGTTAAAGTCGCCAGGACGTTGAATCGGCGCCGGTGCGTTGTTATCTCCACGTCATTTGCCAAGTTAGGCCAAAAAAAAAATAGGTGTGTTTCAGGTTTCAGCTTGAAAAAAAATAGGTGGGGAAGGTCGATTTAATTTTTTTTTTTATCTTAATTTTTTATTTTGTTTATACACTGTATAGAGCATTTCTGCGGAACTACAGGTTGGTGTCACTGAATGTGTCTTATCACAAGGAAAAGGAATATATATGGTTTGGGGTGGGGATCTGAATGGTTTTCAAGGTATATGGGCTTTTCTGAAATTAAGGGGGTGGGGCATGGCCCCGGCACAACCTGGAAGACCCAAAGGTTGGTGTCATTGAATGCGTCTTATCACAAGGAACACGAATATATATGGTTTGGGGGCGGGGATCTGAATGGTTTGCAAGATATATGGCCTTTTCTGAAATAAAGGGGGTGGAGCATGGCCCCGGCACAACCTGGAGGACCCTCAGGTTGGAATAAAAGCATATGGCTGAAAGAAGTTTACTCAAGGAACTTTTGTATAAAAAAAAAATGTCTAAATATCTGCAAAGGCTTGGCAGTTAATGTCATTATTCATTTTTCCCCATTAGAAGTCAATGGAATCTCTTAAGTTGCCATAGCAACCAATCTAAAAAGCCGAATTTCATATAAAAAACAAAACCTGTTGAGGCTTATATGGAGAATATTTTTCAGTAAGTCCCAGCCTCATAGAGTATATGATGATACGTCGTGCGTACATACCTCTTACAGCCGCATTACTGTTGCAATTTTTAACGTACCCGGTAGATCAGCTAATTAAGCGTGCGCTAAAGCTCAATTTTATTTGCTTCTTCATACATGCCACGCCATGCGAAAAATCGTTTTCAAACATTTTCCCACAACGAAGACTCGGCTCAGCATGTGCGTCTGCGGAGTCTGATTAGAGTTGTTGTTGAGTGCTACAGGGCTGCACCTTGAACGAAAACATTTAAGGCTATGAATAGCACTAACTTAGCGGGCTGGTTGTTGCCTAGATTGCTTAAGGAACACTTCTATAAAAGTTATGTCCCAATATCTGCAAAGGCTTGGCAGTTAATGCAATTTTTCCCAATATAAGTCTATGGGAGCTCTAAGTTACCATAGCAACCAAACTAAACAGCCGATTTTCATAAAAAAACACAAACTTTCAATCCCCCAGCCCAAGCATGCTACAGATAATATTTGGACCCAATCGGCGCAGTGGTTTCAGAGGAGATGTCGTTTGAAAGTGTTGACGACGACGACGGACAACTGCCTATCCTATAAGCTCCCCCGGAGCCTTCTGCTCTGATGAGCTAAAAAATGGTGGCCCCATCAGGGATACAGACTAACAGGCGCCCAGTCGCCCAAGGCGCCTAAATTTTTGCCTGGGCGCCTAAATTTTGAATAAAAATGCCTATTAACTTAATGTAAAATTTGAATTTACGACAGTCTGGGCGCCTAAAGCAAAATGCTTAGTATGTATCCCTGCCCATATTTTTCCATATAAAGCTAAACAAAAAAGTCAATTACGTGAATTTTGGTTACAATCAATCAACATTAACGCATGGTAAATTAGCGAGAAATGTTGCCAATCATTCAATCATCTCAACGATCCTGGCACCGACAAACCAGCCGTAATGCTAACCCAGAAACCCTGAGCGCCAAGGGGGTAAGCTATTTACTACCAATGTTTAAGTCTCGGCAGAGTATCGAACCCACAACCTCCCTATCTGCAGGCGGATGCTCAACCATAGCTGAGCTATTGCGCGCGGTTTAATACCTCCATTACGAAATGATAAATGCTATATGATCATGTAATCTGATTGGGGTCTAAATTGCTAAAATCTGACCATATAGGTTCAGTCTGATCTAATAGGCCTGCTCTGCTTCGCTGACAGTGACAGTCACGTGAGTGGTAGGTTCAAATCTTGATTCAGCCTCACCACAGTATGGGAGCGGATGTGAACGGGTCTTTGCGATTGAAAAAAAATCCCAGATCAAACAAAAAAAATGCCCAAAGTACCATGTTGGAGTTAGCGCTATCACATTGTTATAGGGAGATAAATCAAATACCATGACATCTAGAATCGTGGTTCTTGCGAATCACATGCTACACCATCCTCCCAATAACGCAAGTGACTGACTGTCCACTGTACAAATCGCAAGTCCTGTTCAATCTCAAATGTTCGTTCACTTCTGATCTGATCTGATCTGAATTATTACTGGTGACACGTCAAATGACATCCATTCACCAGGACCTGTGAAAAGGGAAGTTAGTCCCTAGCTCTCACAAAAGAAGTAAACTGAGCTACACTGTCCTTTGCACCTTCGGCGGATGAAACAATTGAATCCGGAAGGGCATTCCAATCTCTTCCGCTCCCATACTGTGCTCACAGAGCCGGGTGTTGCTTGGTCGTTGCAGGACTAGACGCTCCCCCTAGCCTGACAAGGTACTGACCTAAAGAAGTGCCCCAAATACGATTGAAAACATACTTTACCTCAAAGGATTCTGAATTATTCAGGTCGATACTACAATGGGCAACCATAACGCTACCATCCTTTCCAGTGGGAGGATGGGTCGGGTATGAAACACCCTTCCCGATCCCGATCCCGATCGGAAAATCCCCGATCCAAAATTTTCTATTTGCCCTAATTCATTAATTAGAATATGTTTTCAGCACTTTTTGTGTTTATGTTATTACTTTTAAGTATTTTAATCATTATTTATGTATATTGTGTTTAAATATGTCCTATTTGTGATTTTATCCTAAATTATTCCTCTCTCAGGGGTATGAAAGACCCTGCTGATTTTTCGTAAAAATATTGTTTTCTTCCGCCTCTAATTAAAAAAATAAACAATAACTAAATGATAAAATCAATATAACGGAATTGTTATATACTTTGATTGCTTAAGTAGAATAAAAGAGAACTTAAAAGAGTTTCGGAGGTGTTTTTTTTTTTTTTACATATTTATATCCCAAACTATTACCGATCATTATTGCTATTTATAGTTACTTATATTAAACCGAATGTGAAAGAAATCTTCGGCAACGGGCCGATCTTGAGTTTCACATTGTATCAAAAATCAGAAATAGATAGACAGGACATAGTGAAACTTCTAGCATTCGCACAATGGTCATTATATATCACAAATACGATTTTTGAGACGATGTGAAACTCATGATCGGTCCGTCTCCGGTCATTTCTTTCACATTCGGTTCAATTTTCGTAACTATAAATAGCAATATGATCGGTAATCATTTTGGATAAAAATATGCAAAAAACACCTCCGAAACTCTTTTATAAGTTCTCCTTTAATCTAGAAAAGCCATAAAAGTATATAACAATTCCGTTATGTTTATTTTAATATTTACTTATTGTTTATTTTTTTAATTAGAGGCGGAAGAATACAATATTTTACGAAAAATCGGCAGGGTTTTTCATACCCCTGAGAGAGGAATAATTGAGGTTAAAATCACAAATTGGACTTATTTAAACAAATTATACATAAATAATTAGTAAAAAACTTAAAAGTAATAAAATAAACACAAAAAGTGTTTAAAATATATTCTAATTAATAACTTAGGGCAAATAGAAAAGTTTGGATCGGGGATTTTCGGATCGGGATCGGGATCGGGAAGGGTGTTTCATACCCGACCGGGAGGATGGTGTAGCTCGAAAACTTGATTTATCGCTTTCTTGTGAGGAACGAGCTCAAAACAAGTTTTAGGTGCCGACAAATGCTCACATTTCTTATATTTCAATGCAAGAAGTGAAATCGCGCCCTAACTGCGCTGCCATTTTGAGAGTAGTAAACACAGAAACGCTCGGAAACTGACCGAATTAGAACCGCAACCGCTCGCGTAGTTCCGAGTCGTTTCGCCCCGCGATTTTTTTTACGAGTCGTTTCGCCCCGCGATTTTTTTTTGTTTATTTTTTTTTTTTGGCAATAAAAAACTTAGGATCGGGCCTAAAACTTAGGTAGGGTCGGGAAACCGGAAACACACCTATTTTTTTTTTTTTTTGGCCTTAGGTTAACATTTTTCTTCATCGCTGTTGAAAGCAGGAGCAGATTTGAATATCGAGTTTTGTTAAGATTTAAAAGCGGTTTTAAGGAATCGTGTAGCACACACGAGCGACGCATGTGAACTAGTAAGCTACACTGGCTTCACACATATGTTTACAGTAGAACTTCGATGGCTCGAACACTGATGGCTCGTTTACAGTAGCTGAGTCGAACCTGTTCTTGAGTCCCTATGAAATTTCTATACATAAGAGATAGTGTGGGGAAAAGTTTGGATATTTTCGTCTTTTATCTTGCATATGTATGCTGTGTGTACTCATTAGAATCGCCTCAATGAGGCGATTCTAACGAGTACACACAACATACATTTATATTATAGAACACCGAAAAGAAGTCCCAAGAGAATCCCCTTTACGCCTCCTGGAAGTAGCCCTCAGTGGCTCGATATAATATTACTAGAGACTTCTCTTGCTATATGAAGGAGCATTGGGTCCTTAGCTATCCTTAGAGCGCACAATGAAGACTCTGATCAGACTGCGCGGATGCGCAGGCTAATCTGAGTGTTCGTTGGGCGCACGTGTCTTATTGTAGGTTTTGTCATGCGCTGGCTCATCTATAAAGCAATTATACACTTGTTTTGCATTTTTGATTAATATTAATTGCATTGGATAATTAATTTCAAATCGGATTGGATATTAATGTTTTCCTGTCTTATTTTTGTTTTCCATTCTTTCCGTATACTTTTCAAACGTCCAATATTTTTTTATTTGTCCAAATTATATTTATCTGTTATTTTTTTATTTTGAATGAATAAAATGTCTTACTATCCTGACCAAATATATCTTTTGGATATTTTACACCATTCTGAAACCAGTTTTTAAAAATACTGTTTTTTTTTCTCCAATACGTACCTTAGAATTATTCCAAAGTATTTCTTTACAATAATATGATATTACGGGACTTATATTTACTTTTATCCTGCCAGTAGAATATCTCGTAGAAATGGTTTTGTCTCGAAATGTTTTATAATATTGTTTTCACTAAAATGACATTCGACAAGTATACAGCCCCAAAAGGTTTTAGATCTTATTCATAAACAACTTTAAGTAAACTTTTGCACTCGTCTCTTAATAAACGTGTTACCCAACTTACTTTCAGTGAGCAAATGAACGTTTCAATGACGATCATTTTGAGTCCACCCTTATTTATGTGTTTTATTAATGTATCCCTTTTAATTGTGTCAGGTTTTTTCATCCCCCAAAAAGTTATACATGATATTTCCTAAATATCTAATCGTTTCTTCAGACGGGTTTAGGAGACAGGTCAAAGGTTATGTCAATTTTGGGAGAGCATAATGCTTATTCTATTGCACTTGCGTATGTAACGCAACGTCTGATTGGATAGCGTCAAAAATTTGCGACAGTATATTCTGCGATATACTGTCGGAAACCCGACGTCATCACGTTACGTCGCTTTTTATTGGCTGGCATTTGGTTTTACGCAGCTCACAGCGCTAGCCGCTTTCTGCAAAATGGTACAATTTTATCAAAACGCACAAATAAGTGCATTAGAATGGGGATAACTGTATTGAAAATTGTCATTTGGGGAGGTAAATCGTCGGTTTTACGGTCGCAAATTACGTTTTACGGCTCCGCTGACGCGTCGCCGTAAAACAAAATTTCCGACCGTAAAACCTCCGATTTACCTCCCCAAATGACAATTTTGAATACAGTTATCCTCTAAATGACCACGATTTTACCCATTAAAGTTAATTTCCTGTGATGCCAATATCTCAAGAACATCTATAACACCTTTATTTTAGGTTCGAAATTTGATTTTTATATATTTTCTTTATTTGTTCTAAAAGATACTCCTAAACACTACGCTTCTTGTAAACTCCATGATAACCTCATTTTTTCTAAATATTCTGCCATGTAGCTCTCAAAGAGCCTACCGATAAAACTTGACAATTTTTAGCACTTGGCTTAAGCCCAGATATACCGCGGAAGTTGTCCGTTATTTTTATTAAAGTTTCAAAAGATTTTCGCGAGCCGTCCATAATAAAGATGCATCATCGGCAAATAAAGAATTTTTTATATTCCTTTTCTCCTATTGCTATCCCTCTGATACCTTCTTTTCTTATGACCTTGTTTGAGAGTTATTCAATCCATACTATAAACAAATAGGGCAGCCCTGTCTCACCCCACGGTGTATTTGAAAAAAAAAATCGCAGAGATATCCATTGTTTGTGATACAACATTTTGTGACATCAAAAAATAATTTCACCCAGTGTTTAAGGTTTTCTAAAAAAAATAAAAAGTTAAACATTTATAATTATGATTGATACTATCTAAACCTTTTTCGAAGTCAGAGAAAACCAAAAGTCCAGCTAAATCACAATCTTCAGCCATGTCCAAGATTTCATAGATAAGTCTTATATTTTCACCCATGCATCGACCTTTAATAAACCAGTCTGCGTTTCGTGTATTAATTTATGTAAAACATTTTTAATTCAGTTTGCGATTACTTTTATTGCTATTTTATAATCAAGATTAATTTGGCTTATCGGTCTCCAGTTTTCGAAAAGTTTTTTTATATTTTCCTTGTTTAGGTAAGAGATTAATGATACTTTGTTTTTGCAGTTCAGAAAGTTCTCTATTTTGATCAATAGGTTTTTCATAAATATCTTTTATTTCATTCCAATTTTGTTTGTAAAATTCCACAGTTAAGCCATTTTATTATTTTTCATCTCTTTTAAAGCATTTGCACATTCTTTTTCAGTGATGCCTTTTCGTCCTCATATAGTTTTGGTAGTGAGTCATAAAAAATAAAAACTCAATTTGCAACTCTCTTTTTGGAGTTACTGTAATGATTTTCATTACATTGCATTTGAAGAGATAAAATGTCAACTTTATTTATTATTACGACTATATTGCCGTTTATCATTAGTATAGATATTGTATTCGATTCAGATCTTTTTCTTTTCTAAACTTGCGAAATACGTGCTATTTTTCTCGTTTTGTTCAATAATACGCGCTTTTGATCGGATAATTATACCGTTTAATATATTTGCTCGGATGTTGTCGTTTTCACTTTTCTTTTGGTCTATCTAGGAGTATATGGTATCTTGTTGTTTTAGATTGAATGAATAGCTAACTGTTTTTTTTCTAATCTTTGTACGTCTTTAATAAGGTTTTTTTTTCATCAGTATTCTTTCGTTTGTGTTTGGTTGTAGCATATTGTATTGTCTCATATCTTATAGACCTTAGCACCTTTTATGATTTCCCACAATACATTAGGATTTGCTTCCTTATTAATCATTTCAATTTCCCCAATGTTTTGTTTGATAATATTATGACATTGACTTTTTAATAACATGCTATTGTTACTTTTAAAATAACCAGGATCTCTGGTGCCAGTAATAAGGTCTACTGTAAGCATAACAATACTATGGTCGGATTTATAACTTGGCTTATGCTCACATGAAACTGCGAAATTTCTCGATAGTAAAATAATCAAGACGATATAATATCGACGGTTTGTGCGTGGAATGTCAAGTGTATTGTTTGAGAGTCTCGTTTTTATCTCGCCAAATATCTGCTAAGTAGAAGTAAAACAAAGATCAGGAATCGATACAATTAACTAACTCCACCCATCAAAGACACCAAAGAGAAAGAAACACAAACATTAAGCGACCAGACCATATTGGAAACCTAAACAAAGGAAGGCCATAAGGACAGTTACTTTCCCACAAAATGGCCATATGGCCATCCAAAATAATAAAAAAAAAAAACACGTGATACACACAGTAAGTAACAAACAACACCATAAATAAACCGCCACAGTCGAACCGCCTTGGAACGGTCAGTGGAATAATTTCCACTGGGGGGCTTAAATCGATTTTACGTGGCCACAATCCTCGCCCTTACTTCCGTCGCGATTTAGACAAAAAATTTGTTCAGTCCGCATGAAGGCCTCCTAACTCATCAGTGCAACATCTCCGTGAACACAAAAATCAAAGAACCACAGAGGTGAGACAACGGTGAGGACTCGACAGCAAGAAACCACTGAAATGCTGGAGCAAAAGAAAACCAACAGTTAGACTCCGATGGGCCCGACCAGAGACAGAGACAGTCACAGTTCTCTCTTAGGTTGTTTATTTTTTGTCTGCATAATCTATGTGTTTCAATACGTCCATTTTCTTGTCTAAAATTATATTTATTATTGCATCAAAATCCCGATTAGTAATAAAATATTTATCTTCATTATTAGAAAGATGGTATTCGAGTGTCTCAAAAAGCGTACATCGTCTTCGTCTGGTCCATAAACCTTAAGAATCGTTACTTCTTTATCTTCCAGGTCAATATCGAGAGCTGGTAGTCTTCCAATAATTAATTCGGTATAGTTGATAATATCACAGGAGAGCCCTAAACTTATCAAGATACCGACCCCTTCACTATTTGTTTTATCCCCGCAAAAATTGCATGTCAGCCCCATTCGTTTTTTTTTTTCAGACATCCTACCTACTTTCCAGAATGTGTTTTCTTTAGGAGACGAATGTCAAATCGCTAATTTTTCAGCCATGTAAATATTTGTTGTCGTTTAAGTCTGTTACACAAATTAGAAGTGGAGGCAATGATCAGGAATCGATACAATCAGCCCACAGCTCCCATCAGAGACACCAAAGGGAAAGATACACAAACATGAAATAACAGACACTAATGGAAACATCAATAGCGGAAAGCCAAAAGGACAGTTACTTTCCCACAAAATGGCCAATAGGCTATCCAAAATAAAATAATATAAGCGATACAAACACCAAAGACAAACCATAACAAAAATAGACCACGACAGAAGAACCGCCTTGGAATGGTCAGCGGAAACGAATTCAACCGGGAGTCTTAAACCGATTTTACGTGGCTACAATCCTCGCCCTTACTTCCGTCGCGATTAAGACAAATAATTTGTTCAGTCCGCATGAAGACCTCCTATCTCATCAGTGCAACATCTCCGCGAACACAAAAATCAAACAACCGCTGAGATGAAACAACGGTGTGGACTCGACAGCAAGAACCCACTGTATGCTGGAGCAAAAAAAAACCAACAGCTAGACTCCGATGGGCCCGACCAGAGACAGAGCATCAGGTACCAAACAACCACTCACATTATAAGAACACAACGATGTGTTCTTCATGGTGGTTTATGAAGAAGATGAAATTGACAAATAGGAAGCAGGTGAAAAAGATACATCAAAAAGTAAGAAAAGTAAACATAACATTTCCACAATGAAGAATTTTTCTCATTAAATCGAAACGAGCACAAATATATATTTTTTTTTTTTTTTCAGGGCGTTCGACTATGAAACATATCTAACCTGTCAGCCAAGAAGCCCTTGAGAACAAGCTGTATCAGTAACTTTAGTCGAACTTCAATGGCTACAACACCCCCGGGACCATGGGTATATGGCCGAGACAGTGGCAACTCGAGCCAACGAGGATCACCAACAAAGCCATGCCAGAAGGCACAATCGGTTATCCCCTAGATGCTCCACAAGATAAATGTACTCATCAGACTCGCCGCATCCAGACAACGTTAACGAGTAGACTCAGCTGACTGTGCGCCATCCTGAGGCGTTTGTGTTTCGCAATTGATTCGGTTTGCCAGAGTGTGTGGTCGTGTGGCTGACTTTTACACTCGTAATAAATTGTTAACTGCTAAACTTCTAAATCAGGGTTATCGGTACCATAACATACGCAAAGTTTTTTTCAAAATTTTATAGACGTCATTCTGATTTAATTTCAAAATTCAACTTGGACTTGAATCTTCTCTGCAACAAGGTCTATCGGAACCCGAATTTTATGGTGAGTTAGTATATAAATTCAGAAAAATATATCACCGCAATGACTTCAGCAACCAATTTCGTAAAATCATTCTTCGATATAAAAAGATTGGGTACAACATAACTGTTATACGACAGGCTGCATGCATGGTAGTTAACCCAATCACGGTTGACAAATTTGCTTCCCTCTTTAATTGCACGCCGGTGGGTCAGGCCTCAGATTCTATGACGGTTCTAGCGTAAAGGCTTACTGAGAATAAGAGAGATCTAATTCAATGTAATGTCGGTTGGTGCCTGATGCTCTGTCTCTGGTCGGGCCTATCGGAGTCTAACTAGTAGACTTCTTTTGCTGCTGCATTTCAGGGGCTTCTTGCTGTCGAGTCCTCACCGTTGTTTCATCTCTGTGGTTGTTTGATAATTTGTGTTCACGGAGATGTTGCACTGATGAGTTAGGAGGCCTTCATGCGGGCTGAACAAATTATTTGTCTAAATCGCGACGGAAAAAAGGGCGAGGATTGTGGCCACGTAAAATGGATTTAAACCCCCACCCCCCGGTGGAATTCGTTTCGCTGACCGTTCCAAGGCGGTTCTTCTGTCGCGGTCTATTTTTGTTATGGTTTGTCTTTGGATGTTAATGTCGCTTATATTATTTTATTTTGGATAGCCATTTGGCCATTTTGTGGGAAGGTAACTGTTCTTTTGGCTTTCCGATATCGATGTTTCCATAAGGGTCTGTTGTTTCATGTTTGTGTTTCTTTCCCTTTGGTGTCTCTGATGGGAGCTGTGGGTTAATTGTATCCATTCCTGATCATTGCTTCCACATCTATAAAGCAAGGCAATCAAAACGAATCTTCTCAAATTGTCCCTTACAATTTCGTATTGTGACGAACACCCGAGGGTCAACTAAGCCTCGGCAACTGAACCATTGTCGCTCGAGCCATCGAACGTCGACTCTACTTAAATTTGTTGAAGCTACTTAAGCTGCACACATGAGCCGCGCCAGGCGAATTTGTGTCTTCGAGCATTCCGTCATGACAAATTTTAACTGTGCATACCCAGACATTCAGAGGGGCCAAGGATATGGCTTTCTGTCTAAAGGTTCCTCTTGATTCACTGCTTGTATGAGCGAGCAGCGAAGGTTCTGGCGAGACTGCGCGGATGCGCAGGCTCGCGTGAACCTTCGCTGCTCGCATAGGCGATAAGTACCAAAATGGCTTGACAAGGCCCACATGTACTCAAATGTGTCTGCTCAAACAGTAACAGTTCCACGACTCAGATTCATGTCCACAAAAACTAATGCCTTTGTTCGCTTTAAAATATCATTTTAAGACAGTGCTAAATACAACAAGTCCAGTAATTTGCTAGAAACAGATGTTTCAACTTCTCTATGAGCTTACATGTATATTGTTGGGTTCATGTTTTAGAACAGTTAGAGCGAGATTCAAGATATAAGCATTGAGAAAATTTTTCATTCAACATAAATCGCATGACATATTGGTATTTGACTTTAAATTCATAAAAACACAGATTTGTGTTGTGTAACTTTGGTAGTATACTATGTTATTTTACCCTGTATCATGTCAAGTCTCTCAATGTCATATGTATGTACGCGTGCATGAACGCATCAACGCATATATTTCACACGCATGCACGCAAACATTCACGCACGAATGCTCGCACGTACGCATGTACACCAATTACTCACGCATACAGATATTGGTTACGCACGCATGACACGTACGTAGGCACACGCATACATGCATGCCTGTAAGTCCGCACGCACGCACGCACACACGCACTTTTGTATGTATGTATGTATGTATGTATGTATGTATGTATGTATGTATGTATGTATGTATAGTCGAACTTTGGCGGCTCGAAACCCTTTGGGACCATGTAAACCCCCGCTAGAGAGCTGCAATTCGAGCCCAGAGGGCAGGAGGCTTAATGCAGATAGATAAGTGCGATCATTAATGCATGCGAGACGATTCTAATGGGTACACACTACAGGGCTAAAAAAGTGCTAAAAAATATTAAGGTCGGTAGGTAAGAAATTCTTTTTTTTTTCTGGATGGCAAAAGATAAGGCAGGGTCGGCAAACAAAATCAGGGTCGGTCGGGATAACGGAAACATAACTATTTTGTTTTAACCCTTGTTCTGCTGAATATTCATATGTGCCACACCCACTACCGATTATTAACCAATCAGATTACTTGATGCAAATTATTGCAACAAATTTACAATCTGAATGGCAAACAATGAAGATCCTGATCAGATGGCTTCGTCAGAAGCCATCTGATCTGGATCTACATTGTTTCAAAGATAAGGCATATCCGGTATTAGCAGGAAAAGGTTTAGGGCCTAACACACACGTGTGCGCTAAAATGACATGTATACTATCCCTAGAACTTACATTTTTAATGAAACGTTTGATATTTTTCTTATTTCTGGTCCATATATAAATTGGGAGTGCGCGTTAGAACCACCTCAGTGAGGCGGTTCTAACGAGTACCCACAATCTATGATTTTGAGTAAAAATTAGGGAAAGTAATGAATACGTCGGTAAACGCCAGTTTCTCTACATGATTGGGGTTTAGGGGGTCTTCATTTCACGGACTTGTTTAACTGATGGACAGTTAAGGGCAATGGGAACACCAGGCAGATTTTGTGCCATTTTTCAAACAAAGGGAGACAACTTTCGGAACTTCGTGTTTGCTTTCCTATAAAACCTGTCCCACTGAAAAAAGACGTCTACTCTTAAAGAAAAGAATTTGTTCCTCAGGAGGAGCAAATTCTGTCCTTTAAGAGTTGACCCCTATTGACAAGGGAGACAAAAATACTGTTGCAAGAGTTGCCTCCCCTCAAGGTGTTCCCATTTCTCTTAAGTAGAAAAATTCTGTTCAGGATAAAATGTCTTGAAGGTTCTGAGTCATCGCCAGGAAAATATACCAGCCGTTGCTTTTGATTATGCCCGGAAGCTTATGAATTGTGTATAAAGATAAACTATCTTTCCAATGGAATCATTGCGAAGCTTTTGGACTGACCGGCTGCAAGATAAATTTAGAGGTAAGAACTCGCATTTAGGGCCCCCGCCCATCGTGGCTTGAAGAAACAGATGGGCTGCATGCTGCTTCCACGCAGCTGAAACCGCCCCCACACGAGTACTGGTAAACCGCTTAGAGGATCTAAGCCTGCCCAGGCAAAGTCGGACCGTATTGGTTTCATTGTGCGACAGGACTTGAGATGTCATTTCATTTAAATGTCGGGTAAAAGTCCCACAAAATTGGAAGTAGTGTCTCAAAAATGACCTAAACAGTGTTGAAGGGGACGTTAAATCTCAAGTAAAAAAACAACGAAAAACAGGAACCGTATCTAATTTTAATATTCGGAAAACACAGACATGTCTGCGTTATTCGTTCAAAGGTGTAAAAACAATATTTATTTCTGGTAACATTTCTTATTTACTCATAACATATCTTATATGTACTCGTTCGAACCATTTCAATAACGCATCTCTAATTAGCAACCACAGTCTCTTTCACGTATTTATTTTGCATAGTTAATTATTTAAGAGATGAATATAGGAATCAACAATGGTTGTTCATGCATTAATATCTGCATGGTCCCGATGACGCTGTTTGAACATGAGACTGCCATGTCGAGGGTTCAACTATTTTCCGAGGGACCCGGCAAATGTCATTGCTATGAAATAAAAATGGATGATAGTTGTTCTTGCATAACTTACAATTTCAACGCCAAAGTGTGACGAAAACGCCCGAAAACTCCAAAGAAACTCTTCAAATGCGACCGCAAATCCAACATCGCGACTGGTTTAGAACGTTGCTAACAGTGACGTCAGTTTCGCAATAACGTTCTGACGTCATCATAAAATAATAAAATGCTACGTTCAGGGCGACAATGTTACGTCTTTCAACGCAACGTAAACAAGCAAAGACCAATCTTTTACTATCACAAGATCAAAACCCATGTTTAAACAGGACGTGAATTTCATGATTTTAACATGGATTTTGTTGTTCGTACTCGGTTTCTGGCCCATTCAAGAATAGCTGCAAAGAGCTATGCTCGTAGGAATTTATGCAAGAACGCAGTGTGTTAAACGTTTACGAAGTACATTTACGAACAACATCGGGCCAGCAAAGTAAACAGTAAATAAGTTGCCTTTGTTTTTAGCTTACCTGTCACGTAGTGACGAGGTGAGCTTTTGGGATAACTTTTTGTCCGTCCTCCGTCGTGCGTCCGTGCGTGCGTCCGTCCGTGCGTGAGTAAACTTTTTGTGAACACACTAGAGGCCACAGTTTTGGGCCAATCGTCACCAATGATCATCATGACAATATCTCGGCCAAGTTCGAATATGGGTCATGTCGGGTCAAAAGTAGGTCAGTAGGTCAAATCATAGAAAAACCTTGTGAACACATTAGAGGCCACAGTTTTGATCCGATCGTCATCAGTCTTGGTCAGAATGATCATCTTGAAAATATCTCGGTCAAGTTGAAATATGGGTCATGTCGGGTTAAAAAGTAGGTCAGTAGGTCAAATCATAGAAAAACCTTGTGAACACACTAGAGGCCACCGTTTTGGTCCGATCATCATCAATCGTACTCAGAATGATCATCTTGACAATATCTCAGATAAGTTGGGATATGGGTCATGTCGGATCAAAAAGTGGGTCAGTAGGTCAAAGCGTAGAAAACCTTTTGAACACACTAGAGGTCACCGTTTTTGGTCCGATCATCATCAAACTTGCTCAGAATAATAGTCTAGACAATATCGCGGTCAAGTGTGAATATGAGTCATGTCGGGTCGAAAAGTAGGTCAGTAGGTCAAATCATAGAAAAAACCTTGTGAAAACAATAGAGTTTCAAGAGTAAACAAACCCACAGTTTTGGTCCGATCATCATCAAGCTTGCCCAGAACGATCATCTTGACAATATCTCAGTCAAGTTCGAACATGGTTCATGTCGGGTCCAAAAGTTGGTCAGTAGGTTATATCATAAAAAACCTTGTGAACCCACAGTTGTGGTTCGATCATCATCAAAATTGCTCAGAATAATCATCTTGACAATAACTCGGTCAAGTTTGAATATAGGTCATGTCGGGTCCAAAAGTAGGTCAGTAGGTCAAATCATAGAAAAACATTGTTAACACTCTAGAGGCCAAAGTTTTGGTCCGATGGTCATCAAACTTGCTCAGAATGATCATTTGACAATATCTCGGTTTATTTCGAATATGGGTCATGTCTGGTCAATTAGTAGGTCAGTAGGTCAGATCATAGAAAAACTTTTTTAACACACTAGAGGCATCAGGTTTGGTTCGATCATCATCAAACTTGCTCAGAATGATTATCTTGACAATATCTGGGTCAGGTTTGAATATGGGTCATGTTGGGACAAAAACTAGGTCAGCAGGTCAAATCATAGAAAAACGTTGCGAACACTCCATGAGGCCATAGTTTTAGTCTAATCATCATAAAACTTGATCAGAATGATCATCTGGACAATATCTCAGTTAAGTTCGAATATGGGTCATGCCAAATAAAAAAGTAGATCAGTAAGTTATTTTGTCATAGCTTTTGAACCGTTTGAGATAGAGCCCTCATATTTGGCATGTAGGTTCCTTGTGACAAGGTCTTTCCACTCATATAAATAATGACCTGTGACATACTTTATCATTACTTTTGAACCATATGAGATAGAGCCTTCATATTTGTCATGCATGTCCCTTGTGACAAGGTTTTTCCCAAACATTCAAAACTTTTGACCCATCACCTTGACCTTTGAAATACTTTCTCATAACTTTTGAAGCATTCATATTTGGCATGTTGGTGTCTTGCGACAAGGGCTTTCTATTCTATACATAAAATGATCTGTGACCATTACCTTGACAGTTTACCTACTTTATCACAACTTTTGAACCATACGAGATAGTGACTTCATATTTGGTATGTATGCTCCTTGTGAAAAGGTCTTCCCACCCATACAAACATTTTGTTTTATGGCCTTGACCTTTGACCTACCTTGTCATTATTTTGAAGCATTTGAGATAGAGCCTTCATATTTGGCATGTAGTTTCCTTGTACTATTCATGCAAAAATGACTTGTGACATTGACCTTGACGCGTGACCTACTTTACCATAACTTTTTAACCATTTGAGGTAGAGCCTTCATATTTGGCATGTATGTTCCTTTTGGCAATGACTTTCCAGCCATACAAAACTTTTGACCTGTTATCTTGACCGTTGACCTTCTTTTTCAAAACTTTTGAACCATGTAAGATAGAGCCTTCATATTTGGCATGTATGTTCCTTGTGACAAGGTCTTCTAACTCATGCAAACAAATTGACCTGTGACCTTGATCTGTGACCTACTTAATCATAAATTTGGAACCATTTGAGATACAGCCGTCATATTTGGCATGTATATTCCTTGTGACAATAGCTTCACATCCATACAAAAAGTTTGACCTGTGATCTTGACCTTTGACCTACTTTATCATAACTTTTGAACCATTTGAGACAGAGCCTTCAAATTTGGCATGTATTTTCCTTCTGACCAGGCACCTTACTATATTACCTACCATTTCATTTCTACAGTGTGGATCAGGTGAGCGATCCAGGGCCATCATGGCCCTCTTGTTTTGTGCTAAGCCGAGTGATGAACCGAGGTTCGGCCGCGGGATGAACCAAGGCTAAGCCGAGGGATTAACCGCGGTTAAGCCGAGGGATGGAGAGAAGCTAAGCCAAAAGATATTTAAAGTACACTATTTTCCATCTATAGTTGTGTAGAAGTGATGGGTATAAAATACACTTGGGTTGCCTTGCGGACAAGCCGGTGTAGAGTAGGATCTTCAAACCTGTGAGAAACTTAATAACAAGGTATATCTGCGCTTTCGCAGGAAGGTCGTGAGAAACGTCGTCCATTTCCTGTTAGTACCTGCCCCTTTCATCCTGAGCCTATGTTTTTTTTTCCTAAAGAAATCGGCTTACAATACGAGCTTTAAATAGAACACTATTACTCGCTGTATTAAGGGAGGTAGGTTTGGCGGGTGTGTGGCTGGGTGGGTAGATAGGAAGGTATGCATGTAGGTAGGTAGGACTTTAGGTGTGGATTGGTGGCGTGATATGTAGGAATGTACGTAGGTACGTAGGTAGGTAGGATCGTAGGTAGGCAGGTAGATACGTAGGTAGTTAAGTAGGTAGGTCCGGATTGTTAGACAAACGTACAGACAGACATTAATTTTCTAATTTCGAACTTTTTATTGCTAACTTCTAATTTCTAAAATTCTTTCTTCTGACTTCAAAATAGAAATAGAGGCAATGATGAGGAATCTCCCATCAGAGACACCAAAGGGAAAGAAACACAAACATGAAGCAACAAACACCAACAGCGGAACGCCAAAAGGACAGTTACTTTCCCACAAAATGGCCAATAGGTTATCCAAAATAAAATAATATAAGCGATACAAACACCCAAAGACAAACCATAACAAAAATAAACCGCGACAGAAGAACCGCCTTGGAACGGTCAGCGGAAACGATTCCACTGGGGGGGGGGGGGGGCTTAAATCTTTTTTACGTGGCCACAATCCTCGCCCTTACTTCCGTCGCGATTAAGACAAATAATTTGTTCAGTCCGCATGAAGGCCTCCTAACTCATCAGTGCAACATCTCCGTGAACACTAAAATAAAAAAAAAACACAGAGATGAAACAACGGTGAGGGCTCGACAGCAAGAAACATCAGAAATGCTGGAGCAAAAGAAAACCAACAGTTAGACTCCGATGGGCCCGACCAGAGACAGAGCAACAGGTACCAACCAACATAAGCCTTTACGTTGGAACCCTCATAGCATCTGAGGCCTGACCCACCGGCGTGCAATTAAAGAGGGAAGCAAAGTTGTCAACCATGATTGGGTTAACTACCATGCATGCAGTCTGTCTTTTAACATTTATGTTGTACCCCATCTTTAATATCGAAGAATGATTTTACGAAATTGGGTGCTGAAGTCATTGCGGTTATAAATTTTTCTAAATTTATATACTAAATCACCATAAAATACGGGTTCCGATAGACCCTGTAGCAGAAGAGACTTAAGTACAATATTGAATTTTGAAACTAAATCCGAACGGCGTCTATAACATTTTGAAAAGGCTTTGCGCAGTTTTATGGTATTGATAACCCTGATTATGAAGTTTAGCCGTTAAAAATTTATTACGAGTGTTTAAGTCAGTTCAAACCTTACTTATACTAGCTTCTCTTAGCTTCGACGCTGAACGTACGTACGTGAGTACGTACCCGTACGTACGTAGGAAGACACGTACGTACGTAGGAAGGAAGGTAGGTTTGGTGGGAGTGTGGCTTTGTGGGGTGATAGGAATGGAAGGTATGTATATAGTTAGGTAGGTAGGTAGGTGGTAGGTAGGTAGGTGTGGCTTGGTGGCGAGGTAGGCATGAATGTAGATAGGTAGATAGGTATGTAGATTCGTAGGTAGGTAGGTATGTAGGAATGTAGGTAGATAGGGATTAAGGTAGGTAGGTAGGATCGTAGGTAGGCTCGTAGATAGGTAGGTAGGATCATAGGTAGGTAGGTAGGATCGTAGGTAGGTAGGTATGATCGTAGGTAGGTAGAATCAAGGATAGGTAGGTTTAAGCATGTAAATATGTTTAGGTAGGTAGGTAGGTAGGTAGGTAGGTATGCAATTTAATTGTTCGTTTGCGGTTTAACGTCCCGGTCAACACTGTATAGGTCATTTTGGAGGCGTTGGACTTTTACCCGCCATATCGAGCCCTGTCGCCCAATGAGACCAATTGGTTTTTTATACACGGACGGTCCGACTCGCACCGCTTTGCCTGTGCAGGCTTAGATCCTCAAAGCGGTTTACCAGTACCCGTGTGGGGTCGTTTCCAGCTCTGCGTGGAAGCATCATTCAGCCCATCTATTTCTTCAAGCCCCTATGGGCGGGGCCGTGGTAGGTAGGTAAGCAGGCATGGGTTGTGGTGAGGTAGGTAATAATGTAGGAATGTAGGCAGGTACGTACGTACGTTTGTTATTCAGTTTGAGATATGTTGCACTGATGAGTTAGGAGGCCTTCATGCAGACTGAACAAATTATTTGTCTAAATTGCAACGGAAGTAAGGGCGAGGATTTTGGCCACGTAAAATCGATTTAAGCCCCCCACCCACCCACCCCCATCCCCCGTCCCCTCAGAGGAATTCGTTACACTGACCGTTCCAAGGCGGTTCTTCTGACAAGATTTATTTTTGTTATGGCTTGTCTTTGAATGCGTGTATCGCTTATATTGTTTTGTTTTGGATAGCCAATTGGCCGTTTTGGGGGGAAAGTAACTGTCCTTTTGGCTTTCCGCTATTGATGTTTCCATTAGGGTCTAGTTGTTTCATGTTTGTGTTTCTTTCCCTTTGATGTCTCTGATGGGAGCTGTAGGTTAATTGTATCGATTCCTGATCGTTGCCTTCACTTCTATTTTACCTCCCACCGATAGCTTAGGTGATTCGGAGACGGGACCTCGATTAAAAGACTCATCCTGGTCTATGAGGCGAGTAACATAACCACCTACACCACGGAGGCTTCTTTCCATACGTACGTAGGTAGTTAGGAACGGACGTAAGGCATACATTTACTTATTCCTACCTACCTACTACCTACCTACTTAGCTCCATTCCTACCTACCTACCCTATTAGTTTCATTGGGCGGCAGGATTTGAAATGTCATTTTATCTCAATTTCGTTTAAAAGTCCAAAAAAATTGGTCGCAGTGACTCCAACATGACTTTCACAAAGTTGACAGGGACGTTAAACCTCATATCAAGCAAACCATCACCTACCTACCTACCTACCTATCTATCTACCTAATTCTGCCACCGATGTGTTTTAAATTTCAACTGAAAACGAAGTTCAAAGACAGGAAATACGATTAGCATAACTTTAGAATTTGTAATCTAAGTTTTGAGTATGACTTCTATAGAATAATAAAGGAGTTAACCAAATGGCAGATCAGGTTCTAACGTGAATTATTAAGGGTTGGCCATGTTTACAAAAGACAAACATTACGCTTTTTGCGATAATGCTCTATTTTGCTGACTAGAAAGTAACATACCTTAACTTTGATTCTTTTTAAAGAAGCCAACTTGTCGTATTACACTTCTCCCCGCTGAATTCTCCCATACCCCTCAGTGAGTGATTTCAGCCGCTTCCGGTGCGTCTGCATTTGTTGGCAAAAGTACGGAACCCGTAAAGGGACATGCAATTTTTATTTAGTATGCTGTGCGCCCAAGATATTATGTTGTGCGCACAAGATATTAAGTTGTTCGAACAAGTAATATCTTGTGCGCACAAGATATTATGTTGTTTGCACAAGATATATGTTGTGCAAACAAGATAATATCTTGTGGGCACAAGCTATGAAGTTATGCGGACATGATATTATCTTGTGCGCACAAAAGATTTCACTCTATGAGTGTAATCTTTACAATTTTTAGTAAACGTCGAGTAAATCGATCAGAATTATTTCGTTTCAGATTCTAAAATGAAGTCACAGATCTTGCTGGGGTTACTTTCCTGTCTCGTGCTATCAGGTAAAGGTTATCTCTTTGTACAGTTCATTACGATAACACATCCGTGCGACCGCCCCCGCCCATCGGGGCTTGAAGAAATAGATGGCGGCTGCATGATGCTTCAACGCAGAGCTGAAACCGACCCGCACACGAGTACTGATAAACCGCTTAGAGGATCTAAGCCTGCCCAGACAAAGCGGTGCGCGTCGGCCCGTCCATGCTTATAAACCCTATTGGTTTCATTGGGCGGCAGGGGTTGAGATGTCATTTCATCTGAATATCGGGTAAAAGTCCCACAAAATTGGAAGCAACGTCTCCAAACTGACCTTTACAGTGTTGACGGTGACGTTAAACTTAAAATCAAACAAACAAACACCCGTGCGACATAGTGCATTTTATTACATCTCCAAAATGGCTCCTTTTTTATGAAAATCCGTGATATTTTTTCGTATTTGCCCTGCAAACATAGGTTATGGGTGCTCGTTAGAACCGCCTTATTGAGGCGGTTCTAACGAGTACCCACAACCTATGTCTTCGAGCAAAAATAAGAATAAATTTGTATACCCCCGTAAACTCCAGTTTTCTCTATATAAAGTGCAGTTTAGGGAGGTGTTCATTTCACGGACTTGTTCACATGATGTTACGCAAGTTCGAAGTGAAAAAAAAATGAAAAAAAAAACAACAATCAATTTAACAAGTACGTGTGATGAACATCCCTCTAAAACCAACTCTTCAGAGAAAAGGGAGTTAACTGGAGTGTTCATTAGTTTTCATATTTTTCCGCCAAACACAGATTGTGGGTATACTCAGCACCCACAATGTACATCTGGACTTGAAATGAGAGAAATATCAACATTTGTATCTGAAAAATGCTTGTACCTTGAAATTTCGCTGTTAAGACCACTTAAAATTAAGATTAATTCTGCTTTAAAAAGCTTATTTTGAAGGCTGCACTTATCCTTTCCTTAGGTTTCTGCCAAAATTGTCCTCTGGTCAGGTACCACCTTTGGAGCTGTTCAAAAGTGGTCTTAAAGACCACGTTTGAACAGCCCCAAAGGTGGTCTTAATATAGAAATTTTACTGTACATATACTAGAGATACAAAAGGTGTGCACACAGTTGTGTCATCGTAAGGTTAAAGGTTATTGATCAGCAAACGTAAACGAGCTGAGCTAATGTTTTGCAACGGTTTTCAATCATTTCATACCAAAGTTATTTCGTACCCTGGTCATTTCGTACCATTTTTGGTCATTTCGTACCTGATTTTGGTCATTTCATACCCACCAACAACCATTTCGTACCAAAGTCATTTCGTCACCATTCTAGCTATTTCGTACCCGGGTATGAATTGTCCAAAGTGGTTGCGAAATGACTTAAGCATAGCCAGTGTACCATTTTGGTCATTTATAATCCATATACTACGGACGGATGGATAGTCGTATGGCTGAGATTGGTAGGGCTTACGGACGGCCACTTTGGGAAAACTGTTTGGTTTTGGTTTTACGGCCCTTTAAAAATAATTTTCCTAATTTCGAGTTGATCGTTAATCGGAGGCGAAAACCGGAGTGCCCCGAGAAAAACCACCTGCGGTGAGAGACCTCACGCTCAAGAGTCAGCGCTCTCACCCACAAGGTCACGAAGGCCTTAAGGAACAACTTAAAATCGGAATACAGTAGAACTTCGATGGCTCGAACACCGATGGCTCGTTTACCATGGATGTGTCGAACCCATTCTTGAGCCCCTACCGAAATCCTCTACATAAGAAATGGTGGGGAATAATCAAGGAGATTTTAGTCTTTAATCTTGCAAATGTATGCTGTGTGTGCTCATTAGAATCGCCTCGATGAGGCGATTCTAATGAGTACACACAGCATACATTTTCATTATAGAACACCGAAAAGATGTCTTAAAGTGTCTCGTGATGCCTCCTAACAGTAACCTCAGTGGCTCGAACTACCCCTGTCTCGAACAGATTTTCGAGGTCCCAAAGGTGGTCGAGCCATTGAAGTTCTACTGTATTTACTGAAAAGCACTGACACTAACTGTCATAGGTGCTAATCAATATTTAAACGGGATAACCCAAACTATCCGGGCAACCTCATATGCCAAGTTTGCCCGATCGGACGGTCAGATGGATGGACAGATCGAGGCGGTTCTATCGAGTACCCTCAATCTATATTTACAGCAGAAATGAGAAAAAATAAGATATGCCCCTGTAAACACCATGTTTTACTATATAAAAGTGCGGTTCAATGGGGGTCAATATTACATAGGCGTGATATGACCAGAGAGTGCGACATCAATGAAAACAGCCAACCAATTGCACCATCACGTAAACAAGTCCGCGAAACGAAGACCCCTGTAAACCCCCATTTATATGGAGAAAAATGGAGTTGACGGGTAACCATTGTCTGCCTTATTTTTCATCACAACATAGAGTGTGGGTACTCTTTAGAACCGCCTCGTTGAGGCGGTTCTAACGAGCACCTACAATCTATGATGAAAGCGGAAATAAAAAAGATGTTACATTTTTTACCTAGTTTTTGTCATTTCTGACACCACGTTGGACACCATTATTTCACATGGACATGTTTTCTAATGCTAAGAAGAAGAGCAAACCAAATGAGCCGGCGCATGACAAAACCTTCAATAAGACCCGTGTGACCAGCACAGACTAAAACCAACCTCCGCACCCATCCACTATGACAAGACCTTCTGCTTATGTCTCTTTGCATAGATATTAGTCTATAGTAGGTATACGCGATCAGCGAAGACTCTTCGTTGGCCACTCAAGACTCCTTGTAGATTTTGTCATGCGCTGGCTAATTAATATTTCATTTTCAGTAAAACCGCAAAGGAAACCAGGGGTCGCAGGATCGATCCCCGGCTTCTACAGACTTTCGGATGAGTCTTTAAATCTAGGTCCCATCTCCGTATGACCTTAGCTGTTGGTGGGACGTAATCCTCAATCCCTGACTCACTATCAAACGCAAGGAATTTCTCAATTTGTCTCTTTTTTTCTTTCAATATACAAATCCTGACTTAACACAAGCACATAATTATAATCAATCACTTATTGGTTTGGTCGCCATGAGGCGGGCAAACCGGGTATAATGACCAGATTGTAACTGTTCCATGGAGGGGCACGTGACACGATCAACCAATCAGTTTTAACGATGATGCAATACTTAACTGCAATTACAGGAAACAGCCTGTCTGAATAGCGAAACAGACCGAAAAGCAAACTCGAACAATAAATATCTTAAGGGAAATGGATACACCTGGCAGGTGTGGCAGTTAGTCTACCATTTTTACCGTATTTCGAAACACACCTATACAAATACATTGTCATTTTTTTTGGCCAAAGAAAAAGAAATTAAATTTTAAAAAAGAAAAAATGGAATATTTGCCTTTTTGCATAAAACATAAATTGCGGGGAGTCGACAGAAACGCCTCGACGAGGCGATTCTATCGAGTACCCACAATCTAGTGTCTCAGAGCATGAATACGGAAATTAATGTTTACCCCTGCAAACCCGAGCTTTACTATATAAAAGTGGAGATTATATGGATCATTGATTCCATTGTGGGAGAAACTACTTTTGCAGGCGTATCTATTTCCCTTATGGGGAACTTATAACAGCCGCAGTCATTTTCGCAAATTTTACGTCTTGCAATGCCATTATGGAGTGAGTCCATGGGGCCATGGAAACGAAATCAACAAAACATAACTACTACTACTCACAAAGTGTGGCTGGCTGCGGTAGCTCAATCGGATGCAGTACGTCTGACTGGTGATAAGGTAGACTCGGGTTCGATATCTACCGGGGTCGGCAACATTCTTTCGTGGAGATTGATTATGAAATCCTTTCTATGGTCATTCTCTCCCTTCCGTTGATTCGGGAAGGGCAGGGGTCAGTTTTTGGCGACAGAATGTGCACTGAACTGGGCTCAGGAAAAGCGTGGATAGGTACACTGACAGGCCCAAACATGACCCAAATCAGTGTTGACTGGGCCGTTAAATACAAATAAACAAAACTTGCAAAGTTTACTTCACACAGGTGGGAACATATTTGTAAATACTGAACATCTTTCGGTACGCTGGTAGCTCTTATAATACGTATACGTATATGTAAATGTTGGAAAGACAAAGAACGTTATTTTTGGTTTGATTGGATTGGTGATATCCCAGTTGATTTCTAACCGTCTTATGACGTAACTAGGAAAGCCCTACAGATAAGACACATATTTACGAAGTGAAAACTCGTTCGTAATGAACAAGAATATGCCGCGCCCGTCGATGTCTATTTATAAAGCGTTTCCAGATATCTATTTATAAAGCGTTTCCAAGAAGTCAAACCAAGAAAAAAAAAGTTACCTACTTTCACTTTCGTCCGTTTGACGTAACCTCATAATTAACCCATAGGTGCCCGGCAAAAAATATTCCACCTTTTATAAGTCTGGAGTGGTCAATTTCTAAGCATAGGGGATGTCATTTTTGTTGTAAGTTTTACAAAAATACATGTACTTTGAGCAAACAGTTTAGACCTTGATCAGATGCGGCGTCTGATCTGGGATTGCACTATTTGCCAATATCTCAAAAGATGGAGGCATAAATGGGTAAATTTCAATATTTGAAGGTCATTGTAAAAAGCACGAATACTTGATTCCAGTTTCCCATTTTCCGGTAGGATGGTGAAATTATCTTAACTGCCGTATTTGACGTAATAAGCGTTTGTTGTGACTCGAAACTAACCCTATGGTCTTCTCCATTGGAATAATTATAAAACATCTATGTGCTACAATCTCATGAATAAGCATTTTCAGTTCATTACGTAAACACGCCTATTCAAATATATACAGAATTTTGCCATCCAAATGAAAATTGTCTGATAAATCAAAGTACTGAAAGTACTGAGGAAAGTTGATTTATGAGGAATAATTATTATATAACAATGTTAGTCGTAGATCAAGCAGTTATCTAGATATTTTGTTGAAACAAATATAGAGACTGACTTCCCATATCACAGGTCCAGGTGTATGAATGACATTTGACGTGTCACCAGTAACAATTCTGAGTCTGGTTCTGATTTGACAAGGTCTAAGTGGGTTAAAAAATTCGACAAAGAAAAAATTATTCATCGATTGTTTTGAGTTTAACGACAGGGCAACCCTAGTGGATCATTTTTGTCTTCTCCAAGAGAAAGGGGAAAAGAGATAGAAGAGACAGTAGAGAAGATGATGTGTTTTTTTTTTTTTTTTTTTTTTTTGATTTGAGGTTTAACGTCCCCGTCGACACTGTAAAGGTAATTTTGGAGACGTTGCTTCCGATTTGTGGGACTTTTACCCGACATTGAGATGAAATGACATATCAAGCCCTGCCGCCAAATGAAACCAATAGGGTTCATAAGCATGGACGGGCCGACTCACACCGCTTTGCCTGGGTAGGCTTAGATCCTCTAAGAAGTTTACCAGTACTCGTGTGCGTGTGGGTTTCAGCTCTGCGTGGAAGCATCATGCAGCCCATATATTTCTTCAAGCCCCGATGGGCAGGGCCGTTGTAGAGAAGATGAAAGTGAGGGACAGAGGAGAAAGAGGAAAATGAATGGAAGTGTAGGAACAGAAGAAATATCAACACTCCCTCATTCTACCGTTACCTGCTACAAGGACAGCAGGTGTTGCCCAACTGTAAGTCAATATCAGCTGGACTCCCCAGTGACATAAGAAACACATCGCCATTGCATCACTCAACTACCCCCCGAAGAAAGTACGGAAGAAAGAAAGATAAACGTGCCAACCAATTTCTTCATGGTCCAACCATAAATTTCTAAATTAGCTCAGTACATATCTGCTAATAATCTTACAGAGAAGTTCTCCTAACGGGAGACCCCCGCCCATAGGGGCTTGAAGAAATATATATGGGCTGAATGATGCTTCCACGCAGAGCCTAATCCGACCCGCACACTAGTACTGATAAACCGTTTAGAGGATCTAAGCCTGTCCAGGAACCGCGGTGCGAGGCGGACCGTCCAAGCAAATAAACCTTATTGGTTTCACTGGGCGACAGGGCTTGAGAAGTCATTTCATCTCAATGTCGGGTAAAAGTCCCACAAAATTGGAAGCAAGTCTCCAAAATGACCTTTACAGTGTTGATGGGGAAGTTAAACCTTAAATCAATCAATCAATCTCCTAGCGGGCACATGATGTCTTAGCAACATCGCATCAACGTCGCATTGATACGACGATGCACATAGGTTGTGCAGCCGCTTGGAGCTATGTTCCTTGGGGCGTCGGGACATAAAAAGGAAAATAACTTGACAAAAAAGATCATTTTTTAAACCATTTGATTTAGACATTATAACTCTGGTCAGACACCGCGTTTACCCAAGGCGAATTAAAATACGTTTATTCCCACCTGTACGGGGTCCAAAAAACATTAACCCATACATGTCAATTGTTTCAATTATGTGACATTTGGAAACAGTTAAGATAGATTAGAGGCCACAGAATGTTGCGTATGATCGGTTTCTTTACTATTTGCTAAAGTACGGAACTTGATTTAAACAACACGTGTATTTGCTAAAGTACGGAACTTGATTTAAACAACACGTGTTTTGTAATATTAGAGCTCTCGAAAGCAGGCAAATTGTAGGTCAGTAAAGGGTTGTTTAGTTGGTCAATGATAAGCTAACCCTTTTAACCCTGTAGACCGGTGCAGACGCCGAGGTAGAAATACACTGTATCTATGCAAACCTTGTAGATCCTGATAAGACGGCACGTACCTAGAACGTCTCGCCAGAATCTATGTACACTGTTTGTCATCCTGTCGGTGAACTAATCAGAAATCCTTTTCTATAAGAATATATTTAAAGCGAGAAGAGTCCTGTTTAGAAACTCAGGGATGAAAGAGTAAAACATAAATATCACCGAAAAGCGCGTAGGAAAATAGTTCCAGAGTACTGTTTTCTTTTCAGAATTCGTCTTTCTGTGCCAATTTATATTCAATCCGTATAAAGTCTCGAAAACTGAAATGTTTTGAAAGACGTTCCATGCGGGGCCGGCCTGCAAAATTAATTTTCAAGAGTTCATTTGGACTATTTTATGAAGCGTACGAACAACGGAAGTGGAGCAACGCGGTCCAGTACCGGAAGTAGAAATGTAATGACAAAGAAACTTGATTTAAAAAATCAACTTTCAAAAATCAGATTTTTTCATATATCTGCTCTCAGCATAGATTGTGGGTACTGGTAAGAACTGCCTCGATGACGCGTTCTATGGGTCAAAACTAGGCAGGCGTGTTTCGTGATGTGAAAAAAAAATATTCTTTTTTTTTTTTCTAGTCTAAATATAGATTGTCGGTGCTCGGGGTTCTGAACCCCCTAAAAAGGAAAATAATGTACCCTTGTACACCCAACTTTCTCTATATAAAGTTGGGTTTATAGGGTTGTTCAGTACATATGGGGTAGCCTCAATGTGCTTCTAGTGCCCGGTTACCTTAAAAACAAGATCATCGATGTTCAGTACGCGGACTTGTTGATGTAATGCTTTTCTTTTCTTAAGGATTTGTAAAAAAGAAAAAGAAAAAATTATTACCAAAAATAATTCTGTCACTTGACTTCTCTCGTAGTCTCAAACTTTTCATGGTCACTCAGAATTTCCAGGACGAGTTTACGAAGGGAGTTTGACAGTTGAAATCAGTAAAAATAGTTTTGCAGAGTCCAGTTACAGGCAGATAGTCTAACTTGCATTGTGTAAAACAATTTTTCCGAAGTAAATCAATCAAGTGTGCTTGTTGTAGGTTGGTCTCTATAAAAGTGATATGTAATTTTTTCTTCATTTATTTAGGAAGATTATTAACCGCTCCTTTATAAGCGGTGGGTGAAGAGAACGACAGTTTTAAACCATTGCAGAGCTTGTCACGATCGTGCCTCGAACTCAGACAGAAAGAGACCTCATATCCTACCAACATGGTCAATTTTACAAAACATGTTCATCTCTCAAATCAAATTGCGTGTCAAACGAGTAATTTAAAAGCTTAACATGGTTCAGTCTTTTCTGACAAATTTTCCACCAGCATAAAACATGTGCGAGTGAGCAACTCGCCACATTCAGCCATCGCTCTTCATAAATGCCGATTTTTTTAACCATTACAGTTAGATGCACATCGACGTTGCGGTTTCGCTCCTCGCCGGGTCCGTGAATATGTTTCTACGTACATTGTCCTCCCTCAATGGTTTGAGACGGACAGCTACACTGAAACAATTTCCGTAAAAGTCTTACCAGAAAAAGCGTGCTAATTTAGAGCGACCACGTCGATGCAACGTCAAGACGTGGGTCTTTTTCACAAAGGCGATCAGCACCGACTCAGGCGAGCCTTCGAGTACGCGCAGCCTTACCAGAGCCTTTGCTGCTGTCGTATATGAAGAAAAGAAAATGCGTTTTAGTTGGCTGCGCACATGCATTTGACAAAATGTATGCTTATAAGGGAGGTAATACAGGGGAAATGATTAACTTTTCAAGTCCCAAAACCTGGGAAATCGAGTGAAAAAGAATGTGAAAAATATTATTATTATTATTATTATTATTATTATTTTTGTACCAGTTGATAACTTTACTTGCAAATAAATTTGTACAACAGCAAAAATGATTGCTTGCAGGTAAACTTCAACCAAATGCAGTCGCCGATGCTTACGCCGACGACGGACGTTGGGGGTATGGCAATAACTCCCCATTACTTTCGCGGGCGAGCAAAAATGGCGGATTTTCAACTTTACAAACTGGGGAAGCCTTCCTTTTAAAAGGAAACTTTATTCCTCATTTATAAAGATCGCTGGGTGTAACGGGCCTCCGTGGCCTGGTGGATAAGAGTGCTGACTCTTAATCACAAGGTCTCTCAACGCTGTAGGTTTGAGCATGGCTCAGGTCACATAATGAGAAGTTCTGCAATGGAAAGTCAGGAGGTTTTTCATCGGGTACTCCAGTTTTCGCTCACCTCTGATTAACGATCGGCTTGATGTGAGTGAAATAATCTTGAAAGGATCGTAAAACCAAACATAAAAAAAGATCGCTGGGTGTGTAAAACATTTTCATGTCTTTGCTACTAGAATTAACGTCAGTGCCGAGGTCGAAGGTTTTAATGCTTCCAATATATAAAATATTTAGGGAGCGAAATAAAGTCATAACGTTGATGGGTCGTTGTTTATTGTTCTTGAGCCCAGCACAGATAGCAATAGTTTCTGTTCAAAAACTTCATGTCTACTAAGTGACCTGCCACCAGTTACAGACTGAGGTGTTAAAAGACTTTTTGGCGCATTCGATGGGAGCTATTGTATCTGATAAGCCGAGAGTGGTGTTCAATACTCAATACTTGACGTTTTACTAATCAGTCTCATTTACAATTAAATTGTGATCCAGAAAGATATACAAAAAGGATTGCAAATTTCAGGTTTTTGCGGAGGTACCGCTCAAAGAAACTGCCGAGGTTTAAGATACAGTCTGATTCGCAGCACTTTGTCTGGGCAGGCTAAGATCTTCCTAGGCGGTTCAGCAATACTTCAAAGTTCGGTCGGTTTCAGCTCATGCAGTCCAATATATTGCCCCAAGGTCTGATCGGGGATTGATGAAATAGATTGGGCTGCATGATGCTTCCACGCAGATCTGATACCGGCCGCACATGAGTAGTGTATAATCGCCTAGAAGTTCTAAGTAGAAGTAAAACAAAGATCAGGAATTGATACAATTAACTTACTCCATCCATAAAAGACACCAAAGGGAAAGAAATACAAACATTAAGCGACCAGACCATAATGGAAACCTAAACAAAGGAAGGCCATATGGACAGTTACTTTCCCACAAAATGGCCATATGGCCATCCAAAATTAAAAGACACAAGTGATACACACAGTAAGTAACAAACAACAACATAAATAAATCGCCACAGAAGAGCCGCCTTGGAACGGTCAGTGGAAGATTTCCACTGGGGGGCTTAAATCGATTTTACGTGGCCACAATCCTCGCCCTTACTTCCGTCGCGATTTAGACAAATAATTTGTTCAGTCCGCATGAAGGCCTCCTAACTCATCAGTGCAACATCTCCGTGAACACATAAATCAAAGAACCACAGAGGTGAGACAACGGTGAGGACTCGACAGCAAGAAACCACTGAAATGCTGGAGCAAAAGAAAACCGACAGTTAGACTCCGATGAGCCCGACCAGAGACAGAGCATCAGAGCATCAGCCTGCTCAGGAAAAGTGGCTCGAGTCGGACCGTTCATGCATTTCAACCATTTAGTTTCATTGAGCGACAGACTGGAAGCAATGTCTCAAAAAAGACGCATACAGTGTTAACAGGGACGTTAACAACACATGAAATAGATAACCAAGGCCCTATAGAAGGCCTGATGACTTAGGAAAAATCTTTTTATATACCCGTTTGAAAAACAACAACAAACAAAAAAAAAAAAAACGGTCGTATTAAGTTATGGGGTTGGTGTCCGTCCGTCTGTTCGCAAACATTTTTTTTTTCGTTTCCGTATAACTCCTACTATACAGTTTTCATATATACAATCAAGCCTAAAATGTTTATGTTGTAAGGCTAAGATGCCAGTTACTGTCCAACAAATATTAACAGAGTTATGACCTTTGAAAAATTCGGTTTACATTTTCGTTTGGTTAAGTTTTGTGCTATACATGTGTAAACCATATGTAAGTTACATTAAGTTTATACTTGCCATGGCGTTAAACAATTTACCACAAAATACTCATCACTACCTACCCCTCCTGATACCAGGGTCACAGACTTCGAAATTTTATATACACGTTTTGTATTAAAACAAAGAAGTGGAGGCAATGATCAGGAATCGTTACTATCAACCCACAGCTCCCATCAGAGACACCAAAGGGAAAGACACACAAACATGAAACAACATACCCTAATGGAAACACCAACAGCGGAAAACCAAAAGGACAGTTACTTTCCCATAAAATGGCCAATAGGCTATCGAAAATAAAATAACATAAGCGACACAAACATCCAAAGACAAACCATAACAAAAACAAACCGCGACAGAAGAACCGCCTTGGAACGGTCAGCGGAAACGAATTCCACTGGGCTTAAATCTGTTTTACGTGGCCACAATCCTCGCCCTTACTTCCGTCGCGATTTAGACAAATAATTTGCTCAGGCCTCCAAACTTCAGACAAACCATAACAAAAATATACCGCGACAGAAAAACCGCCTTGGAACGTTTAAAGTTTAATGCATTAAGTGGAATAATGATATCAGCTGGCTCAAATCAGAATGTAGACTGACAAGACCAAACCTATTGGATGCTTTTTGAAAGCAGCCAACTTGTTTTCTTTGTTTGTTCTTGAGTTGGTGTATAATATGTAAAAAGCGAAGTCTCATGGAAGATTAACTATTACGTATGTTTAATATGTATGTGATAAATGTAGTTACCCTCAATAAATATAAACTTTACTTACTTACTTACCTACTTGTTTGCTTGCTTGCTTAAGTTCTTACTTACTTACTTACTTACTTACTTACTTACTTACTTACTTAAGTAAGCAGCTATCTCTTTTCCAACGAGGAAACAACACTTACTTACTAAAGAAAAGTAAGCAGCTATCTCTTTTCCAACGAGGAAACAACACTTACTTACTAACGAAAAGTAAGCAGCTATCTCCTTTCCAACGAGGAAACAACACTTACTTACTTACGAAAAGTAAGCAGCTATCTTTTTTCCAACGAGGAAACAACACTTACTTACTAAAGAAAAGTAAGCAGCTATCTCTTTTCCAACGAGGAAACAACACTTACTTACTAACGAAAAGTAAGCAGCTATCTCTTTTCCAACGAGGAAACAACACTTACTTACTAACGAAAAGTAAGCAGCTATCTCCTTTCCAACGAGGAAACACACTTACTTACTTACGAAAAGTGAGCAGCTATCTCTTTTTAAACGAGGAAACAACATGTACTTACGAAAAGTAAGCAGCTATCTCTTTTCCAACGAGGAAACAACACTTATTTACTTACGAAAAGTAAGCAGCTATCTCTTTTCCAACGAGGAAACAACACTTACTTACTTACGAAAAGTAAGCAGCTATTTCCAAACGAGGAAACGTCACTTTCTTACTTACGAAAAGTAAGCAGCTACTTCCAAACGAGGAAACGTTGTTTATCAGCCTTGCCAAGCAATATTACAGGAATTGTTTACTGCGGCTGAAAGTCAATCCAGTTTTTGTGTCAATATAATCAGTTTTACTAAGTTTTTTACAAAACTAAAGTTGTGTTTGTTTGGTTTGATGTTTAATATCCCCGTCAACACTATATAGGTCATTTTAGAGACGTTGCTTCCAATTTTGTGGGACTTTTACCCGACATTGAGATGAAATGCCATCCCAAGCCCTGTTGCTCAATGAAACCAATAGGATTTATAAGCATGGACGGTCCGAATCGCACCGCTTTGTCTGGGCAGGCTTAAATCGTCAAAGCGGTTTACCAGTACTCGAGTGCGGCCGGATTCAGCTCTGCGTGGAAGCATCATTCCGCCCATTTATTTTTTCAAGCCCAGATGGGCGGGGGCCGACAAAACTGAAGTAATTAAGAGAATATTCGATGTTTTTCTTCGAAACGGGAAACCCAATATTCGATCTTTTTCTTAGAAATTTGAAACCTAAAATTGTCTGAAAAAAAAAAGTTATTTTTTTTAACGTCTCTAAGAATCGGTTGCAGTATACGTGTGTGTATACTCAGTTGTATCTGTGTCACATAAAATTGAATTAAGCGTCGGTAATACCAGATACGGTAATACCATTTGAGGCTGCAGTTGTTGTCTTAAGAGACTTATATATCTCTTGCAGCTGTATTTTAATTTTTTTGTAATTAATGTCATATTTCTTTACAAATAGCGTCACTGAGGCAGCATTTTAGCTACTGAATACCGAGTGTAACTTTTAAATTGATGTTTTGTCAAGCAGATAGATACGATGGAGGATTAGGGCCAGGTGCACTTTTATTTCGTTTGATAGGTATCTCGAAATTTCGACTTAGTATGTCGAAATTTCGACTTAGAAACTCGCAATTTCGACTTAATAACTTGAAATTTCGACTTACTATCTCGAAATTTCGACTTACTATCTCGATATTTCGACTTAGTAACTTCATTATAATGTTTTAATTATGGAGTTTGGAAATTTTTGCATGTTTAGCGCCAGAAGTCATGCCTCATTTTGAGAACGAACCATTTGCCACTAGACCTGTGTGCCAGACCCCGCCGTTACGGAATTGAGACATTGGCTTGGCTAGCCAGAAGCCCGGATTTGAATCCCCTGGAACATATTTGGGAGATTCTTGAGCGTCGAGTATAAAACACTGACCCCCACCCCACCCCTCCACCACACACATACACACACACACACAAACACACACACACACACACACACACACACACACACACACACACACACACACACACACACACATGGCTAGAGCTGACTAGTCATCAAATTCGACGTCTGACCGATGTGATGAAACGAAGGGTCTAGGAATCTGCTGCTCTATCAAAATGAGTTTGTTTGTTTGATTTGAGGTTTTACGTCCCCGTCAACACTGTATAGGTCATTTTGAAGACGTTGCTGCCAATTTTGTGGGACTTGTACCCGACATTGAGATGAAAAGACATTTCAAACCCTGTCGCCTAATGAAACCAATCGGGTTTATTAGCATGGACGGTCCAACTAGCACCGCTTTAGCTAGGCAGGCTTAGATCCTCTGAGCAGTTTACCTGTACTCGTGTGCGGTCGATTCAGCTCTGCTTGGAAGCATCATGCAGCCCATTTATTTCTTCAAGCTCCATTGGTCAAAATGAACACCCTGAACACGCAACGTATTCTGGTATTAAATACCGCATTTTCTGGCCGGCTGTTGCTTTGTTATGTTAGTCATGGTGTTCGTGTTGCCTAGTTTACCATCTTTTAGGTCGATTTTTTTTATCATTCGACCCAAAGTAACTAGCTACAGAAGCTTCTCGCCTGCTATTGTCCACGTGACTATCGCTGACCATCTACACCATGAAGGTTTTTGATTTGTTTGATTTGAGGTTTAACGTCCCCGTCAACACTGTAAAGGACATTTTGGAGACGTTGCTTCCAATTTTGTGGGACTTGTACCCGACATTGAGATGAAATGACATCTCAAGCCCTGTCGCCCAATGAAACCAATAGGGTTTATAAGCATGGACGGTCCGACTCCCACCGATTCGCCTAGGTAGGCTTAGATTCTCTAAGCGGTTCACCAACACATGTGTGCGGCCGGTTTCAGCTCTGCGTTGAAGCATCATGCAACCAATCTATTTCTTCAAGCCCCAATGGGCGGGGGCCGATACCATGAAGGTACCGGTTATTTAATGAAGCTCGGTTCTGTGGCGTCTGTTCAGGGTCTACACTGTTTGCAATATCCATGTTCACCGGCCCAGTCTACATGGCGCACTGACGTCACAAGGAAAGACTAACACTGCTTTAATACCTGGAACATGGATTTTGAACATGGTCAGTGATAGTCACGTGGACAATAGAAAGCGGGGAGCTTCTGTAGTTAGTAACTTTTAGTTAATTGATAATTAATCGACCCACGCTCGGCGTCTGATCAGAATCTACACGTCTTGATTATAGTATAGGAATTTAAAGGTTAAACGAAACTTGTACCGATCTACACTCGAGGACAATCGACCCACCAGTGCTGTCAGTGCTTTGATCTATAAATGATTTTTACAGCAATCATTTCATGAGAAAGTTTGATACCGAAACCACCGTTAGAGATAAAATTTTTAGCCCGCTTTCATTTTACTGATACGGGATCCTGATGAGTCAGAAAACCCTCTGTCTCTTACATGATACACATGTTTGGGGCCTTTAGTTTTATAGTTCCAGAGAAATACAGTCAAACTTCGATGGCTCGAACACCTTTGGGACCATGAATATTGGTTCGAGACAGCGGTAGTTCGAGCCATGGAGGGTTACTATTAGTGCCATACCAGTAGGCAAAATGGAGATAATTGTGGATTTTTTTGGTGTTCTACATTTTAATTATATGTTGTGTGTACTCATTAGATTCTAATGAGTACACGCAACATATATTTGCAAGATAAAAGAAGAAAATTTCCCTACATCATCCCTTTATGGTATTTGGAGGTATTCCCTTTGGACTCAAGAAAAGGTTCGACTCATCCATGGTAAACGAGCCATCGGGGTTCGAGCCATTGAAGTTCTACTGTAGATGATAAAAATTAACATTGGCCAATATAGAGAGAAAGAAGAATGAAATAACATATGAAAAATACACCGAGAAAGGCCATTGTCTTTTACATGATGATAATGACCATAGTCTCTACACAATGTTATCACATAAATTGCATAATCTGCTTCGAGCAGAGGAAAAGATGTAAACCGATATACTCACACTTTTTTTCAAAGCGGGGGTATAATGAAACGGAAGTGTGTAACATAAACTGTGTGTAAAGGATTTAATATCTCGTAATGACTAGATATAAAGTCGAAATTTCGAGATATTAAGTCGAAATTTCGAGTTAATAAGTCAAAATTTCGAGTTATTATGTAGACATTTCGAGTTCCTAAGTCGAAATTTCGAGATACTAAGTCGAAATTGCGAGTTAATAAGTCGAAATTTCGAAATAACAGTCAAAGAAATAAAAGTGAACGTGGCCCTAATGCTCTTATGTAGATAGATATTGGCAATACCTAAAAAATGAGATTATCCAATGCTTTATGTCTCTATAAATAGCCTCAGCCATTATGATAACACACCCGTGCGTCATAGTGCATTTTCACATGTCCAAAATGCCAACTTTTCTGATGAAAATTCGTGATATTTTTCTAATAAATGCACAAAACATAGGTTGTAGGTGCTCGTTAGAACCGCCTCATACAGGCGGTTCTAACGAGTACCCACAACCTAAGTCTTGGAGCAGAAATAAGAAAAATAATGTATACCCCCGTAAACCCCAGTTCTTATGAAGTGGAGTTTTGGGGGGTCTTCATTTCACGGACTTGTTCATGTGATGGCGAGTCAAGATTGTCATTGACTGACACGGACTTATGACTTTCAAACCGTTAGGAATGTTTAATATATTTTTGGCAAACAGATGTATAATTACAAGAGTAGTATAGGCAGCTCTTTGGCCACACGGACTGCGAATGCGCGGGGATGACGTCACGGCGCGGCGGCCATATTCGATATTGGAAAATTTGACCTCGGATTAAAAGGATGTTATTGTAAGGTCGATGATTTGACCTCGGATTAAAATGTCAATGGTCACTAAAAGGTTGTTATTGTAAGGTCGATGATTTGACCTCGGAGTAAAAGTTGAATTCAGTGGTCACAAAAGAAATACTTCTTAAAGGGATTAAATGTCACCAAAGTTTTGCGAATTTATAGGAATGTTAGCGAAATGTTAATTTTAGAAAAAGCATGTGCCTCTTTCCTATCCGTCTTTCGATAGGGAACTGCAATGTTGTTAACGCATAAAAGAGCTGGTCAATGTTTACGTAAATACTTTTGAACGAATTAAAGCTTTTGAAACTCATTTTAAGTTATTAAATATATTTCTAGGATTCGCATTAGAAACCACATTTGACAATTTTTCGTCCTATAACAGAGAAATTACTTTCTGTTTGTGCTATGTTGTTATACTTTCCCTTGTATAAAAAATATTGTAAAATCCCACAAACCTCATATAAAGTAGCCGTTAAAAAGTTGTTCATTGTACGGGCGTAATCGTGATGATTGCAGAACACACGTTTTGACATGCAAGCGCTGACTTGTTTGGACAAATTTGCAACGGTAAATTACGAATGGATTATTAAAAAACGCTGCTTTATGATTGGCTCTGCAAAATAATTTAGCGAAAAATGATTTCCTGTATATCTGCGGAGGTTGTGAACTCCTCTACACCCGACAAACAAATGCCTCTCAGTACATTTTAGAACAAAGTTTATTTATAGATCCTACGTCATCGCGTCGTTATATTTACATGTTGTGACTCGCACGAATGCTCTATTTTGATTAACCGCTATTTAGATACAATGCGGACCGAAAGAGGATCAGTTGTCTTGTACACTTCAACCAACATGAAATCATCGTTTATTGTTTGTATCCATGCGATAGAAACACACTTAAACGCTAGGAATGTTCACGCGTCTGTCTTTTTAACCAGCACATGATGTACGAAAGAAGTGTTGGACACAATGCGATATTATGATAGTTAGGTTGATGATTTGACCCCGGATTACTGTTTAGTATTTCTCTTAATCCGTCTACTGAATTTTTAAACATAGTCGCAAAAAGGATTAAATTTCGCCAATTTTGTGTGACTTTATAGAGACGTATGTATGTCAGAAATTTTAAAAGAATATTCAAGATATATTGCTTCTAAAAGCCTGCTAGTTGTAGTCTAAAAGTATTCTTTTTTAGTACATGGTAATTCTCCCCATTTGAACTCGGGTAGTTAATGAACACTCAGATACGTTAACAATAGTGTCAGAAACCAATCCCTTTGCACTAAAAGCGATCTATTGATATGAATAACCTAATCTCCTTTAAAGCCGCCACTGTGTCTGGTATATGAACAAGAGATTTTACTTGTCCAAACATGACCAGTTCTAATTGCTATTTATAGAAACCCATTCTGGCTAACTAAAGCATTGATCACATTACCATATCTCATTTACAGAAAGAGGCAAAAATGTTTCATTATCAAAATATTACAAATACTTCGCCAACACTCGGTCCTACGAATTGCCGGAGCTTACCAGTGAAGGGCTAAATGGACAAATGAACACATACAAATCCGCATCCTCACATACATACACTCTAACACACGCGCACACGTATCAGCCCAGATACATGTCAAGGCATATGCCCATGCATGCCCAAGCACTCACATATATGCACATGCGGCCACACACTCGCACATACACGTTTGTACACACATGTACACACACACATATACATACATTAATGTACACATATGCACACAGTTGCACAAAACACATACACGCATAAAACACATATATACACACATACACGCTTGTATACATATGTACACATACATATACATACATGAATGTAACCCTCACTCACACAAACACGCATATACATATACCTACAAACGTACTCATGTACACACCCACGCCTGTATATACACTCTCATAAAAGCAAACACACGCAAACATACAATAAAACATGTCAGACTTGGAACAGTACTTGTCTTCCTTGTATTTTAACCCCAAGCCACTAGTGAGTTATCTAGGCTGTGAAAAATTTAATTGACAATACGGAGACGAGGTCAATCCTCAGCATCTAAAGCGGGTGTTGGCTACTTGTATCGGTTCCTGATCATCTATTTTGAGAGTGTTAGGATAGAAATGATTACGAAACAAGCGTATATTTTTCACATTTATTTATATGCAACATATTGGCTAATTATATATAAATGTTCATGTAATGTCTTCTCGTCTTCTTCTACGCATTCTTTTCATTTTAGACACAATCAGGTGGTCGTTGAACTTCTTCTGATATGGGTTGAATTCTCTGATAATATCTTGCATGGTTTTACCGCGAACTCTCGCCATCACATAGTATGCGCAGTATAGTCCGCATACGCTATAACTAGATTGTTGAAGCTGTTCATGGTTCATTAGGTAGGGTTTATTTAGTAACTCTTCAAATCCAACGTCGTATGTTCTAGGGTCGTTTCCTACTGAATCGACAAATTCGTACGGTCCGTGTTTGGAAAAATCAAATGCTGCCCAGTGTTTCCCTCTTTGATAACTCGTGGATGTGTTGGAAATGACGAACCTTTCTCTTCGTTTTCTAATTTGGTCCGCTGCGCAAGTAGTCACGGGGTATCCAGAAAGTATACGAGTCAGTAGATCACCGTTCATCGTCGCTTAATATTTAAAGGTTGTCCAGTCTACCAACTGCCTGTTTTTTAGTCTTGGTTTCTTACGCTCAGAGGTCTCGCCCTTATGCTCTTTTTTGTAATCGTGCTAGATCTGACTTTGCCATTTCAACCGCTTGAGCCACGGGAGTAACCAATTTCATCACGGGCTTTTGCTGTTCCCGCATTTCTATTTCTTTTTGCCGTTCATCTGCCATTTCCTGTAGAAGACGGTTTCTTTTACCACTACCGAAGATATAACGCCCCATGTAATCGGGTTGAACGTACCCCTCGCTCAAGTCTTTGAAGTGTTGGTACCATGCATCGTAGTCTGGGACATAGGGCATCCATTTTAACAGTTTCTTGTCAAAAAATTCTATCGAACCCATCTTTTTTTCTCAAAATATAGCGATGCTTTACCCTTCTTACGTATATTTCATTCGTCATCAGATTCCTGGTCTTCATCGTTTTCTTTCAATCCATGGTCGGGCCAAACACTGGCGAATACATCCTTTCTCAGTTTTACGGCTTGCTGGATGGATTCGTCGACATTCATGCCATGCTGTATTCTTAAAGTTTTAGCCGATTGTAGAATCTGCCGCTGAGTAGGATCCTTTCGCAGCTGGTGATAATCTATTAGAAACCTCGCGTAATCGTGCCTTAGTCTTTTTCTGAGTGAGGACAAGTCCTCGTTTGCTGCGCGATGATAAGCGTCCTCAGGAGCAGTCCCTTCTTCGATGTAGCTATTCACCTTGTCTTTGAAGTTCTCTGCATTCGATTGCCGTAGAGGTTCCTTAAACCTTCGCTCCCATATTTCTAGACACAGGCGGCCTTCTGCTATTTCATCTTTGACACGTTTACCCGGAGATCCAGTTAAAGGGTAATGCATGTCGCTTGTGTCAGATTCCCTGTCATAGTCGATGTCCTTATCGTGTATATCGGACTCTTCGGACACCTCGAATTTGCGCTTTCTTTCGACCGGAATTATGTCACTGCGATTGTTTTACTGTCAACGGGGCTTATCTGGAGCCTTTTCGTACAAATATTTTATAAACAAAAAAAATGTTTTATAATTGTTGTGTTAAATACGGCTAGCTCTTTTATGCGTTTTCTTAATACCATCCCAAGTAAAAATTTACTTATAGACAAAAGCAACATTTAATCATTTTACAGTTGCAAATCTGTCCAAACAAGTCATTGCTTGCATGTCAAAACGTGTGTTCTGCAATCAACACGATAACGCCCGTACAATGAACAACTTTTTAACGGCTTCTTTATATGAGGTTTGTGGGATTTTACAATATTTTTACACAGGGGAAGTATAGCAACATAGCACAAACAGAAAGTAATTTCTATGTTATAGGACGGAAAGTTGTCAAATGTGGTTTTCTAATGAGAATCCTAGAAATATATTTAATAATTTAAAATGAGTTTCAAAAGCTTTAATTCGTTTGAAAGTATTTACGTAAACATTGGACAGCTCTTTTATGCGTTAACAACATTGCAGTTCCCTATCAAAAGACGGATAGGAAAGAGGCACAAGATTTTTCTAAAATTACCATTTCGCTAACATTCCTATAAATAAAAATAAAAAATGAGTTCTTTTAAGAGCAATGAAAACATTTATAAGAAAGAAAAAATGGATCATACTACGTAGATTCGGCTAATAAAGCCTCATCAGTGACCCTATAAAGCCGCAAAACTTTGGTGACATTTAATCCCTTTAACAAGTATTTCTTTTGTGACCACTGTATTCAACTTTTAATCCGAGGTCGAATCATCGACCTTACAATAAAAACCTTTTAGTGACTATTGAACGTTTAATCCGAGGTCAAATTTTTTCCAATATCCAATATGGCCGCCGCGCCGTGACGTCATCCCCGCGCATGCGCAGGACATGGTACCAAAGAGACGCCTATACTACTGACAAGATCTATTCCATTATACTGTTAAATGCCAGAAGTTTTTTTGATTTTTATTTATACAAATAGCTTCGCCGAGGCAAAATGTTCTCATAATGACTAGAGACGTATATTTTCAAATTCCAATGAATATTTTGGTAAGTTTTGGCATGCAGAAGTATATGGACAATACCTAAACAATGAGATTGACTTATGCCGGATTTCTTCATAAGTAGCCTCGCCGAGGCAAACAGTTCACTAACTGACCATGGACAAATGTCTTTCAAACAACAATAATTATTTTGACAAAGTTTTGGCAGATAGGTATTGACAAGACCAAGCTAACTAGATTGTCTATTGCCTGATGTACACTCGTAAGACCAAACCAGTTTGCGTTTATATAAATAGTCTCGCCGATGCAAACTTTTGACCAGCTGATTATGGACGCGTTACTTTTAAAGTAGAAGTAAAACAAAGATCAGGAATCGATACAATTAACTTACTCGACCCATCAAAAACACCAAAGGGAAAGAAATACAAACATTAAGCGACCAGACCATAATGGAAACCTAAACAAAGGAAGGCAATAAGGATAGTTACTTTCCCACAAAATGGCCATATGGCCATCCAGAATTAAAATACACAAGTGATACACACTGTAAGTAACAAACAACAACATAAATAAATCGCCACAGAAGAACCGCCTTGGAACGGTCAGTGGAAAGATTTCCACTGGGGGGCTTAAATCGATTTTACGTGGCCACAATCCTCGCCCTTACTTCCGCATGAAGGCCTCCTAACTCATCAGTGCAACATCTCCGTGAACACAAATACTCAAAGAACCACAGAGGTGAGACAACGGTGAGGACTCGACAGCAAGAAACCACTGAAATGCTGGAGCAAAAGAAAACCAACAGTTAGACTCCGATGGGCCCGACCAGAGACAGAGCATCAGGCACCAAACAACATTACCTTGAATTAGATCTCTCGAATTCTCAATAAGCCTTTACGTTGGTACCGTCATAGAATCTGAGGCCTGACCCACCGGCATGCAATTAAAGAGGGAAGCAAAGTTGCCAACCGTGATTGGGTTAACTACCATGCATGCAGTCTGTCGTATAATATCCATGTTGTACCCAATCTTTTTATATCAAAGAATGATTTTACGAAATTGGGTGCTAAAGTCATTGCGGTTATATATTTTTCTGAATTTACACACTAAGTCACCATAAAATTCGGGTTCCGATAGACCTTGATGCAGAAGAGATTTAAGTCCAATATTGAATTTGAAATTAAATCAGAATGGCGTCTATAAAATTTTGAAAAGGCTTTGCGTAATTTATGGTACCGATAACCCTGATTAAGAAGTTTAGCCGTTAATAATTTATTACGAGTGATGAAGTCAGTTACATGACTACACACTCTAGCAAATCGAATTAATTGCGAAATATAAACGCCATAGGATGGCGCACGAGGAACATCACCATCCAAAAAAGGAAAATTTACAATCTCAAAATCAAAGTCATCATGTTTATCATAAATTTTGCATGAAACAAACCCATCTACAATAGATAGATGTAAATCCAAAAACGGGGCCTCGGTATCAGAAGAATTTGCTTTATTTAACTGAAGTTCTGGAGGATAAATCTGACTGATCAAACCATCGAAATAGGTATTATCAATATTTAATAAATCATCTAAATATCTAGAAGTGGAGCTAAAAGCTTCACTAATTTCAGATTGGTTATCAATGGAAAGCGACAACATGAAGTCTCTTTCATAACAATACAAGAATAGATCAGCCACAAGAGGTGTGCAATTCGTACCCATCGGAATGCCCACAATTTGTCTAAATAACTTAGTACCGAATCTTATATAAATATTGTCAAGTAGAAAGGTGAGGGCATCACACACTTTCTGACATGACCAAAGTGTATAATTCTTATGCTCTTTAGAAGTGAAAAATGCATTTCTAACATTACATGCAAGATAGAGAGAATCTTCTCTGTGAAAAGCCCATTCAATTAAATAATTAAGCTTTTCCTTTATAAGATTATGAGGAAGTGTAGTGTAAAGAGTGGAAAAATCGTAAGTAGACAGATTTGACTTCACTACAGCTGGTGTGTGGGACTGTGTGGCGGCGGTAAAACGTCTCCCTGCCCTACATCATAGTGTAGATTATATTTTCTTGTCCTTTGGGATCATTGATTCCATTGTGGAATTTTGAAAATATCTGAGGGTCACTGATGAGGCCTAATTGGCCGAAACTAGCTAGTCTGGCCCAGAAAACATGTACACTCCATATTTTTCACTTCTGTGGTGTATTCCTTGCTTCCAAAGGATAACCCTTTTATAGATTTATTTGACTTCACTACAGCTGGTGTGTGGGACTGTGTGGCGGCGGTAAAACGTCTCCCTGCCCTACATCATAGTGTAGATAATATTTTCTTGTCCTTTGGGATCATTGATTCCATTGTGGAATTTTGAAAATATCTGAGGGTCACTGATGAGGCCTAATTGGCCGAAACTAGCTAGTCTGGCCCAGAAAACATGTACACTCCATATTTTTCACTTCTGTGGTGTATTCCTTGCTTCCAAAGGATAACCCTTTTATAGATTTATTTGAAGCACGAAAATGTCTGGATTTCAATTTATTTAAAACCTCATTCGAATTTTTTATAGACCAAAACAGATTTCTTTCTGATCTTTCAAAGACTTTATCACAATATTTAATTACATGCGTTTTAATAGCAGTAAGACAGGAAGTTAATAATTTAGAAAGTTCAGTGGTAGTGCAAGAGCTAGAATTTGCAATAAACCGTGCTTTGTAAGGTCTTTTATGAAGTTTTGGTAACCAGTATAGCGTAGGAAGCTTGTCTTGGCCTTCGGTAACACACACAGCAAACTTGTTTATGTATGTTTATCTACTATAACTCTCTCTTCAGCTAAAGGCTGAAGTTCATAGGCCTTAGTACCACCAAGCTCCTGCTTAAGCGTGTTAACATAGTGGAGCCGTCACACAACGACGACGTTGTTGGCGGCCTTGTCTGCAGGGGCCAAAACAAACTTCTTATGAAATTCTTGAATACCTAGTTTAAGATGACGATAAACCGCCAAGAATAGTTTGATTAATTTTGGCAAGGAGATGTATACTCCTGGAAAAAGTTAAGCATCTCCCTAGTAATTTGGTCCATTTGGCACGAACGATAATCCGTTATACAATTCAAACTTTGATACACAGTGGCAATACTTGTACACGGAGATACAGTCGAGAAAATCATGCACTCCGTGGTTTTCGCAGTAAGCAGTATTCTTGTGCAACTTTGATACACAGTGACACTACTTGAATATGGATATATAGGCGAGAAGGTCTTGCACCCCGTGGTTTTCGCAAAAAGCAGTATTCTTGTGTAATGAGTGAGTGAGTGTTTGAGTTTTACGTCCCACAAACAGCTAAGGTCATACGGAGACGGGACCTCGGTTTAAAGAAGCCTGTCTGGAGTCTGGAGAAGCCCGGGATCGATCCTGCGATCCCTGGTTTACAAGGCGAGTAGCGTTACCACTACACCACGGAGGCTTCTGTCGCGGTTTACTTTTGTTATGGTTTGTCTTTGGGTGTTTGTGTCGCTTATATTATTTTATTTTGGATAGCCTATTGGCCATTTTGTGGGAAAGTAACTGTTGGCTTTCCGCTGTTGTTTTTTTCCGTTGGAGTATGTTGCTTCATTTTTGTGTTTCTTTCGCTTTGGTGTCTCTGATAGGAGCTGTGGGTTAATTGTATCGATTCCTGATCATTGCCTCTATTTCTATTTTCTATTCTTGTGTAATATATTCGTGTATATGTATCGCATACTTTGTATTGTTCAGTCATAGCAATGCAAGTATAGCTAGAAGACGACTGTCGGAAGCACAAAGACGGCAAATGATCGGGATGCATTGGACGGGAATGTCTTTCAAAGCGATCGGTCGTCAACTTGGGTGCCACCACACTGTTGTCAGCAGGTTGATAAACCAATAATGTTGAGGATCTGCCAAGGCCAGGTAGACCTCGCGTAACGTCGCAACGTGAGGATAGGGCTCTGGTACGATGACAACCCTTTTCTACGAGTACCAATCTTAAGACTCGGTGGCTACCTCATCGAATTCTGTCTCTGAAATCGCTTCGAAATCGCTTAAGGACACCTGGACTAGCTTCCAGGGGAGTGATTGAGCGCCCATTGCTGACAGATGAGCATGAAATAACCCCGTTTGCGGACGAGGTTGGAATTTGAGGACATGGCAGCGAATCCATTAGTCAGATGAAAGCAGGTTTTTGCTGCATGTTACGTATGGCCGAATGAGAGTGTGGTGACACAAAAGACATAGTGTATACACCAAGAAACTTCAAGGCGACGGTTCCTTACGGCGGGGGTTCTGTTATGGTGTGGGGTTGTCTATCGCATGACGACAAGATGGACTTTGTGACCATACAGGGCAGACTAACACGTGAACGTTATATTCACGGCGTCCTAGAGCCGGTAGTTGTTCCCCATTCTGATAATCATCCACTCGCCACTAAGCCTGTGTACATGGCCAACAACGCTAGACACCACCATGAAGGGCAGTGACAGCCTATTTCCAGGGAAACGCAATTGAGACTCTGCCCTGATCAGCTAGAAGCTCGGATTGAAATCCAATGGAGCATATCTGGGATTCTCTTGGGCGCCAGATACAGACAATGGACCTTCCTGCACAGAATTTGGACGAACTGGAAGCAGCTCTGCATCGTGAGTGGCGACAGATGACCATTAATCAAATTCGACGTCTAACCGATGGGATAAGACATAGGGTCGAGGCAGTTATCCGTACACGGATAACTGCCTGGATGATTCACGGATGATTCACTTGTTATTGAACAAATGAGGTACTTTTATTTAGAAACTCAAAGCGACATTTTTATCAAGAAACTGTATCACAAAATGGGCTTAAGAGGAGTTTGTTTGTTTGTTTGAATTGAGGTTTTACGTCCCCGTCAACACTGTAAAGGTCATTTTGGAGACGTTGCTTCCAATTTTGTGGGAATTTTACCCGACACTGAGATGAAATGACATCTCAAGCCCTGTCGCCCAATGTAACCAACATGGTTTATTAGCATGGATGGTCCGCCTCGCACGGCGGTTCCTGGACAGGCTTAGATCCTTTAAGCGGTTTACAACATGGATATTATACGACAGACTGCATGCATGGTAGTTAACCCAATCACGGTTGGCAACTTTGCTTCCCTCTTTAATTCCACGCCGGTGGGTCAGGCCTCAGATTCTATGACGGCTCCAACGTAAAGGCTTATTGAAAATTAAAGAGATAATGTTGGTTGGTGCCTGATGCTCTGTCTCTGGTCGGGCTCATCGGAGTCTAACTGTTGGTTTTCTTTTGCTCCAGCATTTCAGTGGTTTCTTGTTGTCGAGTCCTCACCGTTGTCTCACCTCTGTGGTTCTTTGATTTCTGTGTTCACGGAGATGTTGCACTGATGAGTTAGGAGGCCTTCATGCGGACTGAACAAATTATTTGTCTAAATCGCGACGGAAGTAAGGGCGAGGATTGTGGCCACGTAAAATCGATTTAAGCCCCCCAGTGGAAATCTTCCACTGACCGTTCCAAGGCGGCTCTTCTGTGGCGATTTATTTATGTTGTTGTTTGTTACTTACTGTGTGTATCACTTGTGTCTTTTAATTTTGGATGGCCATATGGCCATTTTGTGGGAAAGTAACTGTCCATATGGCCTTCCTTTGTTTAGGTTTCCATTATGGTCTGGTCGCTTAATGTTTGTATTTCTTTCCCTTTGGTGTCTTTTATGGATGGAGTAAGTTAATTGTATCAATTCCTGATCTTTGTTTTACTTCTACTTACCAGTACTGGTATGCGGGCGGGATTCAGCTCTGCGTGGAAGCATCATGCAGCCCATATATTTCTTCAAGCCCCTATGGGCGGGGGCGCCTTAAGAGGAGTAGCTCCATACTCAAACCGACGTTTGAGGGGAAAGTTAAAAACTGCATTTTCTGGCCAGGCGTTGCTTTTGTATATTAGTACGAGTCGTAACAGTGTTATCGTTTAATAGTTTACCACTGTACGGTGATTTTAGCATCACTTTTTTCATGAGAACGATTGATACTGAAACCACTGCCAAAGTCTGGGGGTGCTTAACTTTTTTCCAGGTGTACATATTGACTAGATCTACGTCTATTTTGTTTTTGATTACATTTCGCCTGGAACCCGACACGGATTGTTGTTCTTGCCCATCGGGTCTTGCGTCTTACCGTTTCAAAAATACATCTACAGGGTTACAGCTTGATCTTATATAGAGGACCTTACATGAGTGCTCATGTATTATTGAATTTATTAAACGAGTTGAGGAAAAGGGATAAAATGCGAGGCTTTGCCGAGCATTTTATCCCTTTTTCTCAACGAGTTTAATAAATTTAATAATACATGAGCACGAATGCAAGATTCTATTTATCATATGACATCTAAAACGTATTTTATTCACGATTGTTTACAAAAATGTCAACATTCCGCCGTTAGTAAATGCGACGTCATTAAGGACGTCGTACGTGTAACGTTACGGGACGTATCTAGCTAATTTGCATATTTAATCCACTAGTGGATTATCGAAAATAATACATGACGTTATTACAGTCTCAGACGCGACGTCATGTGATAAAAAAAATTCTTAGTTTGGAGATGCATTTTATATCTTAGTCATACAAAGTATGTTCAGCGGTATGTAGTTTTCATTCTGTGTTTGTTTTTGTTTTTCGTTTGTCTGTTTGTCCATCCGCGAAATATTAGCTACGTTAATTACAGTGACACAGTCACCTGCAGTTTATTCCGTCGTACATACGGTCACTTAACACCCATTTCTTGAGAACAAATAATTGTTTAAGTGTGTGTCCTGAAAAAAAAGTGTCACATGACTGTCTGTCCTGCCTACGAATAGTCACATAAGTACTGTTTGCTCAGAGTTTTGCTTAAATTCTTATATTAACTACTAAGTTTTGCTTTAATTCTTATATCTTGCAACCCGCTTGTCCACCTATTAATTTCATACTTGGTACATGACATCTCCCTAGCATTGCCTCTAACATGGGACAGTAAGACCCTGAATCAAGTGCCTGGGTTGGCCTATGGTCAGTAATTAGGACATACCTATACTGGTAAATTCCAGATTTTGTATATGTTTTTTTTTATTTGGCTTTGTTTCTACAACTTTGCATTGTAAGCTTATTATGCCTAACAGTACATGTATGGCTTTTACAAAAAGCTAGGTCTGCGCTTAGCATATTTTAAATGTGGATGTCTAGAGTTATATCACAGAAATGTTTTTTATACGATTAACTGTCTTTGGCAAGCAATATTCTAATTGCCAGTTTGCACCCAGAATCCAGCCGACAGAAGTATAATGGCTGAAATGTTAAAGTTGACAACGTTGTAATTTTGTCAAAAAGTACTTTTGAATCTTTAAAAAGGCACATGTGCAACTTCAATATGCCTGTAACGTCTTATCAAACGGGGTGCTTGAAAACTGTTGGAGAAGTTAAGTAGACAATTTTCCTACACTTTACCGAATACTAAATGAAGATTAACCAAAAAAGTTTGCTAAGATCGAGGCAAGTATTTTTTGTTCTAGCTCACTAGATCTGAAGACCCCTTGGGAGCGTATATGTTAGGCAGTGGTTGGTCGTGGTCGAGGGTTTGTAGATATGTATTTTTTTTTTAGCCTGTACAAATATGACAGCAACTATGGGCTTGAACAAATGTGATGGCCATTCTGTAGCTCTACCGTGGGCCTCTTTTTGTATGAAAGCTTACACTTGCTATGGGCCACTTTTTTCTTCTTGTGTCAGCTTATACTTTGTGTTGCACAAATATAAAGGTCAACCTGTATTGTGGGTAACTAATGGCTGTACTTTCGTTTCAAACACAATGTCAATAATGTATTCGCCCATGGGCGTAGACAATTACTTAGAAACAGACAAAGTATAGTTCTAGTTTTGTGGCTGCTGCTGCTGCTGACAGAAAGTCAAGGTCACAGACTTTGAATGGTTATTAAGTCTCCCAAACGAAGTGGGGAGACTTATGGTTTTTATTGCGTTTCTTCTTCTTCTTCTTCTTCTTCTTCTTCTTCTTCTTCTTCTTCTTCTTCTTCTTCTTCTTCTTCTTCTTCTTCTTCTCACCCAAATTTTGTCCAACATTCTCAGTGCCCACTGTACGGCTTGTTCTGAAATTTGGGGATATGACAGATATGGATATGAAGTTGTGCAAGAGGGTTTCATAATTCAAAATGGCGGACCCGAAACATCCCCCGGGGGGCATGCAGTAATCCACCCAAATTTTGGCCAGACAAGTTCTCAGAAATCGCTCGAGGAAATTTTCTGAAATTTACAGGATGTGATAGATACCAATATGAGTTTTGCAATAGGGTTTCAATCGGTACCACAAGGTGCGCCGGGGCCATGCCCCATCCCTCCACGTCATTAATGTCTAAATATCTTGGAACTTTTCAGATCCCACCCCTAAACCATGCATATCCCTGTTCCTTATGATGAGACGCATTCACCGTCACCTATCTTGGAGTCCCCGGTTAGCGCCGGGGCCATGCCCCACCCCTCCACTTCATAAAAATCCATATATCTCAGAAACCGTTCAGATGCCAACCCTTAAACCAATTTATTCTTGTTCCTAATGATGAGATGCATTCAGTGACACCAACCTGGGGGTGCACCGGGCTATGCCCCACCCCTCCACTTTATAAAAAGCCATGTATCTCAGAAACCGTTCAGATCCCCACACCTAAATTATTTATATTCTTATTCCTTATTATGAGACACATTCAGTGACACCAACCTTGGAGTCCCCTAGAGGTGGGCCTAGACTTTGTCCCACCCAATCATCTTCATTAAAGGCCTAATATTTCAGAAACTGTTCAGATCCCCTACCCTAAACCATTTATATTCTCGTTTCTTATGATAAGATGCATTTAGTGACACCAGCCTTAGGGTCCATAGGTTTGTGCCGGGGCCCTGCCCAATCCCTACACTTCATTAAAGGCCAAATATGTCGGAAACCGTTCAGATACCACCCCTAAACTATATATATTCTTGTTCCTTTTGATAAGACGCATTCAGTCACACCAACTTCGAGAACCACGGGGTCAGCAGAGGCATTCCCCACCACGCTACTTCATAAAAAGGCCCAATACAATGTATTTTCGAATCAGCTTAGATCCCCACCCCTAAACTATATATTCTTGGTCCTTATGATAAAACACATTCATTGACGGCAATTTTGCACTTTCCTGTGGTCTGCCGGGGCCATGTCCGACCCCCTCCACTGCTTAAAAGGCCTTATAGCTCAGGAGCCGTTCAGACACCCTCCCTGAAAGCAATATATACACATTCTTGATCCTTATGGTAAGACACGTTCAGTTTTACCAACACCATGTTATCGTGTTGATTGCATTGGAGTTTGAGGTGTCATATTACAGCAAATAATGTATTGTTACAACATGTGGTTGCTGCGGACAAAGATGGTCAAGGTCACAGTGATGTCAAATTATTTATATAAAACAAATGAACACTATTTTTATGTTATTGGGAGTTAATGTGTAGTATTATTATACAACTGACAAAGTATAGTAACAATGATTTGACTCCTGCTGTAAAGATCACGCATCTATCTATCCGTCCGTCCGTCCGTGCGTCAGCTCTCATGAAAGTGTACTTATGAGTTGATGTATGTGTACTGGTCGGACTTGTGGGGAAAAAATCACCATCCACCTATCTATCTATCTATCTATCTATCTATCTATCTATCTATCTATCTATCTATCTATCTATCTATTGCTACTGCGACCGGTACTCGCAGACGTATATTACATACACTCCAGATTTGCAGGATAAAAGCCAACACAGTAATCATGTTATCACGGTGGGGATCTTCAACCTGCAATCTTCTGTCTGCACAGGGGGGCCGCCAGTTAACGCCCCGATCCGAAGGACTGTGCACTTTGTGGCATTCATCCGCACATAAGAGCACTTGTAAGAAGTGTGACAGTTATATTAGCCGCCAATTCTACAACTGATTCGTTTTTCAGTGATTCTTGAAAAAATGACCAAACTTTGAATATACCCTGTCGCTAATGTTTGTCCCTTCATGGTGGCTAAATAACGCACTCTATGGGTGTAAATAAGCCATATAAGTCAAGCGGCATATTCAGAAACGTACTTCCAATTCTAAAACCAATGCCTTCTAGTACGATTACTGAGTTAGCACCATTAATATACCAGTGGGGTATGTGTTTTTGCCATGTCACAAGGCATGGTTACATACTGAAGTGCAAATATCTAACCTTTTATTGTTTAGACGGGATGGGATTGCAATTGCGGTTCAACGATACGATGCTTAGGAAACAATTAGCAGAATTTAAAGACTTATTGCATACAGTGTCTGGACACAATGCCGTAAAAATAGGGTGTCGCTAAAACAGCACTCACCTACCTTAACGGATATACATCTGGTCACAGTGTGCAGACAGGAATAATTCTCTGCTTATAACTATGTCTTATATCCCACCAAAGGAATGTTCTGATAAATAAACCATTAAGTGTTTGATCTTCTTTCGAAATAAACATAATATGAAATCTGAAAGTGGATAATTAGTTTGTCACTTTTCAGAGCCTCCACTCCGTTACGGTGCTTTCAAAAGATCATTGGATGGAAAGGAACACCTTAAGCTTATTGCCATATATTTTGCATAAGATTGTACTGACATGAAACATAATATTGACCATTGGTCCAACAACAACGGTTTGGTTGATAAAAAACAAACTGTCCTCCACCTCCGTAACTTCTCTCCTCCATAACGTAAAAACCTAAGCCGATATAGGTATTGGAACATCTTTGTGGTCATCGAGTGCTATTTGTGCTAGTAATATCAAATCACTATAGCAAAACATTGGATTTTGATCTAGCTACAGACTGTGGGGAGAAATCTATCGTTACGGAAGAGATGTTACGGAGGTGAGTTAGAATGTTACGGAGGCGAGCAATTTTAGAAGTGAGCGTTACTTATTCAGACAATTAGTAGCCTAACGAAGTGTTGTTTGTTGGCAAAAGCTATGAGTTTAACTTCATAAATATACCCATTGGGTTAGCATAGACTGTTGGATGAAACAGACACATGGGCTCACAAATATAAACTCTCCTCCGTAAAGAGCATGTTTTACTGTCAAAAACTCAAAAACTATTGAAATGGTGTGGGTAAAAGTTTGGGTCAAATGTTAAAATGTGGAAATAAACCGAAAGAAAGCATATGAGTCGAAATTTCATAAGGTTCATTTTTCTACCTTTTTGGTTTCATAATTGGGTCATTTTTTCAAGAATCACTGTTTTAGGCCTTAGTTAAAAATGAAGTTTGAAGACAGAAAATGCGAATATTACAACTTTAGATTTTCCAAGCTTAGTTTTGAGTATGGTTTCTGTTGAACACCAGATGCCAGGAGTATTTGATCATTATTGATTTTAAGGTTCTAGCGTGAAGTTTTGATCATGTTTGCAAAAGTCAAACATTATGCAAGATTTTTTTTTAGCTTTTTATTCTGCTGACGCCTTACTTTTGGATTCCTGTTAAAGACGCCAACTCGTAATATCTAATTTCAAATGTCTTGTCTTTGCGACACAGGACACTGTCTGTTGTACTTGTCACATACAATGACATCACGACAACGCGCCTATACTATTTTGACCCCTTTAAACCCCACATTTATTTAGTAAAACTGGGGTTTATAGGGTTATACATTTGTTTTAATTTTTCTGCTTTAAAACATAGATTGTGTGTACTCGTGAGAACCGCCTCATCGAGACGGTTGAGAACCGCCTCACTGAGGCGGTTCTAGTGAGGTGGTTCTAACGAGTTCCCACAGACAATGTTTTGAGCAGAAATTTAAAAATATCACTTTTTTATGACAAATTTTTCCATTATTATATTGTGGTAAAAATTTCCAGTGTATTTGAATAGGCGTGTTTTCGTAATGAAACGGGATGTAACGTCATAGGCTTCCCTTCAACAATTTGCAGATAAATAGAGAATACCAGGTTCGTGTCTTTTGGTATCAAGTTTATCAGACAAGGCATCGAGAATGCTTGTAGAATCGCCAGGCTTGCCGACGCCGAGCCTGAAAAACTTGATATCAAATGACACGAATCTGGTATTATATTTATCAGATTATCCCCTGGCAATTGTTCCAGCAGGCCAGTTCATAGAAGTACAATGGCACGTTGAACTGAAAAGCGCACTTATCCTGAGATAACATATCTTTAACAGGTCAAGCTGTTACATTGGAATTAATATAGAAGATAACTGATAAAAGTCTACATCAAGCAAACATATGTCATCACGTTTAAAAGTCCGTGAAATAAAGATCCGATGTTTGTAGAAACAAAAGTTGTCAGGAGAAGTTGTATGAGCTTAAGTTATTTTTAAGAAAAAAATAATCTTGCAGTTGTTGCCCAAAATGACATTTTTTTTTTTGTTAAGAGCTTAACAGACTGCAGCAGTTATGCAAGAACCAGAAAGTCCCATAAGAACCACAACACAAGAAATTTTCTTTTCAGTGTTTTTGTTTTAAAACAATGCAGTTTCAATTTTGTAGTTTTTGCCACTTTCTTACGTAAAAGAGCAAAATAGTCTGCAACATTTCAAAGAGTACATTAACACAAGAAATCATGTTTGTTTTCAGTGTTTTTGTTTAAAAAAATAAAGTTTCAGTTTTGCAGGTTTTGCCATTTTCTTATGTAAAAGAGCTAAATAGACTGCAGCATTTGAAAGAGAACCTTACAGTACCCCTAAGAGTACATTAACACAAGAAACACAAGAAATCATGTTCTAAGCCTCACACACAAAATTTTCGACATAAAATCTAAACCGCTGCGAGTCAGAATAAGTATTTACTTGTTTCCATCAAGAAAAACCTTCAGCCTTGATTTGAACACATGAGCGTCTGGTTTAGAATCTAAAACTCTACAGAGTCCAAGACTCTATACATTGAACCACACAGACCCAGCAGGCATACGTCGCTAGGGCAACGTCAAATCAACGTTGCATAACTGTCATGACGTTGTAGCGACGTTGTTGTGACGTCACAATTACATCATGTGCCTGCTGGGTAACAAAGCAATGTATTACGATAACGCACCCGTGCGACATAGTGCATTTTTCGTATCTCCAAACAGACTACTCTTCTGGTGATTATCCGTGACATTTTTCTTATTAATTTTATATTGCAAACATAGGTTGTGAGTGCTCATATAAGCGGTTCTAGCGACTACCCACAACGTAGGCCTATGTCTTGGAACAAAATGTATTCCCCCGTAAACCCTAGTTTACTTATCGTAAAGAGGGGCTTGTGAGGTGCTCATTTCACGGCCTTGTTCACGTGATAGGTATTACAGATGAACTTATTTACATCTAAAAAAGACCAATTTAAGCCACAAAACATTTGTGTTTGTTAGCTGCAGTTGAGATTTTATGTCTTAGTCAATACTATTTAGGTCATCAGGTTTGGAAACGTTGCTTCCGATTTTCTGACATTGAGATGAAACTACATCTCAAGCCTCACCGCCAAAAGAAACTGCTAGGGTTTAAGGTGCGGTCCGACTCGCAAGACTATTCTTGGGCAGGCTAAGACCTAAGCGGTTTGCCAGTGCTGAAGTTCGGTCGGCTCTGCGCAGAAGCCCGATGCAGCCCAATCTTTTTCTCCAAGCGCCGATGGACAGGGGTTGGGAAAAACTTGCAGAATACAGTAAGAAAGACTAGGTAACATATTGTCTTTTTCCTGTTGTCAACTTGATATACTGACCGGAAATAAAAAAAAAACATCATTTTAAAATGTCTCTCCTGACATTACACATGGATAATTCAGTTATAGTTCGAACAATTTGACATGATACTGACGACCTCTATTACTATAATTTCACACCCGACTGAATGCATATATTTATCCTCGCCGTCTTCCATAAAGGTTGGTGTTGTTATTCAACACATAAAGGTCGGTAAATGGGTTGCCTTTCTCGAGATGCCAAAAATTCACGAGAAGTTTACGAAAACCGACCTGTTAGGCAATAACACTGGCTAATTTATTCTTTGCATAAAGGTCAGTCTCATGTCAAATTGCACTAGCTATAAAACTTACTGATTAAGGATTTGGTTATCTATAAACATATGTCCTGTAACAATTTAAAGAAATTCTTGTGTTCAAAATAAAACTTTTGGAAGAAATGAAGAGAAGTGCTTTTATTTACAAAATTCTGTTTGTATCGTAGTTTGACTACAATGTTTTATTCGTATACGTAATACTACAGATTTCAGTATTCGGAGATGTTACACTGATGAGTTAGGAAACCATCATGCGGACTAAACAAAATTAGTGTATACCGCGACAGAGGTAAGGGCGAGGATTATGGCCATGTAAAATCGATTTAAGCCCCCCAGTGGATTCTTTCCACAGACCGTTCCAAGGCGGTTCTTCTGTGGCGGTTTATTTATGTTGTTGTTTGTTACTTACTGTTTGTATCACTTGTGCCTTTTTATTTTGGATGGCCATTTGACCATTTTGTGGGAAAGTAACTGACCTTATGGCCTACCTTTGTTTAGATTTCCATTATGGTCTGGTCGCTTCATGTTTGTGTTTTTTCCCCCTTTGGTGTCTTTGATGGATGGAGTAAGTTAATTGTATCGATTCCTGATCTTTTCATTACGATAACTCACCCGTACGATATAGTGCATTTTTCACATCCCCAAAATGGCTACTTTTCTGGCGAAAATCCTTGATATTTTTCTTATAAATACTCATAACATAGGTTGTTTGTGCTCGTTAGAACCGCCTCATTGAGGCGGTTCTAACGAGTACCCACAACCTATGTCTATGAGCAGAAATAAGGAAAATAATTTATACCCCCCTAAACCCCAGTTTTCTCTATATAATATGGGGTGTAAGGGGGTGTTCATTTCACGGACTTGTTAGCGTGATGTACTTCTACTTGTCATTAGTCTTTGGACTCAACACAATATTGTACTCAATAACCAAGTTCAGTAGCGCTGCTGCATCCTGAACTATGTTACGGAAACCGAGAAGGAGCATTTCTCTCCCAGTATCTAGTAGAACAGATTTTAAAACAATAAAAGTAGAGTGGAGACGAAAACAAGAAAATTGTCGTTTAAACGAGATAATATGTCATTTATCTCTTTAAAATTTTATGAAATCAAATAACTTTTACGATGATTCATGTTTTCCAAAATAGCGCCCATTACGGTAACACACCCGTGCAACATAGTGCATTTTTCAAATCTCCAAAATCGCTACTTTTCTGATGAAAATCTGCCATATATTTGTTGTTTTTACTTCAAACATAAGTTGTGGGTGCTCGTTGGAACCGCCTCATTGAGGCGGTTCTAACGAGTACCCACAACCTATGTTTGGGGGGCAGAAATAAGAAAAAATAATGTATACCCCCGTAAACCCCAGTTTTCTAAATATAAAATGGGGTTTAGGGGGTGTTAATTTCACGGATTTGTTCACGTGATGATGCTTTGTCTTAATATGGATTATTGTGTATTCTGTAGCGGTAGCGATGAGGTTGTTGAATAGTGTTATTATAGACATTTGATTTGTTTGTGTTTGTTTGTTTGTTTGATTTGAGGTTTAACGTCCCCGTCAACAGTGTATATATAGGTCATTTTGGAGACGTTGCTGCCAATTTTGAGGGACTTTTACCCAATATTGAGATGAAATGACATCTCAAGCCCTCTCGCCCAATGAAATCAAAAGGGTTTATAAGCATGAACGGTCCAACTCGCACCGCTTTGCCGGGACAGGGTTAGATCCTCTAAGCGATTTAGTAATACTCGTGTGCAGTCGGTTTCAGCTCTGCGTGCAGCCCATCTATTTCTTCAAGCCCCGATGGGCGGGGCGAGACATCTGGTTTGTAAAAATCAAGTGTCGTTGGTACATGGTATTATTATTATTATATTATTATTATTATTATTATTATTATTATTATTATTATTATTATCAAAAAGTTCTGCATTTTAGCTCACCTAAGCAAAGCTCAGGGTAAGATATTGTTATCACAATGTGTCCGTCGTCCGTCGTCAACAATTAGTTTGTCAACACTTTAGAGGTCTCAGGTTTGACCCAATATCAATGAAACCTGCTCAGAAGGTTCGCCTCAATGATATCTAGGTCAAGTTCGATACTGGGTCATTTGGGGTCAACAAAATGGTCACTAGGTCAAATAAAGGGAAAATATTTTTAACACCTTAGTGGTCACAGGTTAGAACCAATTTTAATGAAACTTGCTCAGAATATTTGCCTCTATGAAATCTAGGTCAAATTTGATACTGGGTTACTTGCGTCAAAAACTAGGTCACCAAGTCAAATCAAAGGAAAACATTGATAACACAATATAGATCACAGTTTTGACCAAATTATAATGAAATTCGCTCAGAATATTTGCCTCTGCGAAATCTAGGTCAAATTTGATACCGGGTTACTTAGGGTCAAAAACTAGGCCAACAGGTCAAATCAAGGGAAAACATTAATAACACAGTAGAGATCACAGTTTAGAGCCAATTATAATGAAACGTGCTCAGGATATTTGCATCTATGAAATCTAGGTCAACCTTGACACTGAGTTACTTGGGATCAAAGACAAGGTCACCAGGTCCATTAAAAGGAACACTCTAGAGGTCAACGTTTTTACCCATTTATAATCATTACGAAAACAGGCCTATATAAATTTGGCCACCTTCAACCCCACTTCTATATAGTAAAACTGGGGTTTACATGGGTAAACCTAATTTTTCTTATTTCTGCCCTGAAAAATAGATTGCGGGTATTCGTTAGAACCGCCTCAATGAGGCGGTTCTAACGAGTACCCACAATCTATATCTTGAGCGGAAATAAGAAATATGTATTTGTATAGGTATGTTATCGTAATGGAAACTCGCTCAGAATGTTTGCTTCTATAAAATCTAGGTCAAATTCGATACTGGGTCACATTGGGTCAAATACTAGGCCACCAGGTTGAATCAAAGGAAATCATTGTTAACAATCTAGAGGTCAGTTTTTACCCAATTATAACGAAACTTGCTCAGAATGTTTGCCTCTATGAAATCTAGGTCAAGGTCGATAATGTGTCACTGGGTCTAAAACAAGGTTACAAGGCCAAATCAAAGGAAAAGCTTGTTAACACTCTAGAAATCATAGCTTTGACCTAATTTCAATCAAACTTGCATAGAATGGTCGCCATGGGGAAATCTAGGTAACGTTTGATACTCGGTTACTTGAGGACAAAAACTAGGCCACCAGGTCAATTTAAAGGAACACCTTGTTAACAGTCTAGAGGTCCCAGTTTTGACCCAAGTTTAGTTAAACTTGCTTAGAATGTTTGCCTCTATAAAATTTGGGTCAAATATAAAGCTAAAAGGTTACCTTTGGAAACACATAAAAGAACGAAAATCGGAGACTGTTTTATTGGGTCTCTTCAATGTAGTTTGCGCCGGCTTAAGCAGTATTCGAGTTTCAATGTAACCAGTATGGGCTCAATGATCCCAAAGGCAAAGAAAATATAATCTACACTATGATGAAACAAGGGGAGACATTTTGCAGCCGCCACACGGCACTTAATACCAGCTGCAGTGAGTTAAAATCAAAAGCTAAAAGGTTACCTTTGGAAACAAAGAACACATAAAAGAGCGAAAATCGGAGACTCGGTTTAATTGCGTCTCTTCATACACAGCAAGGCTATATACGCCCCTAGCGCCGGCTTAAGCGGTATTCGATTTCCAATGTAACCAGAATGGGCTCAGTGATCCCAAAGGAAACGAAAATATGATCTACACTATGATGAAGCACGGAGAGACTTTTTACAGCCGCCAAACGGCACTTAACGCCAGCTGCAGTGAGGTAAAATAAAAAGCTAAAAGGTTACCTTTGTCAACAAAGAACACATAAAAGAACGAAAATCGGAGACTCAATACTGCATTGCTTGGGGTCAAAACCTAGATCAGCAGATCAAATCAAAGGAAATCCTTGGTCAGTTTTCAACCATATTATGAAACTTTCCAGAATGCTGGCCTCTATGAAATCTAGATCAAGTTCGATACTGGGTCACATGGGATCAAAATCTAGATCACCAGGTCAAATTAAAGGAAAACCTTGTTAATACCATAGAGGTCGCAGTTTTGACACAATTGTAATGACTGTTGCTCAGACTGTTTGCCTCTATAAAATCTAGGTCAAGTTTGATACTGGATCACTTGGGTCAAATACTAGGTCACTAGGACAAATCAAAGGATTTTTCTATGATGTCTGTCGCACTTATATTGTACCCCATTCTTTCATGGCGATTGATTATCTTTTTAAAATGATTATGAAAGTCAGATTTCTTCATTAATTTTCGAAATTTACGTCACAAAAACACGCCTTTATAATTTTGACCACCTTGAAAAATAGAAGTGGAGGCAATGATCAGGAATCGATACAATTAACCCATAGCTCCAATCAGAGACACCAAAAGGAAAGAGACACAAACATGAAACAACAGAGCTTATGGAAACATCAATTGCGGAAAGCCAAAAGGACAGTTACTTTCCCACAAAATGGCCAATAGGCTATCCAAAATAAACTAATATAAGCAACACAAACACCCAAAGACAAACCATAACAAAAATGAAACGCGGCAGAGGAACCGGCTTGGAACGGTCAATGAAATAAATTCCGCGGCTTAAATCGATTTTTCTTGGCCACAATCCTCGCCCTTACTCCCGTCGCGATTTAGACAAATAATTTGTTCAGTCCGCATGAAGGCCTTTTATGTAGTAAAACTGAGGTTTACATGGGGCAATTCTTATTTTTCTTATTGCTGCTCTTAAATATATATTATGGGCACTCGTTTGAACCGCCTCGATAAGGCAGTTCTAACAAGTGCCCACAATGTATATTTTGAGCAGAAACAAGAAAAATACCACAATTTTTTATCTTAAAATTTTCGTGTGTGTTTTTTTTTTCGGCGGTAAAATATACAATGTATTTGAATAGGCGTGTTGACGTAATGTATCTCCATTTAAGACACATTTTTTTCTCTATATAAAAGGGGTGGCCTGTTTAATCGTCTCCAGTAAACAATTCCTTCAGACCATAGTGCACATCAAAGGCTTATCTTATCTAAGTGATTATGATGTGATTATGAGCAGAGACTCTCTGAGAGATATGTTTAAAAGGGGGCTCTATAAGGGGAATTTATGTGAGGGTATATTTTTTTCCTGAGATTGTTTCCACAAAATGTTGTTTTAAATTACTTCATTTTTATTTCCAAAAAAAAGTTAAGAAAACACTAACATATCCATTGTTTCATTAACTCAAAATTGAAAACAGGAAACATACATGGTAAAGGTTAATTCAAGATTTAATCAATCAATTATCATTTATTTATTAGGGCCCCGCACTGAAAGTGTGGGTGCCCTATAGTAATCACACTGTCCGTCCGTCTGTCTGTCTGTCTGTCTGTCTGTCCGTCCGTCTGTCCGTCCACAAATTTCTGATAGCGCTGACGGGGCCCTAGTCAGTTTCACTGACAGCTCTAGTTTATTTATTTATTTATTTATTTATTTATTTATTTATTTATTTATTTATTTATTTTTGTGAAAGAATGTGACACAAATCATATAATGTCTAAAACATTAGTATTTGATAGTTTCAGTAAAGATTGAACAATAAAATGTTTCTTGTTTTAGACACAGTCATAAAAATAATAGAACCACTTTAATAGAAGGCCTCCTAACCCATCCGTGCAACATCTCTGTGAACACAGAAATCAAACAACCACAGAGATGAGACAACGGTGAGGACTCGACAGCAAGAAACAACAGGAATGATGGAGCAAAAGAAAACCAACAGTTAGACTCCGATGGGCTCGACCAGAGACAGAACATCAGGTGCCAACCAACATAAGCCTTTACGTTGGAACCATCATAGAATCTGAGGCCTGACCAGCCGGCGTGCAATTAAAGAGGGAAGCAAAGTTGTCAACCGTGATTGGGTTAACTACCATGCATGCAGTCTGTCGTATAGCATTTACGTTGTTTTACGAAATTGGGTGAAGTCATTGCGGTTATATTTTTTTCTAAATTCATATACTAAGTCACCATAAAATTCGGGTTCCGATAGACCTTGATGCAAAAGAGATTTAAGTCCAATATTGAATTTTGAAATTAAATCAGAATGGCGTCTATAAAATTTTGAAAAGGCTTTGCGTAGTTTATGGTACCGATAACCCTGATTAAGACGTTTAGCCGTTAACAATTTGTTACGAGTGTTGAAGTCAGTTACATGACAACACACTCTGGCAAATCGAATTAATTGTGAAATATAAATGCCATAGGATGGCGCACGTGCAACATCACCATCCAAAAAAGGGAAGTTTACAATCTCAAAATCAAAATCATCGCGTTTATCATAAATTTTGTACGAAACAAACCCATCCACAATAGACAGATTTAAATCCAAAAACGGGGCCTCAGTATCAGAAGCATTTGCATTATTTAACTGAAGTTCTGGGGGGGGGGGGGGGGGGGGGTAAATTTGACTGACCAAACCATCGAAATAGATATAATCAATATTTAATAAATCATCCAAATATCTAGAAGTGGAGCTAAACGCTTCAATGATTTCAGACTGGTTATCAGCAGAAAGGGACATCATGAAGTCTCTCTCATAACAAAACAAAAACAGATCAACCCCACATTTGTATACAGTAAAACTTGGGTATAGAGAGGTATTCATATAAGAATCTTATATGGGTGTGAAGGGTGAATGGAAAAATCACTGTCACTGGGGTCACTGTCAAGGGTCACTGTCCGGCATCACGATGCTTGCCGAGTGATGCCGGACAGTGGTCCCGAGGGGCGGATTTTTCTATCCACCCCTCACAGCCATATTGGATTCTTTTTCTTGCATACCTTCCATTTCGTAGCGCGGAATTTTAATGCTGCAGTCACTTCGGTTACCAACGTCCGCCATATTGTGTTGACACTGCAAGAATGTTTAGTGACGTCACGTCAAGTCACGTCAACCTTAACGACGACGCATACGAGGTCGTAATCAACCAGTGCATTTATCAAACACGCGATTATATTCAATTTTGGGTCGGAACACCAGGGTCAGAACATAAATTTCTATCCCAGGGTAAAATCACTGATTTGCTTGTCTGGTGTGCAAGAATTATTTTTCTCATTTCTATTCAAAAACATATATTGTGGGTGCTCGTTAGAATGGCGGTTCTATAGAGTAATCACAATGTAAAAACATATTGTACAGTAAAATTGGGGTTTCGAGGGGGTATACATTGTTAATCTTATTTCTACTAAAACATATATTGTGGGTCCTCATTAGAAATGCCTCACCGAGGCATTTTTAATGAGTACCTACAATATATGTTCGGAGCAGAAATATTAAAGATATCAGGATATTTATCTGAAAATTTCATTTTCGGTGGTAAAATTTAACCAATGTATTTGAATAGGCATTTTTAATGGTATGATGGTGACTAAAATAAAAACAGAATAAAAGTGTGGATATTTCTTCTATTAATATCAAAACCAGGACGTAGTTATTAATCAATTAAATGAATAGATATGACTTGTTAAACCCATATATCCCTGGGAAATTGATTACCCTGCCTTGGTCCCCTACCTATATGGAATACCCCAAGTGTATCTGATCTCAAAACTCCATTCTTTAATAAACGGTCATTAGAGTGTTATGCAATCAAAAAAATGTGTCTTTAAACTCTGGATCTGATATGCCCTGTTGCAGAAGTTTCTTTAAATTCACTTTGTATTTTTCAACTAGTTCAGACTGCCGTCGATAAAATTTAGAAAATGCTTTCCTAATTATACCGATAGCTCTGTTAAAGAAGTTTAGCAGTAAGAAGTTGATTCCGATTATTTAAATCATCAACATGAGATAAAACTCTAGCGAACGTTGAGAAATATATACGCCATATGAAGGAGAAGTTTACACTATTAAAGTCAAAATCATCCCGTTTGCCGTATACTTTAGATGATATTATACCATTAGAGACCAACAGATCCAAATCTTAAAAGGTTGCTGCCGTATCCAAGGGATTAACACTATTCAGTTTTAGATCAGGGGGACAAATCTTGTCAACCATTTGCTCAAAATATAAATTGTAAATATTAAGTAAATCATCCAGATGTCTAGACGTTGAATTAAACGCATCTATTACATTATCCTGAGTTTCATCAGAGCGAAACAGCATGAAATCCCTCTCGTAACAAATTAAAAAAAACAGATCTGCAATAAGAGGGGCCCAGTTAGTTCCCATCGGAATACATACAATTGTCAAAAGATTGTATTTCCAAAACTGATAAAAATATTATCCAAAAGGTAAATTGGGACAAAAACAGTTTTGACCCAATTTAAATTAACCTAAATCAGAATATGTACCTCTATGCAATCTAGGTCAAGTTCGCTACTGAGTCACATGGGTTCAAAAACAAGGTCACCAGGTCGATTCAAATGGAAACCTTGTTAACCTTAATCAGAATATGTACCTCTATGCAATCTAGGTCAAGTTCGATTCTGAGTCACATGGGTTCAAAAACAAGGTCACCAGGTCGATTCAAATGGAAACCTTGTTAACACTCTAGATGTCTATTTTTAAGTAATAATTATCAATATTGCTATAAATGTTTGTCTCCATGATTTCTATGTCAAAGTCGAAATTGCGTCGCTAGGGGCCAAAAATTAGTCCATATTGCCTAATTAAAGGAAACCTTTGTTAACCCTCTAGTGCTCAACCATAGGAAGCATTAGACAAAAACTTTCTTATTCCCTACTGTACCTTAATTTGGGAAGACAAATGAAAAACCGTGCATAAAATGTTTTGGGGGTCAAAGGTCATGGAGATAAGTATGTATCATATATGATACATCGGGCATTAAGTTTTCAAAAACAAAACTGAATAACTTCAGTTTAACAGATGTTTCAGAATTTATCTGTGCGATAACAAAGTAATTTTTAGCAGTTTCTTTTAGAAAAAAGATATACAGTTTGTCTTTAAAAATGTTACCAGAGGAAAGTTTAATTTTATTGCCCAATGTATCATATATCATACATTTTACTTTTTCAACTTCTTTCATTTTCATGGCCGGAAAAACATTCCTAAAGCAAAATCATTGGGTTATCATTTGTTTTTTTTTTTGTTTTTTTTTACATTACATATTGACATACTTGATAGCATTAGATATCAACACTTAGTTGAAATATCCTGGTCACGACACCAAAATAATATAATGTCATATATGGTACGCCGGGCACTAGAGGGTTAACACCCTAGAGGTCATATTTATGAAGTGATCATCCTAAATATTGCTCAAAATGTTTGTCTCGGTGATTTCTAGGTCAAGTTTGAAAATGGATCACCAGGGGCTAAAATTAGATCACTTGCCAAAGTAAAAAAAAACAACTTGTTAACACGCTAGAGTTCACATGATTGAAGGACTCATCAGGAATATTATTCAAAATGCATGTCTTATGATTTTCATGTCAAGTTTGAAACGAGTTCTTAATGGGTCAGAAACTACATCATCAGGCCAGTTCAAAGGAAAACGCGTTAACGCTCTATAGGTCACATTTTAAGTAATCATTATCAATATTGCCCTTAATGATTTTCTTGATGATTTCTAGGTCGATTAAGAATCTGTGTCACTTGGGATCAAAAATTAGGTCACTGGACCAAATCAAAGAAAAACATTGCTAACAGTCAAGTGATCACATTTTTTGGAGTAATCATCATAAATAGAGGATCTTACATGAGTGTTCCTGTATTATTGAATTTATTAAAAGAGTTGAGGAAAAGGGATAAAATGCGAGGCTTTGTCGAGCATTTTATCCCTTCTCCTCAACGAGTTTAATAAATTCAATCCTTCATGAACACGAATGCAAGATTCTATTTATCATATGACGTTTAAAACGTATTTTATTCACGATTGTTTACAAAAATATCAATATTCCGCCATTAGTAAACGCGACGTCGTTAAGGACGTCGTACATGTAACGGGACGTATCTAGCTTATTTGCATATTTAATCCACTAGTGGATTATCGAAAATATTATATGGCGTTATTACACTCTCAGACGCGACGTCATATGATAAATATTGCTCATATGTATGTTTGATGATTTCTAGGTCAAGTTCGAAGCTGGGTCACATCAGATCAGAAACTAGATCACCAGGCCAAAGCAATAAAAACCTTGATAATACTCTAAAGGTCACAGTGTTTAACTCTCGTATCATCATTAAACTTACTCAAAATATTTGTCTTGATTCATTCGTTCGAACTGGGACACTTCAGGTCAAAAACCAAGGTCACTGGGCAAAATCAAAATAAAAACCTTGTTAACACTCCGGAGGTCACATTTATGAAGTAGGTACCTAATAACGCTATCTGGCGGACCATGCAGGAAAAATGAGCTAAACACTGTTCCATGAAGCTCATTTTTTAGGATTGTAGTGGCGCAATTGGTAAGACCGTTGTTCCTGTATGGCCAGGCGTGGCAACCATTGCCAGCGTGAGTTCGAATCCTGCCAACGCCCAGTTTGTACTTTCCTATTTCTTTACTTTATGTTTTAGCTCCCGTGAGCCGAAGGCTCCAGGAGAGCTTATAGGATGGTAGGCCTCCGTCGACCGTCCGTCCGTCCCCCATATTCAAATGTCTTCTTCTCTGAAACCACAAGGCCAATTCAATTAAATTTCATATGCAGCCTCCTGGCAGTGAGGAAACGAAAGTTTGCAAGTATGGTCCAGGTCACATGACCAAGATTGCCACCATGCCCAAATATGTTAAGAACCTTAAAAATCTTCTTCTCCAGAATCACTAAGCCAATTGTCTTGAAACTTGGTATGTAGCATTAAGTGACTGAGTACTATCACGTTTATAAATAGAATGACCCTAGGTTTACCTTGACCTATTTTCTGCCAATGTCAAATTTGGCTCCTTAGGCTTTTCATTGGGAAAGGGGTAAATCAATGCATTTTTCGAAAAATAATGTGGTCTGTGATATGCGAATGGGTAACAACGAATGGCTGTGAATGCTAATGGTCAAGTCGTCAAGGTCATTCAGTGACCTTGGCCAAAGGTCACTTGTATTGCAGGTCTATTGACATATAACAATACATTTTCTCTAACACCATTGGGCCAATTTCATTTAAATATTATATGCCGCCTTAGGATACTTAGGGAACAAAACTGTATTCGCATGGACCATGTCACATGACCAAGATGGCCGTCAAGCCCAAATATGGTAAAAATCTTATTTTCCAGACCCACTAGGCTGATTGTCTTGAAACTTGGCATATAGCATTGGGTAACTGAGTACTTCCAAGTTTGTAAAAATGATGACCCTAGGTTGACCTTGACCTATTTTAAGCCAAGGTCAAATTTGGCTCCTGGGCTTTTCATTGGGAAAAAGTTAAATCAATGCATTTTTTTTTCGAAAAATATTGTGGTTTGTAATACGAGAAAAGTTTAAAAATGAATGCCTATAAATGCTTAAGGTCAAGGTTATTTGGTGACCTAGGCCCAAGGTCACTTGTATTGCAGGATTATACACATATTAGTTAACATTTTCTCTAACACCACTGGGCCAATTTCATTCAAATTTTATATGCAGCCTTAGGACACTTGGTGAACAAGAAATTTATACGGATGATTCAGGTAACATGACCAAGATGGCCGCCATGCTCAAATATGGTAAAAACCATAACAAATCATTTCTCCAGAACCACTGAGCCGGTTATCTTGAAACTTGGAATGTAGCATGGGGTGACTAAGTTCTTCCAAGATTGCAAACATGATGACGCTAGATGGACCGTGACCGATTTTACGCCAACGTCATATTTGGCTCCTTAGGTATTTTAATAGGAAATAGGTAAATAAATGCATGTTTCGATAAATATTGTGGTCGGTCATATGAAAATGTGTAAAAATCGAATGCCTGTGAATGCTAAGGGTCAAGGTCATTCAGTGAATGACCTTGGCCAAAGGTCACTTGTATTGCAGGTCTATTGAAATATTAGAATACATTTTCTCTCACATCATTGAGCCAATTTATCTTAGATTTTATATACAGCCTTAGGATACTTAGGGAACAAAAAATTATTCGCATGGTCAATGTCTCATGACCAAGATGGCTACCATGCCCAAATATGGTAAAAATCTTATAAATCTTATTCTCCAGAACCACTGGGCCGACTGTCTTGAAACTTGGTATGTAGCATTGGGTGACTACGTACTACTAAGTTTGCAAAAATGAGAGGTCATGGGTTCGATCCCGGGCCGCGACCTACCAAAGTCGTTAAGAATGGTACTAGCTGCTCCTCGCTTGGCACTCAGATTTACGGGGTAGAGCTAGGACTGGTCGACCCAGTGCCAGGATAATGTAAGTGGGTGTGGTATCATGTAATGTGTCTGGAACATGATACCTCAGTGATGCAGCACTATAAAAATGAGCATTGAGCTCCCTGTTGCAACCAGCCACCGTCGTGATATGACTGAAAAATTGTTGAAAGCGACGTTAAACCCGAATTCACACACACAAACACACACACACAAACACAGACACACACATTTGCAAAAATGATGATCCTAGGTTGTCCTTGACCTATTTTAAGCCAAGTCAAATTTGGCTCCGGGAAATATTTAAATCAATGCATTTTTCGAAAAATATTGTGGTCTTTGATATGAGAATAGATTAAAAATGAATGTCTATGAATGCTATGACCTTGGCCCAAGGTCACTTGTATTGCAGGTCCATTTACATAGTAGAATACATTTTCTCTCTAACAGATTTGACCAATTTCATTTGAATTTTATATGCAGCCTTATGACACTTAGAGAACAAAAATTTATTCGGATAGTCCAGGAAAGATTATCAAGATGTTTGACATGCCCAAATGTGGTAAAAACCTTAAAAAACCTTCTCCAGAACCACTGAGCCGATTATCTTGAAACTTGGTATGTAGCATTGGGTGACTAAGTGCTACCGAGTTTGCAAAAATGATGACTCTAGGTTGACCTTGACCTATTTTACACCAATGTAAAATTTGGCTCCATATGCTTTTCAATGGGAAATAGGTAAATCAATGTATTTTCGAAAAGTATTGTGATCTATGATATGGGAATAGGTAAAAATTGAATGTCTTTGTCATTCGGTGACCTTGACCCAAGGTCACTTGTATTGCGGGTCCATTGACATAGCAGTATAAATTTTCTCTAAAACCACTGGGCCATTTTCATTTAAATTTTACATGCAGCCTAAGGACTGTAAAGGAACAAGAAATTATTCAAATGTTCAGGGTCACATGACCAAGATGGCCTCCATGCCTGAATATTGTAAAAACCTTAAAAAGCTTCTTCTGCAGAACTAATGGGCCGATTGTCCTGAATCTTGTTATGTAGCATTGGGTGACTGAGTACTAGCAAGTTTGCAACAATGATGACACTATGTTGACCGTGACCTATTTTACATCAAGGTCAGATTGGTTGATATGGCTTTTAAATGTTGAAAAAGTGGAACAATGCATTTTTTGAAAAATATTGGGGCCTGTGACATGAGAATAGATGCTATATAAATGCTAAAATTTGATGCCTTGGCACAACGTCACTTAAATTGCAGGTCCATTGACATTTCAAAATATATTTTCTCTGAAACCACTGGGCCAATTTCATTTGAATTTTATATAATCGACATGGGGTTATGCCAATTTAGTTGAATGGTCCAGGACATGTGATCAAGATGGCCATCATGCCCTATTATGGTGAAAACCTTAAAAATCGTCATCTCAAGAATCATTTGGCTGATTGTCTTGAAACTTGGTATGTAGCATCAGGTGATTGAGTACTACCAAATATGCACATGGTTCAGGGGAGCGACCAGGATCCCATGGTCCTCTTGTTTCGTAAGTACTAGTATCAGAAATGATCCAGGGCCGGATGAATATATGAGGAGATTTCGGTAATATACACCCAACAGTAAAACCTTGACGGTAGCACTTGATCCAGTTATGGATGTGTACATTATATAGGTAAAGTATGTAGCACTGTTAATGGTACTGATAAAAGCACAATTTGTACTTTCTTATTTCTCTACTATATAATTTGTCGGAAGTACTTGCCTCAAAAATGATCGAGGGCCGGGTGTCGGTTGAAGTTTGATAGATCTTAAATTCAAAATATAATATTTGCAATCTTCGGTATCCATAGGATCCAGGCATCATGGTCCTTTCTTTTTTTTTCTTTCTACTTAAACTGCGATCGGTCACATCTGACCATTACTCATAGGTGCACATTACATACACACCAGGTTTGCAGAATGAAAGCCTACACAGTAATCATGTAATTGCGGTAGGGGTCTTTAGCCTGCACCTGGCATGACGTTCCCTGCACAGGGGGGGGGGGGGAGGGGGGGGGGGGGGCTCCAGTTAACGTCCCGATCAGAAAGACGGTGCACTTTATCACAGTCATCCCTGCAAATGATGCCATTGGAGCATGTTCGGACACCGAAATTTTATCACTGCTGCCGAGGATCGAACCCGGGACCTCTAGCGTCAGAGGCAAGTTCACTATCCACTGAGCTATCCATCAAATAAATCCGAGGATGCCGACGCACAACGGTACCTATTAACTCTATCTGACAGGTCATGCAGGACAAATTAGCTAAACATGGTTCCATGTGACTCCTTTTTGCAGGAGCGTAGTGGCGCAGTCGGTTAGACCGTTGTTCCTCTACAGCTAGGCAAGGCAGCCATTGCCAGCGTGAATTCGAATCCTACCACCGTCCAGTTTGTACTTCCTTATTTCTCTGCTATACTTTTTTTTCGGAAGTACTTGCATCAGAAATCATCCAGAGCCGGGCGTCTGTTGAAGTTTAGTAGATCTTAAGTTATAAATTATTGAGCCAGCGCACGACAAAACCTACAATTAAACATGTGCCCCCAGCGAAAACGCAGATCAGCCTGCGCATCCGCGCAGTCTGATCAGAGTCTTCCTCGCGCGCTCTAGGGCTAGCTAAGGACCCAATGCTCCTTCATGCAACAAGGTCTGGTTAGACTATGGATGCGCAGGCTGATCTGATTCTTAACTGGGCGCACATGCAAGTCGTAGGAAATGCTGTGCCCCGGCTCTAATATAATATTCGCAAGCTCCGGTATCTACGTATAGTATGCAGGCATCTATCATATAAATCGGAGTGTGCCAATGCACAGCGGTAACGAAGAATGGGCTAAACATTGTTCCATGAAGTGTACTAGATTTTTTTTTTCTGTTTTCACTTTCAACTGTCACTGAAATTCTCTGAAAATCGTCTACTTTCAGTTTCCCCAAAATCCCATATGCTCTAATGCTTTGAACAGAAGGTCTCAGATTAAAGTCGCTGTATTTAAAACGTCAATCAGGATAATCTTCTTAACGATGTTGATAACCAATTACCGTTATATCAATTAAGAATCTCAGGATTAACTAGGTGTCAATAACATGTATACGCAATAATATAATGTACCTGTGAAATCAATTGGGTGTGAACAAGCTCAAAGAAAACATGCCCTTCAAGCGTGAATAATGTGCTTGACAAATTTTGACTTCGAATTTGGAGATGGATTTTAATATGAATTTCTTTGATCGGGACCGACAGTTTTATTCGAAAAATCGAATTTTTCGAATAATCGAAATTCGAAAAATCGGTAATATTTTTACATAAAATAATAGTAAAAAAGGTCGGGACCAACGCACACTTTCGAAAAATCCGGTAGTTTCGAAAAATCGGCGTTCGAATCACCGAAATTCTACTGTATATGCAGGAAAAATGAGCTAAACACTGTTCCATGAAACTCCTTTTTTTTTTAGGAGCGTAGTGGCGCAAATGGTTAGACCGTTGTTCCTGTATGGCTAGGCGCGCCCGCCGTTGTCAGCGTGAGTCCGAATCCCACCACTGCCCAGTTTGTACTTTCTTATTTCTCTACCATATATATAGTGCGAACAATTTGACCTGAGATTGACTTTTATGCAAGGAATAAATTAGTCAATGCTATCGCCTAATACGTCGGCTTTCGTAAACTTCTCGTGACTTTTCGGCATCACGTGAATAGCGGCCCATTAACCGACCTCTATGTATTGTATGACAGTATTGCAATCTTCGGAAAACAATATATATATAAATATATTATTGTACGTTCAATAATAAACATCATTGTTAACTTGAAAATTCCATCATGGATGAAACCGGTTGTTAAAAATACAGGAAAAATAACTTTTATTCCAGTGTTTCTTTAATTTTTTTCATAGTTATATATATATATATATATATTTCTTTTTCTTTCAGCTGCGCTAGTGAATGGCTGCCTCGATTATAAAGCGGCTGTGGCTTGGGGTACATGCGAATACGTCGAGACGTCAAATAAAGCGAATGCTGGTAATTGTCCCAAGACAATTTGCTGTGCAACTTGCATTCGTTTGTTTCCTTCTTTATGCACAGATTTGGCAGGCTGGGAGGCTCGTTGCCGAACTATTCCAACGTCTATCGATGCGATTAATTGTCCCTGGGATCAATGTTGTGCAACTTGCAATAGTTTGCTTAATGGGAAAAAGTGGTAAGTTTCAATGCTAGGTTACGTGGCTGGAATATTCCTAGGTTAACAAGTTCGTATAATGAAAAACCCGCAATACCCATTTTACACGAGGGAGAGTCAATAGAAAACCAGCCTTATTTCTGGGTAAGATCGATCTCTTCGTTTTCGATGTAATTGCCCTCTAGAGTGATACTCTTGCACCAACGCTGTTCAAGCGCCATCAGCCCAGAACTGAAGAAGCCAAGGTCCGTGTCTCCGACCCACTCCTCAACTGCCGCGACGACTTCTTCGATGGACCGGAAATGACGTCCACGGATATCCTTTTTGGGGCGATAGCCCCAGAGTATTGAAGAGTGATTTTGGCACTACTTTTTGCATTAATGCATACGACCTAACCACCACCAAGAAAACAGTGAGAAAATATAGCGCAATATTCGAAACAGTTTCAAAAGTTCCCCATAAAATGAAACAGCCGAAGGAAATAAATATTATAACTTGAATGTTTTATAAATTTATCCATAAACAAGATGTGTTTGTGAAACACGAACATGTCCCCGGGCATGGTCATTTTTTATTCAAAGTTGCTGACTGTTCAAGATATTTGTTTGTGTGGGAAGCCCTTGACACAAGAAACTTACATGCCAAATATCAAAGCTCAATCTTAAACGGTTCAAAAGTTATGAACAATAATATTTTTTCTTTAAAGTAGGTCAAGGTCACAGGAAAAAAAAATTTGCATGAATATAAAGCTCTTGTCACAAGGAACCTACATGCCAAATATTAAGGCTCTATCTTAAACGGTTCAAAAGTTATGAACAATTTTATTTTTTTCTTTTAAGTAGGTCAATGGTCAAGGTCCAAACATTTTGCATGAATGAAAAGCTCTAATCACAGGGAACCTACATGCAAAATAGGAAAGCTCTATCCCAAACGGTTCGAAAGTTATGACCAAAAATGTTTATTTTTTTAAGTAGGTCAAAGGTCAAAATTTTTGCATGAATGTAAAGCGTTTGTCACAAGGAACCTACATGCAAAATATGAATGCTCTATCTCAAACCGTTCGAAAGTTATGACCAAAAATGTTTATTTTTTTAAGTAGGTCAAAGGTCAAGGTCACAGGTCAAAAATTTTGCATGAATGTAAAGTGTTTGTCACAAGGAACCTACATGCTAAATATGAAGGCTGTATCTCAAACGGTTCAAAAGTTATGACCAATGTTAACTTTTTCTTTTATATAGGTCAAAGGTCAAAGTCACAGGTCAAATTTTTTTGTGTGAATGTAAAGCTCCTGTCAAAAGGAACCTACATGCAAAATATGAAGGCTCTATCTCAAACCGTTCAAATGTTATGACCAAAATGTTATTTTTTTTATTTTAAGTAGGTCAAAGGTCAATGTCAAGGTCACAGGTCAAAATTTTTTGCATGAATGTAAAGCTTTTGTCACAAGGAACATACATGCTAAATATAAAGGCTGTATCTCAAGCGGTTCAAAAGTTATGACCAATGTTATTTTTTTTTCTTTTAAGTAGGTCAAAGGTCAAGGTCACAGGTCAAATTTTTTGGCATGAATGTGAAGGTCTTGTCACAAGGAACCTTCAGACCAAATATGAAAGCTCTATTTCAAACGGTTCAAAAGTTATGGCCAACGTTAAAGTTGTCCACGTACAAACCAACAAACAACAAGCCAACAAACAAGCAGACAGGGCAAAATCAATATGTCCCCGCTATCGCTACCGGGGACATAAAAATACCGTGACAGGGATTCACTGAGGGATTCCCCGTGTAAAAAACGTGAATGAAAACAATGTACACTAATACGCCCTTCAGCATCTTTTTATATATCACAACAATTAGCCTATTTTACAGCTCATTTTGTATCCGAAATCCCAAAACTGGCAATTGGCAAACAGCGCAGGCCTAGATCAGATACCACAGAACGCGGAGTCTCATTAGGGCATACACTGCATATTTGCGAAAGGTTCAGCATTTTCCAAATAAATTTTAAAGAAGCCACAACAAGACATCACTAAATTTTGAAATGGACTTCATGCGGACTGAACAAACTATTTGTCTAAATCGGCGAGGATTGTGGCCACGAAAAATCGATTTAAGCCCCCCCAGTGGAAATCTTTCCACTGACCGTTCCAAGGCGGTTCTTCTGTGGCGATTTATTTATGTTGTTGTTTGTTACTTACTGTGTGTATCACTTGTGTCTTTTAATTTTGGATGGCCATATGGCCATTTTGTGGGAAAGTAACTGGCCTTATGGCCTTCCTTTGTTTAGGTTTCCATTATGGTCTGGTCGCTTAATGTTTGTATTTCTTTCCCTTTGGTGTCTTTGATGGGTGGAGTGTATCGATTCCTGATCTTTGTTTTACTTCTACTTTGTTTCATACTGATATAAGGTTGATGGTTCCATTCGGTACAAAATGGGTTAAAAGTATGCAGTGTGGGTCGATCATGTAATTCTTTGCGTCATTAACCCATATAAGACAATTGATATCTCCCAGTTAAGAAGCTTGGAGTGGTCCATGTCCAATTGTAGAGGAGCCAGGTTTGTATTGTTAGCAGTAAATTTTGCAAAAATTTTATGTACATTCAGCAAACAGTTTAGACACAGATGAGACGCCAGGTGTTGCGGCGTCTGATCTTGGTCTGCAATGATTGCAAATGTCCCCACAAAAGGCTGCTAGGCATACATGGGTTAATGAGGAATGAGGAAGCCATTTTGTTTTCAGAGACCTAATGGTTAAGTGTTAGCCAGGCATGTGAACGGCCTCAATAGCTCAGTCGGATGCGCGACTGACTACTGATCAGGAGAATGCGTGTTCGATACCAGCCCCGGGTCGGCAACATGTTTCTTGGAGATTGATCATGAAATTTTTTCCACGGTGATTATCTCCCTTTAGCTGATTCATGAAGGGCAGTTGGAAGTTTCTTGTTTGGTTGTTTGTATTAGATTCAAAGGCCCAGTCAACACTATTTAGGTCATTTTGAGACGCTCAGTTTACCTATCGACACTATTCATGGACAGGCTTATACGAAAGCGGTTAACCAGTACAGTGCACATTCTTGCACCGGAGACTGACAACTGCCCTTCTTGAATCAGCGGAAGGGAAAGAATGACCGAAAAAAAATGTTCATGGTCAATCTCCACGAAAGAATGTTACCGACCCCGGCAGGTATCGAACCCGCGTCTTCCTGAACACCAGTCAGACGCGCATCCGACTGAGCTACCGAGTCCGGCTGGAAAATTCTGATGAAAAAATGTGCACTGTACTGGGTTACCGTTTACGGCAAGGGCGAGATACTGGGGGAGGCGGGGGGTGGGGGACCAAACGGCATTTTGAAAGCACACCAATTCAGATACACGCCAATTTTTAAATGAAAATCTTTAGATCCATTTTAAATCGGTTTAGGGGTGCAGGTGAAGGCCGTCCAATCGAGGCAGTTTTTACGGGTACCCATGATCCGGGATCTTAGGGCCGGAATAGGAGGAATATGGTTACTCCCGCAAACCCCAGTTTTACCATAAGTAAAGGTGGGGTGCAGGGAGATTCAGTATCTTAAAGGAGTGTTTTCGTGATAACCTTCCGTATCATAGAGGAAATGTTCCCTTGCCTTGAGGGATTCTTATACCACATTGGCACCTTCGCCGTGCCGACACATCGGCTTCCCGCCGGGCAAATGATGTTTGGGCGGCGCCGTATCGGCGTCGATGCGGCTCTTTGACGTTGCATCGGCGTTGGTACGTCGTTGCCTGGGCAGTGTGTGCCCAACGGGGTTGGTGTCAAAATATTGCAGCAACGTTGGTGAGACTTTTCTCTTTTTTTTTTTTTTCTTTTTTTTTTGCGTCTATTGCTGTGTACGAATTTAACTTTATAAGTTCGCTGCTGCACAGCGATGACTTACATTTGGCTCATATTGAAACAATGTTTATTAAAGCTGCCGTGATGCGGAGTCTGCGGTGGGTGTACTCCTTTTCTAGGTGTTTCGACTTTTGCGATATAGCCGCTTGTATCCAGCAGGCATACGACGTTAATGCGACGTCGGATTGACGTTTCTCTTACGTCATGTCAAATGCAGCGTCGGTGCAACGCCATGAACGTTGCAGTCGTCGATGTGACGTTGCTGGGGGATATGATATATTGAGTGAACTCGTTTGCATTTGCATATTGCGAGCCTCGGCGAGCAAAACGTGGATTTATTGGACGCTTTTAAATTAAGCTGAACGCAGGTACAAGTGAAAGATTACAGCATATGAATAGTTACAGCCGGCAAAAACGGGGTTTTCATAATGGATGTTTTGTTGACCGTTATAGTCTGAGAGAAGCTATTTGCTGAGTCAAGCTTTGTGTACAGGTGTTTGTGTAATTGGATGTGTGAGTTATGTACATGTGTATTATAAGCATCTTGTATGGGTGTGAGGGTAGGATAGAAAAATCCGTCCCAAGGGTCACTGTCCGGCATCACGAGGCTTGCCGAAAGATGCCGGACAGTGATCCCGAGGGACGGATTTTTCTATCCACCCCTCACATCCATATTGGATTCTTTTTCTTACATACCTTCCATTTCTTAGCGCGGAATTTCAATGCTGCAGTCACTTCGGTTACCAACGTCCGCCATATTGTGTTGACACTGGAGGAATGTAAAGTGACGTCACGGACCGTGCATGACGTCAACCTTAACGACGGCGCACACAAGTATCAAACACGCGATTATATTCGATTTGGGGTCGGAACACCAGGGTAAGAACATGAATTTCTATCCCAGGGTAAAATCGCGGATTTCCTCGTCTGGTGTACAAGAAGCAAACAAAAATAAAAAATGAGTTCCTTTAAGAGCAATGAAAACATTCATAAGAAAGAAGATGGGTCATACTACGTAGTTTCGGCTAATAAAGCCTCATCAAGTATCCATATATATGCATTGTTGTATGCAGATACCGGTGTGTGCGCAAACATGTATTAACATGTGCAGTCAATCGAAGTCAATACATATATATACAGGATCTTACACGAGTTGTCATTCAATGTGATATTTTTGAAACGAGCCTTTGACGAGATTCATTAATATCATATGAAATGATCACGAGTGTGGGTTTCTGTTTATCATATGCCCACAATAAAATGGATTTTATCACCGTGCGTCGTCATGACGTTACTTAATGTCGCCAAAATGTTATTACACGTGCGGTCATACTATTTTAGCACACGATGTTATCCACTTCTTATCAACGACGTCATGTGAAAAATATATATGTATATATATATGACAAATATAAATATACATGTTCTTACCCTTTCAACCCTCAACTTTTAAAATCGACTTTCACGACTGGGTCTGTTTTATCAATTTGGAGTCGAATCAAACTCGTTGTGAGGATACTATGACTACAGCCGCATCGTCTGGATCTACACTTTGCTCATACATCTGCATCGGTCTACAGAGTCGAGAGGGTAAATATATGTTAAAGTTAGATCAAGTTCTATTAACTGTTTTCCGCGTAGGTGGGTCGGGCTACGTTCTTCAATTCGGTGGTTTCGGAAAGGGTTCAAGCCGGGTGGTATATAGCGAACATCATATGAGGTGACTTTCAATGTAGTCGAGGAGTTGGGTTGGCCGCGTTATGGGAATTCACCTTCACCCCCCCCCCCCCCCTTTTGACCTTTCGATACCAGGGGTCTTCTAACTAGCCTGCTTTCTTTAATCATGCACAAAATGTGCAGTTTGCCGCCAGTCAATAAACCTTGATCTATACCAGGAACATCTTTAAGATTTAAATGCCATTTCCAATGTTTGTACCACAAATATTCAGGCTTATCTTTGCGTAAGCATGCAACTAGAATCAATAGTTTTAATGTTTGTTTTGTATGTTTTATCATTATTATGTCTATTATTTCATTGCACAGTCATCATCGGGAATCCAGACGTTAAGTGAACGGCGAGTGCAGGCCCGGGGATGCTGGCCACTTTAAAAAAATAATCATATGATCAATGGGAATTTCCATTGAACAGTGGAGGGCATCCATAGGCCTGTTTCATGGTCTCACTAACAAAAGCAACCGCTATGCAGTACATATTCAGATAGGCCTTGATTTATTGTTTAAACCTTTTGAAAATTTGTACCGGAGCTTGCTCTCTTTATGCCTCCTTGTTAACAAAGTCTTAGTCGATTCCACATGTAATAACCACTTTAATTTCATTTTACTACTTCTTGTACTGGAGGCTTTTGATGTTGAAGAAAATCCAGGTCCAGATAATAATATATCTGATCTCTCAGTTTTGCATTTGAACATCAGGGGCTAGTTGTTCAAAGCATCGTTAGCTTAACGAGCTCGTTATGGGTGATATTGTTAACTCTTCTAGCAAGTACAATATTGTAAATTTTGTTTTTTTTGCTGAAAAAATATGAGCAGCTTTTGCATCCACAAAAGCTGCTCACATTTTTTTCAGCAAAAATTTCAGCATATTTACCATATTTAATGATCAAAGGTTTAACAATACGTTAACTAACGACGTCGTTAGTTTTGAACAACTGGCCCCAGAAGTACAAGGAATAAACTCGATTTTATTAATAACAATTTATTGGACTTCGACATATTGTGTTTTTTCTGAAACACATCTTAACGGCCACATTCCGATCGAGGCTCTATTATTATCGGATAACTTAGATTCACCCTACAGAAAAGACAGAACAAACCATGGTGGAGGTCTAATGATCTATATTAACTCTGAGTTAATCCCCAACAGACGGCCTGAACTTGAAATATATTGCAACGAGTGTATATGGGTAAAACTTAAAATGCATAACCTAAATTATCGTGTAGGGTTATTCTATAGTCCACGAAACGCTGACTCTATTTTTTTCGAAAATCTTAAACATTGAAAAAGCCCCGGATGTATCTAAAAATATAATAATTGTAGGGGATTTAAATGAAGACCTACTTAACCCAAATTTTCAAACTTTGAAGGACTTAATAATTCTTAACTCTTTTCAAAATGTTATCACAGCACCGACAAGACAACACGCACTTCTTGGCCTGATGATAAGTTATATTTGGACTCTGGAACGAACGATATACAGTCGAACTTCGATGGCTCGAACACCGATGGCTCGTTTACCATGGTTGAGTCGATCCCGTTTTTGAGTCCCTAGGGAATTCCTTTGCATAAGAAAAAATGTGGGATAATTAAGGAGATTTTTTTACTTTCATCCTGCAAATGTATGCTGTGTGTACTCATTAGAATCGCCTCAATGAGGCGATTCTAATGAGTACACACAGCATACATTTATGTTACAGAACACCGAAAAGATGTCCAAAAGTACCCCCCCCCCCCCCCCCCACTGTTATGTTTTCTGAAAGTATGCAACATTGGCTTGAACTACCGCTGTCTCGAACAAATTGCCATGGTCCCAAAGGGGTTCGAGCCACCGAAGTTCTACTGTATAGAGATTATCATACGGCATTTTTCATATCATACCCCATATCAGCCCGAGACTCCCATATCAGCCCGAGGGCCGAAGGCCCGAGGGCTGATATGGGTCGATGGCTGATATAGGGTATGATATGAAAAATGTCGGGCTGATATGGGGTATGATATGAAAAATGCCATATCATAATCTTTTTATCATACATTTCACTTTTAAAAAAATGTTCAAAATAAATTGTATTAATTGCGTCTGCCTAATACCAAAGTAACAATGCAAATTGCAAAAGGCGTCCTGAACAACAAATGCGAAATGCCGCAAAAGGAAGAACGCCGCGTATTCCGAATAGGGTGACGTCAGAGGTATGATAAAGGCTTAGGGGTGCGATAAAGGGTTGTGATATGGATTTTTGGGGTATGATAAAGCCCATGCGATATGGCAGCACGTGCAAGCGTGATACGTGCATTGGTGTCACGTTCGTATCGCATATTCAAAAACTAAGTATTTTATACTGAATGTATGATAAACCCCCTGATATAAGTGATCACAAAGCAACATATACTAGAATACCATTTTGCTATCGCAAGCAGACAACATATAAGAGTTTAGTGTTGCTATTTAAAAGGGCGGACATCCCAAAATTAAAAAGAAATGATTTTACATTATGATTGGAGTATTCTTTTGGACGGCTCGATCAATGAAGCATGTTGTAAATTCACTCATACATATCTGAATTTTGTAAAAGCCTGCATACCTCCCAAAACCGTTACTGTGAGACTAAATGATAAACCTTGTTTCGATTCCGAAATTCGGCGCTATATACCTACAAGAGATAAACTTAAGAAAAATATATTAAATCTTGTAGAGCTGCTGACTGGGATAAATATAAACATATAAGAAATAAGGTGAATAACCTTAAAAGACATGCAAAAGAAAAATTTTACTACGACTTAGAAGTTTCAGAATTAGACTTTTATAATAACGATAAGAGAACATTTTGGCAAGTGGTCCACCACTTCGTTAAAGGCAATGGCACTTCCGGTAATATCCCACCACTGGCTAAAATAAATTAAGCTGGTCAAAGTACATATTGTTTTTCAGATGAAGACAAAGCAGACAGTTTAAACGAGTATTTTGCCTCAATTTCTACTGTAAATGATAGTGGCAGTGATATTCCAACATTTTATTCTAAAACTCGAAATACCCTACGGAATATAAGCTGTACAGCATTAGCAATCTCTAATTTAATAGACATATTAAATCCTAATAAGGCAACTGGTCCTGACTCCATTAGTAATAGAATGTTGAAAATGGTATCGAAGGAAGTATCTATACCATTAGAAATATTATTTAATAGATCTTTTAGGAAAGGAAAATTTGGAGATATCTGGACGAGTTCTAACGTTTTACCTCTATTCAAAAAAGGGTGACAAATCAAATTTAGCTAATTATAGACCAGTTTCATTATTAAGTGGAACAGGTAAACTACAAGAGCGGATAGTACATAAAAATATTCACAATTTCTTTCATGAAAACAATCTTTTATACAAATATCAATCTGGTTTTTACCGAACCACTCAACTACTTATCAACTAATAGATATCTACCAACATATGTCAAACCTTTGATAATAACCAGTTCTCCTGCATGGTTTTCTGTGATATATCAAAGGCTTTTGATAGGGAATGGCATTAGGGTTTATTTTCAAACTTAGACAGAATGGCATTCAGGGACAGTTGCTTAACTGGATTGAAGCTGATTTGACCAACATAACACAACAAGTCATAAGTAGATCATATCCATCGTCTGCAAGGAAAATAAATGCAGGGGTTCCCCAAGGTTCCGTTTTAGGGCCACTGCCATTTCTAGTCTATGTTAATGATATTTACGATTCACTTCTAAGTTTAACAAGACTCTTTGCTGATGACAGCTCATTATTTTATTCCGCTTCGTCAATCAATGACATCGAAGTAGAAGTAAAACAAAGATCAGGAATCGATACAATTAACTTACTCCACCCATCAAAGACACCAAAGGGAAAGAAACACAAACATGAAGCGACCAGACCTTAACAGAAACCCAAACAAAGGATGACCCTAAGGACGGTTACTTTCCCACAAAATGGCCATATGGCCATCCAAAATAAAAAGACACAAGTGATACACACAGTGAGTAGCAACAAACAACAACATAAATAAACCGCCACAGAAGAACCGCCTTGGAACGGTCAGTGGAAATAATTCCACTGGGGGGCTTAAATCGATTTTACGTGGCCACAATCCTCGCCCTTACTTCCGTCGCGATTTAGACAAATAATTTGTTCAGTCCGCATGAAGGCCTCCTATCTCATCAGTGCAACATCTCCGTGAACAGAAATAATCAAAGAACCACAGAGGTCAGACAACGGTGAGGACTCGACAGCAAAAAACCACTGAAATGCTGGAGCAAAAGAAAACCAACAGATAGACTCCGATGGGCCCGACCAGAGACAGAGCATCAGGCACCAACCAACATTACCTTGAATTAGATCTAATTCTAAATAAGCCTTTTCGTTGGAACCGTCATAGAATCTGGGGCCTGACCCACCGGCGTGCAATTAAAGAGGGAAGCAAAGTTGCCAACCGTGATTGGGTTAACTACCATGCATACAGTCTGTCGTATAACATCCATGTTGTACCCAATCTTTTTATATCGAAGAATGATTCTAGGATATTTGGTGCTGAAGTCATTGCGGTTATATATTTTTCTGAATTTATATACTAAGTCACCATAAAATTCGGGTTCCGATAGACCTTGTTGCAGAAGAGATTTAAGTTCAATATTGAATTTTGAAATTAAATCAGAGTGGCGTCTATAAAATTTTGAAAATGCTTTGCGTAGTTTATGGTACCGGTAACCCTGATTAAGAAGTTTAGCCGTTAATAATTTATTACGAGTGTTGAAGTCAGATACATGACTATACACTCAAGCAAATCGAATTAATTGCGAAATATAAACGCCATATGATGGCGCACGAGGAACATAACCATCCAAAAAAGGAAAATTTACAATCTCAGAATCAAAGTCTTCTCGTTTATCATAAATTTTGCACGAAACAAACCCATCTACAATAGAAAGATGTAAATCCAAAAACGGGGCCTCGGTATCAGAAGAATTTTTTTTTTTTTCACTGAAGTTCTGGGGGGTAAATCTGAATGATCAAACCATCGAAATAATTATTATCAATATTTAATAAATCATCTAAATATCTAGAAGTGGAGGTAAAAGCTTCAATAATTTCAGGTTGGTTATCAATGGAAAGCGACAACATGAAGTCTCTTTCATAACAATATAAGAACAGATCAGCCACAAGAGGTGCGCAATTCGTACCCATCAGAATACGCACAATTTGTCTTAATAACTTAGCACCGAATCGAATATAAATATTGTCAAGTAGAAAGGTGAGGGCATCACACACTTTCTGACATGACCAAAGTGTATAATTCTTATGCTCTTTAGAAGTCATTAATCATGATTTATCAGTACTTAACAATTGGGTCAAACAGTGGTTAGTAACGTTCAACCCCTTAAAGGCAGAAGCCGTCCTGTTTACACTTAAGCCATATGTAAATACTCCTTACTTACTTTTCCAAGGAACTCAAATAAATTTTGTGTCAGACCATAAACATTTGGGATTAACCTTAAGTTGCAATGGCCAGTGGAAGAAACATATAGAAAACATAACCACCAGTGTAGCTAAAGTAATCGGAATTATGCGTAAACTTAAATTTACTTTTCATCGAATAGTCCTAAATCAAATATATATATATATATGTTTTGCCTATACTAGAGTTTTCATCTATAGTCTGGGATGGATGTTCTGTTCAAGACTGTCAATCATTAGACAGGCTCCAAAATGAAGCTGCACGAATTATTACAGGTCTTACTTGATCAGTTTCTGTGAGCAATTTATATAGAGAATGTGGCTGGATTCCTCTGACAGAAAGAAGAAAGCAACAAAAGCTTGTCTTTATGTATAACGTTGTAAATGCCAAGGTCCCATCTTACATCGCAGATTTAATACCACCTCTTGTACGAGAAACGTCTAATTACCCTCTTAGAAACAGTAACAATATCTCGGTCCCATATACCCGTATAGAAATATCAAATCGTGCATTCCTTCCTCAATATCACTATGGAATTCACTTTACACTAGTATTCGTGAATCTAATACCTTAAATACTTTTGAAAAATCACCTTAAAAGATCGAGATCTCCTGTTGACAAAGTTCCATCATATTTTTATTAGGGTGAAAGATATTATTCAGTGTTACATGCTAGAATTCTTAATACATCATCACGCTAACAAGTCCGTGAAATGAACACCCCCTTACACCCCACTTTATATAGAGAAAACTGGGGTTTAGGTGGGTATACATTATTTTTCTTATTTCTGCTCCGAGACATAGGTTGTGGGTACTCGTTAGAACCGCCTCAATGAGGCGGTTCTAACGAGCACCCAAAACCTATGTTTTGAGTAAAAATAAGAAAAATATCACGGATTTTCATCAGAAAAGTAGCCATTTTGGAGATGTGAAAAAATGCACTCTGTCGCACGGGTGTGTTATCGTAATGTGTAGCAATCTTAATAACGATCTCTATTTGAATCACCTTAGTCCAAATCCCTCATGTAGTTGTGGCGAGAATTGCGAGGATGCAGAGCACTTCTTTTTTATATGTAGTAACTTTCATCAAGAACGTATCATTTTATTTCAGAACACACGCAATTTTCATCCTTTAAACCTCAATAAACTACACTCAGTGGCCATAAATGAGTTCCCAAAATGGCTGACAAGAAATTGGGGAAAAATATATTCTGAAAGAATTGCAATTTTCTGCCTAATTACAAATCATACTCAAATGCTAATTGGTCCAGCTAATTATTTACGGTATATGTTTACGTCAGCACCTAGTACAATGATGATGTCATCAGTTGCCATGGCAACATCAGACAGCATACAGATTAGCACCTGTCCTTTGAAAAATCAGGGTAGGTGTACTAAAATATTTATAAAATTATCAATTTCTTATCTTTTTAGATATAAATTGGTGGCAATGTTGGCAAAGTACTGGAAAACAATCTGATTCTGTATAATATTACTTAGAGACAACACTTTATGTGAAATCTAACCTGCTTTCGGATGGAACATTAATACGTCAAAATCAATGAAAAGCAAATATTTTTGGTGATAGACACCAAGGGAACAGACAAAAAACGGACTTTGTTTTATATCTGATTTGAGAGATATTGAATCATACTTTCTAGCAAAAACTGTTTGTTTGATTGTATCTTAGGGGATTGAAGCAGCAAGGAGATCCAGGAAACAATGGGCTTATTTCAACAGCCGTGCACTCTTTGCGCGCCATAAAACAAGATAAAAGTATGTTGTAAAATATTGTAAAAAATATTGTTAATTAAAAGCACCATTTTAAACTATAGTTTTACAAAAGACTTCATTTTTTGTATAAAAGTGTCCAAAAAATGTGTCAATCTCTATGGGTACCCCCATAAAGACTAGCATCCATCTAGACGTTTATCCACCGTTGATAGCTACATTTCCTATATGAAAGAAAGATACTTCCTTTCAATGATTGTTACTAAAATATTAGAGAGTGTGCCACTAATTTAGATAGAAACTATGCAGCCCACTTAATTGATGTTTCCATAGCAACTATTTTTCTGTCAGGGGTAGAATTACCCCACCCACTTCTAATAATGTATTAATTCAATTGGGAAAATGTAAACATATTTGGCTTCTCAGCTGTCCATCATACTGAACAATCATCAGAGTAGCCAAAATTATATTCATGTAGATTATAGGAGAAAATCTTAATCATTCAGAATAAGAAGAAATCTGTGAGACAGCACAGAATTTTGAAGCCATTTTTAAAACCACGGTACTCTAAATGAAGAATATACCAGAGCTATGCATGGCAAGATTTCTTAGAAAAAATGTTACATTTGTTATTGGTAATGAATAAACAATACCATCTAGTAAACATAACATGCATTGGATCTTTTATTTTTTAGAAATTTGATCTGGAAATGTAGTTACAGATTTACAGTCATCACGACGTCAAACAGTTTTGGGAACTCATTTATGGCCACTGAGTGTACTTTATGGTGATGAAAATTTAGTTGAAAATGAAAATATCATTCTCTTTAGTGCAGTTCAGAGGTATATAGAACACAGGAAGATTTAGTAATGTGAACTAATGTTGAAGTAGCTTTTGTTTGTTTGTTTGATTTGAGGTTCCGTCAACACTGTAAAGGTCATTTTGGGACGTAGCTTTCAATTTTATGGGACTTTTACCCGGCATTGAGATGAAATGACATCTCAGGCCCTACCACCCAATGAAACCAATAGGATTTATAACCTTAGATGGGCCGACTCGCACTGCATTGCCTGGGCGGGCTTAAATCCTCTATGCGGTTTACCAGTACTCGTGTGCGGGTCGGTTTCAGCTCTGCGTGGAAGCATCATGCAGACCATCTATTTTTTCAAGTCCCGATGGGCGGGGGCTATGGAGGAGCTTTTATACGGTTGTCTATTCTTGTCTGCATTCTCGAGGATGACACAGTTTATTCATTTATTTATTTATTTATTTATTTATTTATTTATTTATTTATTTATTTATTTATTTATTTATTTATTGGGTGATTGGCTGATTGATTGGATGATTGATTGATTTATCATTTTTGTTTTACTTTTTATATACCAAACTTTGTAACATGCATGTAAACTGTCTAGCCATTTTCATGTGATTTACATAAAAATATCAGTTGTAACCATGTAGGGGAAGGGCCGTAACTAATGTTGTGAGAACTTGTGGCCCAACCCCATTGCTTGTTTTGCAATAAATATTATCAAACTACCGTTTACATAGGAGAAGTATGGCTAGGTAAACTGACCAGCTCAAAAATTACCAAAAAAGCGTTGACTTGGTCGTTAAACACCAAGATAAATTAATTCAGCTTGAATACTTGCTAATAACGATTAAGAAATATAAATATTTTTTTTCCCCGAAAATGTATAATAATTAAAAGAAACAAGAACAAGAGTGAAAAAACAATCGGTGAACATACAGTCCCTTTATATCAGACGTAGTACATGTATATGTCTTCTGTTAAGGTTTATGCTCTGGAAAAATGAAATTCCCCAAAGTAATTAAAACATAGAGCGGTCAAATTTTCTAGACCAGATCAGCTAGTTTCGCCAAAGTAGGCCTCATAAGCCACCTTCCAATATATTCAAGCCCGATTTGAACAATTAAAGGGATCATCCATAGTTTTTCATGAATAACATTTGCAGGATTCCAAAGAAGCTCTCTGAACTAGACAAAAGTGCCCAGTGGGGCACGTATACCCCCGGCCAGTGCCATCACCTCAGCTGAAACAAGAACTACAAAGGGAAATAACTCTAAAAGGCCTGACCCCTTGGCCCTTATTTTCTTTCCCACAGTACAAGTAGTCATACTGATCATGTGTGCAAAATTTCAAGTTTCTATGTGAAGCAGTTCCTGAGATATCTTTGACACAAAATAATTGTTTACGGACACACAGACAGACAGACGGAAAAGACAAAAAATATATACCCCCATTGCATACTTCGTATGCCGGGGGTATAATAATCTTCGAGGGACCAGACAAATGTTATTGCAATGAAATAAACATTCATGGTCGTCATTCTTGCATTTTCTGCGGCAAATTGTGACGAAAACGCCCCACAACTCCATATCACCTCTTCAGATGCGACCGTTAAACTAAAAGGGCATGGCGGCTAGTCAAAACGTTGTTAAAACGATAAGGTCTGTTCTGCAACACTTTAAAATGCTACGTTCACTGGGACAACGTTACATTGCTCTATCGTGTAACGTAAACAAAGCAAGGTCTATTTTGGATATCCAAAAACTCATGTTTCAACAGAATTTCAACGTGGGTTTTGTTGCGATAACAGGACTTCTGGCCCAGAATAGCTTCAAACAGCTATGTTTATTGGATTTGGATTTTATTAAAAAAATATATCTTTATGAGTCTGATTTAAAATACCAACCAGACGCTCAAATTGCCTAACCCTATCCAATGATCACAAGCTATCGCCCCATCAGCACTCTCAGTGCTTTGATTCAAGTTTGGGAATAGGAAATACCCAGCAGGCACATGTCGCTAGTGCAACGTCAAATCAACGTCGGTGCAACGTCTTGACGTTGCACCGACGTGGATTTGACGTTGCATAAACGTAATGACGTCACACGGACGTCGATGTGACGTCACAATTACGTCTTGTGCCTGCTGGGTAGTCACCAAGAGCTTAGTCAAGAGAATAGGCGGGTTGCGGTATTAGTTCGTACCCGTTCCGCTCAACAGCATCCATTGCAATGTTGCAAGTGTGAACTCTCTCAGTAAGCATTCTACATAAATCTACTGCGGGCCGTTAGCGGCCCGTCAGGGTAGCTGACGGGGCCGCTAACGGCCCGCTGTAGATTTATGTAGAATGCTAGCAGGGCTTGCATTGTTCTGTTGGAGAGTTTACCTCGGCGTTTTTCACGGATCGCGGTTCTCAATTGGTCGAGCAAATTTGCATTATACGCACCTATTAATGTACTTTTCTTTGCTAGAAAGTCCAACATAATAACGCCTTGTGCGTCCCAAAATATAGTTGCCATCACCTTTCCAGCAGAGAGTTGCGTTTTTAACTACTTCGGCCTCGGGGACCCCGGCCCTACCCACTTCCAACATTGAGTTTTAATCTCTGGCCCATAATAATGGACCCAGGTCGCATATACAGTCAACAGACGTGAAAGAAAATCATCTTCCTTTATCTAAACAGCCTCAACAATGTGCTGAATACTGATGCTCTGATTGCCATTTACTCGTCACTAAGGGATTTGGGAACCCAACGGACTGTTAGCTTGCGCATACCCAAGCGATCATGTAAAAATGTTTGAAACGCTACCATGTGAAATGTGTAATGCATTCGCTAATTCTTCCACCTTAATGCTCCTATCAGAGTGCATCAGATCCCAGACTTTGTTACACATTTCTTCATCGGTGACAAATGATGGGCGTCCAGACCTGTTTTCGTTTTCTAAAGACGTTCTACCGCTTTTGAACTCTCCAACCCAGAATTTAACTTGCTCTTACGATACTGCAGAAGATTCATAAACATTGGTCAACTCGTAATGATTTCCTTTTCAAATACAAGTACCGAATTACAGCACGTTACTCAGCTGTTGACGAAAAGCTTGCTTTTGCATCGCTAGCCATGTTTGGTGTTCAATATCTTATACGGCCCCCGCCCATAGGGGCTTGGAGAAATATATGGGCTGCATGATGCTTCCACGCAGAGCTGAATCCGGCCCGCACACTAGTACTGGTAAACCGCTTAGAGGATCTAAGCCTGTCCAGGAACCGCGGTTCGAGGCGGACCGTCCATGCTAATAAACCCTATTGGTTTCATTGGGCGACAGGGCTTGAGGTGTCATTTCATTTCAATGTCGGGTAAAAGTCCCAAAAAATTGGAAGCAACGCCTCCAAAATGCCCTTTACAGTGTTGACTGGGACGTTAAACCTCAAATCAAGCAAATCAATATCTTATGAGTTAATGACGCGATAATCATGTGTTGAAACAAGGCATGAAAATCTTAGTTGTCTATGGGATAGGATGGTTATTTATTGACCTGCCCTCGTATACTGTCGGAAACATGACGTCATCCAAGCATGCAGAAAGGACGAGTACCAATCTTTAAAATATTTAACAACATTTATTTACAAAATGTTAAACTGTATCTTGCTAATGAATTAAGAAATAAACGAATATTTCTGAATTAAGAAGTAAACAAATATTTCTAAGCTCTGTCTAAACTGTCTTTGAAATTTCGATGTCTGATCACTTAAGGGGAATGGGGACACCTGGCAGATATTTTCGCCATTTTTCAAAGTAAGACAACTTTCGTGACTTCCTGTTCACTTTTCTATAAGCCCTGTTCCACTGAAAAAGGGGTCTACTCTTAAAGGAAAAAATTTGCTCCTTAGGAGCAAATTCTTTCCTTTAAGAGTTGACCCCTATTGACATGGTAGACAAAAATACTTTTACATGAGTTGCCTCCCCTGAAGGTGTTCCCAATCCCCTTAATATGTTCTATGAAAGGGCTGTCCTTTGGAAGCACGGATTACGCCACAGATGTGAAAAGTATAGAGTGTACAAGTATTTCTGGGCCAGACAAGATAGTGTCGGCCAATTAGGCCTCGACAGTGATCCTAAAATATTTTCAAATTCCTCAATGGCATCAATGATCCCGAAGGACAAGAAAATATATACTACACTATAATGAAGGGCAGGGAGACAATTCACGGCCGCCACACATTCCCTTAACACCAGCTGTTTTGACGTTAAATATGTTCTATAAAAGTCGAAATTAACGATAATCCTTTATTAATCCACCAAAGAAATCAGAATGAAATTTTCTCAAATAAGAAGAGAAGGCAATGATCAGGAATCGATACAATTAACCCACAGCTCCTATCGGAGACATCAAGGTGAAAGAAGCACAAACGTGAAATAAGTTGACCCTAATGGAAAGATCAGTAGCAAAAAGCCAAAAGGACAGTTAATTTCCCGCACAATGGCCATTTGGCTATCCCAAACAAAAATACAAGCGATACACAAACTCAAAGCCAAACCATAACTATAATATACTGCAACAGAAGAACCGCCTTGAAACACTCAAGGAAACGAATTCCCCTGGGGGTTTAAATCAATTTTACGCGGCTGCAATTTTCGCCCTTACTTCCGTCGCGATTTAGACAAGTAATATGTTCATTCCGCATGAAGGCGTCCTAACTCACCAGCGCAACATCCCCGAGAACACAAAAATCAAACAACCACAGAGATAAAACAACAGTGAGGACTCGACAGCAAGAAACCACTGAAATGCTGGAGAAAAAGAAAACCAACAGTTGGGGTCCCTTAGGGCCAACCGGAGACAGAGCATCAGGCACCAATCAACATTATATAAAATTAAATTCTCTCTAATTATCAGTAAGCATAATATATGACTGTAAATGGAGACCTACTGTGACATCACAATGATTGACATTTTAATAATAAGTGATTGACAGCTCTGCTCTGTTTGAAGCTAACCTTGTTATCTCAATTATGTAACAGCAGGCACACTCCAAAATTGGTTTCAATAGACAAACAAAACAATTTAGTCATGTTTAATGTATTTATTTTTTTTATTTTTAAATTACAAAGAAACAAAATACAAACAAATCACATGAAGGTTAATTATAGAGCATATTTAGTTCTAATATACCAAAAAAAAAATAAATAAATAAATAAAAAGTAAAAAATTAAAGCTTCAAATTTGTTGAAAAATTATTATTTGACACTATAGAAAACAGCTTCTTCTGATTAATAAATAAATAAATTAATTAATTAATTAATTAATTAATTAATTAATTAATTATTAAATAAATAAATAATGTTTGAATGAAAGAATTGTTTTTAAATTTGATATAATAGAAAGATTTTTCCATTCTTCCTCTTGTTTTTTTTTTTTTTATAGAAGAAGAAAAATAAAAAGTAAAATGAATTATACACAGGCAGTCTTTGTAAAATAAATTAAATAATATTGACACAGCTAAACAAATGATGGAATGGCTGAACGAATAAAACAGATGTCCAGGCTTATCTCATTCTAATCTCAGTTTAGATTTTTTAAATAAAATATAGATTTTGGGTCCTCGTTAGAATGGTCTTAATCAGGCAGTTCTAATGAGCACCCACAATATACTATCAATTGAGGGTATACATTTGTATGGCCTCATTGAGGCAATTCAAACGAGCTCCCACAATATACCATAGAGTGTTGGTTTGTTTGTTTGATTTGAAGTTTAACGTCCCCGTCAACACTGTAAAGGTCATTTTGGAGACGTTGCTTCCAATTGTGTGGGACTTTTACCCGAAACTGAGATGAAATGACATCTCAAGCCCTGTGTCCTATGAAACAAATAGGGTTTATAAGCATGGACGGTCCGGCTCGCACCGCTTTGCCTGGGCAGGCTTAGATCCTCTAAGCTGTTTACCAGTACTCGTGTGTGGGTCAGTTTCAGCTCTACGCGGACAAGCCCCGATGGGCGGGGGCCGATAGAGTGTTGGTAATAGGTCTGTTTCTAATGAGTACTAGGACTAGGCGGTTTTAACGATCTTTGGGATATGTGTTAGAATTGTGTTATATCCCAAAATCTTTTTACAGTGAATCATGTTACAGAGAGATTACTGTGTACAGAGAAAAAATGAAACCTTCCAAACCTAAATTGACATTCAGATAAAATCGTTTTCTGATTTCAGTCAAGTTTGCTATTTTATTTTCTACTGCACAAAACTAGATTTTTTTTTCTATTTAAATATTAATACATAAATAAATCTTTGTTTATGAAGCATAATTTATGTCCAATTTTTGCAGGTATTTGTTTGATAAATATTTGGATAGCAGCGGATTATTACAGTCAATTATATCCTATAATCTATATCAGTTTTATGGCCCTTATAGGTAGCCAGCCCACCAAGACCAAGCCACACCTACTTTTATCTACTGGTTACCTGTACATGTTAAAGCTGGGAACCAGACCCCCGGCATGAAAATCCTGTCTTTAAGCTGGAACCGTCACAGAATCTGAGGTCTGATCCATGGGTGCGCAATTAAAGAGGGAAGCAAAGTTGTCAATAGTGACTAGGTTAACTATATCGAAGAATGATTTTACGAAATTGGGTGCTGAAGTCATTGCCAGTATATATTTTTTCTGAATTTTATATACTAACAGTAGGGCGGCATCTAAGGCCGTTGCTATGATTCTATTCGCAATCTGCTTCCGCCGGTTGGGACTATATTTTGTCAAAAAATATAAGGAAGAAAATCACAAGAACTTCCGGTAATTTATAGGCCATTACATTATGTTACGAGACGTAGATTGGAGACAAATGAAGGACAGTTAATGAGAATCATTTAGAAATGGGTAGAGAGTGTGAAGGCTTAAACCGACTTAGAAGACGCCGCGAAACAACGGCCCCTCAATTTATTGACGTCCAAGTACTTTGATACACATGTTGGGAAAAAATGGCACAAAAAAATGCTCCCCTCCAGATTAAGATTATTTTTCGCACATTTGTCAAGGACATATCAGTCCGTCTTAAGGACTGAGTGGGAGTTGTCGCGAGCCTGTTACATTTAGAAAATCCTTGTTCAACTGAGAGCCAATTCTGCTTGGGTTTACGAAGATTACGCATGCGCGTTTCGATATCTTATCAAGTCATTTTTTCTCGCATGCTTCAGGATTACGGGGGGACATTGTTTAATATGCCTTCAAGTCTGATGAATTGAATTATTTTGGTAATCTAACCATACTAGAGAGAGAGAGAGAGAGAGAGAGAGAGAGAGAGAGATAGAGTTAGAGAGACCCAGCCAGCCGAGTATGTCGGACCAACGTCGACCCGACAGCGATACAGCGTGTCTGTCCGGGCCCGACGTTGGCCCACTATTTTGTGCTAGCAAGAGAGAGAGAGAGAGAGAGAGAGAGAGAGAGAGAGAGAGAGAAAGAGCAGAGAGAGAGGGGGGAGAGAGAATCAAAATGATGAAAGTTTACAGATACGCGTAAGTAATGCACCATGAACCGAAAGAAATGACGAGAGAGAGAGAGAGAGAGAGAGAGAGAGAGAGAGAGAGAGAGAGAGAGAGAGAGAGAGAGAGAGAGAGAGAGAGAGCGAGAGAGAGAGAGACCAATCTGTCAGTTAAATAAAAAAATCAGTAGTATGCGGACTTTGATTTAATCGATCAGGTTTACTGACGTCATTAAATATGACGTAATTTAATATGATTTCGTCACACCAAACTGTCTACACAGCTGTGTCATGCTGGTGTAAATATACTGTACATTCAGTGTGTTGACATATTTTGTTGTAGTCCAACAAGTTAGACGTACGCATGCACTCATTTATAGATTTGTTTTTTTATAGATGTGCATGCGACGTCTAACACGGGGCTTATACAAGTTCATATAGCACTTTTAAAATTTTCACTTAGCATGTATACCCATTGTATTGTAAGTCCAATTCATGCCTTAGATTGTAAAAAGTCGAAATCTGTGATAAAAATGCTGTCTAACCTTTGTGGATGTAAGAATATTCCTTATTAAAACAAACCATCACTTGACTGACAGAAGTCCACCACCATTGTTTTGAAATAATTGTCATGTGACTTTGGTTACGACTAAAAGTTGGAATTGGATTTTTTCTTCAACGGTTTTTTTTTCTTTCATGTGACGCAGCAACTGGGAATATAAATATCGGGAAACACCACAGAAAGGGAAACAGGTGGCTGGGGTTTGTAAAGCGGAAAGCAGAAATGAAGCAGTAAAAGAGAAGTGGCATACAAAACGTTGGTACACCTCAGCAGTTTGGTTACCCGACACTAAGAATAGCATAAATATAATTGAAATGACCCAAAGAAGAACTGCTAGTTTGGTGGAAGGGGATTAAATACTCCCCATATGATAATGCATCTAACATGCAATGCGAGATCATCACCAGGGATGACCAACCAAAAGATATTCCTTTTATTATTGTCTTTTAAAAATAATACATAATTATGTTGTCATGAAAAAAATTCCACCATGCATTTTGACACCCAGATGTTCACTCTGCATATGCTCCCTGTTTTGTTTTGGCAGATGCAGATGCACACTGATGCAAAGTATCAGCAGCACTCCTTTATCAAGTATCAACAGATCTATGGGACAGATTATTTAATCTCCAACAATTTTTCTTTTATCCTTCCACTGACTGCGCAAATGCACATGGAACTCGAAGGAGGGTACTGAGAGAGAGAGAGAGAGAGAGAGAGAGAGAGAGAGAGAGAGAGAGAGAGAGAGAGGCATCATAAAAAATATACATGTTATGCAACATGGAACATCACTGCATTAGCCAGAACCTAAAAAAATGAATGATTTTCGGATTTTGTGTGTCCCGAGAAAATTAATATTGTTTCGACAATAAATTGCGAGTAAGGCAATTATCATTCTTACTTTGGCAGCGTTGACTTAGAAGAAACATGTTAGGTGCATGGCTGTTGCACGCTGGTATGTATGTTTGCAGAACGAGAGAGGATAAAACGTTACCTTTTATATACATCACTAAAAAGAAAGGACCCAGCACTGAACCTTGCAGTTTCTTTTTCACCTAAATTAAACGGCCCTACTTTACTATAAAGAAAAAAATTTGAAGGCAGTTTTCTATTGTAGGGATGGCATGGATAAATAGATTTTATGTGGCCACAATTCTACCTCTTGACACAGAAAATGTTTTAACACTGAGCTCTGCTTTGGGATAAGACGATCTACAGATTGTGGCATGTTTTAGACTAGGTGCAAAGAAATAGAAGTGAGGGCCGCAGTTATAAAATAGAAGTGGAGGCAATGATCAGGAATCGATACAATTAACCCACGGCTCCCATCAGAGCCTTTAAAATTAGTTCTTGAGATGAAATCTCAAAATAAATTTCTGCTGTATAAAACTAAGTTTATAGAAGAAAAAGCCCCAGCCCACCTTAAAAGTGTAATTGTAGTGAGGGACTTTAACCTGAAACAAAGGGAAGAAAGAAAAGAAGCGAAGTCAACCTGAAACAAAGGGAAGAAAGAAAAGAAGCGAAGTCAAACAAGAAATGTTGAACCTCGCTGGGAATTGAATAGGGCACAAAAAGGTGACCCTGCACGAATGGAAACGGGTGAAAATCCACTGCCCATTCCATTCCTTCATGATGAGAAAAGCAGCCTTTCACAGCTTAACATACACACAGACTCAATAGTTTTCAGAAAAAAAAAAAAAAACATTTTAATACAGGGCAAATGCTTTTAGTGACACTACTGAAGGGAGGGAAGGAAACAATGATTGGTGGGGTTTGTCACAGATCCAGAAGAGCAAGCCCAGCCTCTTTAACTATGGCTTAGGAAACATATTTTAGTTTAAACAGAACTATAAATAATGATCAAAATATTTTTTATCCAAAACTTTCCCGGAAAATTTATCTCCTTTATTCTAACTGTGATAGAGATTGTCTCAAGTGAAGAAAGAAATTGAAATTAGAAAAGTACGTCAAACTAATGATTTATTTTCAAAAGCACAACATTGGTTCCTTAAGGGACGCTCATGTATTACCAACTTCTAGAACTAATGGGGGAATTGACAGAAGCCCCTGGCGCAAACGAAGACATCAGTATAATTTATTAAGAAGGCCTTTGGCAAAATGCCACATAAAAGATTGTTGACTGGGGATATGGTACTTAAATGGATAATTTCTGTCGGGTAGAACCCCAAAAGTTGTTATCAACGGCAAAAACTCTAAAATGGCAAAAGTCGCTAGTGGTATCCTGCAGGGAAGTGTCCTGGGTCCTATTCTATACCTACTTTTCATAAATGACCTTCCCGACGTTGTTATTGCATGTATGAAGCTCTTTGCTGATGATGCTAAAATACTTGGGAAACTCAATTAGACAGACAGAATATGTTCAGACAAGTATTAGCAATGCTTTTGATTGGGCAAAAACTTGGAATGGAATGTGAACTTGGAATATGAACTATCACCTCAAGAAGTGTAAGTACCTACACATCCGAAACCACAATTACCATTATGAATATAAAATGGAAACTGACCAAGAGTAAAAAAAACAGCTGAAACAGTAACCACAGAAAAGGACTTGTGTGTAATTATGCAAACTTCTTTGAAGTTCACAGAACATATCAATAATAAGGTAAATAAAGCAAACTGAAATGTTGGATTAATCTTTCGAACCTTTACATACATAGACACGGAAATATTTTTGAATCTGTACAAATCTCTTGTGAGACCTCACCTCGAATAGTCCAAAACCATTTGGTCGCCGATGTTTTAAAAAAGATAAAAAATATTATCGAAAATGTTCAGCGCCGAGCCACCCAACTAGTTAAAACAAAAAGCGGACAGCATCTGAGTTATCCGGAAAAATTAAAGACACCAGGATTTCCATCCCTGGGATATAGAAGAGACAGAGCCGGTATAATTCAGCTGTACAAAATATTGCACAAAATAGACAAAGTTGACAAGAACAATGTATTTATTATTCATACACAAGCATCAACTCCTGGACAAATTTTAAAGGTCACATTTAAAAGTACGGGCAAATCCTTTCAAAAATCATAGCGTTGATAATTGGAATTCTCTAACTGTGGACATGGTAAATGCACCCTCCTAAAATGCCTTTCATAAATCGTGTCATTGATAACTTGAATTCCTTAAATGTGGACATGGTAAAAGCACCCTCCTAAAATACCTTTCAAATAAGTTCTGAACGGCCGAATCGCTTTTGGCAGCAACGCCCATCTAAGATCAGTCCATCCTGCTATGCATCCGGACCAGCTAACAGAATGCATCATCAGAGGCCAGTGTGTCTGTTAGCATGTCGACCTAGATCCACAGGAATATCAGGCATATAATGGTCACACCAATGCAGTAATGAGAGTCGACATTTTCGAGGACCGTTCCCTTATAAGTGTAAGAAGCTTCGATTTTGTTCTTTTCTGGTTGCCTGCATATTTTTTTTATTTAACAAGCCGAAATCTCCTGCCCCATTTTCTTGCCAAACAACCTAATATATCAATATCTATCTGGTTTCAATTTGCCTTTCTTATTTAACTATAGTAAACACGGTCTTATTACAGAATCATTGTCAGTTGAAATATCACTGATGTACGAAGAGAACAACAATGGACTAAGAACGGTACCTTGTATAACACAAGACTTAATTGGAGCCTAACTTGAAGGTTCACCATTAACAACAGCCCGTTTTCTGTAGCAACGAAAGGAATATATCCATTTATAGTCTTGTCGTCAGAGAAGTAAACAAATGGCGTGGTGCATACTAAGGCATAACAAAATAATTTGTTTTTAAGTTGTTTAGTAGTTCAGTTGATGCGGGTGTTGGTCGTGGTCTTGTCAAAAAACTGTAAATGTGCCCACCTATGCTTCTTTGTCTGATATTTCTAGTCAATCATTAATCACCATTGTGAAAACATTAACGTTCAAGGGCCTTGTATTCTTGTTCTCAACCACGCACCAAGCTCTCGCATGAAGAGAAAAGAATTAAGTAGGGGAAATGCTTATTAAGATTTGTAAAGTAGAAGTGAAGACCATGATAACCTTTTAATACACTTATCATTGGTTTTAAAAGCAAAAATCTCAAAATCCCTTTATTAACTTGAGTTTGTCACCGAGCTATTCTGTTTCACCCTCCACATACCTATTCTTTTTTTCAATGCTATCCGTCTTGTTCGTTCGAAAAATAAAAAGAAAAGTATTCCGGTTTTTGCTTTTACCGATGACGTCATTTGACTTCTTTGACCCTGGCTGAGAAGTAAACAAATGGCGTGGTGCATACTACCGGGACGGAATAATGCATAATTAAAGTTTTAATTTAGTGACTTTTGGAATATTTCATGTTGAGATGAGGAGTTAAAACATTACTTATGTAAGTTACATAGGCAGTTTGTTATGACAACGTTTTAAATGCTCTCCAAGAAATCAGAAAGTGCTCCGCTAGTTTGTCTAGCGGTCCTCACGAAAAGAAAATGGCGTAATCCTTATGAGAGTTCGCGTTCCGAAGAATAACAAAAACATAAATATCAGCATATAAATGTAAAATATGAATGTCTGGAACGCAGAACTCTCATGTATGGGAGTAATTTTGTTGATGCAAATTATAAACAAACACGGTTGAAAGGTGGATTATTCAGTGAAGAAGATGAGTATGGTACCACAAGACTTGTATTCCACTCGCTTTTCATTCGTTGTTATCGAATACAGGGGAATTCTGTGAGTTTCACTTAAAACTTTTAGCCAAACCTACAGTCATGTAGGCTAATTCTGCGCATCTGCCAATTCGGCGCATTGGGATTATTTCAAAATTAAATGAACCAGATTAATGTTTTCATTTTTCTTTCACAGGTATCAAAACAAAGCTTCAAATATTATTTTGGATGAAACTTGGGCTGTAAACTGGACGAAAGAAATGCATTTTTTGTTTTTACCTGAATCAGGCTTAATGAGCGCCACAGGCCCTTACTTAATTTTGATTTTTTTTACCGACATGTTTTTTTTTAAACCAACTGGGCCATTAGCTTTTAATAAACACGTGACAAATCAAGTATAACAACAAAACATCTTTCCTTGTCTAAAGTATTGTATCTTGACTGGATGTTATTGTTCAGGTGCGCGGAATTAGCAGACAAAAGTGATGGCGTCTTAACATGGGGGTGTGTCTTTTTAAAGACAGACCACAACATAACTGCACCAGAGAAATTAATGGTTGCTATTGTCTTTTAACAAGCTTAGACAACTGTATAGCATAGTGCTGCAAAATAGGTTTTTGATCCCTGGAATGGATGAAACAAAAGCTCAAAGTCTTAAGTGCGCAGAATTAGCCCACAGCACTGTACCATTTTGGAGAGAAAAAAATGCTTTTGTACACACGTTTCGACCGGAAGTGGGTAGAAAAAAATGGCACAAAAAATGCTCCCTCGCCGATTTTAGCACAAATTTCAAGGTGACCAGATTAATGTATGCCGGAATTGATGATATAGGTGAGCATTATCGCGAGGAACATTATAATAGTCTATTTTTGGTTTTCCCGATGGTACCGACATGGTTGAAAATTCGCCATTTTCAAACCCTTGGTCTGCCCACACAAAAATGCTAATTCAGGTTTTAGTCTTTATATTGAATACAGCAATATTTATATATATCGCTTTTATCTTTGTCAAAGATAATAAATAAACGACAATCACGTAATTTGATGCCAAAATAGTTAGTCGAATGGGAGCATCAAATTCGGAAGTAGTCCCATCGAATCGACGCACGAGAATTTTGTTTTTAAACTACCTACGCTGGCCACTCTGATGCCCTACTGTAAGTCACCATAAAGTAATTTTTAGAAGGTGATGACCTTTCAGGTCTCACCTTCTTATGGCAACACTCAGAGAATTCCCTTGATACCGCATCACTCCTTTTTCAAGAAAAATAGGTCCTCATAAATCAGTGAATAGATGCGCTTGTATCATTTGATATGTGAAAATAATATGCAGATTGAAATAAAAACTGTGGATGCAAAATACACAAATAGTGAACTTCAGAGTTAAATGTCATAAAATTGATCTAGATTTGAAATTAGTCTCGTTTCGCAGCTGACCTGGCCTAGTTATTAAGAGCGAGTTCGGTTGACTTTCTAGAGTTAACTATAGTTACACCAAAACACGGGGGTTATGGCTCGTGCCGCACTACTAGAGTTAACTTGAGTTCAATCAAGCTTGCTTTGGGATGGGGGAGTTCTGTCTAGCAAGAACAAAACCAGGACGGCAGGGGGATAATAGTAGGTTAATTAAATGAATATAAACTTATTAGAAGGTGATGACCTTTCAGGTCTCATCTTCTTATGTCAATCGACACTGGAGCTCACCTCGATGACGAATAACTCCTATGCTTCAAGAAAAATAATTCTCCATATATTTATCAATAGACGCGCATGTATCATTTGATAAGTGAAAATAATGCTGATTGTCAAACTGAGGAAGCCAATTACACAAACAACTAACTTCAGAGTAAAATGCCATAAACTTAACCCTATGGTTCAAATTGGTCCCGATTCGCAGCTTTGTCATGACCTAGTTTGCTTTGAGCGAGTTCAGTTGACCAACTAAAGTTAACTCAAGAAAAGTAGGGGAGACAGTAGGCTTACTCTTGTACAAAATTGTATACTGACTGCATCACCCCACGCCCCACTTTTCGATCCCACAATTAGAAGCGACAGGTAGCGTCACCAGTAACGATTCAGATTCAGAAATCTACTGACGTCAAGAAAATGTCATCGCTTGCCCTCAGGTAAATCGAAAGTATAAAATGTTTTCAAGTTGGACGTGATTTTTCCAACACGTGGCCAAAATTTCAAAAAGTGGGAAATAATCGATTTTCGGATTGCATTTAACTTACAATTATCCACCTTCCACCGTATTCGTTGTTACTAGGCAAGGCTTCCATCTCTCATACCAAGCTAACTCTCGCAGTCGCAATATTCCTACATGGCGCGTTTTGGAGCAAGTCAACTCTTGTTAACTCTAGTACGTCAACTGAACTCGCTCAAAATCTAGATTGCGGATTAATAATTCAATGAATGAGTTGACAGTATGAATGGAATACTACGACTTGCTATCCTACAGATAGAGCGAAGTTTTGTTTGTTTGTTTGTTTGATTTGAGGTTTAACGTCCCCGTCAACACTGTAAAGGTCATTTTGGAGACGTTGCTTCCAATTTTGTGGGACTTTTACCCGACATTGAGATGAAATGACCTCTCAAGCCCTCTCGCCCAATGAAACCAATAGGGTTTATTAGCATGCAGGGTCTGCCTCGCACCGCGGTTCCTGGACAGGCTTAGATCCTCTAAGCGGTTTACCAGTACTAGTCTGCGGGCCGGATTCAGCTCTGCGTGGAAGCATCATGCAGCCCATATATTTCTTCAAACCTTCATGGGCGGGGGCGGATAAAGCGAAGTTACCTTCACCATTGCATTTGTTTGATTTGAGGTTTAACGTCCCCATCAACACTGTAAATGTCATTTTGGAGATGCTGCTTCCAATTTTGTGGGACTTTTACCCGACATTGAGATGAAATGACATCTCCAGGCCTTTCGCCCAATGAAAGATATAGGGTTTATAAGCATGGACGGTCAGACTCGTGCATACCGCTTTGCCTGGGCAGGCTTAGATCGTCTAAATCTCTAAGCGGTTTACAAGTACTCGTGTGCGGGTCGGATTCAGCTCTGTGCGAAAGCATCATGCAGCCCATATATTTCTTCAAGCCCCAATGGGAGGGGGGGTGCGATTCACTGTTGCATGGATATATTTGTGAACCATCGGGAAAATATAACTTTATAACTTAAACTCCTTTATCTAAACGTTTAAAGTACGGGATAATACACATTTATTCTGGGCGGTGGGTGCTTGTTTTTTTTTTTTGTGTGTGTTTTTTTGAGCCGTGGTCAGAAAATATCAGATTTTGTTTCCTCTTCTTCTGTATCTGAATACATGTGTATTTCCCTTTTTTACTGAGGTGTATTTGATTTGTTTGATTTGACGTTTAACGTCCCCGTCAAGACTGTATAACGGCCCCGCCCACCGGGGCTTGAGGAAACAGATTGGGCTGCATGATGCTTCCACGCAGAGCTGAAATCGACCGAACACGAGTACTGGTAGACACCTTAAAGGTTCAGATTCTAAGCCTGTCCAGGAAAAGTGGTGCGTGTTGGATCACCCATGCATAAAAGCTCTATTGGTTGCACTGTGCGGCAGAGGCTGAGTTGCCATTTCATCTCAATGTCGGGTAAATTGGAAGCGATGTCTCCAAAATGACTAAAGTGTTGACGGGGCGTTAAACCTCAAATCAAACAAACAAAACTGTATAGACGTGCTTCGAATTTCGTTGGACTCTTACCTAACATTGTGATGAAATGGCATTTAAAGCCTTGCCACACTATGAGCGAGTCCAATGGACTTTCCGACTTCAAATTATAGCCCTGGGCCCAAAAATGCCCCCGCCCCGGGGCCCTTTGGTTTTATACTGACTTATACAGGGAAACCCTTTGAAAATGTTCTTGTCAGAAACCAGGAGGCTGAGGTGTTTGATATTTGATATGAAGCTGCGTCTAGTGGACCTCTATCAAGATTGTTAGAGTTATAGCCCTCTGACCAAAAATGCCCCCGCCCTGTAGCCTACTGGTTTTACATAGACATCTCGCGGGAAAATCTTCAAAAATCTTCTTGTCAGAAACTATAAGCCTCAGATCTCAGATATTTGATATTTGGTATGTAACTTCGTCTTGTGAACCTATATCAAGATTTTCAAATTATAGTCCTTGTGCCTAACCCCCACCCCCCCGGGTGCCCTTTGCTCTTACATTGGGATATATAAGGAAAATCTTAAAACTTCTCTGTAAACGCAAGGCCCATGTCTTTGATATTTGTGAAGATTTATCTAGCAGACCTCCACCAAGATTATTCAAATTATAGCAATTGGGTCAAAAATGGCCCTGCCCTGGGGCCGACTGGTTTTATGTTGACTTATATATGGTAAACCTTTAAAAAGCTTCTTATCTGAAACTAGAAGGCCCAGGTCTTTGATATTTGGTATAATGCTTCATCTGGTTGTCCTCTACTATGCTGTGTAAATCATAGCCCTTGGACCAAAGTTTGCCCCGCCTCAGGCCCCACCGGTTTTACATAGCCATATATGGAAAACCTTTAAAATGTTCTTCTAAAAAACCCAAGGCCCAGGTCTTTGATATTTTGCTAGAAGTTTCATGCGGTTGACCTCTACCAAGATTATTCAAATCAAAGCCCTGGAGTCAAAAATGGCCCCGCCCCAGGGCCCACTGGTTTCACAGACTTGCGTACTGAAAACCTTTAAATACCTTCTCGTCTGAAACCAGAAGGTCCAAGTTTTTGATATTTGGAATGATACTTCCTCTAGTTGCCCTCTACCAAGATTGTCCAAACTATAACCCCAGCAGGTCAAAACTGGAACTGCCCGGAGCCCACTGGTTTTATATAGGATTAAGACTGAGCCGATTAATCTCCTTCTGCTGCACTAAGACCTGTACCTCAATGTCCACAAGGTTCCTAGACAGTGACATTCAAGTCAGCTCTGTATTGTCAAAGGGAACCACTGACACATAACCATCCTCCCTTTGTCACCATGTGACAGTATTAGTAAAACTAATTCATTTCCCTCTGTTGCACTAGGACCTGACTCTCGATGCCCACAATGTTCACAATATGTCCAGATAGTGACATACAAGTTAGCTCTGTAATGTCAAAGGGAACCGATGACTCATTTTACGACAATTCTTGCCTACCCCCCCCCCTCCCCACCCCCCACCCCACCTCCCACCCCCGCCAATTGTCACAGCGAGGCATTGTAAGTTAGACCATTACGATAACTCACCCGTGTGACATAGAGCATTTTTCACATCTCCAAAACGGCTAGTTTTCTGATGAAAAACCTTGATATTTTTATACTAATGTTCAAAAATATAGGTTGAGGGTACTCGTTAGAACCGCCTCAGTAAGGCGTTTCTAACGAGTACCCACAACCTATGTCTTGGAGCAGAAATAAGAAAAACAATGTATACCCCGTAAACCCCAGTTTTCTCCATACGAAGGGGGTTGGGGGGTCATTTTACAGACTTGTTCACGTGATGCTGAGCAAATTCATCTCCATTCACTAGTTCATTACCCTCAATGTCCGGAAAATGTCCAGGTAGTAACATATAAGCCAGCTCTTTAGAAGGGAACTTTGAAAAGACTTCATCCTCATGCAGAAAGAGAATAATTTTGGAAGGAATGTTCCATGGGTGACCCTCTGACAAAGTTGCTCATAATAGTTTCGCTCCACTGAACATTGCATTTGTGCCACCAAATGAAACAATAAGACTTCTAATTACGATAACACACCCATGCGAAATAGTGCATTTTTAACATCCCCAAAATGGCTACTTTTCTGATGAAAATCCGTGATATTTTTTTTAACAATGATCAAAACATAGGTTGTGGGACCTTGTTAGAACCGCCTTAATGAGGTATGACTCTGGGGTCAGATTGGGGCCCTGGGGGAGGGGTCCAAAGGTCAAAATTTAAGTTTTTTGGAACATAGTCATGTGGCATATCAAATTGAAGGGCATGATTAGTAGAATATAATACAGGTAATCTTTTGACCCTGGGGTCAAATTAGGGCCCAGGGTGAGGGGTTTTTGGTACTTGGCCCCTTTGTAGAAAGCGTGGGGATTTGCGATGGCGCGCCATCGACAGTAGTCTAGTCTTGTTTGCTAGTGTCTATGTATGTAATTGTCTCCAGAATTATTCTCATTGACACAAGAAGGGATTCACAACATGTAGCGTTCGATCCTCAATTTTGTTTTTGATATTTCATTTGTCCGCTCCTCGCGTTACTACAATCATATAAAACCATGACTGTTTTAAAAATTAAAAAAGGTAATGAAATGAAATGGCCCAATGTAAAAACTAACAGTTTTCTACCATCACCTTCTATTAGTACTTTCAGTACTTTGATAATTGAGATTGTATCAAAAGGTGGCCTCAAGAGTGTTCACAAGTTTTATTTTATGATTTGACCTACTGACCTACTTTTTGACTCAACATGGCCCATATTCGAATTTGACCCTGATATTCTCAAAATGATCATTCTGAACAAGTTTGATGCTAACTGGACCAAACAGTGGCCTCTTCAGTGTTCACAAGGTATTTATATGATTTAACCTACTGACCTACATTTTGACCCGACATGAATCATATTCAAACTAGACTGAGATTTTGTTATGATGATATTCTGAGTAAGCTTGATGATGATCGGTCCAACACTGTGGCCTTAAGTGTGTTCACAAGGTTTTTCTATGAATTGGACTACTGACCTACTTTTTGACCAAACATTACCCATATTGAAACTGGACTGGGAAATTGTCAATGTTTTCATTTTGAGCAAGTTTGATGATGTCAGAACCAAAGCTGTGGCCTCTAGAGTGTTCGCAAGGGTTTTTCTTTGATTTGATCTTCTGACCTATTTTTAGACCCGTTATGACCCATATTCGAGCTTGACCGAGATATTTTCAAAATGACCATTCTAAGCGAGATTGCTGATGATTGGACTAAAACTGTGGCCTCAAGAATGTTCTCAAGGTTTTACTATGTTTTGACCTACTGACCTACTTTTTGACCCGACATGACCAATATTCGAACTTGACCGATATATTATCAACATGATCATTTCGAGAAAGTTTAATGTTGACAGGACCAAACCTGCGACTTCTAGAGTGTTCACAAGGTTTTTCTATGATTTGACCTACTGACCGACTTTTTGACCCGACATAACTCATATTCGAACTTGACCGAGATACTGTCAAAAGGATCATTTTGAGCAAGTTTGGTAGTGACATGATGAAAACTGTGGCCTATAGAGTCTTGACAAAGTTTTTCTATGATTTGACTTACTGACCTAGTGTTTGACCCATATGTAACTGAGATATTTTCATACTGATCATGCTTACTAAGTTTGGTGATGATTGGACTAAAAACTGTCGCGTCTAGAGTGTTAACAAGAAAAGTTTACGCACGGACGACGAACGATAGATGACGCACGATGCCGCCGGACATCTCACGATCACAAAAGCTCACCATGAACTTCAGTCAGGTGAGCTTATATAACCCATGTATTCTTTTATCCAGATTATACTGTTTTCCTAAGTTATGGCCCTTTTTAAGGTATGGATGAAATCTTGTCTGCAAAATACCTCAAAATCCATTGAAGCGAGAGTCTTTACACCTAGTGAATAGTTTGATGACCTGATTTACTTTTGAATAAATTCTTAAACACACAAAAACACACACACAAGTTATAGTTGTAGCCCTTTGTATCTATAGACATGTTTACATTATATGCTTTTTAATGCATACCATAACTTTTGAACCGAGCATGCTATGGATTTAAAATTTCATATGTCAATTGCCCACTAAAATAGATGAAACGTATTTCTTTTCACCACGATTATGATTCTGACCTTGGTTATGGCCCTTTTGAAAAAAAAAAAAAGAAACATGGATGTAATCTTTTCAGCAAGACATCTAAAAGCACTGAAGCTAGAGGCTGGAATCCTGGTTTATAGATTTGGTAGTGATATCACTTGAACAATTCGGTGAAATAAAGACCCCCTTAACCCCACTTTATATAGAGAAAACTGGGGATTGCCGGGGTAAACATTATTTTCCTTATTTCTGCTCCAAGACATAGGTTGTGGGTACTCGTTAGAGGTTCTGTCGAGAACCCAAAACCTATGTTTGGAGTATAAATAAGAAAAATATCACAAATTTTCATCAGCAAAAAATACCCTTTTTGAGGTTTGAAAAAATGCACTAGATCACACGGATGTGTAATCGTAATGGCGGATAAGTAGATTATCGGATTACCTTTTGAATAAATTCTGTAAAGTACTTTAGGAGTTATGGCCGTTTGTTACATCGGGCATTTTGACATAACATGTTTTTAGCATAACTTTTGAACCATACATACTAGGGTTTTGTTTCATATATGGATTCCTCAAGAACAAATAGCAGACACATATATTTTCATCAGGATTATGCCCTTCCCTGAGTTTTTGCCCTTTTAAAAAAATATTGATAAAAAGTTGTGAGCAAAATATCTCAAACACCAATGAAGTTAGAGACTTGAAACTTTGTGAATAGTTTGATAGTGATGAGTCGATGGCCTGATTCACTTTTGAATAAATTCTGAAAAATACTTCATGAGTTATGGCCCTTTCTTACTTTGAGAATTTAAGATTGCATACATTTTGATACATATAGCATATCTTTTGAACTCCATGATATGGCTTTTTAGATTAAATGGATGGATTCCTCATGAAATAGAAAGTTGACATATATTTTCTTCTTTTCAGGATTATGCCCCTTATTTTAGAAATGGCCCTTTGAAAACAATATGGATGGTATCTTCTCAGCAAAACATCTCTAAAACTATTGAACTAGATATGTTCTAAAAAGGGTTATTCCTTGGCAGCAGAACTTAAAAATATGGAGTGTTCATGTTTTCTGGGCCTAACCAGCTAGTTTCGGCCAATTATGCCTAATCAGAGCCCCTCAAATATTTTCAAAATTCCATACTGGAATCAATTATCCCAAATGACAAGAAAATATAAACTACACTATGATGAAGGGCAGGGATACTTTTTTATGACCGCCACATATTCCCTAAACATCAGCCGTATTGACGTTAAATATGTTCTAGAAAAGGGTTATCCTTTGAAGGCAAGGGATAAAAGTACTGAGAGCCTTGACACTTTTATAATACACATGTAGTGGATGACTAGATGACATAATTAACATTTGAATAAATTCTGAAAAATGTTTTTTTTTTTTTTTTTTTTTTTTTTACCTTATCTGTAAAACATATCAAAAAGTATTCAAGCCAGAGTCTAAAAATTGGTGGATGGATTCGGGGTGATAAGTAGATGACCTGATCAAATTTTGAAATTCTGATTTTCTTTAATTCAGTTATGGCCCTTATACAATTTCAGCATATTGATTTTGGAAGCAATATTTGACAATAACAGTTCAGTATAGATTGATTGGGGATGATCAGTAGATGGCCTGGGTCACTTATAAAAAATTCTTAAAATATCAGCATTTCGACCTTGTAAGCAAGATATCTAAAAATATTACGGGCAAGCAGTCTTACGGTCAAGAAGTTGGTGGGGGCGCATTTGCTTTGATTTTATTGTTGACTATCGCTATAAGTACAAATTCATGTCTAAACTACTTGACAATTTATCTAAGCGTGCGCGAAAACTAATGGCATGAGTAGGCCATATACCCCACCCACTGAGAATTTGCGAACAACAAATATTCAGATCATCCCGCACATGCGCACAGTCTGATAAGGAACTTTGTTTTCGCTACTTGGACAATAAAATGCCTCTACATTATGAAAACACGCCTGTTAAAATATATTGAAAAGTTTACCATAAAAAACGATAACTTTCAGATAAAAACATATTTCTGCTGAAAACATAGATTATTGGTACTCGTTAGAACAGTTCTAACGAGTACCCACAATCTATGTTTAAAGCAGAAATAAGAAAAATAAAAATACTCCCATGTAAACCCAAGTTTTACTATATAAAAGTGGGGTTTAAGGGGTCAAAATTATATAGAATGAGCTACTGAATCTTAACCCATATATTATGCTTTGAACGCGGTGTCTTATCTGAGTCTACATTGTTTGCTGAAAGTACTACATTTTTGTCAAACTTACCACAAATAAAACAAACCTGACATAATTGGAGGTGGCCGACTCTAAACTAATTTTGATTGTCATATATGTGGTTAAATTTGACGAATATTACTGATCTCAGTTGCTGAGCAGATCGAATCTTGTGTTACCTAATTAATAATCCGAAGACTGGTTTTCCTACGACGCGGCTCAGCTTGTGCGGCATGCAATGAACACCCATTTAACTCACCGTATGCTAGTTGACTCTTTCATTGCTATACGTTGAACAAGTCCATTTGTCATATAAGGGGTGCCAGACCCATTTTTTTTTTTTTTTTTTTTTTTTTTCGTTTTTTATTATATTTTTGACAGAAAAGTCTGTTAGCAGATAGTGCAGGCCCTAATCAGACGCCGCGTTTTCCCCGCATACAATGGGTTAAACCCATCCTTATACAGGGAAAACAGGGATTGGTGGGGTATACAATATAGGTCGTGGTTACTAAGAACGCCTCATTGCACAATGTTAATAAGTCCGTATAATGAACACACCTTAAACCCCTCTTCATATAGAGAAACAGGGGTTTGCGGGGATATACAATACTTTTCTTACTTCTGCTCAAAGACATTTGTTATTTAGGCGGTTCTTACGGGCACGCACCACCCATGTTTGGATCATACGTGAGAAAATCATTACACATTTTCACCAGAAAAGTAGGCATTTTGTAATATGAAAGAATGCACTTAGGCGTACGGTTGTGTTTTCGTACTGTGTAGACAGATCCCAGCCAGCAATAATACCAGGCCAACGTCTGGCCGACAGCGGTATGACGTGGCAACTTAGGCTGCCACGATTAATCGTATAATCGATTAATCGATCGATAAATTCCAAAAAAATGATTATCATTTCTGATTTGCTTTTAATCGATTACTTGATAGGTACAATTTTCTACCCAAAGTTATGCCTAAAATAGCTGGATGAGTGGCAAACAGTGCAGACCCTGATGAGACGCCGCATAATGCGGCGTCTCATCTGGGTCTACACTGTTTGCCCAGGCCTGTCTGTTGAAATATACATATGGTAAAGTGCAACATATGGTAAGAGTTATGCTCAGACAGAAAGCCAGACAGGTAAAATAATGACAAAAACCTTAGCGATTACTAATCGATTATCGATCGCAATGGCAGGACTGATAATCGATTATCTTTTCAGCTTCGATTAGCCAGCCCTAGTGGCAACGTCGTATCGCTCTCATCCCGACGTTGGCCCACTGTTTCGTGCTAGCTGGATTAGTAGTGCAGAATATCAATAGCAGAGTTTAGAGCCACAGAATTCTAGGAAACCACCCACGTATTAAACGATTTGTCGACTTGCACATTTTGAGTTTTTAATCTCACAAGTTGTGTTTGTGAAACACGAATATGTCCCCGGACATGGTCATTTTTTCTTCGGAGTTGGTCAAAGGTCAAGATTAAGGTCACAGGTCAAGATTTTTTGTTTGAGTAGGAAGCGTGTCACAAGGTACCCACATGCTCAAATATAAAGGCTCGAACTCAAACGGTTCAAAAGTTGGGAGCAATAATAATTTTATCTTAAAAATAGGTCAAGGTCACAGGTCAAATTTTTTGTATAGACGTGCTGTCCTTGTCACAAGGAGCCTACATGCAAAATATGAAGACTCTATCTCAAAGGGTTCGAAAGTTATGGCCAAAATGTTATCTTTTCTTTTAAGTTGGTCAACGGTCAAGGCCACAGGTCTAAATGTTTTGTATTGACGTGAACCCCTTATCAAAAGGAAACCACATGCATAATATGAAGGCTCTATCTCAAACGGTTCAAAAGCTCTGACCAACGTTTTTTTGTTTGTCTTTTTTTTTTCAATTAAGTAGGTCAACGATCAATGACAAATTTTTTGTATGGACGTGAAGCCTTGTCACAAGGAACCTACATGCCAAATATGAAGGCTCTATCTCAAACGGTTCAAAAGTTATGACCAATGTTATTTTTCTTTCAAGGTCACGGTCACAGGTCAAATTTTTGTATAGACCTAAAGCCCTTGTCACAAGGAACCACCATGCAAAATATGAAGGCTCTATCTAAAATTTTTCAAACGTTAATACCTATGTGTTTTTTTAAATAGATCAAAGGTCAAGGTCATGGTCACAGGTCAATTTTTTGTATTGACGTGAAGCCCTTATCACCAGGAACCGACATACAGAATATGAATGCTCAATCTCTAATGGTTCAAAAGTTATGACCAATGTTATTTTTTATTATAAGTAGGTCACTGGTCAAGGTCAAATGTCAACTGTTGTTGTGTAAGTGGGAAGTCCTTGCCACAAAGAACCCACACGTCAAATATAAAGGCTCTATCTCAAACGGTTCAGTGGTTATGACCAATAGTATAAACATATTTTATTGCCTTTGTACATGATAACAAGTACAAACAATGGGGTTGGGCTACAAGTTCTACCAACATTAGCTACAGCCCTTCCCCTAAAGCTTGGCATGCAGAACAACCAACACGGCAATTAAATATAATGTTGAAACGTTATGACCAATGTTATTCTGTTCTTTGAGGTAGGTCATGGGTCAAGGTCGCAGGTCATTTTTTTTTAATGTTTGAAAGCCCTTGTCACAAGGAACCGACATGCCAAATATGAAGGCTCTATCTCAAACGGTTCCAAAGTTATGTTCAACGTTTAAGTTGTCCATGTTTTTTAAAGTAGGTCAAGGTCAAGGCCACAGGTCATTTTTTGTCATTTTTTGTTTGTTTGGGAAAGCCCTTGTCACAAGGAACCTACATGCCAAATATGAAGGCTCTATCTCAAACGGTTCAAATGTTATGACCAACGTTATAGTTGTCCACGTTTTATCTTTAAAGTAGGTCATGGGTCAAGGTCACGGGTTAAATTTTTTGTATGTTTGGATAGCCTTTGTCACAAGGAACCTACATGCCAAATATGAAGACTCTATCTCAAATGGCTCAAAAGTTATGATCAACGATAAAGTTGTTCACGTACAAACAAAAAAAAAAAAAACAGACAGGCAGGGCAAAAACAATTTGTCCCCGCTATCTCTACCGGGGGTCTAAAAAGCTCCTGTGGCATGCTTATTTCAAATGCTAAATGATAAATGCTAATTGTTAAATGCTTATTGTTCAATGCGTATGGCTAAAAGCTATTCGTAAACTTCAAACAAGGCTCGAAAATGGCTGTCGATTGCCGAATTCTAATTTCTTAGTGCTTATACAATAATTCTTTTTGTAAACTTTGAAGGCTGAAAATGAATGTTGATTTCCAATTGCGAAATGGCTGTCACTATCTATATCCTATTTACAGACTTTGAAGACGGGTCAAAATGTATCTAGATAGCTAATTTGCTAAATGATACTTGCTAAATGCTATATTCTGTGTTTTAGCTTCAAAGCTGGTCGTTAATGAACGTTGAATGGCAAACGCTAATTCCTAAATGAGCCCCGCCAAGCGAATTTGTGTCTTCGAGCATTCCGTCATGACAAATTTTAACTGCGCATGCCCAGCCATTCAGAGGGGCCAGGGATATGGCTTTCTGTCTGAAGGTTCCTCTTGATTCACTGCTTGTATGAGCGAGCAGCGAGGGTTCTGGCGAGACTGCGCGGATGCGCAGGCTCGCCTGAAACTTCGCTGTTCGCATAGGCGATAAGTACCAAAATCGCTTGACGGGGCCCAAATGTTAATTGCTTAATGCTAAATTCTATTTTAGGTAATCTGTGAAGAGGATCGAAAATGTATATTGCTTACCAAATTCATATTGCTAAATGCCAATTACTATATAAAGCATGGAAAATAAATGTTGATTACTAAATGCTGATTTTTAAATGTTGCTTGGTAAATGCTAAATTCTATTTGTGATCTTCAAAGAAGGTTGAAAAAAAAAAACTGTTGCTTGCCAAATGCTAATTGCTAAATTCTATTTATAAACTACAGGAGCTAAAAACAGAATTTTTAACAGAAATCTGGAAAAATCTTCTCTGAAATTTGCACCCGCCCATCGGGGCTTGAAGAAATAGATGGGCTGCATGATGCTTCCACGCAGAGCTGAAACCGATCGCACACGAGTACTGGTAAGCCGCTTAGAGGATCTAAGCCTGCACAGGTAAAGCGGTACGAGTCAGTCCGTCCATGCTTATAAACTCTATTGGTTTCATTGGGCGACAGGGCATGAGATGTCATTTCATCTCAATGCCGGGTAAATTGTCCCACAAAATTGGAAGCAACGTCTCCAAAATGACCTTTACAGTATTGACGGGGACGTTAAACCTTAAATCAAACAAAATCTTTTCCGTAACGGCAAGGCCCAGGTCTTTGATATTTGGTATGAAGCTTCATCTAGTATACCTCTACCAAGATTATCCAAATTATGGCAGTGTGGCCAGGGGCCCGAATGTTTTACATAGATTTGTATGGGGGCAAACCGTTAAACAGCTTCTTGTCTTAAACCAGAAGGCCCAGGTCTTTGATATTTGGTATGAAGCTTCGTCTAGAGGACCCTATACAACGATTGTTCAAATTATAGCTTTGGGACCAAAATGGCCCCGCCACGGGACCCACATGTTTTACATAGACTTATATAGGGAAACCCGTTAAAAACCGTCTTGTCTGAAACCAGAAGGCCCACATCTTTGATATTTGGTATGAAGCTTCATCTAGTGGACCTCTGTCAAGATTGTTCAAATTATAGGTTTTGGCCAAAATGGCCCAGCCTCTGGGCACATATGTTTCACATAGACTTATATACAGAGAAAACTTTTGAAAATCTTCTTCTCTGAAACCGGAAGGCCCAGGTCTTTGATATTTGGTATGGAGTTTCATCTACAAAGATTGTTCATAATGTAGCATCGGGGCCACAAATCACCCCGCCCTAGTGCCCACATGTTTTACTTTGACTTATATAGGGAAAACTGAAAAAAAAAACCCTTCTTGTCTGAACCCTAAAGGCCCGGTTCTTTGATATTTGGTATGAAGCTTCATCAAATGAACCTCTACAAATATTTTCAAATTATATCCTTGGGTGTAAAATGCCCCCCCCCCCCTCCCCCCCCCCCCTTCGAGGCCCACATGATTTACATCATAGGGTACTTCATATTTTCTTCTCCTTTGGGGTCATTGATTCCATTGTGGAATTCTGAAAATATTTGTGGATTACTGATGATGCCTAATGGGCCGGAACTAGCTAGTCTGGTCCAGAAAACATGTACACGCCATACTTTTCAATTCTTTTGTACATTCTTTGCTTCCAGTTGATAGCCCTTTTATAGAACATATTTTATAAAGGGAAACTTTGAAAAGCTTCTTGTTTGAAACCCAAAGTCCCAGGTAATTGATATTTGGTATGAAGCTTCATTTAGTGGACCTCTACTAAGATTATTCAAATCATAGCTTTGGGACCCAACATGGATCCGCCACGGGGCACACACGTTTTACATAGACTATATAGGGGAAAACCTTTAAATACCTAGAAGGCCCAAGTCTTTGAAATTTGGTATGAAGCTTCATCTAGTGGACCTCTAGCAAGATTTTCAAATTATAGCCCTGGGGCTAAAAATGGCCCCGCCCGGGGCCCACATATTTTACATATTAGACTTAAATTGGGAAAACCTTTAAAATCTTCTTCTCTGAAACCAGAAGGCCCACGTCTTTGATATTTAGCATGAAGCTGCATCTAGTGGACCTCTACCCAGATTGTCAAATTATAGCCTTGGGGCCAGAAATGGCCCCATCCTGAGGTTAAACTGGTTCAACTGATGTACAACTATATTGACAACCCTGGAACTATGAAGATATTTATATCAATCAGACAAACAAACATGTCTTGCCTTTGGGGAGACAAACCGTCGATTTAACGGCCGCAAATTGTTATACGGCTCCGCTGGCGCGTCGCCGTCTAACTACATTTGTAAGTCGATTTACGAGTCAGACTACGTTTCGAACGCCAACATAATATATACAGTAAAATTCCGCTATTAAGACCACCTAAAATTAAGACTAAATCTGCTTTTAAAAGTTTATTGAGACGGTTTCAGTTATTCCTTCATTGTGTTTTCTACACCCAGTGTCTGCTAGTGACAGACCACCGTTGGGACTGTTCAAAAGTGGTCTTTAAGACCACTTTTGAACAGTTCAAAAGGTGGTCTTAATATAGGAATTTTATTGTATTTAGAAGGTATCTCTTATTCTCGTTATGTATTCGTTTTCTTCTCCTTTACTTATGGCAATGTACCATGTACTTTCAGAGTGATCGGACCGGAAGTTGTCTCTACCGACGTCATTATCCGGAACTTGAATCTTGAAACACTGTGGAGTTTGAAAGAAACAAATAAACATTTGAATAAATCTTAAAATACTAATTTCATTTTCTTTTTTTTTTTTTTTTTTTTTTTTTTTTTTTTTATGTTGTTGTTGCAAACCATTCTAGACAAAATGCTAGAATTTCGGAACAACTTTCTTTGGTGACCATCCTATCAACAAGTTTGTGAAATAAAGATCCCCGTAAACCCTACTTTTCACACGTGCCTCCGTGGCCTAGAGGAACAGAGCGCTGACTCTTAATCATTAGCTTCCATCGCTGTGGTTCGAGCCTGGCTCAGAAACCCCTGTGGTGTAGGGGTTACGCTACTCGCCTTGTAAACCAGGGGTCGCCAGATCGATCCCGGGCTTATCCAGACTTTCGGATGAGTCTTTAAACCGAGGTCCCGTCTCCGTATAACCTTAGCTGTTTGTGGGACGTAAAACTCAAACACTCACTCACTCGAACCTGCTCGGATCACATGTGAGAAGCTGAGTTCTGCAACGGAAGGTTAAGTGTTTTTCTCCGGGTTCTCCGGTTTTCGCCTACCTCTGATTATCGATTGGCTGGATATGAGTGAAATAATCTTGGTAGTTTAAAGGAGAATAGGCCGACATTATTTTCCTTATTTCGGCTCCAAAACATGTGTTGTGGGTACTCGTAAGCACCACCTCATCGGTTCTAATGCGGCTCTTACACTGTCACGACTTTGACCACGATTGTCCACGACTGTCCACGACCAATGGGGACCATGAAAATCGTGGCAAATCGGGGCATACACGGTTCCGATTTCACTACCCCATGAATACTCACGACATTGCTACGACACTTCTACGAACAATCACGATTGCTGTACGATAATGGAGCCGATTTACAACGATCCTCCACGATCGACCACGATGTCTTACGATCCTTTAGGATTCTTCTACGACTGTACCACGATTGCTTCAAGATAACAGACGATCATACACGGTTTCTCACGATCCCTGCAAGACTGCTCTACGACCAAGGCTGAATTGGCACGATGATCAAAGACTCAGTACGATCATGGAGGATTCGATACGATTTACTCACGATTAACCAAGACTTCTCCCGATTCGTCAGGATTTATAACGATCTGGGTATATAAAAGTGTTCGTCAAGATAAATCGTGCTAGCATCGTCATCAATCGTAGTGCATTCCTGGTGAATCTTGCATTGTCGTGAGCGGTCGTCGTGATATCGTAGTAGATCGTACGGCAGTCGCAACGGAATCGTAGAGGCGTCGTAGATGATCTTGTCTCGTCGTAGCTTAATCGTGGTAGAATTCAGTCACGATTATTCACGATTGGCCACGATTACCACGACGACGGCTCACGACTGAGATACGATTTGAAAAATGATGCCGACTCGTCACGAATGTTTTGAACATGTCCAAAACAGTCGTGGTCACTCCCGAACTATCACGATTAACCACGATTCCTCAAGATCTCTGCCGACTTCTCTACGCCGTTGTTCACGATTAACCACGATTTAAAAAAATCCTGGTGAGTCGTGGCCAAAATCGTGACAGTGTAAGAGCCCCTTTACGAACACCCACGACCCATGTTTTAAGTAGAAATAAGAAAAACATCACACATTTTCACCAGAAAATATTCACCATTTTTGCATTATTTGCTGGCTCCTAGCTTGCACATTGTCAATATTGGAAAAAACAGCTAACCAGACCCCCCTGACCTTTCAAGGTCAGGGGGGTGTCTGGTTACCTGCTTTTCCCACACTGATAACTTCAGACTAGGAACCAGCAGATAATGCAAATAAGGTGAATATCGTTTTGGAGATATGAAAGAATGCTCTGTGTTGCTCGGGTGTGTTACAGCAATCTGTCATTATCTATACGTTAAACGGGCCGCACCAGGCGAGAAGGTGCATTCAGACAGGAGCGCCCGGCGAACTCAGATCAGCATGCGCATGCGCACAGGCTGATCTGAGTCTTCCCTGTCTGATACTAATGTATGGATAGACAGTCATTACGATGACACATAAGTGTAATGTGACATAGCCAAGAAACAAATGTCGACAACATTTGTTTCTTTGAGAAAGTAACGGAAAATGTCCATTCATGCACACCAGATAAGAATCCATACATTAGGATAATATGAAATAAGGCACTGCCTAGTCACGGGCATGGTTATTACTATGTCCATTTCAACAATCAATCAACACTATGATCAGGGATTTTCATTTTGAAATTTAAAAAAAAAAAAAAAAATCTTTCTACAAAATCATTTGTACAAAAAAAAAAATAATAAAGTAGATAGTGATTGAACAACACTCTGAAACAATTGAACAGATTGGTTGCAACCTCATGGGAATCTTAATCTCTATTTTATAGTTATAACTCTTATTTAATGCTTGGCTTAAAGTCACTTAAATACACCCCCCCCCCCCCACACACACACACACACCCGCACACACACCCACACAAACACAGTACAATTCAGAATATCACTTTGAGCAATCATTTTTTAGACATTAAAGGGCTATAAGTCTGCTGAAAATGAAGTGATGTAAAAACAACAACATGAAACAGTCCCAATTAAGCTATATCTTGCCAACATAAATCAATACTTCTATTTTTATGAAAACCAATTGTTTCCTTCTCAAGATATTTGGCAAAACTGGCGCACATCACGTGAACAAATCCGAGAAATGAACACCTCTGAAACCCCACTTATTATAGAGAAAAATGGGGTTTACGGGGTATACATTATTTTTCTTATTTCTGATCCTAGACATAGGTTGTTGGTACTCGTTAGAACCGCCTCAATGAGGCGATTTTAACGAGCATTCACAACCTATGATAGCAGTGTAAATAAGAAAAATATCACGGATTTTCATCAGAAAAGTAGCCATTTTGGAGATGTGAAAAAATGCACTATGTCGCACGGATGTGCTATCGTAATGCAAAAAGCTGTGCAACAATCCCAAACAAGAGGTTGTCAATATCAATCCACATGCAAAATTTGTTATAAAACCATAAATTTGATACAAGATATTCAGGAGAAATGATGGGCGGAAGGTTGGGCCCACCCAAGTGTAACTGCTTTTTTTTTTTTTTTTTTTTTTCATTTGCCCCAGCATTTCAGTTGTTTCTTGATGGCGAGTCCTCGCCATTGTTTCATCTCTGTGTTTGTTATATTTCTGATTTCTGTGTTCTCGGAGATGTTGCACTGAGTAGTTAGGAGACCTTCATTTGGACTGAACAAATAATGAGTTATGTCTAAATCACGACAGAAGTAAGGACGAGGATTGCGGCCACGTAAAATGGATTTAAACCTCCCCCCTACCCCACCCCCCCCCCCCCCCCCCAGTAAAATTCTTTTCACTAACAGTTCCAATGCGATTCTTCTGTCGCGGTTTATTTTTATATGGTTTGTCTTCGGGGGTGTGTATCGCTTATATCTTTTTGTTTGGGATAGCCAATTGGCCATTTTGTGGGAAAGTAACTGTCCTATTTGCTTTACGCTATTGATGTTTCCATTGGGGAATTTGGGGTCTAGTTATTTCGTGTTTGTGTTTCTTTCTCTTTGGTGTCTCTGATTGGAGGTGTAGTTAATTGTGTCAATTCCTGATCATTGCCTTCACGTCTGTTTTAGAACGGAATCGAACTCTGTTTGCCCGAGTGATGAGCAAAGACCCTACCATGTCCCCATGCAAGCTGGTTTATACCGCAAGGCAGTCATAATACCAGTGTGCTCCATACCTATATCCTACACCCTAGCTGTAACATGAAATCTGAAAGAATTTGGCTGAATATATTAATTAGAGTTTAACGACCCATTAAACACTATTTAGATCATACATTGTATATCCAACCACTCAGGCAGTTTGCCTAACATCATCAGTTTAACACTGTTTCAACAAAGTCGACCTGACATGTTAGCCTGTGGATAATAACCCTTTCTGTACAGAAAATCCCCAAAAAGAATATCAAATTGGCAAACAGTGCATGCAGTTGCCCAATTCAGATGTCACAGAATGCAGATCTGATCAGGCCTTCACTGTTTCGAATTTCGATGGCAAGTTCATATGGTGTTAGGTACAGTCAAACTTCAATGGCTCGAACACCTTTGGGACCTCGAGACAGGGGTAGTTCGAGCCACTGATGGTTACTGCCAGGAGGAATAACGAGATACTTTTAGACATCTTTTCGGCGGTCTATAATGAAAATGTATGCTGTGTGTACTCATTTGAATCGCCTCATCGAGGCGATTCTAATGAGTACACACAGCATACATTTGTAAGATAAAAGACTTAAATCTTCTTAATTATCCCCCACTATTTCTTATATAGAGGATTTCGCTAGGGACTCAGGAATGGGTTCGACACATCCATGGTAAACGAGACACCGGTGTTCGGTCCATTGAAGTTCTCCATTGAAGTTCTACTGTATCTATCTATCTACAGGATGGAAGTCTATGGTCGGGATCTTTAAATAATGTCATGTTGTGAGGTACAGAATTCCTCAGTGCAAATGAGATAGATAGATAGATAGATAGATAGATAGATAGATAGATAGATAGATAGATAGATAGATAGATAGATAGATAGATAGATAGATAGATAGATAGATAGATAGATAGGTAGATAGGTAGGTAGGTAGGTAGATAGATAGATAGATAGATAGATAGATAGATAGATAGATAGATAGATAGATAGATAGGTAGGTAGGTAGGTAGGTAGGTAGGTAGGTAGGTAGGTAGGTAGGTAGGTAGGTAGGTAGGTAGGTAGCTAGCTAGGTAGGTAGGTAGGTAGGTAGATAGATAGATAGGTAGGTAGGTAGATAGATAGATAGATAGATAGATAGATAGATAGATAGATAGATAGATAGATAGATAGATAGATAGATAGATAGATAGATAGATAGATAGATAGATAGATAGATAGATAGATAGAGACAGACAGACAGACAGACAGACAGACAGACAGACAGACAGATAGATAGATAGATAGATAGATAGATAGATAGATAGATAGATAGATAGATAGATAGATAGATAGATAGATAGATAGATAGATAGATAGATAGACAGACAGACAGACAGACAGACAGATAGACAGATAGATAGATAGATAGATAGATAGATAGATAGATAGATAGATAGATAGATAGATAGATACCTAACACCATATGAACTTGCCGGGCAATTTCAAATGATGTATGGCCTAAATCAGGATCAGTTTAGGAAATACCAGTGTGTGTGTGTTACGAATATGTTCTATAAAAGGGTTAAACTTTGGAAGCAAAGAATACACCACAGAACTGAAAAAAATATGGATTGTGCATATTTTCCTGGCCAGACTAGCTAGTTTCGGCCAATTAGGCCTCACCAGTGACCCTCAAACATTTTCAAAATTCCACAATGGAATCAATGATCCCAAATGACAAGAAAATATAAACTACACTATGATGTAGGGCAGGGAGACTTTTTACGGCCGCCATACATTCCCAGACACCAGCTGTAGTGACGTTAGATATGTTCTATAAAAGGGTTATCCTTTGGAAGCAAGGAATACACCACAGAACTGAAAAAATATGGAGTTGTATGAAAAAAGATTTCAAAATCTGTGAAGAATGCAGCATAGTCATGGAAATATAGAATTTTGACAGAAACAGCGTTTTACAAATACTTCCCCGTTTGTACAAACTAGCCTTTCAATGTCTTCCTATCAACGTATCAAAGTACGCCTACACAGCGACAAAAGCCCGAAATGAACTGTCAAAATAATTGTTGTTGACTGGTCAAAAACTGTAACGCTCAGACCGAATATAAATAAAAGACTGATTCTCATTTTTGTTGAATCTTTAACGTTTACGCCTATATAATTCTGATAAGCGCCTGAATAACATTGATCAATGATTAAGAACCGGTCACGCATTTTTCGAACAGACGCCGAGAAAATGCATTTTATTTTTTTAAAACGCATTTATTTATTAAAATGGATACGTTATAGTTCTTGAAATTTGGAAAGATTTTGAACATTTACGGAAAGAGAAAGAAATTCGACCAAACAAGTAAGCGTTTCTCGCCAGTTTTCAATTCGCTAGATCTCGTAACTTTGGAACGGATCAGCTGAGAGACATGGGCTGGTGAAATGTACGCGCATGTTAACTATTGGCGGGCAGGCCAAAGCTGTTGCCTTCGGCAGCTTTGTCCATGCCCGTGTTAACACGCCCGTGCGACATAGTGCATTTTTTCACATCACCAAAATGGCCATTTTCTAATGAAAATCCATGATATTTTTCTAATAAATATTGCAAACGTAGGTTGTGGTACTCGTTAAAACCGCCTCATTGAGGCGGTTCTAACGAGTACCCACAACCTATGTTTCGGGACAGAAATAAGGAAAATAATGTTTACCCTCGTAAACCTCAGTTTTCTATATATACAGTGGGGTTTAGGGGGTCTTTATTTCACGGATTTGTTCACGTGATGGTTTTAGATTGGGATAGAAAGTCTGTTCTAACCCTGATGTTCTTACCCAAAATCGAATATCCTCGCGTGTTTTGATAAATGCACTGGCTGAATAGACCTCTACGCGCCGTCGTTAAGGTTGACGTGACGTGACGACACTAAACATTCCTGTAGTGTCATCACAATATGGCGGACGTCGTTAACTGAAGTGACTGCAGCATTAAAAATCCGCTTACACCTCGTGATGCCGGACAGTGACCCTTGGGACGGATTTTTCCATCCACCCCTCACCCCCATATAATATTCTTATATAATTCTTCATAATGGGGAGATGTTAGCGAACATATAATTATAGTAGTCGCAGATAATATTGACCAGGCGGAGCTATCGCTTGCACCTGTTTTTGGAATTTTCTATTAACAAAAAGGTAAACCAAGTCACCCGATTGTGGGAATTCAACTGTAACACAAACAAAGCTTTGACGAAAATGGTCATTTGGTCCGCTTGCATAAAGCATGCGAAAAGCACTCAACCGAATCTTCTGGTGGACTCCGCCAACATCACAAAATCACACCTATATAATTTTGATACCCTTGAACCCCATTTTTATGTATAGTAAAACTGGGGTTTACAGGGGTAAACATTATTTTTCTTACTTCTGCACTAAAATATAGATTGTGGGTACTGATTAGAAATAAAAAAAAATATCACAAATTTTCATCTTAATTTTTCTTTCTTTTTTTTTTTTGGCGGTAAATTTTACAATGTTGTTGTATAATGTAGTCAATCTAATCTGCGACTACTATACCGTGGATATAACGAGGGTGTTCTGTACTGACAGCAACAGATACTTCTCGAGAAAATCAGTGCCGCCAGCAGTGATGGGACCATTGTCTCTGTACGTACGAAGCTAATCTGCGACTACTATACCGTGGTTATAATGAGGGTGTTCTGTACTGACAGTAACAGATACTTCTCGAGAAAATCAGTGCTGTCAGCAGTGATGGGACCATTGTCTTTGACAGTATACTTATCAATTATCCCCTATATTAATTGCATTGTAACGCATTGACCTGAAAAAGATATACTCAGGACTAGTGAGCTTTACCAAGTCAACGTGGTACTGCATTTTTTATGATTAAACCGAACTACTGAAAAATAGCAGAAATGTTATTATTATTCGAAAAAAAAGAAGAAAAAAAATACATTTAAAAATATCATAGACCGATTATTGCACGCCGGAATGTTGGGACGCACTGAGAAAAATCGATAAAATGATCGCAAACTGTATATTTTTTCAAGGGGATAAACTGACATAGCCGAGCGATTCTTCACGCGCATGATAATATCATCACGAAAACATGCCTATATAATTTTGACCCCCTTGATCCCCATATTTATATAGTAAAATTGGGGTTTGCAGGGGTACACATCATTTGCTTATTTCTGCTAAAAAATATAGGGTATATAAGCATGGACTCGCGCAGGCTTACATTGATTCTGAAATTAATCATAAACGTCATTTCTTCAAAATATCCTTTATTAATAAGGGTATGGATTTTATAGATTTACCCAGTATTTTTCGGAGAGCTCGGTGCTTTCTACCATTCCTGCTTGTTTTCAAAATACTGAAATACCTATAATTTGCTATAAATCTAACAAACCTGTTAGATCTATCATTTTTAATTTCAATAAACTTGTTTCAGATCTTGATATTGATACTAATACTCCTGATTCATGTGAGTGTAAAAACTCAGTGTATTGCTATCCTGCTGCTGGTCATGTAATTACTGGCAATTTGAAAATTATTCCTGATTCTAGGATAAGGAATATAATTTCTAAAGGCCCGAAATATCGGTTTCCTTCTAAAATTGATTTCAGTAAATGTAGAGATGAAATCGTTGCTGCCTTGAACGAATTCGCTAATCGATGGTGAAAGCTAGAGTATGTTGAGCATAAAGCCCTTAAGGACTGGAAACTTAGCATTTTAAAACTAGTGAATAAACGCATTTATTTCTATTCTCAAATTACTAACTTATTACCTCCTAAGCCTAAGACGTCTTTACGTCATCTTAAACTAGGTATTCAAGAATTTTATAAGAAGTTTGTTTTGGCCCCAGCAGACAAGGCCGCTAACAACGTCGTCGTTGTGTGACGGCTCCGCTATGTTAACACGCTTAAGCAGGAACTTGGTGGTACTAAGGCCTATGAACTTCAGCCTTTAGCTGAAGAGAGAGTTATAGTAGATGAACATATTTGCCATTCAGCCACCAAGTTTGCTGTGTGTGTTACAGAAGGCCAAGACAAGATTCCTACGCTATACTTGTTACCAAAACTTCATAAAAGACCTTACAAAGCACGGTTTATTGCAAATTCTAGCTCTTGTACTACCACTGAACTTTCTAAAGTATTAACTTCCTGTCTTACTGCTATTAGAACGCATGTGATTAAATATTGTGATAAAGTCTTTGAAAGATCAGGAAGAAATCTTTTTTGGTCTATAAAAAAATTCGAATGAGGTTTTAAATAAATTGAAATCCAGACGTTTTCGTGCTTCTAGTCTGTCTACTCACGATTTTCTACTCTTTACACTACACTTCATCATAATCTTATTAAAGAAAAGCTTAATGATTAAATTGAATGTACAGAGAAGATTCTCTCTATCTTGCATGTAATGTCAGAAATGCATTTTTCACTTCTAAAGAGCATAAGAATTATACACTTGGTCATGTCAGAAAGTGTGTGATGCCCTCACCTTTCTACTTGACAATATTTATATAAGATTCGATACTAAGTTATTTAGACAAATTGTGGGTATTCCGATCTGTTCTTGTATTGTTATGAATTCTGAGAGATCAGAAATAAATTATTGGTTTAGATTCATATTCTAGACAGGTTTTTAACTATTTGGACCCCATTTTGATTTATATAAGTCTTTGTATCGCATGCCTATTCGAAATTCGCAAAATTGCAGTATGTTTCCTCTGGCTTTCTTTGCCGGATCATTACAGGGTCACTGATGACGCTTTATTAGCCGAAACTACGTAGTATGACCCATCTTCGTTCTTATGAATGTTTTCATTGGTCTTAAAGGAACTCATTTTTGATTTTTATTCATGTTGTCGCTTTCCATTGATAACCAATCTGAAATTATTGAAGCTTTCAGCTCCACTTCTAGATATTTAGATGACTTATTAAATATTGATAATACTTATTTCGATGGTTTGATCAGTCAGATTTTCTCCCCAGAACTTCAGTTAAATAAAGCAAATTCTTCTGATACCGAGGCCCCGTTTTTGGATTTACATCTATCTATTGTAGATGGGTTTGTTTCGTGCAAAATTTATGATAAACGAGATGACTTTGATTTTGAGATTGTAAAGTTTCCTTTTTTGGATGGTGATGTTCCTCGTGCGCCATCCTATGGCGTTTATATTTCGCAATTAATTCGATTTACTGGAGTTTGTAGTCATGTATCTGACTTCAACACTCGTAATAAACTATTAACGGCTAAACTTCTTAATCAGGGTTATCGGTACCACAAACTACGCAAAGCATTTTCAAAATTTTATAAACGCCATTCTGATTTAATTTCAAAATTCAATATTGGACTTAAATCTCTTCTGCAACAGGTCTATCGGAAACCGAATTTTCTGGTGACTTAGTATATAAATTCAGAAAAAATATATAACCGCAATGACTTCAGCACCCAATTTCGTAAAATCATTCTTCGATATAAAAAGCTTGGATGTTATACGACAGACTGCATGCATGGTAGTTAACCCAATCACGGTTGGCAACTTTGCTTCCCTCTTTAATTGCACGCCGGTGGGTCAGGCCTCAGATTCGAAGACGGTTCCAACGTAAAGGCTTATTGAGAATTAGAGAGATCTAATTCAAGGTATTGTTGGTTGGTGCCTGATGCTCTGTCTCTGGTCGGGCCCATCGGAGTCTAACTGTTGGTTTTCTTTTGCTCCAGCATTTCAGTGTTTTTTATTGCAGTCGAATCCTCACCGTTGTCTCACCTCTGTGGTTCTTTGATTATTTGTGTCCACGGAGATGTTGCACTGATGACATTAAGATAACTCACCCGTGCGACATAGTGCATTTTTCACATCTCCAAAATGGCAACTTTTTTGGTGAAAATCCTTGATATTTTTGTTATAAATGTTTAAAAAATAGGTTGAGGGTGCTCGTTAGAACCGCTTCAATGAGGCGGTTCTAACGAGTACCCACAACCTATGTCTCGGAGCAGAAATAAGAACAAAAAATGTTTACTCCCTTAAACCCCAGTTTTCTCTATATAAAATGGGGTTTAGGCGGGTCTTCATTTCACGGACTTGTTCACGTGATGAGTTAGGAGGCCTTCATGCGGACTGAACAAATTATTTGTCTAAATCGCGATGTAAGTCTTTCCACTGACCGTTCCAAGGCGGTTCTTCTGTGGCGGTTTGTTTGTGTTGTTGTTTGTTACTATTCACTGTGTGTATCGCTTGTGTCTTTTTGTTTTGGATGGCCATTTGGCCATTTTGTGGGAAAGTAACTGTCCTGGCCATCCTTTATTTAGGTTTCCATTATGGTCTGGTCGCTTCATGTTTGTGTTTCTTTCCCTTTCCATCAAGGGTGGAGTAAGTTAATTGTATCGATTCCTGATCTTTGTTTTATTTCTACTTTTTAGATCCTCTAAGCGGTTTATCAGTACTCGTATGCGGTCGGTTTCAGCTCTGCGTGGAAGCATTATGCAGCCCATCTATTTCTTCAAACCCCGATGTGCTGGGTCTGAACTAAAACCTGTAAAGTTAGTTTTGGGTGAAAGCATGTTCTGTACATGTGTTTGTATAAAGTTACCATCTAGATACAATTACAAGCAAGCTAAATGACGGAATTGTTTTGGCACTAAAGTATGCCGGCATTGTAATCGTTATGGCAGATAGTATGGATTCATATTATACTTCACCATTGCAGTAACGGGCATTCAATGACGCCAACGCACAAGCTGCATGAGTCGAAATCTATGGAGGTTAATCATTGCCAAAAATACAGACATCTAAACATTACATTGGTCAACGTTATACATCGTAATGTGTAGTTTGAAACATGGAATGGGGTATAGTTATGAATTGTAAACATTACATTTGTCAAAATACAGACATGTAAATATTACATTTGTCAACGCTAAACATCGTAATGTGTAGTTTGAAACGTGGAATGGGGTATAGTTATGACTTGTAAACATTACAATTGTCAATGCTGAACGTCGTACTGTGTAGTTTGTAGTAGTACTGGAGAGTAGTTATACTAGTAACATGTTGTTTTAACATCTTCTTATACTTCTATCTGTGCATTATTGCAAGTACAAGTTTGTATCATTGACTTTCTACCTTTTGAAGACTTTCTAAACCAACAACGTCATCTTACGTCACGTTAACCGATGCAACGATTCAGAGGACTCGTGTAATTCAAAGCCTTGTATTCTGTAAGATCTACTGTGTTGCGTGTGCTATACATCCAGATGCAAAACGTACGGTTAAATAGGTTCCATCGCTCAATGAACAAGGCGAAAGTATATACTTGTAAAGTTATGGTTTGACATGTACATCTTTATCGAATTTTGCAATGCCCATATATGGTGTTGCCTCCGGAAACTGTCGGTCTTTGTCGAAGTTGTATGGAAAATAAACGGTCTCACTATAAAGCGACAAGAAGCGTCAAGAAGCGACAAGAAGCGACATGAAGCGACAAGAACGTTTTTAAACATTTTTTATATACATCTAAGGCAGATTTGATCTTTTATAACATTTTCAATGCTTCCTGATATATTTTTGTCAACACAAGTTCATTAGATGCCCTTAAAATTTGCTCCGAACAACTGTGCAATCCCGACTCTGAAAAGCTTAGACAAGTATTGAGCGACAAGAAAGCGTCAAGAACATATTTTAACACTTGTATTCAATCTTTCTGGTAATAAGATAAGACCAGACATTGGCAAACTTAAATGTGTAATTTTGTGTCCATACAAGCTCCTTTAAAAGCCCATAAATGCTTATCAGATCCATAATAAGGACCTGTCGTCTAGCTTTATCGACTGACGAAAAAGCGTCATGAAGGGATTTTAACTTTTGTTTCGCTAGATACTAGCCTACATGTGATAGATTTCATAAGATATTTATATATATACATAAGCATTCATATGGAGAGAAACAAAGATTTACGAATAATTCTTTTTTAAGGCTTAATCAGCAAAACCGGTGCCGGTCAAGTGTCTGGAAACAAGAAAGCGTCAAGAAAAAAATGACGATTTCCACACGTATTTTTTCTGGATTTCTGACATATGCAAAGATCCACATACCATTATTAGTTCAATTTGCTCATTTATAATACTTCTCGGGAAAATAAAATCCACTTCGGAACCTTATAGTTAAAGGAAAAGTTTCACCTTCTGCTGGTTGTTCGCTACCAGGGAAAAGCGACAAGAAAATATATCACGGCCCAAATCGTTAATTACTTTCACTCAGTTTGAGTAATTTAAGTTGAATTACTCAATGGCTTGCGGGCTATGAAACTGATAAAATCAATAAGCGTGTATTTCTTCATAGCACCGCCAATTTCTTTCTTTTCCTTCCTTTATTTTAATTTTCTTTATTTCTTTCTTTCGTTCTTTCTTCCCTCTTTTTCTTATATAGTAACAAATAAGTGCACTTATTTGAGATATTTCATGTTTTTCCTAATAAAAAAAAAAAGATTTGTTGAGGGTTTTGTTTGTTTGTTTGATTTGAGGTTTAACGTCCCCGTCAACACTGTATAGGTCATTTTGGATACGTTGCTTCCAATTTTGTGGGATTTTTTACCCGACATTGAGATGAAATGACATCTCAAGCCCTGTCGCCCAATGAAATCAATAGAGTTTATAAGCATTGACGGATCGACTTGCACCGCTTTGCCTGGACAGGCTTAGCTCTGCCTGAAAGCATCATACAGCCCATTTATTTCTTCAAGCTCCAATGGGCGGGGCCGGATTTGTTGAGGGTACGTATTACAATCCTGTGGGAGTAAGTTGTAATGAGACCCACTATATGTTTTCTATCGTTTTCATGTGGATACCCGTTAGAATCCTTGGTAAGACTATTATGACTTCCCACGAGATATTTCTTTATTATGTTCTTATTTCTTTCTTTTGCTATCCTACAAGGAACCGGATAAGAATAAAAGCAGTTATCGGCGATTTTCCGAATTAAAAGAAAACGTTATGGGTACTTGTAAGACTCCTTATTAAACATACTTGTCCTCAAACTCTGCAGCAATAAAACACGCCTATATAATTTTGACCCCCTTAAACCTCACTTTTATATTGTAAAAGGCATAGGTTGTGGGTACACGTTAGAACCGGCTCGCCCCGCCTCGGCGAGGCGGTTCTAACGTGTGCACATAATCTGTTATAAGTTCTAAAAAACAAGAGAACCAAGCTGGTCCTATATCGCTCACCTGAGCTAACAGATTCAAAGTTTTAGGAAGTGCCAACCTTTACTGAAGGATTTATGCGAGGACAAGGTGATGACAAGTTAAGCATTTTCTGCAATCAAGCGCTGGTTAATTACTGTCACTCAGTTTTGAGCTATTCTAGTTGAATAACTCAATGGCTTACGGGCTGTGACTAGCGTTAATATTGCGATCGACCGAACAGATCAGTAACATAACATCGCTCAACTTTCTTGTCTTCCTTTCTTTCTTTCAGCAGCCTCATTCAGCCGGTTATAACTAGTGCCCACAATATTGTATTTGAAGAGAGAGAGAGAGAGAGAGAGAGAGAGAGAGAGAGAGAGAGAGAGAGAGAGAGAGAGTAAGAAGAAAACGTCATTACGTTTTTCCGACGTTGATACGACGTTGAAAACACATCATGTGCCAACTTTCTTTCTTTCTACCTTGTCTTTTTTCAGCAGCCTCATAGAGTCGCATATAATGAGTACCCACAACCTTGTATTGGAAGGGAGAGAAAGACGTCATGACGTTGTTTCGACGATGATACGACGTTGCAAACACGTAATGTGCCAACTCTTCAGTACTCCCCTCGTCAAGTTATTTCTTCTTGTCGCTTTTTTCAGTACTCAATTCTTCCCGTTATTTCTTCTTGTCGCTTTTTCATGTCACTTACCATAAACCACGACAACAAGTCCGTGTAATGGATATTCATTAATCCAACTTATTTTTTTCTCCCCAGAACTATAATTTGTGGGTACTCATTAGCACAGTCTCGCAGAGACCGTTCAAACGAACACACACACTCTACCTTATCCATCTTTAATTTTCGCTCGCCCCGCAAAATTATCTTGTCGCTTTTTTCAGAACTCGCCCCGTCCTGTTATTTCTTCTTGTCGCTTTCTCATGTCACTTTACATAAACCACGTCAACAAGTCCATGTAATGGATACACATAAAATCCAACATTTTTTGTTTTCTCCATAGAACTATAGTTTGTCGGCATCCATAAGAACCGCATCACGGTGGCCGGTCTAACGAGGACCGACAATGTTATATGTTTAACTTTTGGTGCTATGCAAAATTTTCTTGTCGCTTTTTTTTTCAGTACTCACATCAACCCATTATTTCTTCTTGTCGCTTTTTCAGCTGATGGGGTTATTGGTTGTTTTGACTATTTTCTTACCGACTGATTGTCTTTTTCGCATTCTTCTGCCTGAAAGGCATAATCAAATTTAATCCTTTGGGTTCTTCTTGGCGCAGCCCCTAAGTTCTTGTCGCCTTTTGAGGACTCATATAGCCCCGTTGGATTTTCTTGTCGCCTTTTTAGCTCCCGTGTTTCAGCTCTCGACGTTATTGTGCGTTTTTTTTTTTTCATTTTTTTCTAAACAGCTGATTATCTACTTTGCGATTTAATGCATGGAATGGATATATGATTTTGATGGTTCTTCATCTTTGTGTAGTCGCCATTTAACCTTCATGTCGCTTTTTCATTGACTCATGTAGTTTCATGTCGCTTATTCAGAACTCAATTTATCGGGCGATTTGCATGCTTTCGTACCCCATGATGCGTCTTCTACGAATTTTAATGCATATTGCATATAAGAGACATAAATATATATGACTTCAATTTGAGAAAAACAAGACTAACATTTACTCTGTCAGTCGAAACATTTTCTTGTCGCTTTTTCTCAACCGAACGCGGTTATGCACGCAATTTTTATATATATTTTACACAAGAAAATGCAATATTTCTGGAACTACACAAACCTGATCCTTTGAAATACTTAATTTATTTATGAATTCGCAAAAAATCTAATATAGGAATGTATATTTCAAATGGAATAGAATAGAATAGAATAGAATAGAATAGAATAGGATTTATTCCACAAGGGGCCCTAACCGGGCATAAGTCATATATACAAACATACAACACATGTATCAATAAATATTGCACAACATATGCAAACATGAATACCACTGGTCGTTGAGCCTCAAACCCCAAACAAGCCAATAAAATACCTCATCAACAAACCCCCGAACAAGTGGAATCAGTCCTACACAGACAGCTCCCCTTTCACTATATAAAACCGAATCTGTCCGTACAAAACTGACCCTCCTGACACAAAACACTTCAAGTCCCATTGATAAACAGGCGCTGCAAGTAACCAATCTTGTAAATGTCCGGGGCTCAAATACCGGTGATGAGTACCTGAAATAAAACACATATATGTACATAAATGCTTTTAGTGACCTACTAATTGTTTGAAAGTGACTTTATTGGTTACTAGACTGTTGTTTCCTAACTTCAAAACAAGCAAATATGTGACTTGAAAGTTTTTGTATGATATCAATATCCTCATTTGCCATTAACCACATGAATTTGCTTTCTTCATTTAAATCTTTAAAGTTTTTGCATTCTTTTTCAATATATGAAAACAATTTATGTCGCTCAGTTGAATACTTTTGGCATTTAACTAAGAAATGGAGTTCATCCTCTGTTTCGTTTTTGTTGCAATATTTACAAATTCTCTCGGCGGCTTTTATATTTCTATACCTTCCCCTCTCAATTGCTAGTTGATGCGCACTAATGGAATATGATCATGACGCTTCTTGACGCTTCTTGTCGCTTCTTGACGCTTCTTGTCGCTTTATAGTGGGACCCGAAAATAAATATTTGAAATAAGGATCGCTCCCTGATACTTCCGGAATGCAAGGGAGACTACTTATCTAGACTATTTAGGTTGGATGATTTAAAAAAAAAAAAAAAAAAAAAAAACCCTTCCCGATCAATTCCCCTAATATATTAAGCGTCATATCACGACGGTGCCTGGTTGCAATAGGGAGCTCAATGCACACTTTTATAGTGCTGCTTCACTGAAGTATCATGTCCCAGACACATTACATGATACCACACCCAGTCACATTATTCTGACACTGGGCCGACCAGTCCTAGCTCTACCCCGTAAATCTGAGTGCCAAGCGAGGAGCAGCTAGTACCATTCTTAACGACTTTGGTATGTCGCGGCCCGGGATCGAATCCGTGACCTCCAGTTCCCCGGAGCGGACACTCACCAACTGAGCTATCTGGGCCGGTTACGGCAGATAGGTAATTGCCTAAAGAATATTTCTATGGGGAAGTTTTTCAAAATATCTGCAGTGGCTTGGCAGTGAATGTCGTTTTCCCCCATTATTAGTCAATGGAAACTTGTCACATGCAGCAACTAAACTGAACAGCCAAATTTCATAAAAAAAAAAAAAAAAACACACACAAAACCTGTTAAGGCGAATATGGTGAATATTTTCATAAAGTCTCAGCCTCATAGAGCATATATGGTTTCTGAGATGATTTTTTTTATTTTTATTTTTTCTATTTTTTATGCATATTGGTTTCCATGGCGACCAATAAAATGAACAGCATGCATAAAATCATATGGCAAATAGTAAATTTCTATGAAAGTTTTGTCAAAATATCTGCAAAGACTTGGCAGTTAATGCCATTTTTAGCTAACCAGCGCCGAAGGCTCCGGGGGAGCTTATAGGATAGGCAGTTGTCCGTCGTCGTTGTTGTCGTCGTCGTCTGCGTCTTCGTCTGTCCTATGACGTCAACATTTTCAAATGACATCTCCTCTAAAGCCACTGGGCCGATTGAGCCCAAATTTCATGTGTAGCATCCTTTGGCTCATTAGTTTGGTTGCTATGGAAACTTAGTGTTTACATAGACTTATAATGGGGAAAATTGAAAAATGGCACTAACTGCCAAGCCTTTGCAGATATTTTGACAAAACTTTCATAGAAGTGTTCCTAATGCAATCTACTATCTGCCATGTGATTTTAGCCTTCCTGCCCTTTTTGCTGGTTGCCATGGAAACCAAAATGAAAAAAAAAAATGCTTAAAAAACATCTCCTCCGAAACCATATGTTCAATGGGGCCGAGACTTTATGGAAATATTCACCATATTTGCCTTTGCAGGTTTTTTTTTTTTTTTTTTGTTTTAATGAAATTTGGACTTTTAGTTTTGTTGCTATGGCAACTTAAGTCTTTCCATTGACTTAAAATGGGGAAATTGAAAAATGGCATTTACTGCTTAGTCATTGCAGATATTTTGACAAAACTTTCATAGAAATGTTCCTTGAGTAAACTTCTCTCAGCCATATGCTTTTATGTCAACCTGGGGGTCCCCTAAATTGTGCCGGGGCCGTCCCCCCCCCCTCCACTTCATAAAAAAGCCTTATATCTCAGAAACCTTACAGATCCCATCCCCTAAACCATATATATTCTTGTTCCTTATGACAAGATGCATTAAGCAACACCAACCTGGGGGTCCCCCGGGATGTGCCGGGGGCATGCCCCACCCCCTTCACTTCACTTCATTTATCTCAGAAACTATTCAGATCGCCACCCCTAAACCATATATATTCTTGTTCCTTATGACAAGCCGCACTCAGTGACACCAACCTGGGGGTCCCCTGTGATGCGCCGGGGCCATGCCCCACCCCCTCCACTTTATATAAAGCCCAATATCCCAGAAACCTTACAGATCCCCACCCCTAAACCATATATATTCTCGCTCCTTGTGATAAGTCGCATTCAGTGACACCAACCTGGGGGTCCCCCGGGATGTACCGGGGCCATGCCCAACACCCTCCACTTCATAAAAGGCCAAATATTCCAGAAACCTTACAGATCCCCACCACTAAACCATATATTAAATTTTTGTTCCTTATGATAAGACACATTCAGTGACACAACCTAGGGGTCACCCAGGGCGTGCCCGGGCCATGCTCCACCCCTTGACTTCACAAAAGACCATATATCTGAGAAACTGTTCAGAGCCCCGCCCCTAAACCATATATATTCTTGTTGCTTATGATAAGACGCAATCAGATACACCAGCATGGGGGTGCCATGGGCCATGCACCAACCCTTTACTTCATTAAAGCCATATATCTCAGAAACCGTTCAGATCCCCCCCCACACACACACACACACACACACACACACCCCCGCCTGAAAATATGTATAAGTTTCGGATGCATCTAAGCACCTCTGATATATGTATGACCGTGACTTTGGTGGTACCAACCTGGGTCTTTGCGCACCATGATGGTTAACATTTCTGCCAAGTAATTTCAAATTCCATCCAGAAATAAGAATGTTTTTGACCGTGTTTAAATTTCGGACTTTTTTTTTTTACCTTTGACCTCTAAGTACGACCTTCACCTGTGAGGTACGGACCTGGGTTTTGCGCGCGACACATTGTCTCATGATGGTTAACATTACTACCAAGTAATTTTCAAGGCCCACCCAGACAAAGTTATTGACCGTCTGAGTTTCGGACGGACGAACGGACAAGGGCAACACTACCCAGCATGCGCAGATCACTGTGGCAACGTCAAATCAACGTCGGTGCAACATCATTACGTTGCACCGACGTAGATGCCTCTCTCTCTCTCTTGCTGCAAGGAGAGCAGGCGTCGCCTAGGAGTTAGACGCCATAGATACGCAAGATACATGTCACCTTTGTCTCCGTCAACCGCTCCCGCAATAGTTTATAGATTCACTGAATCATACAATCTCGGTTAAGGTCAAATATGGATGCTTGTATAAAAATGCCTTCCCTAGATGCAAGTTTAACCCTTATCTTGCTGTTCACGACAACCCCTATCTTTGCAAATAGTGTAGATCCAGATCAGATGGCTTCTGAAAAAGCCATCTGATCAGGGTCTACACTGTTTGGCATTCAATTTATGAATTTGTAGCAATAAATTACATCGAATAATTTGATTGGTTGATAGACAGAAGTGGGTGTGGCTTAAATGAATATTCAGCAAGATAAGGGTTAAAATCGTACCAAGTATCATTAATGAAACATGTAAAACGTTTGAGAAATAGGACTAACGCTAGGGTTGACGCAATAGTTTACAAAGTCAGTGAACCAGGAAAATTTGCCATCCCCAGATGCAAGTTTGTACCAAGTATAGTTCGAACAATTTGACATGAGACTGGTGACCTCTATTATTATAATTTCATACCCGACTGAATGCATATATTTATCTAGACGTCGATATTGTTATTCAATACATAGAGGTCAGTAAATGGTCGCCATTCACGAGATGCCGAAACTTCACGAGAAGTTTACGAGAACCAACCCGTTAGGCGATAACACTTACTAATTTATTCTTAGCATAAAGGCCAGTCTCATGTCAAATTTAACCAGCTATATCATTAATGAAGCTCTTAGTTCTTGAGAAATGTATTCTTTCATTAGGATGACAAAGTAGATGGACCATGAAAGGTCAAATATTGATGCTTTAAAAAAAGTTTTGTTTGTTTGATTTGAAGTTTAACGTCCCGGCCGGCCTCGGTAGCTCAGTCGGATGCGCGTCTGACTGGTGATCAAGAGGACGCGGGTTCGATACCTGCCGGGGTCGGCAACATTCTTTCGTGGAGATTGATCATGAAATCTTTTCTAAGGTCATTCTCTCCCTCCCGCAGATTCAAGAAGGGCAGTTGTCAGTATCTGGCGAACTTGAAGAATGTGCACTGTACTGGTTAATCGCTTACGTATAAGCCTGCCCAGAAAAAGTGTGGATAGGTGAAATGACCTAAAATATGTTGAATGGGCCGTTAAACTCCAATACAAACCAAACCAAAAGGTTTAACGTCCCCGTCAAGACTCTATAGGTCATTTTGGAGACGTTGCTTCCAATTTTGTGTGACTTTTACCCGACATTGAGATGAAATGACATCTCAAGCCCTTTCGCCCAATGAAACCAATAGGGTTTATAAGCATGGACTCGCACCGCTTTGCCTGGGCAGACTTCATTCTCTAAGCGGTTTACCAGTACTCGTGTGCGGTCGGTTTCAGCTCTGCGTGGAAGCATCATGTAGCCCATCTATTTTGTAAAATTTGCCATCCCTTAATTCGTACAGTTCTTGTGAAACGGACTATTATATTTGGTGAACTGTAGGGTTGAAACAATAGTTTACAACCTAAGTGAACCATGATTTGTCGGTCAAGATCAGATATGGTTGCTGGCGCTAATGTTGCCTCTCTAGATGTAAGTTTGAAGTATCAGTAATAAAGTTTTTTTTATAGTTCTTGAACAATGGACTTTTACATCATGGTGGCGGCTGGGATTGACGCTATAGATGACAAGTCAGTGAGCCATGAAATATAGGTCAAGGTCAAACATGGATGGCTGCATTAAAGTTGCCATCACTAGATTCAAATTTGAACCAAGCATCACTAACGAGGCCTTCATACTTCTCGAGAAATGGACTCTTAAGGTTGAACGCAAATGTTGGCAGCTTGACGGACGTACGAACGGACGGAAAGCCAGACGCCTTAAGATGCAGGCGCGACTAAATACTGGGGGTGATGACCCGGGGGGTGGGGGCGTGCACATGTATTTTTGTCGCGCCTGTAGTACAATCTCCCTGACCGTTCGTCGGTCAACATAAACATTTGCGCTCACCCTAGCGTTCACCGTAATGTAAGAGTCCATTTCTGAAGAACTATTTGAGTCTCATTAGTGATACTTGGTTCAAACTTGCATCTTGGGGTGACATCTTAAATGCAAACATCTATATTTGACCTTTGTTCACTGGCAGTGTTAACCCTTATCTTGCTGAATATTCATTTAAGCCACACCCATTTCTGTCTATCAACCAATCAAAATATTTGATGTAATTTATTGCTACAAATCCATTACCTAAATGCCAAACAGTGTAGATCCTGATCAGATGGCTTCTGAAGAAGCCATCTGATCTGGATCTACACTGTTTGCAAAGATAGGGGACTGTCGTGAACAGCAAGATAAGGGTTAAATCATTACGTCGACTATGTAAACCTAGCGTTCAGCTGTTCACTCTAATGTAAGAAACTGTAAAAGCTTTATTTATGATAATCTTGCATCTAGAGATTCCAACTTTAATGCAAGCATCCTTATTTGACCTTGACCTTCATTTCATGGTTTTTCTGAATTCTTGTTGTTTTTTTTTTATGTCCGCATTAAGGATTTCTAACGAATCAGCGCATCATCTCGGAGAATATACAAATCGAACATATCCAGGGATGAAACAACGATGAGGATCTGTACCAAAGAAAGAAAACCAACCGTTTGACCATAGAGCATCAGACACCAACCGATTTAAGGGTCTTCCAAGCGTACATACAAGGCGTATGCAACGTCCTACAAATCTTGCATCGATTTGACTTTGCTGACTCATGACGTTGCATCGATGTTTAAGATGCGGCATCGCCGAAACGACGTGCCCTGTGGGTTGAAGGCGGAGCCATCGTAGAGTCTGAGGTCTTAACCGCCGATGCGCAACAAAGTTTTCAACAGTGATTTGAGTTAAAACCACCATGCAGACAGTCTGTCTGTCATAAATGGTTTATATTGTAGGCCTACAAAATGTTTTTATATCGTAGGATGTTTTTCGAAATTGGGTGCTGAAATCAATGCATGCAGATGTTTTGATGTGGACGTACATTTTTAGCTCACCTGGGCCGTCCGTCAGGACCTTTGACCAGTTATATCTCTGCAGCCTACAGGTTGATCCCAATTATTTCTCACCAGTAGCATGCCTCTGGTGGGGCATTGATGACGTATGGTTTCTATTGAAATAGAATAAAAAACATTGGTTGTTATGGCAGCCACAAGGTCCCATAAACTTACTATGGAAAATGGTTGTCACCACCGTAGCGCCTTCAGTTTTGATTTGATCTTTCTGAAACGTAGGCTTTGTGTAAAAGCTTGGACGAGTTCGAAAACTGACCAAGTCGGCCCATTAATCATAGAATTACGTCCCCTTGATTGCTGACAACCTCTATTTCGGCATTGTCACCACCGTAACCCGCTCATTTTTGATCGGATCTTCCTGTAACGTGTTGGGGTAAAAGCTCGGATGTGTTCGAAAACTGGCGAGTTGGGCATATTTATCATGGGGTTAGGTCCCTTAGATTGCTGAAAATGCTACCTTGGACCTTGTGAGCACTAGAGCCACAGTTTTGATCCAATCATCATCAAACTTGTTCAGAATGATTATCATGACAATATCTCGGTCAGGTTTGAATGTGGGTCAAAAAGTAGGTCAGTACGTTAGATCATAGAAAAAGATTGTGAGCATTCTAGAGGACACAGTTTTGGTCTAATCATCATCAATTTTACTCAGAATGATCAGCTTGACAATGTCTGGGTCTGATTCGAATATGGATCATATGTCAGTAGGTCAAATCATAGAAAAACATTGTTAGAAATCTAGAAGCTATAGGTTTGGTTCAATCATCATAAAACTTGGTCAGAACGATCATCTTGACAATATATTGGTAAAGTTCGAATATGGGTCATGTGGCATCAAAAATTAGATCAGTAAGTCAAATCATAGAAAAATCTTGAGCACTCTAAGAGGCCACAGTTTTGGTCCAATCATATCAAACTTGGTCAGAATGATCATTTTGACAATATCTGAGCTCAAGTTCGAATATGGGTCATATGTCGGATCAAAAAGTAGGTCATTAGGTCAAATCATAGAAAAAACCTTGTGAGCAATCTAGAGGCCACAGGATTGGTCTAATCATCATCAAACTTGGTCAGAATGATAATCTTGACAATATCTGGATCAAATTCAAATATTGGTATTGTTGGGTCAAAAAGTAGGTCAGTAGGTCAAATCATGGAAAACCTTGTGAGTACTCTAGAGAGCACAGTTTTGATCCAATGATCAACAAATCTGTCATCTTGACAATACCTCGGCCAAGTTTGAATATGGGTCATGAGGGGTCAAAAAGTAGGTCAGTAGTTCAAATCATAGAAAACAAAAACTTGTGAGCACTCTAGAGGTCACAGTTAAGGTCCATTTATCATCAAAATTGCTCAGAATGATCATCTTGACAATATCTCGACCAAGTTCGAATATGGATCATGTCGGATAAAAAAGTAGGTCATTGGTTTAAATCATAGAAAAAACCTTTTGACCGTTTGAGATAGAGCCTTCATATTTGACATGTAGGTTTCTTGTTACAAGAGCTTCCCAGTCAAAAATTTTACCTTTGACCTTCACCTATGACCTACTTTATCATAACTTCTGAACCGTTTCGGATGCAGTCTTACATATTTGGCATGTAGGTTTCTTTTGACAAAGGCTTCCAACTTGTACAGAAAATTTTGACCCGTGACCTTGACCTGTAACCTACTTTATCATAACATTTGAGATGAGTTTGAAAACTGGCAAGGCTGGCCTATCATAGAATTATGTCCATTTCATTGCTGAAAATAAAAAATACCTATTTTTGGCATTACTCTAAGTGTTGACGGGATCTTCCTGAAACTCAGATATAAGTATTTGAGGAATAAAAGTTTGAATGATTTTCCAAAACTGACACTGTGTGCATATGATTAGATTTTGGTTACTTTGACACTATTTACATGCCCCTAAATACTGTCAGTTATGCTCGTCTCGAGCCTGTCAATGAAATGCGGTCAAACTTGCTATGGTGAATGATTGCCATCAGCTTATTGGTTTGTTTGTTGTTTGATTTGACGTAAAACGTCCCAGTCAACACTGTAAATGTCATTTTGGAGACGTTGCTTCCAATTTTGTGAGACTTTTACTCGACATTGAGATGAAATGACATCTCAAACCCTACCGTCCAATGAAACCAATAGGGTTTATAAGCATGGACGGTCCGACTCGCAGCGCTTTGCCTGAGCAGGCTTAAATCCTCCAAGCGGTTTACCAGTACTCGTGTGCGGGTCGGTTTCAGCTCTGCGTGGAAGCATCATGCAGCCCATCTTTTTCTTCAAGCCACGATGGTCGGGGGCCGAACAGCTTATTGGAGGTTACCTGTAGTGGAGGCTGTTTTTTTGTTGGTTTTGGTTTTACGGCCCTTTCAAGATTAATTCACTCATATCGAATCGATCGTTAATCAGAGGTGGGCGGAAACCGGAGTACCCGGAGAAAAACCACCTGACCTCCGTTGCAGAACTTGGCTTCTCACATGTGACCCAAACCAGGCTCGAACCCACAGCGGGGAGAGACCTAACGATGAAGAGTCAGTGCTCTTACCCACTAGGCCACTGAGGCCTGTGTAGTGGTGGCTGTAGTTGTGGGTTAGAGATGGGGGCAATGCGCTGTCCGCGGGGATCAGTCTTTCACAAACACATCTTGTTTTTTTTTTTTTTTTTTCTTCAAGTTTCTTGCTTATTGAAAGCCATTTCATATCGCATTATTTTAGGCATATTGACACGAAGCGGGGTGTATCAGATACATAGAACTGTAAAAATTACATTGTTGGTTGGATGAATCCTCACACATATTAAATTATTAATGAAATAGCAAAAAGTCCATAGTCCAAAGAACCATGCCATTGTTTGACAGGCATGCTAATATACGTTTTTATTCTGCCCAGCAGGCACACGTCGCTAGGGCAACGTCAAATCAACGTCGGTGCAACGTCATGACGTTGAACCGACGTAGATGTGACGTTGCATAAACGTCATGACGTTGTACCGACGTTGATGAGCCTACTGGGTGGTTGTTAGGAGACGTTTTGGTGGCGAAAGTTATCTGACAATCGATTGTCAGACAATTCCTTTTGTAAACCTTTCCAGTCCGATAGACCATGCAGTACAGATACTTATGCAAACATTGTTTATCCAGATCAGACGGCTCATAATGAACCGTCTCGTCAGGATCAACACTGTTTGCCATCATGTTTTATTGATGTTGACTGAACCTACTACAGTAAAATTCAGATATTAAGACCACCTTTGGGACTGTTCAAAAGTGGTCTTAAAGCCGTGGTCTTAAAGAACACTTTTGAACAATTCCAAAGGTGGTCTATTGTTAGAAGACAATGAGTGAGGAAAACAGAAAGAAGAACTGTAACCCTCTCAAAAAGCTTTTAAAAGCAGATTTTTGCCTGAATTTTTAGGTGGTCTTAATGGGAGAATTTACTGTATTTTCTAGAATTCAAAGATTGGCGAGTCCATTTTAGAAACTCAGGGGTGAAAGGGTTTAGCTGATGCTTCAGTTCATTTCAGTTGAGCCCCGACAAGCGAGAATTTGTCTTTGGAAAACGTATACCCCAGCGTGGTCAGCTTTGTATCATTTGACGTCGCGCCTGAGAATGTAATAACGCCATTTATCATATGACGTCGCGTCTGAGAATGAAATAACGCCATGTAATAAATTCAATCATAATTGAATCTTGCATTCGTGCTCGTGTATTATTAAAATTTTTAAACTCATTGGGGAAAAGTGATAAAATGCTCGGCGAAGCTTTCAATAATACAAGAGCACGCATGTAAAATCCGCTATTCGGTAATCCACTTTAGTGCATTAAATATATGCAGATTAGTTACATACGCCCCTTAACGTTACACGTACGATGTCCGCAACGACATAGGGTACATGTCATATAATAAATAGATTCTTGCATTCGTGCTCATGTATTATTAAATTTATTAAACTTGTTGGGGAAAAGGCATAAAATACTCCAACCGGCCCCGATAGCTCAGTTGGTAGTGTCCGCTCCGGGGAACGGGAGGTCACGGGTTCGATCCCGGGCCGCGACATACCAAAGTCGTTAAAAATGGTACTAGCTGCTCCTCACTTGGCACTCGGATTTACGGGGTAGAGCTAGGACTGGTCGACCCAGTGTCAGGATAATGTGACTGGGTGTGGTATCATGTAATGTGTCTGGGACATGATACTTCAGTGAGGCAGCACTATAAAAGTGAGCATTGAGCTCCCTGTTGCAACCAGACACCGTCGTGATATGACTGAAAAATTGTTGAAAGCGACGTTAAACCCGAATTCGCACACACACACACACACACACACATAAAATACTCTGCGAAGCCTCGCATTTTATCCCTTTTCCTTAACTCGTGTAATAAATTAAAAAGTTCATGAACACTCATGAATGTTAGATCCTTTGTGTGTGTCAGTGAACACAAAGCTTCCTCATGAAGAGAGGGGCGCCTCCATCAGGTCTTGGAGAAATAGATATGACTGCACGGTGCTTCCTTGCCAGCAAAGAACGTCGGACCGTCAACAATACGACGTGTTAACGTCGTATCGTTGACGGCCCGTTTCGTGCTAGCTGGGAACCGACCGAATTTGAGTACTGGTAAACTGAAGGTCTAAGCCAAGCCATGAGCAGGGGTGCGAGTGGGACCGTCTCTAAAACCCTAGTGGTTTCTTTAGGCGGTATGGAATGAGATGTCATTTTATCTAGTTCCGCAAAATCGGTCATTTTGGAGTCGTTGCTTCCGACTTTGTGGGACTTCTCGAAATTGAGATGAAATTACACCTCGAGCTCTATCACCAAGGGTTTAAGGAACGGTCCTACTTGGGCAGGCTAATCTTGGGCGCCGTTTTACTCGATATAAGGATATCCATAATTCGTCTTTCCAAATGAATAAAATAAATAATGATTGAAACCAAAGGCTTTTGCGGTGAAATATGGATATCCATAATATGAAATATGGATATCACTAATTCAGTTCGATTTATAGATATCCATAATTCGATTATGATTTTCCATAATTCGAATTATGGATATCCATAAATCAGCGGAATAATGGATATCAATATTTGGATTCATCGATATCCATAATTAGAATAAGTGATATCCATAATTCGAATTATGTATATCCATAAATCGATCTGAATTAATGATATCCATAAATGTATAATTCGAATTATGGATATCCATTATTCGGCTGATTTATGGATATCCATAATTCGAATAATGGATATCCATAAATCGAATTATGGATACCTATAAATATGGATAAAGTATTAAAACGGCACCCCATAGGCTTAGACCTCAAATGTTCGATCGGTTTCAACTCTGCACAGAAGCACCATGCAGCCTAATCTATTTCTCCCAATGGACGAGGTCATGTGTTGATTTGAGTCTTCACTGAGTGCACATGATCATAGACAAACAAACAAAGGGCGCCATGATGCCCAAGTCTTAATGAACCCGCGCAAACTTTAAGATGCAGATTGCATGTGGGTCCAGCTAAGATTGAGAGCATTCTATGGATTATTGCAGACATACTGGCTTTTGCTGTGTGAATGGGTGGTTGGGTGAGGTAAACGTGACGCCACTGGGGCGTCCAGCTGATACTGGCTTACAGCTGGGCTAGGCCTGCTGTCCTTGCAGCAAGTAAAGCTAGAGGGGGTCGGATGGGGTTATTTCTACTGTTTCTACACTTCCATTCATTTTCCTCTTTCTCCTCTGTCTCTCCTGGTCGTCTCCTCTACCATATCTTCCATCTCTTCTCCCTATCTCTGGGAGACGACACAAAATGACCCACAAGAGTTGACGTGTCGTTTAACCCAAAACAATCAATCGCTGTGTGCGCCACAGAGGACTGAATTGACCGGCGAAGATTCTGATCAGACTGCATGGGCTCATCAGTTTGTTTGATTTGTTTGTTTGAGGTTTACGTCCCCGTTATCACTGTATAGGTCATTTTGGAGACGTTACTTCCAATTGTGTTGGACTATTTCCCGACAATGATATGAAATGACATCTCAAGCCCTGTGCCCAATGTTACCAATAGGGTTTATAAGCATGTACAGACCAACTCGCACCGCTTTGCCTGGGCAGGCTTAGATCCTCTAAGCGGTAACCAGTACTCGTGTGCAGTCGGTTTCAGTTCTGCGTGGAAGCATCATGCAGCCCATTTATTTCTTCAAGCCCCAATGGGCGGGGTCCGATGGACTCATCAGTCTTTGCAGACTGCGCATTGTCAAATTGCACCTTTTCATATACATACCCAGATCAATCAAATACATAAACTCAGAATAATTAAAATGTAATTGAAAGAGAAGGCGATAGTTCCGTTTAGTGGAGGGCTCGTTGGTGAGCTACAGTATAGCATGTAAATATTTAGCTCACCAGTATGGGGCGCCGTTTTACTATTTAATCCGTATTTATAGATATCCATAATTATTTATGGATATCCATAATTCGTATTATGGATATCCATTATTGTTTATGGATATCCATAAGTATTTATGGATATCCATAATACGAATTATGGATATCCATTTTGGATATCAATAATTCGAATTATGGATATCCATAAATCGAATTTGAATAATGGATATCCATTATTCGGCTGATTTATGGATATTCATAAACGAATTATGGATATCCATAAATCGAAATATGGATATCCATAATTCGAATTATGGATATCCATAAATCAGAGGAATAATGGATATCCATAAATCGAATTATGGATATCCATAATTCAATTTACTGATATCTATAAATACGGATTCAATAGTAAAACGGCGCCCCATATACCAGAGTCTCGGCTCCGGGGGAAGCTAATAGGATAGGCAGTTGCCCGTCGTCGTTTGTTGTCCCAGTACGTCAACACTTTCAAACGACGTCTCCTCTGAAGCCATTGGGCCGATTGGGCCCAACTTTTATCTGTAGCATCCTTGGGCAGGGGGATTGAAAGTTTGTGTTTTTAATGAAATTCGGCTATGTAGTTTGGTTGCTATGGCAGCTTATAGTTTTCATAGACTTATAATGGGAAAATTGAACAAGAGGCCCATGGGCCACTATGCTCACCAGAGCTCAGTGGGGCACTGCCCACTGGCAGCAATGTATTTTAACTATGAAAGCCCTGTGCCCAAGGATGATACAGATAAAATTTGGATCCAATCAGTCTAGTCGCTTCAGAGGTATGATGTTAAATGTGTTGTTGCAGAAGAACAGATGACAATGGACAAATTCCCATCTGTGGCAACCAATGGGCATAAAAGAACATTATTAAAGGAACATTTCTATGAAAGTTTGACAAAATATCTTGAAAGGCATAAAGGTAATTTTTCAATTTTCCCCATTATAAGTCAATGGAAACTCTTAACTTGCCATAGCAAACAAACCAAAGAGCCGAATTGCATAAACCAGACTGCATGTATTTTAACATGATATGATTTAAATCTATCAATAAAAGTCTCCCAAATGAGCACCCATGTGGGCTGTATCTGAAATATTAGGTGTTTTTTAAAGTAGAGAGGGTGGAGCATGGGCCCAATGAAGCCCTGGTTGGTGTCACCAAATGCGTCTTATCAATCAAAAGGAACAGAGACATATATGGTGTAGCGCTGAGGATATGTATGGTTCCTGAGGATATGTTCGTAAGGCCTTTTAAGCAGTGGAGGGATTCGGGCATGGTGGATCCTATAAAAGTCCAAGATTGTTGTCAATGAATATGTCTTATCATAAGGACCAAGAATATATAAGGTTAAGGGGTGGGGATCTGAACGGTTTCTGAGATATGAGCCCCTTTTATGAAGTGGATGGGAGAGAAATGGCCCCTGTGGAGCTCCCAAGATGGGGGTGACTGGATGTGTTAAATAACAATGAATAAGAATATATGTGATTATGGGGTGGGGATTTTAATGGTTTCTGAGATATATGGCCTATTATGAAGTGGAGTCTTATCATAAGGAACAAGAGCATATATGGTTAAGGGGTGGGGATCTGAACGGTTTCTGAGATATATGGCTTTAATGAAGTAAAGGGTTGGTGCATGGCCCATGGCACCCCCATGCTGGTGTATCTGATTGCGTCTTATCATAAGCAACAAGAATATATATGGTTTAGGGGCGGGGCTCTGAACAGTTTCTCAGATATATGGTCTTTTGTGAAGTCAAGGGGTGGAGCATGGCCCGGGCATGCCCTGGGTGACCCCTAGGTTGTGTCACTGAATGTGTCTTATCATAAGGAACAAAAATTTAATATATGGTTTAGTGGTGGGGATCTGTAAGGTTTCTGGAATATTTGGCCTTTTATGAAGTGGAGGGTGTTGGGCATGGCCCCGGTACATCCCGGGGGACCCCCAGGTTGGTGTCACTGAATGCGACTTATCACAAGGAGCGAGAATATATATGGTTTAGGGGTGGGGATCTGTAAGGTTTCTGGGATATTGGGCTTTATATAAAGTGGAGGGGGTGGGGCATGGCCCCGGCGCATCCCAGGGGACCCCCAGGTTGGTGTCACTGAGTGCGGCTTGTCATAAGGAACAAGAATATATATGGTTTAGGGGTGGCGATCTGAATAGTTTCTGAGATAAATGAAGTGAAGTGAAGGGGGTGGGGCATGCCCCCGGCACATCCCGGGGGACCCCCAGGTTGGTGTTACTTAATGCATCTTGTCATAAGGAACAAGAATATATATGGTTTAGGGGTGGGGATCTGTAAGGTTTCTGAGATATAAGGCTTTTTTATGAAGTGGAGGGGGGGGACGGCCCCGGCACAATTTAGGGGACCCCCAGGTTGACATAAAAGCATATGGCTGAGAGAAGTTTACTCAAGGAACATTTCTATGAAAGTTTTGTCAAAATATCTGCAATGACTAAGCAGTAAATGCCATTTTTCAATTTCCCCATTTTAAGTCAATGGAAAGACTTAAGTTGCCATAGCAACAAAACTAAAAGTCCAAATTTCATTAAAAAAAAAAAAAAAAAAAAAAAAAAAAAACCTGCAAAGGCAAATATGGTGAATATTTCCATAAAGTCTCGGCCCCATTGAACATATGGTTTCGGAGGAGATGTTTTTTAAGCATTTTTTTTTTTCATTTTGGTTTCCATGGCAACCAGCAAAAAGGGCAGGAAGGCTAAAGTCACATGGCAGATAGTAGATTGCATTAGGAACACTTCTATGAAAGTTTTGTCAAAATATCTGCAAAGGCTTGGCAGTTAGTGCCATTTTTCAATTTTCCCCATTATAAGTCTATGTAAACACTAAGTTTCCATAGCAACCAAACTAATGAGCCAAAGGATGCTACACATGAAATTTGGGCTCAATCGGCCCAGTGGCTTTAGAGGAGATGTCATTTGAAAATGTTGACGTCATAGGACAGACGAAGACGCAGACGACGACGACAACAACGACGACGGACAACTGCCTATCCTATAAGCTCCCCCGGAGCCTTCGGCTCTGGTTAGCTAAAAATGGCATTAACTGCCAAGTCTTTGCAGATATTTTGACAAAACTTTCATAGAAATTTACTATTTGTCATATGATTTTAGGCATGCTGTTCATTTTATTGGTCGCCATGGAAACCAATATGCATAAAAAATAGAAAAAATAAAAATAAAAAAAATCATCTCAGAAACCATATGCTCTATGAGGCTGAGACTTTATGAAAATATTCACCATATTCGCCTTAACAGGTTTTGTGTGTTTTTTGTTTTTTTTTTTATGAAATTTGGCTGTTCAGTTTAGTTGCTGCATGTGACAACTTAGAGTTTCCATTGACTAATAATGGGGGAAAACGACATTCACTGCCAAGCCACTGCAGATATTTTGACAAAACTTCCATAGAAATATTCTTTAGGCAATTACCTATCTGCCGTAACCGGCCCAGATAGCTCAGTTGGTAGAGTGTCCGCTCCGGGGAACTGGAGGTCACGGATTCGATCCCGGGCCGCGACATACCAAAGTCGTTAAGAATGGTACTAGCTGCTCCTCGCTTGGCACTCAGATTTACGGGGTAGAGCTAGGACTGGTCGGCCCAGTGTCAGAATAATGTGACTGGGTGTGGTATCATGTAATGTGTCTGGGACATGATACTTCAGTGAAGCAGCACTATAAAAGTGTGCATTGAGCTCCCTATTGCAACCAGGCACCGTCGTGATATGACGCTTAATATATTAGGGGAATCGATCGGGAAGGGTGTTTGTTTTTTTTTAAATCATCCAACCTAAATAGTCTAGATAAGTAGTCTCCCTTGCATTCCGGAAGTATCAGGGAGCGATCCTTATTTCAAATATTTATTTTCCATACAACTTCGACAAAGACCGACAGTTTCCGGAGGCAACACCATATATGGGCATTGCAAAATTCGATAAAGATGTACATGTCAAACCATAACTTTACAAGTATATACTGTTATGCATAAGAATTTATTTTTCTGATTCCCACTTGCACCCCACTGTGACCTAATAGTGTTATAAATATCTTGTTAATCTTCTTATAGAAGATTCTAGAAAACTGAGTCACAGATTAATTTTATTTTTGTAAACAACATGTTTACAAGGAAAAGTACTTTAGAACCTTCCAGAAAGTTCAGGTTTGCATTATTTTTAGAAAATTACCTCATCTTATTCCACAGCCCTCTGGAATGTTCTAGAGAAATCTTAGGGTCTATAAAAGAGCTTGGGTTTTCTCATTGAGTCAGACTTTGGAGTTTCAAGTTTGGGCTTATAAGAAAAGTTATTTCTAAATTCTGTGTTGGATTGCTAAAGGATATTACTTTTCATTTTGAACTGTGAATTCTGTGGGGTCAAGGAAAATAGATTCATTCAGGATATTTCATAACAGAGCTAAGTACATTTAATTTTCTTACTTCTACAGGTTAAAGTTAACTTGTAAATAAATTTTGTTAAATTTTTCCAAAAGGCTTGTTTGCTTTTTCTTTCTGCTACGCCTGGCTCGTAACAGAAATTGGGGGCTCGTCCGGGATAAAACCATTTTAAGCATTTTAAAACCGACATTTCATGTGACGCAGGTAATTGTCATTTCTTATCAAATAGACTTTGCAGTTGCTTCACAGGATTGGTATTTCCCTATAGGCATATAGGGGATTGTCATTTCATGTGAACTGTCATTTCAGGTGAAATAGTACTTGTCATTTCATGTGAAATTCTCGTTGGGCTTGTCATTTAAAAAAAAAAAAAAAAAAAAAAAAAAACTTTGTCAAATTAACCTCAATCTGTATTTCCAGAAATACTTTATAAAACAAACAAAAAGCAAACATGTCGTTTGATTTGAGAAGCTTTTTGGCTCAGCCTACTCAGGAGTTGTTTAATCTGGCCAAAAGGACAGATTTGCTAGAAATTGCTTCCCATTATGGGGTCACTGCTGTCAAAACAAGCATGAAGAAGCATGAAATTAAGAATATTTTGGTGCAGTTTTTTGTTGATGAAGAACTTTTCGATCCATCTGCTTTGTCTCTCATTATGGTTTCACATACTGAATTGCAAATGAGACAAATTGAAATAGGAAGGCAAATTGAATTAGAGAAGTTAAGGTTAGAAATGGAAGAAAGAGAGAAGGAAAAAGAAAGAGAAATGCAGAGACAAATGCAGATGGAAAGATTAGAAATGGAAGAAAGAGAGAAGGAAAAACAAAGAGAAATGGAGAGGGAAAAAAGAGAAATGGAGGAACGCTTTCAGAAAGAAAAATTAGAAAAAGAAGAGCGACTTGAAATAGAAAGAGAAAAATGGCATTTTCAATTAAAGATGAAGGAACTGGAACTCCAGGGTCAAGATAGGGTGAAACCTAGCCCTGTTTTTGACTCTGGTAGTTACTTTGATGCCACAAAGCATATCAGATTAGTTCCCCCATTTCAGGAAAAAGAGGTAGATAAGTATTTTATGCATTTTGAAAAAGTTGCAGAAAATTTAAAATGGCCAAAAGAGCATTGGACCTTACTTTTGCAAAGCGTTGTTGTCGGAAAGGCTCGAGACATATACACTCAGCTGACTGTCGAGCAAAGCTCAGACTATGATCTGGTCAAGGAGCTTATTCTTAAGGCATATGAGTTGGTCCCTGAGGCTTACAGGCAGAAATTTAGGAATTGCAAAAAAGAAATTTCCCAGACCCATGTAGAATTTGCTCGAACCAAAGAACAGCTATTTGATAGGTGGTGTTCTTCTAAAAAAGTAGGCTCTGATCATGACAAACTTAGACAACTTGTCCTTGTTGAAGAGTTCAAACGGTGCATAAATTCAGACATTAAATCTTTTCTCGATGAAAGACAGGTTGAAACTTTGGAGGAAGCTTCTCGTTTGGCAGATGATTATGCTTTGACTCATAAAGTCTCATTTGTGAACAGGCCTTATCCTCGAAAACCTTATAATCCACAGACAGGTCCAAGATTCTATCCCAGTAATCCTTCTGGTAGTTATAGCCATACATCTAGTACTATGCCCAAACTTTCTGGTGAAAATAAAAGCCAGAATCCGTCCAAACCTTCTGGTGAAAACAAAAGCCAGAATTTTTCCAAACCTTCTGGTGAAAACAAAGACCAGAATCCCTTATCTCAATCTCAAGTAGTGTGTTATTATTGTAAAAATACAGGTCATTTGATCTCTGAGTGTTTAAAATTAAAGCGAAGGAAAGAAAGAGAAAGACAAGGGGAACTTAAGCCTACAGGCTTGACTTCTATAAGGCCAAAACCACAGTCTTGTGTAAGGGAGGAAACTTTTTCTGATACCAAATTATCTGAGACTGATACAGTTATGGAGTGTTATGAACCATTCTTATCAGATGGTTTTGTGTCACTAAATGGTGACAGTTATGCCCATCCTACCCCTATTAAAATCTTACGAGATACCGGAGCTTCTCAATCTCTTATTCTAGCAGATACTCTGCCTTTTTCTGAGAAGACTTCTTTGGGCCAAAGTGTCCTTATTCAGGGTGTGGAATGTGGATTTGTTAATGTTCCGCTCCATAACGTTTATTTGTCATCAGACTTGGTATCCGGTTCAGTGGCTGTTGGTATTAGACCTTCTTTACCTTTTAAAGGTGTTCATTTGTTGCTAGGCAATGACTTAGCTGGAGATAAGGTTGTGGTAAACCCACTTTTGACTACTAATCCTTGCATAGACCAACCGCCTGATCCCATTGAGCAGGAAATTCCTGATCTTTATCCGTCTTGTGCAGTCACAAGGGCGATGGCACGTAAGGCCAAGCAAACTGATGGGAAACAGGATTTTGATTTAACTGATACCTTTTTGGGTCAGTCTTTTAATGACGAGATAACAAGGTCTCTGTCTTCAAGCCTGCCTGATAAGCAGACAGATTTTCATGAGAATAACTCATCTTTAGATCTAGGCCATGACATAATGTCTGGGTCTCAACTAGCTATAGAACAGCATAAGGATCCTGAAATTTCGCCTTTATTTGAAAGGGCCTTAGATGAGCAGGAAGTATCTCAGGTCCCAGTCTGTTATTATGTCAAAAATGACATTCTTATGAGAAAATGGCGTCCACCAGACGTCTCAGCAGAAGACGAGTGGACTGTCAACCACCAGATAGTGGTTCCACGGGTTTACCGTTCCCAAATATTAAACTTGGCACATGAAACTCCCATGTCAGGACATTTAGGTGTAAATAAAACCTATCACAAGATTCTTAATCATTTTTACTGGCCTGGGTTAAAATCAGATGTTTCTCAGCATTGTAGGTCCTGTCATACATGCCAAATGGTAGGAAAACCCAATCAGACTATACCTAAGGCTCACTTGCAGCCTATACCTGCTTTTGATGAACCTTTCAGTCAAATAATTATAGACTGTGTGGGTCCCTTGCCCAGAACTAAGTCCGGCTGTGAATATCTTTTGACCATTATGTGTGCTTCCACACGTTTTCCTGAAGCCATTCCTTTAAGAAATATCAAAACTAAGACAATCGTCAAGGCCTTAGTGAAGTTTTTCACATTTGTTGGGCTTCCTAAATCTATTCAGTCAGACCAAGGCTCAAATTTTATGTCTGGAATATTTCAACAAGTAATGCATGAACTTGGCATTGTACAGTATAAGTCATCAGCCTATCATCCTGAAAGTCAAGGCGCCCTTGAAAGATTCCATCAAACATTGAAAAACATGATAAGATCATATTGCTTTGACACAGAGAAGGATTGGGATGAAGGCATCCATCTCCTTTTATTTGCTGTTAGAGAATCTGTGCAAGAATCTCTTGGCTTCAGTCCATTTGAATTAGTGTTTGGCCATACTGTTCGTGGTCCTTTGAAACTTCTCAAAGAGAAATTTCTCTCCAATGATGACACCTCCCTGAATTTACTTCAGTATGTGTCTGATTTCAAAACTAGACTTTCAAAAGCTTGTGAGGCTGCTCGGACCAATCTTCAGTCAGCCCAAAGGAAAATGAAACAGCTATATGACATAGGGACAAAAGAAAGGAATTTTAAACCAGGTGATAAGGTACTAGCTCTTTTGCCTATTCCAGGAAAATCGTTGCAGGCCAGGTATTATGGTCCATACACTGTAGACAAAAAGATCAGTGACGTAAATTACATAATAAACACTCCTGGGAGGCGCAAGCTTAAGCAGCTATGTCATATTAACATGCTTAAGGAATACATAGATAGGGACAATACATCTTTAACATCAGTCAATCTAGTTAGCTCTGTTCCACTTAATTCATGTGACAATGACTGTGAGGATATTAATTCAGTGAAGTCGGATCCCACATCATCAAAACTTCAGAATTCTGACATTCTACGGAATCTTGACCAGAAACTGTCACATCTAGAGCCAAATCAGCGGAATGAACTGAAACAGCTGATTTTTGAATATGGACACTTATTTCCTGACATTCCAACACGGACAGACAAAATATTTCACGATGTGGACATAAATGGTTCTAAACCTGTAAAACAACACCCATACAGGATGAATCCTATAAAACAGAAAAATCTTAAAGAAGAAATTCAGTATTTGCTGGACAATGACTGGAATGGAGTTCTCCTAGTATTCTTATACCAGAACAAGAAAGGACAAAAATGTTTATAGACTCTTAGAAGGATTAATTCTCGAACATAGACAGATGCAGAGCAAGAATCAGTCTGCAACATTTCGAAGTTTATCTTACCCCTACTACTGCACCGATTGTTGTTTTCAGTGATCACAATCCACTGACTTTCATACATAAAATGAAAAACAAAAATCAGCGGTTGCTCAGGTGGAGTCTTATGCTACAAGAGTATAATTTAGACATAAGACATATCAGAGGGAGAGATAACATTATCCCTGATGCCCTTTCAAGAGCTTGAGCAGTGTCAGGAGTTGTGTTTTTCTTTCCTATTAAAGTGGATTGTAGATACATGTAATTTTATATGCTATGCTCAATATTTTATTATTCTTAAAGCAAAAGAAAGCTTTATTACATAAATCTTTCTTTTCCTCGAAGAGGGGGAGTGTTATGCATAAGAATTTATTTTTCTGATTCCCACTTGCACCCCACTGTGACCTAATAGTGTTATAAATATCTTGTTAATCTTCTTATAGAAGATTCTAGAAAACTGAGTCACAGATTAATTTTATTTTTGTAAACAACATGTTTACAAGGAAAAGTACTTTAGAACCTTCCAGAAAGTTCAGGTTTGCATTATTTTTAGAAAATTACCTCATCTTATTCCACAGCCCTCTGGAATGTTCTAGAGAAATCTTAGGGTCTATAAAAGAGCTTGGGTTTTCTCATTGAGTCAGACTTTGGAGTTTCAAGTTTGGGCTTATAAGAAAAGTTATTTCTAAATTCTGTGTTGGATTGCTAAAGGATATTACTTTTCATTTTGAACTGTGAATTCTGTGGGGTCAAGGAAAATAGATTCATTCAGGATATTTCATAACAGAGCTAAGTACATTTAATTTTCTTACTTCTACAGGTTAAAGTTAACTTGTAAATAAATTTTGTTAAATTTTTCCAAAAGGCTTGTTTGCTTTTTCTTTCTGCTACGCCTGGCTCGTAACAATACTTTCGCCTTGTTCATTGAGCGATGGAACCTATTTAACCGTACGTTTTGCATCTGGATGTATAGCACACGCAACACAGTAGATCTTACAGAATACAAGGCTTTGAATTACACGAGTCCTCTGAATCGTTGCATCGGTTAACGTGACGTAAGATGACGTTGTTGGTTTAGAAAGTCTTCAAAAGGTAGAAAGTCAATGATACAAACTTGTACTTGCAATAATGCACAGATAGAAGTATAAGAAGATGTTAAAACAACATGTTACTAGTATAACTACTCTCCAGTACTACTACAAACTACACAGTACGACGTTCAGCATTGACAATTGTAATGTTTACAAGTCATAACTATACCCCATTCCACGTTTCAAACTACACATTACGATGTTTAGCGTTGACAAATGTAATATTTACATGTCTGTATTTTGACAAATGTAATGTTTACAATTCATAACTATACCCCATTCCATGTTTCAAACTACACATTACGATGTATAACGTTGACCAATGTAATGTTTACATGTCTGTATTTTTGGCAATGATTAACCTCCATAGAAATCTACATCGGAAACAAATGCATAATTATTATTACCATCTCGTGTCGCCTTCACGTAATTGAGATGTCCGCCATCATGGATTCGAGAAATGAGAGCAAAATCATTTCAAGAAACCGCAATAATTTTCATCTAATAAATAAATAACTTTTGATTGTTTCCAATTCATTCCGTACTTTTATTTTATTATTTACCGTTATCAAACTCTCATTCTAAAATGCCGTAAACGTTTTTTTTTTTTTTTTTTTTTTTTTTTAGTTTAGTACCGTGATCAAAGTAGTGCGTGCACATGTACGTCACACGTGAACATTTCCGCTTGGAAAACATTGTTCATGTAACGATGTACAAAATTCAAAGTAGTGCTTGCACATGTACATCACACGTGAACATTCCCGCTTGGAAAACATTGTTCATGTAACGATGTACAAAATTCAAAGTAGTGCGTGCACATGTACATCACACGTGAACATTCCAGCTTGGAAAACATTGTTCATGTAACGATGTACAAAATTCAAAGTAGTGCTTGCACATGTACATCACACGTGAACATTCCCGCTTGGAAAACATTGTTCATGTAACGATGTACAAAATGTCTTGAAAAGCTTTGCACTATAATAACAAAGCCGTTATTTTGATTATCGACGGGGACAATGGGATCACATTCCCCGCCTGAAAGCGATATATTGCTTTCAGGCGGGGAATGCCTCTCAGGTGGAGAATGCATGAAAGTGACATCTGCCCTCGTTTAACGGATCTAGCAAATGTTGCTGTCAGAAGGGGAATGCCTCTCAGACGGGGAATGCCTGAAAGCGATATTTGCCCTCGTCGAACGCCTCTGGCAAATAATGCTTTCAGGCAGTAATTCCATGTTCCCCGCCAAGAATAAAAAATTTGTCAGAAAGATGTGTGGTGGGGACTTGTTAGAATCGCTTGTTCACAGCATCATGAAAACACACCTATATAATTCTGACCCCCTTGAAACCCACTTTTATCTACTAAAACTGGGGTTTACAGGGGTAAACCTTATTTTTGTCTAATTTCTGCTCTGAAATATAGATTGTGGTACTCATTAGAACCGCCTCGGCGAGGCGGTTCTTACGAGTACCTACAATGTATATTTTGAGCAGAAGTAAGAAAAATATCAGAATTTTTCATCTTAAAACTTTCGTGTTTTTTTTGGCGGTAAAGTTTACAATGTATCTGTATGGGCGTGTTTTCAAAATGGCATGCATATCAGCCCTCTAAGCTTCCAAATGTAGCCAAAAAACAGGCGAACAAGTAAAACATTTTTCCATATTGGAGCAAAGGAGGAAGCGCTGCGGAAAACCACTTTTGTTACCTTTAATATCACTAAAAGGTTTCATAATTTGCTTGTTGTTAAAGGCTCGGATCTCATACATGAGAACATGAGCCTTTTCTAATTGATTCATTATGAGAAAGGTTTCCATATTTTTCACTTCTGTGGTGTATTCCTTGCTTCCAAAGGATAACCCTTTTATAGAACATAATTTAACTTCACTACAGCTGGTGTGTGCGAATGTGTGGCGGCGGTAAAACGTCTCCCTGCCCTACATCATAGTGTAGATTATATTTTCTTGTCCTTTGGGATCATTGATTCCATTGTGGAATTTTGAAAATATCTGAGGGTCACTGATGAGGCCTAATTGGCCGAAACTAGCTAGTCTGGCCCAGAAAACATGTACACTCCATATTTTTCACTTCTGTGGTGTATCCCTTGCTTCCCAAGGATAACCCTTTTATAGAACATAATTTAACTTCACTACAGCTGGTGTGTGGGAATGTGTGGCGGCGGTAAAACGTCTCCCTGCCCTACATCATAGTGTAGATTATATTTTCTTGTCCTTTGGGATCATTGATTCCATTGTGGAATTTTGAAAATATCTGAGGGTCACTGATGAGGCCTAATTGGCCGAAACTAGCTAGTCTGGCCCAGAAAACATGTACACTCCATATTTTTCACTTCTGTGGTGTATTCCTTGCTTCCCAAGGATAACCCTTTTATAGAACATAATTTAACTTCACTACAGCTGGTGTGTGGGAATGTGTGGCGGCGGTAAAACGTCTCCCTGCCCTACATCATAGTGTAGATTATATTTTCTTGTCCTTCGGGATCATTGATTCTATTGTGGAATTTTGAAAATATCTGAGGGTCACTGATGAGGCCTAATTGGCCGAAACTAGCTAGTCTGGCCCAGAAAACATGTACACTCCATATTTTTCACTTCTGTGGTGTATTCCTTGCTTCCAAAGGATAACCCTTTTATAGAACATAATTTAACTTCACTACAGCTGGTGTGTGGGAATGTGTGGCGGCGGTGAAACGTCTCCCTGCCCTTCATCATAGTGTAGATTATATTTTCTTGTCCTTTGGGATCATTGATTCCATTGTGGAATTTTGAAAATATCTGAGGGTCACTGATGAGGCCTAATTGGCCGAAACTAGCTAGTCTGGCCCAGAAAACATGTACACTCCATATTTTTCACTTCTGTGGTGTATTCCTTGCTTCCAAAGGATAACCCTTTTATAGAACATAATTTCTAAGGCCATTCCTAATAGATTGGGCTGCCTGATACTTCCACGCAGAGCTGAAACCGACCACACATCTAAGCATGACAGGCAAAGTGGTGCGAGTCGGACGACTACCCACAACCTATGTCTTGGAGTAGAAATAAGCAAAATAATGCATACCCCTATAAACCCCACTTTTCTCTAAAGTGGGGTTTAGGGGGGTGTTCATTTCACGGACTTGTTAAACTGATGAAGCAATGTCTCCAAAATGACCTAAATATTGTTGAAGGGGGCGTTAAACCTCAACAAACATTCCTTACTGAGGCCAGTATAAATCATCAATACGAAATATCGCGAGCAGGTCATAAAGAGCGTTTTGGCGCAAATAAAGAACAATTCCTCGAATATTTAATGAACCCTTATTGGATTTTGAAAGGCGCCAGAATCATCTCCTTGTGATCTATCACCAGTAAATATTACATAACCTGATTTAAGGAATAACTATACTGAAACTTGTCATTTGGGGAGGTAAATCGGAGGTTTTACGGACGGAAATTTCGTTTTACGGCGACGCGTTCCCCTGACACCCATATAGGATTCTTTTTCTTGCACACCTTCCATTTCTTAGCTCGGATTGTAATGCTGCAGTCACTTCGGTTACCGACGTCCGCCATATTGTGATGACACTTCAGGAATGTTTAGTGACGTCACGTAACGTGCATGGCGTCAACCTTAACTACGGCGCATATGAGGTCGTACTCAACCAGTGCATTTATCAAACACGCGATTATATTCGATTTTGGGTCGAACACCAGGGTGGGAACATAAATTTCTATCCCAGGGTAAAATCACGGATTTGCTTGTCTGGTATGCAAGAATATAAGAATCTTATATGGGTGTGAGGGGTGGATGGAAAAATCCGTCCCGAGGGACAGTGATCCCGGGGGACGGATTTTTCTATCCACCCCTCACACACATATTGGATTCTTTTTCTTGCATACCTTCCATTTCTTAAAGCGGATGTTTAATGCTGCAGTCACTTCGCTTACCAACGTCCGCCATATTTTGTTCACACTGCTGGTATTTTTAGCGACGTTGCTGTGACGTCAACCTTAACGACGGCCCATACGAGGTCGTATTCAACCAGTGCATTTATCACACACGCGATTATATTCGATTTTGGGTCGGAACACCAGGGTCAGAACATAAACTTCTATCCCAGGGTAAAATCACGGATTTGCTTGTCTGGTGTGCAAGAATATACTGTCGCAAATTTTGACGTTATCCAATCAGACGTCGCGTTACATACGCAAGTGCATTAGAGTGTTCGTTATGTCTGTTTATTTTCATGCACATAATAGGAATAATTGTCTTGTTTCAAAAGCATCGAATCATAAGCAGCTCCTGCATGCGAATCTTGTCGCCGAAAGCATACTCTCATCATGTTAACCTATTCGTGAAATGAACACCCCTCAAAACCACAGTTTTATATAGAGAAAACTGGGGTTTACAGGCGAATACATTATTTTTCTTATTACTCCTTCAAGACATAGGTTGTTGATACTCATTAGAACCGCCTCGATGAGGCGGTTTTTAATGAGTACCCACAACTTTTTATTTGGCGCATAAATAAAAACAAATATGCACAATTTTCATTAAAAATGACCATTTTGGAGACATGTAAAATGCACGCTATCACACAAGTGTGCAATCTTAATGGCTGTACAGACGAGTGCGAAAAGCCTCCCTGGTATAGTGGTTATGCTACTACTCGCCCCTACTCGCCTCATTAACCAGAGATCCTGGATTCGATCCCGGGCTTCTCCAGATTTTCGGATGGGTCTTTAAACCGCGGCCCCATCTCCGTATGAACCTAGCTACTGGTGGGACGAGGGAAAGATGAGATAAATTTAGGAGTGATAGTAGAGAAGACAGGGAAGAAAAGAGAAAATACAGTAAAATTATACGACTATTTGAGCCCCGCCAAGTGAATTTGTGTCTTCGAGTATTCCGTCATGACAAATTTTAACAGCGCATGCCCAGCCATTCAGAGGGGCCACGGATTTGGCTTTCTGTCTGAAGGTTCCTCTTGATTCACTGCTTGTATGAGCGAACAGCGAAGGTTCTGGCGAGATTGCGCGGATGCGCAGGCTCGTCTGAACCTTCGCTGCTCGCATAGGCGATAAGTACCAAAATCGCTTGACGGGGCCCATATAGATCATCTAAAATTAAGACTAAATCTGCTTTTGAAAGCTTATTGACAAGATTTCAGTCTTTCTTTCTTTGTGTTTTCCACACCCGATGTCGCAAAATAAGAGACCACTGTTGGGACTGTTCAAAAGTGGTCTTAAAGACCACTTTTGAAGAGTCCCAAAGGTGGTCTCAATATAGGAATTTTACTGTACTTAGAAGTGTAGAAAACATTCCCACTTTACGCGTACCTACTGTAAGGATAGCAGGCATTGCCAAATTGTAAGTCAATACCAGCGACACAAGACACACGACACACCCTACCACCCCACTGTCATCTTCCCCTTGAATGATAACATATTTCTTAAGCATAATCAGTA